>CM022950.1:39516262-40116262 GCA_012931725.1 Litsea cubeba
TTCATCTTCAATCACCCACTAAACTAGTGCTAATGGAGAATTAGTTGCTATAATCTTCTTCCTCATCTCAAGGCCTTCATCTTGACACCATTTTTGAAGAAAACCGCCCACTCCAAGATTACTTTGGACAACACCTTGCTTTTTGAAGAACTTCCTTGTAAGTGATTTTCCTAAAAGTTTTATAATCTTGTTTGTTTAGCCCTAGGGTAGCTCATTTCAATTATTGGAAGATTCCGTTTGTTTTAATTGGATTTTGATATTAGGGTTTGGATTTGGGGGTTTTGTGTATAGGTGTTTGATTGTGGATCTAAGAGGTGATTAGAGCTCAATTGAATTGCAATTGGACCCAAGGCAAGTGGATGAAATGATTCTCATGTGTTTTATCATGTTTTATGCAAATCTTGATTTGTCTTCATTATGGTTTTAATGATTATCATGTTTGATGATTTAGTCTTATTGATTTTGAATGATGATTTGATGAGATAATGAGGCAAGGAATAGCCCAATTGTTGTGAAGATATGTATGGAAGAAGGGGAAAGAAAGGAAATGGATTGGAGTTGGACAGAGAAGGATTCAACCAAATGGGTTGAGGTTCGCTACAGGACCGATCGATCGCCCATCAGGTCCGATCGATCGGACTGTAATAACTGAGAGGGTTTCAGGACCGATCGATCGCCCATCAGGTCCGATCGATCGGACTGTAAATAACTGAGAGGGTCTTCAGGACCGATCGATCGCCCTTCAGGTCCGATCGATCGGACTGAATAAAATGAACTGTAAAATGAGAGAATTGTGGGACTATTTTCCAGATTCACCCCAAGTCCATACTCAAGTCCAATTCAGCTCTATCCCTTATCTTCTTATTTGAAGACATTGAACCTATAATGATGCATTCAAACCCATGAAAGATTGGGGTATATTGTGAAGGGCTGTATGTGGAAGTATTGTTTGGAGGCCCAATGTTATTCAAGGATGGGTAAGGCATTATATGAAGTCCGAAGGAAGGAAAGAACCTCATCGTGGAAACTCCATGAGGTTTTCTAGATTGACAATGTGTATAAGGACCCGGAATGTCCCTAACTCTTAAAGAGTACCAAAATTTCATCATAACCGACATACGGGACCCTATTCGCACTGATTCAATCTAGAAACCCCATTGTTGCCTGTAAAGGATGGAAAACTATTTGTATTTAATTTTCAACTAAACTCTTATTTTGGGATTTCAAACCAACTTGATATAGACTGTTACAAGAGTACTAAAAGTGATGTGTTTAGCTTTTGCTAACTGTATATGGCGACTTGAGATGGATGTGTATTTGTGCCTATGGCACCCCGTTTCTTACTGTGCATATGATTTGATTTATCGTATTTGACCTATGAGTCGGCACCACTGAGCTTGGACGACCTCGTCGGTTTGATCCTCCGACTTGGGGTTCCTTCCCCTCCTGATAGCCAGCTGCAGTCTGGAATGTGCAGTTTTTACCCGGTTCGCTACCGTGGTCCCGCAGAGTATATTATATGTATATATAATATTTATCGTTGTTCCTCCTCACCTCGTGTGACTGAGGCAATGATCCTGTTAGGGTATGCGCTCTCTTCACTTCGGTGAAGGGAGGATCTAGCTTGTGGGGTTGCCATCTTGACAGTTTCCAAATCCTTGTTACCTTACATGATTTATTGCATATGTACTTCTTTTGAAATGATACATTGTCTTTTACAAAGTTCATTGTTTATCCATAAGTTTTCTTAACTCTTGCATAGCATCATTGTTTTATTATTGTTATGTCTTTTCACCCACCTGCCAGACCGTCGTGTCTGATCCATTTATTTTGGTACTCAGGTCCCGAGCTCTTTGCCATTGAGGAGGAGCCAGAGGAGGCGGTCGGTGGACCGCAACGTGATTGAGTGGCAAGCCGATGATGTCATGTAGACATTTGGCTTGCCTTGAGACGATACACTTGGGAACTTGATATCTTTGTTTTAGATTTCATTTGGTTGTACGGTCTTTGTTGACCGTATTTTGGGTTTTAATTAACTGATACTTTGTAATACACTTGAACTTTACTTTGGGGAAAATGCTTGATCATTGCTCATCCTGATACTTATCATTTAACCATAATTCTTGTTTATGGATTGAATGTATCATATGGTTTACTACACGCTTCCGCAATCTTGAAAAATGTTTGATATGGTTACATGTGAGATGATGTGTAAGATAATCCTCACCGCGGAACCCTGTGGGAAATCACGTGCACGGATAAATTCTTTTAATTCCGTGTGCGTTTTAGCCAAAGAGATGCACGTGGCGCGGCATCACCCACCTCCCGACCTCCCGGACTCGGATCCTTTTCCCCTTTCGGTCCGGGGTCGCGACAGGACTGGTATCAGAGCGGGACATGTTTCAGGCAATTAAAAGAAACTAGAAATCTTAAGTACGTGGCGAGGATCCGTTAGATAGAATCGTGTGAGCAATGTGTGACCACCCTGTACTTGGTTTATATTGCTAACAATTTGTTTTGCAGCGTTATGCCACCTCGCAAAAGAAACAGCAAACAGTAATCCCATTGCCAGTAACAGCGAGAGTGCAGGGCTTAGTACAGAAGAACTTCAGGACAACAAGATGCAGAACCAATTCCAACAGATGATGCAGGCTATGATAGACCAACAACGCCAGGCAATGAGAATCAGGCTAGGCCTCCAAGCACAAGCATTTGAGACACGACCAGATTGCAAGAACAGATGCTTAAGAAAGATGAGGATCATGCTAGGGAGAATAGCTCAAATGCAGGCACAGTTGTTGGGGATATTAGAGAGGAGACCGGAACCAATCCCAGTTGCACCACCTGGTCCGGTAAACATTAGAGGAAATGATCCTAATTATTGGTAATGAGCGGTTTAGGAAGAGAGGACCGAAAGAATTTTTGGGGACTGAGGACCCAATGGCAGCAGATGATTGGCTTGAGCACACCGAAAATATATTTGAGATCTTCATATGTACCGGTGTGGAACGTGTACAGCTTGCAGCCTCTATGTTTGTGGGTTTAGCAGATATTGGTGGAAGACCGTCAGGACAGAATATAGGGAAATGGCTGATGCAGAAGCTTGGGTTAACTTCAAGAGACAGTTTGGAGAGAAATACGTACCTGCACATGTCAAGAGACAAAGGCAGCTGAATTTCAGCAACTTGTACAAGGCAACATGACAGTCCTCGAATACCTTACCAAATTCGAGAGATTGTCAGGTATGCTCCAGAGCTGTAGACACTTGTTGAGAAGAAGATAACCAAGTTCCTTGAGGGACTTCCACCCGATTATTGAGAGGGATGCTACCGGGGTTGTACCACCCGTTACCTTTGAAGAAGCTGTCAAGAGAGCATACAAATTTGAGAACTTCCACAACAAGATTGTCAAGAACCAAGGAAAGGGTCAAGGCCAGCAGCAGAACAATCAACAAAGAAACAATCAGAACAAGAGGCCAAGACAAGAGCAAAATGTGCAAAATCCGGATGTTTGTATCCTTGTGGGAACATCATGGGAATGCCCAAGTGTCGTCCTATCACGGGAGCATGTTTTAGATGTGGTCATGGACCACCAAATGAGGGATTGCCCAATGCCTGATAGACAGAATAGACAGCAACAAGGAGTACAGCGTCAGGCACCACCTCAGAATGCATTGGTATTTCAGAATCAAGCAAGGCCACTACAACAACAGGCACCTCAGCCACAGTTAGGGCCACAACACAAACAGCAACAACCGGCCCGTCAGCAAGGGCAGAATCAAAATCAGAATCAGCGTCCTCAGAATCAGAATAGGAATGCACCACAAGGCCGGCAACAGCAAGGCAGAACAGGCCACCACAAAGGGCACAACTCTATGCTGTCAATAGAGCTGATGGTGGAGGCTAATGCAATGTAGTGGAAGGTACACTTCTCGTTTGTGGTTTTGATGCTAAGGTTTTGTTTGACCTGGCTCTACTCACTCATTCCTATCTCCAAAATTTGCTAGGTTGATTGATATGCATGCTAGAGAGTTGAGTTTCATTCTGACTGTGACTACCCCTTTAGGTAAGGAAGTTGTTTGTAGAACTTTTTACCCTAGTTGTCCAGTCATGATAGGAGAAAGTAGTATTACCGGCAGATCTCATTTTATTAGAGATGCAGGATTTTGATGTCATCCTAGGGATGGATTGGTTAGCAGGATACCATGCTACTATGGATTGTTTCATAAGACCCTAACTTTTAAGTTAGAGGAGACCCAAGCAGGGGTGTTGTTTCAGGGAGAAAGGAGTAATTCGGGTGCAGGATTTATTTCAGCATTGAAGGCTGATAGGCTTCTAAAAAGTGGTTTGTGAGGGTTATTTGGCGTTTATCACGGAGGATAAACGGTCCCAAGGGGTGGAGGAGATCCCAATTGTTTGTGAATTTCCGGATGTTTTCCCGGAGGAGATACCTGGATTGCCACCCATTAGAGAGATAGACTTCACTATTGAGTTGTTACCGGGGACCGCTCCGATATCTATCGCACCTTACAGAATGGCTCCGGCAGAATTGGGAGAGTTGAAGATGCAATTGCAAGAACTCTTGAACAAAGGTTTCGTGAGACCTAGTGTGTCACCGTGGGGAGCACCAGTTTTTGTTTGTAAAGAAGAAGGATGGTTCTATGAGAATGTGTATTGACTATAGAAGATTGAACCAAGTGACCATCAAAAACAAATATCCGTTGCCAAGGATAGATGAATTGTTTGATCAGTTGCAAGGAGCTGCTTACTTTTCGAAGATTGATTTGAGGTCAGGCTACCATCAGTTGAGGGTTAGAGACTCAGATGTACCAAAAACAGCCTTTCGGACAAGATATGGACACTATGAGTTTCTAGTGATGCCATTTGGTCTGACTAATGCACCGGCAGTTTTCATGGCATTGATGAACAAAATATTTGCGGAGTATTTGGATCAGTTTACAGTGGTGTTTATTGATGATATTTTGGTATATTCCAAGACTAAAGGAGAGCACGAAGAACATTTGAGGATAGCACTCCAGCTCTTGAGGGAGAATCAGTTGTTTGCAAAACTTAGTAAGTGTGAATTTTGGTTGGACCAAGTCACATTTTTGGGTCATATCATCTCCAAAGAAGGATTATCAGTGGACCCGTCCAAGATTGAGGCAGTCATGAATTGGGATAGACCGAAGAATGCATCAGAAATCAGGAGTTTTCTTGGATTGGCAGGATATTATCGGAGGTTTGTGCAAGGATTTTCGTCGATTGCGTCACCTTTGACGAAGTTGACGAGGAAGAATGCACCATATGTTTGGACAGACAAGTGTGAGGCTAGTTTCCAAGAGCTGAAGAAGAGATTGACTACAGCTCCAGTCCTTACTTTGCCATCTGGGAGCGGCAGTTTTACTATTTTTACCGATGCTTCCAATGTTGGACTTGGATGCGTGCTAATGCAAGATGGGAAGGTAGTTGCATATGGGTCGCGGCAGTTGAAAGATCATGAGAAGAACTATGCAACACATGATCTCGAATTAGCCGCAGTTGTTTTAGCTTTGAAGATGTGGAGACACTACCTCTATGGAGAGAAGTTGAGGTTCACTCCGATCACCGTAGCCTACAGTACTTGTTTTCTCAGAAGGAGTTGAACATGAGGCAGAGAGATGGATGGAATATATTAAAGACTATGATTTTCCAATCAAGTATCACCCGGGGAAAGCGAATGTAGTTGCAGATGCCTTGAGCAGAAAGTCAGTGAGCATGGCAAGTCTTCGGGGGACTTATGTGGTACAGCAGTTAGAAGAGTTGGGTGTAGATTTTCAGCCACTAAGAGAAGGTGTCATGTTAGCAAACATGTCAGTATCAGAACCTTCTTTCATTCAGAAGATCAAAGAGAGTCAGTTACAAGACCCAGAATTGGCTAAGATTTTTGAGCATATAGCAGATCGTCCTGATTTTCGTGTTGTAGATGGAGTTTTGTATTACCGAGACCGTCTGTGTGTGCCTAACTTGGAGGACTTAAGGAATGATATCATGTCCGAGGCCCATGATACCAAGTATTCCATACACCCGGGCAGTACGAAGATGTACCAGAATTTGAAGGGCAGATTTTGGTGGAATAACATGAAGAGAGAGATAGCAGCTTCGTCTCTCGTTGTATGACATGTCAGTTGATCAAGGCAGAACACCAGAAGCCTCCAGGGTTACTACGACCATTAGAGATTCCGGAATGGAAATGGGAGCATATACCATGGACTTCATATCGGGTTTACCGAAGACTAGTAAGGGGAATGATGCTATTTGGGTCATAGTGGACCGTCTCACCAAGTCAGCTCATTTCCTACCGATGAAGACTGGGGAAGAAGATGCATATGTTACCTTTGGCACAGTTGTTTGTCACAGAAATTGTCAGTCGTCATGGACAAGCCAGTTTCCATCACATCAGATAGAGACAGCAGATTTGTCTCAAGATTTTGGAAGACATTGCATGAGTCTATGGGTACGAAGTTACAGTTCAGCACAGCCTATCACCCACAGACCGATGGTCAGTCAGAAAGGACAATTCAGACGCTTGAGGATATGCTTCGAGCTTGTGTACTAGATTTCAAGACTCAATGGGATGAAGCTTTACCGTTGTGTGAGTTCGCTTACAGCAACAGTTTTCACTCGAGTATCGGTATGGCACCTTTTGAGGCCTTGTATGGCAGAAGGTGTAGAACACCTGTTTGTTGGGAAGAAGTTGGTACTCGCAGTTTCCATGGACCGACCATTGTAGTGAGACAAGTGATAAGTCAAGTTGATCCAAGAACGTCTGAAAGTGGCTCAGAGTAGACAGAAGAGTTATGCAGATTCTCACAGAAGGGATTTACAGTTCAAAGAAGGAGATAAGGTTTTCTTGAAAGTGTCACCTACTCGTGGAACTTGAGGTTTGGACAGAAGGGCAAGTTGTCCAGGAGATACATAGGACCGTACGACATTGTGAGTAGGATTGGTGATGTGGCTTACAGGTTAGCCTTACCACCCGAACTTTCCGGCGTACACATGTTTTCCATGTGTCTATGTTGAGAAGTACGTTCAGACAGACTACACATACTCCGTTATGAGCCGTTGGAAATTCGAGAAGATGCGACCTATGTTGAGAAGCCTAAGCAGATCATCGACACCAAAGAGCAAGAATTGAGAACTCGGACTATTCAGTGGGTCAAGGTACTTTGGGAGAATCATGGACCGGAAGAAGCACTTGGAATTACGGGATCAGGTTCAGAAGAAGTACCCACATCTTCTTCCGGAGGTGAGTTTTAATTTCCATTTGGAGGACCAAATGTCCTAAGGGGTGGAGGATGTAAGACCCCGACCCGAGAGACCTCGTTTAGAGTTGTTTGAGTTGTGTTTAGTGTTAAGTGTGTTTAGTAGTTTTGGATTAGTTGGGGATTAGAATAGCTTTTATAATAGCTTTGGGGAATTTAGAGAGCTTTTCTATTTGTGGGACCCTTTGGGGGTTCTTGTTACGAATTATGTGAGATTGGGGGTTTACCGATGATTTCCAAGAATCGTGTTTTAACCCATTGAACTTATTTTATTAATCCCTACAGTTTTCTTGTTGACATCGTTTTCATTTGAGGACCTTAAACCTGATTTTTCACTAATTGAGGGCAAAATGGTCTTTTTACCCAAAATCTGGACACCGATTCGATGTCACCAAAATGTGCAAAATATATACTTTTTGGAAACTAGAAATTTTGCCGATCAACTTTGTCTTCTTCGCCGAATTCGTTTGAAGCCCCGAAAACCTTGTTTTGAGCCCGAGAAGTTCTTTAAGTTGTGGGCCCCACTCCCACTTACTATATATAGAAAGCTTCTTCTTCTTTTTTCCCATTCTGGCAAAAACCCTAGAGGAGAAGAGAAACCCCAGCCCTAAGGGTTTTTCCTTACCTTTTCTTGCTTCTTCATCTCCAATCACCCACTAAACTAGTGCTAATGGAGAATTAGTTGCTATAATCTTCTTCCTCATCTCAAGGCCTTCATCTTGACACCATTTTTGAAGAAAACCGCCCACTCCAAGATTTACTTTGGACAATACCTTTCTTTTTGAAGAACTTCCTTGTAAGTGATTTTTCCTAAAAATGTCATAATCTTGTTTGTTTAGCCCTAGGGTAGCTTCATTTCAATTATTGGAAGATTCCGTTTTGTTTTAATTGGATTTTGATATTTTAGGGTTTGGTTTTGGGGGTTTTGTGTATAGGTGTTTGATTGTGGATCTAAGAGGTGATTAGAGCTCAATTGAATTGCAATTGGACCCAAGGCAAGTGGATGAAATGATTCTCATGTGTTTTATCATGTTTTATGCAAAATCTTGAATTGTCTTCATTGATGGTTTTAATGAATTATCATGTTTGATGATTTAGTCTTATTGATTTTGAACGATGATTTGATGAGATAATGAGGCAAGGAATAACCCAATTAATTGTGAAGATATGTATGGAAGAAGGGGAAAGAAAGGAAATGGATAGGAGTTGGACAAGAGAAGGATTCAACCAAATGGGTTTGAGGTTCGCTACAGGACCGATCGATCGCCCATTAGGTCCGATCGATCGGACTGTAATTAACTGAGAGGGTTTGCAGGACCGATCGATCGCCCATCAGGTCCGATCGATCGGACTGTAAATAACTGAGAGGGTCTTCAGGACCGATCGATCGCCCTCCAGGTCCGATCGATCGGACTGAATAAAATTGAACTGTAAAATGAGAGAATTATGGGACTATTTTCCAGATTCACCCCAAGTCCATACTCAAGTCCAATTCAGCTCTATCCCTTATCTTCTTATTTGAAGACATTGAACCTATAATGATGCGTTCAAACCATGAAAGATTGGGGTATATTGTGAAGGGCTGTAATGTGGAAGTATTGTTTGGAGGCCCAATGTTATTCAAGGATGGGTAAGGCATTATATGGAGTCCGAAGGAAGGAAGAACCTCATCGTGGAAACTCCATGAGGTTTTCTAGATTGATCAATGTGTATAAGGACCCGGAATGTCCATAACTCTTAAAGAGTACCAAAATTTCATCATAACCGACATACGGGACCCTATTCGCACTGATTCAATCCTAGAAACCCCATTGTTGGCCTGTAAAGGTATGAAAAACTATTTGTATTTAATTTTCAACTAAACTCTTATTTTGGGATTTCAAACCAACTTGATATGATTGGACTGTTACAAGAGTACTAAAAGTGATGTGTTTGGCTTTTGCTAACTGGTATATGGCGACTTGAGATGGATGTGTATTTGTGCCTATGGCACCCCGTTTCTTACTGTGCATATGATTTGATTTATCGTATTTGACCTATGAGTCGGCACCACTGAGCTTGGACGACCTCGTCGGTTTGATCCTCCGACTTGGGGTTCCTTCCCCTCCCGATAGCCAGCTGCAGTCTGGAATGTGCAGAGTTTTTACCCGGTTCGCTACCGTGGCCCCGCAGAGTATATATATATGTATATTATAATATTTATAGTTGTTCCTCCTCACCTCGTGTGACTGAGGACAATGATCTTGTTAGGGTATGCGCTCTCTTCACTTCGGTGAAGGGAGGATCTAGCTTGTGGGGTTGCCATCTTGACAGTTTCCAAATCCTTGTTACCTTACTGGATTTATTGCATATGTACTTCTTTTGAAATGATACATTGTCTTTTACAAAGTTCATTGTTTATCCACAAGTTTTCTTAACTCTTGCATAGCATCATTGTTTTATTATTGTTATGTCTTTTCACCCACCTGCCAGACCGTCGTGTCTGATCCATTTATTTTGGTACTCAGGTCCCGAGCTCTTTGCCATTGAGGAGGAGCCAGAGGAGGCGGTCGGTGCACCGCAACGAGTGATTGAGTGGCAAGCCGATGATGTCATGTAGACATTCGGCCTTGCCTTGAGAACGATACACCTTGGGAACTTGATATCTTTGGTTTAGATTTCATTTGGTTGTACGGTCTTTGTTGACCGTTATTTTGGGAGTTTTAATTAACTGATACTTTGTAATTACACTTAACTTTACTTTTGGGGAAACATGCTTGATCATTGCTCATCCTGATATCTTATCATGTTAACCATAAATCAGTCTTGTTTATGGATTTGAATGGTATTCATATGGTTTACTACACGCTTCCGCAATTATGAAAATGTGTTTGATATGGTTACATGTGAGATGATGTGTAAAGATAATCCTCACCGCGGAACCCTATGGGAAATCACGTGCACGGATAAATGTTCTTTTAATTCCGTGTGCGTTTTAGCCAAAGAGATGCACGTGGCGCGGCATCAACCCGACCCGTCACGACCTCCCGGACTCGGATCCTTCTTTTCCCCTAGTTTCTCGGTCCGGGGTCGCGACAGTCCTCCTCCTGCTCGATGTACTTGTTCACCCTCGCCATGAGGGCTGCTACAGAGAGAACAGGGTTGCGGACGAGCTCCTTCCTAAGCTCGCATCCCGGCAGGAGGGCGTGCTGGAAGGACTTGATCGCGACATCCTCGGAGGAGTTGTCGATTTCACTGTAAACTGTCCAGAACCTTTTGGCAAACCGAGTGATGCTTTCACCCCACCTCATTCTGAGGGCCATGATGTCGCTGTCGGTTTTGGGAATGACTCTGTGCGCCTGGAACTTCCCGAGGAAGGAGTCCCGCAACTGGGCCCAGCTCGAGATCGATCCTTCGGGGAGTGCACAGAACCATTTGAGGGGTAGGTCCCCCAGGCTGGAGGAGAAGACTCTGCAATTGAGGTGCCCAACGTCACCCCAGACAGACAGTTTCTGCGTGAAATGGCGGAGATGTGCTCCTGGATCCGAGGTTCCATCGTAGAGGACGAACCTTGGAACACTGAACTTCTTGGGGAGAGGGTACTCGATTATTTCTCTGGTGAAGGGTGACGAGTCGAGGCCAGCGAAGTCGGGGAGGTCTAGCTGGCTTTGGGCGAGCCCCGCCTCCTTCAGGGTGTTCTGGAGGGCCTGCTTGACCAGGCGGTTGATCAGAGCCCGCTGGTCCGCCGCCTCCGATCTCGGCATTGACCCCCTGTCTTCGTGGTCATGGTAAGAACTCCCGACGTGACTTCGCTCCCGACTCTTATCGTTCAAGTGGTCTCTCAAGTCTTTGCCGGTGACGGGATCCTTCCTGCCTACGGGATCACCGCCCCCGGGGGCTATTCCCTTTGCTCGGAGCTGCTGCCTGAGCTGGCGGATGAGATCATCTTTCTCCTGGAGGGCGAGATTCTGGGCCCTGATTGCGGCCTGAGCGGGGTCCGCTTTGTTGCCGCCGCGGTCCGAGTGGCGCCCGGATCGATGTGACCCCTCCGCAGCCGGGGCTTTGTCCTTCGGGAAGCGCTCCTGAAGGGGAGCGTTCAGCCGCGGCGGGTTCTCCGCCTCTAGTGGTGATGACGCGGACTCAGTGTGGTAGCTTTCTACCTCTGCGACTTCCCTTGACGCGTAGGGCAATGGTCCAGGGAGAACCAGCGGCCCTGGGGGGAGGGACTTCGGGTGCTCTGCGCCTCTCTTGTTCCTCGGAGCCATTGGTGATTGGAAAGAATTTTGGGAAAGGTTTTGAGGTATGGGTTAGTACTTCCCCACAGACGGCGCCAATTGTAAGTGCCTAAAAATTCAGGACTTTAAAACAGGGACTATGATCCTTGATTCGGGTGGTTTGGATGAGGATTTGCTGTGGGGCTCCGACCAGACCTGAGGAGGAAGAGAAGAGAACACGTCAGAGGACCCTGGCTGCAGGCAGCGCAAGGCTCTCCGATGCTTAAGTTAGTTTAGTGAGCGAGGAGAGGAAATAGCAGAGGGATAGTGTGTATATTGGGTTGCATACCTTTGGATGGAAGTGGATATGCTATTTATAGGCGATGGGGTTGACCTTCGTGGGCGAGTTCCAAGACTGGGCCGGCCACTCGAGTGGCTACGTCCATTCAGCCCATAATGCATTAAATGCCGGCCCATGCTTCATTAAATGCTAGGCTTGCTGGGTCAGGCGGCGGTGCTGACTTTTGGGCCAGGTCCCATCAGGCCTGGCCTGGAGCCATGCCCTGGGGGCGCACGTGTCCCGTACGCGCCGTTTGTCAGTAATGATAAGCTGCAGGACATGCCTTGGCATGCGCCGCTGTTCTGTCGCTGGTCCCATCAACCCGTCAATCATTTGTACTGCCGGGCCTCAGTGCCGCAGTCGGCCGGATCTGACTGCGGGAACTCCCACCGCGGCAAATGCCGCGATCCTGTAGCCGCAGTCCGCCCCGGCTAGAGGTGGCATTATCACTCTATCTTGAGGGCATATTAGCGTTGGTCTCGGCTTAGTAAAAATACCCCCACACAGTGACTAACAAGCTGGCCTTACTAAGTTTTGATAAAATCTTCCATCATGCAGAAAGACAACTCTACATAACCAACAGGTATTTAAATGGCTAACTTTGTCAATGCATCAAGATTGGAACTAAAAAAGCTACTCATGCTCATGTTAGAGATTTCAAATATGTATAGTTACTTTTATCCGATCTTCATTGGAAGTGTTGATGAAAACCATGTGGTCAGGTTAACCCTTTCCTTACTAGAACTGGACTGCTGATGGAGTCAGTGTAAATATTCACAAGTTGGTAGAGCAATATTCCAAAAAGAGGATCATTTCTGCTCTTCAACTTCAATTTCAATTGCAGTAATGCACATTCATAAGAAATATATCCAAAGGTAAGCAAGCCTATAAAATCCTCCATTTCTCTCTCTCTCTCTGTGTGTGTGTGTGTGTGTGTGTGGCGTGTGGGGTGAGGGGAATAGTTCTCCCACTAGAGTAAACCAAACGTCAATTGTCAGATTAGAAGCCTCCAAAACCACAACATGATTAATAGTTAAGAGTTACTATGGTTTTATTATAGGCCCAGTACTGAAGAATGTAGGTAGTCGAATCATCCCATAGATCATTTTACTTAGGTCTGTAACTCAAATCATGAAGAACTTATTAGGGCCTAAAGTATCACAACCACCATTCTTTTCAATCATTTCAATTCTAAGGAGTGACTTTACCAAACACCTACATTTGTGTCACCAGGTTTCAAGAACCTCTTTCTTTTGCCTGGACCTTTAATCCATTTAAAACATAAACAGTATTTATAGAATTTGCCTGAAGTACTTGCTGGATTATCCCAAATCTATGTGGTCTTATCTTTTCTCCTCTAATATGGATGATCTATGATTTTATTTTATTTTAAAATAGAATAACTTTGTTAGTTCAGATCAAAGCTCCATCAAGCTCAGTGTTGTGTGGGGAGATTTCTGGAACACAGGATCAAGCTAATTACAACCATCAGATGGGACTAAGCACTCTCACGTGCCATCCGCGTGCCATCCACGTGGCACCAAACTCACCTCGGCTAGCAGGGCAGAGGCCTCGGCCGAAGTCAAGCAGCTCCAGGCCGCTAGCGCCGAGCTCGGCTACCCCCGTGTGCCCATCTCGGCTGAGAGCTCCACCTCGGCTGAAGGAACCGGACGAAAGCCGAAGCACGAAAGAGCCTCCACTCGCACCCCTCATCCCCCACGTCATCAGGCACGTGGAGGAATAGGGGGCGCGAGCTAGTGAGACAGATGCGACATCCAGCCGTTCACAATCTTCGCCAGATCCCTGATAAGGCGGCATCCAGCGGCTTAAAGCCACATCAGGGCGAGGCCCGAGGGCGGATCCGATGGTACCCCCAACCGTCAAAGGCGCCCAACACGATCTGGCCCAACGTGACGCGCATTTAATGCAACGTGGGCTGATCCGACTGGCATTAAATGCAGAGTGGGCTGGATTGGACCGCATTAATTGCAACGTGGGCTGATCATGACTTACCAGTCGAATCATGAGACCCATGCCAAGATATCGTCCAAGATATCTTCCTAATCGACTATAAATAGAACTGCATTTCACATGCAAGGTACGCACAATTAAATCCACAGAGCTGTTACTCTGCCCCTCTTCTTCCTCTCCTTCCATTGTTCCAGTTCCTTCACTGACTTTGGCATCGGAGAGCCTTGCGCCGCACAGGCCAGGGTCCTCTGACCGTTTGCTATTCTCTTTCAGGCTTTCGGACGGTACCCAGTCATCACCACCTTGGATAAGTCCTCTAAGGCTCCCCAGTTATTGTGGGTCATTATTTTCTGCACCTACAATTGGCGCCGTCTGTGGGAAAGTAATATCCCAACCTTCCTAACCTTCCAAACCTTCTCAACTTCAATCTCTCAGAAGCCATGCCTCCGAAAGCCAGGAAAGGCGGAGAATCCTCGAGAGCAGCGCTCGAGCTGCCACCACCGTCGACGGACGTCCCTCCTCAAGGGCGTTCCCGAACGGTGCATGGCGCATCTGCAGGCGAGGGCCGCTTAGGCTCGCAGCTTTTCGTCGAGGTCCCCCTCCAAGAAGGACTCGAGACCTCGTTCTCAGCAGACGAAGTTACGCCACCCCCGACGCGACGAGTGTCGGCATGAGCGCCCTCGCAAAGATAAAGCCGTTGCCGTGGAAGAGGCGCGTCGAGTTCAGCCTCCTGCCACTGGAGGAGATGTCGCAGCCCAAAATGCTCTCCTCCAGAAGCAAGAACGGCTGATCCGCGAGCTCCAGCAGCAGCTGAGAGCAGCGCAGACTGCCTCGCCGAGGCAAGTCTCTGATCCTCAAGGAAAGAACAAGGACGCCCCCAGCAGGGCAGCCCAGCCTCCTCGCGAAGATCTCAGAAACCATCTGGACCACAAGCGGAGCCAGATCCATGACGAAGGCTCTAGCAACAGCCGAAGTCATCATAGCCGCGATGGCCGAGCCCATAGCCATCACAGCCCGAACCACTCCAAGCGAAAGTCAAGAGCCCAGACTCCGGAAAAGGACGACGAGCAAGAGCGATTTGACAAGTGCGTCAGGTTGGCTCTTCAGCGCAACCTGGACGTGCGGGACCAGAAGCAGATCTGTGGCCACACTGATCTAGGGGCCTCGCCCTTCACGAGGGACATCGAGTGCACCCCCTTGCCCAAAAGGTTCTCCGTCCCGCGGTTCGTCCCCTACGACGGACTGTCCGACCCATCCGCTCACCTCCGTCACTTTTCCTAGAAGATGTCCATCTGGGGAAACGAGGGTCACCTTAACTGCAAGATATTCTCCTCCAGTTTGGGTGACCTCCCTCTGAAGTGGTTTTGCGCCCTCCCAGAGGAGTCGATTTCGAGCTAGAAGGAGCTCCAGCTCTCCTTTCTGAAGAAGTTCCAAGCTTACAGCGCCGTCCCCAAGAAAGAAGGGGACCTTCTCGCCCTGAGAATGAAGCAGGGTGAGACCCTCGCCAAGTTCGCCCGACGATTCTGGGCGGTCTAAACAGCCAGATCGAGGGCACTAGGGAAGAGATAGCGATCTACGCCTTCCAACATGCCCTGATCCCGGCCACGACCTCCGGAAGGACTTGGTCGGAGACCCCCCAGAGTCCATGCCAGAGCTGATGTCCCGGATAAAGCGCTTTGTCGCCCGGGAGGAAGATGAAATCCAGGCCCGGGAAGAGGACGGAAGACCGGAGCCCGAGCAGAAGAGCAACCAGCCTCGGCAGAGAGGCGGGGGGCCCTTTCAGAAGCAAGAGCCCAAGCAGGCCTGGTCCGCCAATTCGGCGAAGCCTACGTCGTCCCGATCTGGGGGCACCTGGAGGCCCAAACCTCCCACCAGCGCCGGTCAGAGCGTCAACGTCGTCTTCAAGGAGCCGACGTACCGTATCCTGAGCAAGATAAGGACTAAGCCGTTCTTCCAGTGGCCTCCGCCCTTGAAGAATGAGCCCACCACCGGCAGCCGAAGCAAGCTCTACTGCTCCTATCACAGGGGTAAGGGGCACAAGACCGAGGACTGCAATTCTCTGAAGTGGTACCTGGAGAAGCTAGCCAGCGAAGGCCACATTCCAGAGTTCGTCAAGGCAGATGATGCCGGCGGCAGCGAGGGCCGAGCTCACCAGAGCGCGGCTCGGGAGCCAGACAGCGAGGAGTCCGAGAAGATCATTAACGTGATCCATCTGGCGTCCTCAGTCCCTTCTCCCTCGTCTCGTGGAGGCTCGCAGGCCCACGCCGAGGCCAGGCGAGCGTCGCACGGGAAGGAGGTGATGAAAGCCGAGCTCGCACCGGCATCCAAGAGAGCCCGCCGCGACCGTCCCGCTATCTCGTTCTCAGATAAGGATCTAGAGGGAATCCAGCTCCCTCACAACGACCCCCTGCTCCTCACAATGAAGCTGAGAGACTTCACCGTGAAGAGGATCCTCGTCGACTCCGGTAGCTCTTTCGAGGTCCTCTACTACGACTGCTTCAAGAAGATGAACCTCTCGGAAGCAGACCTCACGGAGGTCCGTGCACCCCTACTAGGGTTGTCAGCCACACCAGTCTATCCCAAGGGTAGGATCACCTTGGAGACCCGGGTCGGCGGAGCCTCCGTGTTGGCCGACTTCCTGGTCGTGGATGCCCCCTCTCCCTTCAACGTCATCTTGGGCAGAACGTGGCTCCACAAGTTGGAAGCAGTCCCTTCTTCCCTCCACCAGAAGCTGAAGTTCGTCCTCGAGAACAAGGAGGGCAAGATGGAAGTGGTCACAGTGGAGGGAGACCAGCAGCAGGCCAGGCAGTGCATGCTGGCCGCGGTCCCGGCAGTGAGAGAGCCAGAGCGTGTCAATCTCGCCGAATTCGAGAAAGGCCTAGACGAAATCGGCCGAGATCCCCAGAAGAAAAGCATCGAAGATCTGGCCGAGGTCAGGCTAAACTCGGCAGACCCAGATAGATTCTTCCTGATTGGCACCCAGCTGCCCGACGAAGAAAGAGCCGAGCTCTCAAGGTTCCTGATGCATAACGTCGACGTCTTTGCTTGGAGCCTAAGTGAAATGCCTGGGGTCGACCCTGAGGTCATGTGCCACAAGTTAAATGTCGACCCCGGCCACAAGCCAGTAGTGCAGAGAGCCCGAAGGACAGCGCTGCAGCAGACAGACGCGGTCGTCGAAGAGATCGACAACCTGCTCAAGGCAGGAGCCATCCGGGAAGTCCAGTACCCGGTCTGGCTGGCCAACACGGTGGTGGTCAAGAAGAAAACTTGTAAATGGAGGGTGTGCGTGGACTTCACGGACTTGAATAGGGCCTGCCCTAAAGACAGTTTCCCCCTTCCAAAAATTGACCAACTGATCGACGCCACCGCTGGTCACGACCGAATGAGCTTCCTCGATGCCTACAGAGGCTACCACCAGATTCCGCTATTCGAGCCTGACGAGGAGAAAACATCATTCATAACCCCCCGCGGCACTTACTGCTATACGGTGATGCCATTCGGGCTAAAGAACGCGGGGGCGACCTATCAGCGCCTCGTGACAAAGATGTTCCAGGCTCAGCTCGGCCGAACAGTAGAGGTGTACATCGACGACATGGTCGTCAAATCAGTGCACTCCAGCGACCACCTGGCGGATCTTGGCCAAATCTTCGACATCCTTCGCGCGTACAAGCTCAAGCTAAACGCTTCCAAGTGCGCCTTCGGCGTAGCCTCTGGTAAGTTCCTCGGCAGCTTGGTGACGCGGAGGGGGATAGAGGCTAATCCGGACCAGATCACCGCGATCCAGGGCATTCAGAGCCCCTCTACCACGAAAGAAGTCCAGAAGCTTACGGGAATGGCTGCAGCACTCAATCGCTTCATCAGCCGGTCATCAGATAAGTGCAGGCCTTTCTTTCAGCTTCTAAAGAAAAATTTGAAATTCCAGTGAACCCCTGAGTGCGACCAGGCATTGGCCGCGCTCAAAACTTATTTGATGTCACCACCCTTACTCTCCACCCCAACTCTGGGGGAGATTTTGTATTTATATCTTGCGGTCTCGGATCACGCAGTGAGCTCCGTCCTCATCAGGGAGGACGAGGGAATTCAAAAACCAATTTACTATACGAGCAAGACCCTGCTCGATGCCGAGACCATGTACCTTTTGTTGGAGAAGCTTGCGTTGGCCCTCGTCAGTGCCTCCCGCAAGCTCTCCCATTATTTCCAATCCCACACCATTGTGGTGATCACGGAGCATCCACTCCGTTCAATATTCAAGAAGGCAGACCTTTCAGGGCGAATATCAAAGTGGGCAGTTGAACTGAGGCAGTATGATATACAGTACCGTCCCCGAACTGCGATCAAAGTCCAAATTCTGGCAGACTTCATCGTTGAGTTCGTCTCGCCCAATTCAGCTCCGACCCAGCTCGGCACGGCACTGGGGGGCACAGGGCACGAGCCAGAACTGACTAAGGTCGAACAGCCTCCCACCTCGGCATGGAAGATCTTTGTCGACGGGTCATCCACCTCCAAGAGAGCTGGTGCCGGCATAGTCCTCCAATCGACAGAGGGTCTGGTCATAGAGCAGGCTTTCACCCTGGACTTCAAAGCGACAAACAATGAGGCAGAGTATGAAGCGCTGATAGCAGGGTTAAACAACGCCCAAATCCTCGGAGCCCAACACCTGGTGATCTTCAGCGATTCTCAACTGGTAACTAGCCAGCTCGCTGGAGACTACCAGGCCAGGGACGACAGGATGGCGGCCTACTTAGCCCTTGCGAAAAAAACTGCTGTCTTATTTCTAGAAAGCCGAGGTCAGACAAATATCCCGAGATACCAACACGCACGCAGATGCGCTTGCGAACCTGGCCTCCGCCGTCGAAGCAGGGAAGAAAAGGACCATCGAGGTTGGGTCAGTATCAAGGTCAAGTTTGGAACTCCATTCATCTCGGCTTGTCCTCTGTGCTGATCTCGGCCCAAGCTGGATGGATCCAATCGTCGCCTACTTGAAGGATGACCAGCTCCCTGAGGACAAGACTGAAGCCCACAGGGTCAGACTCAAGGCAGCTCGATTCTGGCTCTCTCCCGAAGGCAAACTCTACAGGAAATCCTTCACAGGTCCATACCTCCAGTGCGTCCATCCGAGCAAAGTGGACGACTTCCTGTATGAGATCCACGAAGGAATCTGCGGCAGTCACATAGGAGGTCGATCACTGGCCTACAGAGCAATATGCCAGGGTTACTGGTGGCCCTACATGCAGAAGGACGCGCAGGTGTACGCCAGGAAGTGCGAGAAGTGCCAGAAGTTCTCCCACTCTCTCCACCAGCCAGCACAAGATCTGAGTCCCCTCACTAGCCCATGGCCCTTCGCTCAATGGGGCCTGGACATTGTGGGGCCTCTTCACCGAGCTCCAGGGAACAAGAGATGGCTGATAGTCGCTACAGACTACTTCACAAAATGGATAGAAGCTGAACCGTTGTCCTCAATCACGGATAGGGACTCCAGGAACTTCGTTTAGAAAAACATCCTAACGAGGTTCGGCATCCCCCGGACCCTGATTTCGGATAACGGGACTCAGTTCGACTCCAAGTCCTTCAGAGACTTCTGCCAAGGGCACGGTATCAGAAACCATTACTCCACTCCGGCATATCCACAGAGTAATGGCCAGGCAGAAATCTCTAACAAAGTGATCCTGGACGGCCTGAAGAAGCGACTGGACAAGGCAAAGGGAAGATGGACAGAGGAGCTTCCGAGCGTGCTATGGGCATACAGAACAACTCCAAGGAGGTCCACCTTGGCAACACCTTTCTCTCTGGCCTACGGGATGGAGGCGGTCATTCCTTTAGAAATCGGCCTTCCCACCCTGAGGACAGAGCTGGTCGACCAAGGCCGAAATGACACGAACCTGGCAATGGAGCTGGAGCTGGCAGACGAGCGACGAGAAGCAGCAGCCCTGCGACTGACCGACTATCAGCAGCGGTTAGCCAGGGCATACAATCAAAATGTCAGAGAAAGGAGATTCTCCGTGGGAGAGCTGGTTCTAAAGAAGACCCTGCCAGCTGACAAAGAACCAAACGAAGGGAAGCTGGCTCCGAACTGGCATGGCCCATTCAGGGTGGTCTCACTGGCAGGGAAATCAGCCTACAAGCTCGAAGACTTAGAAGGCAAGCCACTGCCGAGACCGTGGAATGCATCCCACCTAAAGAAATTCTATTTCTAAAGATGTAATGAATCCCGAATCAATGAAAGCAACTTTTCGCCTTGTCATCAATCTGTCGTCTCTCTTTGACTGACTCCGGCAACTCCAAGGGTTCGTAGCCCTGGAAGGAGGCCTCGAGTTCGAACACTCGGCCGAATTCCTAAAGTCAGGGTTTTATCCCACTCCAAGGGTTCGTAGCCCTGGAAGGAGGCCTCGAGTTCGAACACTCGGCCGAATTCCTAAAATCAGGGTTTTATCCCACTCCAAGGGTTCGTAGCCCTGGAAGGAGGCCTCGAGTTCGAACACTCGGCCGAATTCCTAAAGTCAGGGTTTTATCCCACTCCAAGGGTTCGTAGCCCAGGAAGGAGGCCTCGAGTTCGAACACTCGGCCGAATTCCTAAAATCAGGGTTTTATCCCACTCCAAGGGTTCGTAGCCCTGGAAGGAGGCCTCGAGTTCGAACACTCGGCCGAATTCCTAAAATCAGGGTTTTATCCCACTCCAAGGGTTCGTAGCCCTGGAAGGAGGCCTCGAGTTCGAACACTCGGCCGAATTCCTAAAATCAGGGTTTTATCCCACTCCAAGGGTTCGTAGCCCTGGAAGGAGGCCTCGAGTTCGAACACTCGGCCGAATTCCTAAAATCAGGGTTTTATCCCACTCCAAGGGTTCGTAGCCCTGGAAGGAGGCCTCGAGTTCGAACACTCGGCCAAATTCCTAAAATCAGGGTTTTATCCCACTCCAAGGGTTCGTAGCCCTGGAAGGAGGCCTCGAGTTCGAACACTCGGCCGAATTCCTAAAATCAGGGTTTCATCCCACTCCAAGGGTTCGTAGCCCTGGAAGGAGGCCTCGAGTTCGAACACTCGGCCGAATTTCGAAAGTCAGGGTTTATACACCCCTCAAAGACCGTTGCCGAACTCATGCTCACATAGCCGAGACCAGCGGTATTCTGGATCCACCTCGGCGCACAAGCAGTTCGTCTCGGCCAAAGCCAGCCATTTCGGCCAAAGACAGTTTTTAAGAAAGAAAGAACTGTGCAAGCACAAAAACACAAACATTCCAAGACAGTGCAAGGAAAGTAAAAGAGAAGACCAAAAGCACTGCACACAATTCAAGTGATCGCAAAATTCTCCCTTTTTATTCATTGTAAACTGCTTCATTACAAGAGTTACAGAACAGAAAAGAGAATACAGAAAGGAGGATCGCAGTCCTCTAAAAACAGAAAATAAAGTGAAAGACTGGGAGACTCTGATCTTCACCGACTCTTCAGGTTGCAGGCTCGAAGACGCCGGTTCGTTGCCTGGAGGTTCTAAGGGATCCTGAATTTCACAGAGCTTTATAATACGCTGTGGTTGGTCAGACCAAAGCATTCAGGATCCCCTCCAGTTCGGAGGCCCTGGACCTCGCTGAGCTCTTCAACACCCTCCGGTCAGTGAGACCAAAATTTGCAGAAGAGCCCCCAGGTCCAGTGGGGCCATAATCCCACCCCGCGTCCGGCGGTCGCGCAAGGCCGTGCCAGACGTAGAGGGCCCGACCATCCCAAAGTTGCAGAGGATTTCCCTGCAACCTGACCGGGGACGATCGGCCATGAACCCGCGTTCAGAGAGCGCGTGGTCCACGGGGAGTTCCTTCAGAGGGCGCGCTGACCACGACGGGCTTCCCCCCTTGGAGAAAGCCGTCCACAGGCGCAGGGGTTCCCCCCGGATCAACTGCTTCTGAACACCCACTGGGCATGGCTCCTACGTCTATGTGATTTAAACTGTCCTAAGTTCTGTTCTTTTCTTCTCCCATGGCGAGCCTACTGCCCCTATTTATAGGAAGAAGAAGGGCTCAATCTCCGAAGGAAGTTAAGGGGCGAAGCCTCCCACGCGTTACATGGGACGCACGCCTTCCTGTCTGTTGACCAGCGATTCCTATGGCGCCACGTGGAGACATCGGCCCGTTTCACTCATCGGCCGCATCACCGTGCTTATTGCTATTTATGGTCTCAGAATACGGAGAATCGGCACAGACAGCTATGTAGACCGTTTGATTCTCCCTACCTCGAGGGTCATGCGTCACAGTAAAGGCATTCAATACCATTCAATAGCACATCCAGAAACAAAAGAGAGAAAATATTCAAGTAAAGAAGCCTGTTTTTCATTGATAGCAGAAAGTATTACAAGGCTGAAAGCAAAAATATTACAGATGAAAGGCCACGGGAAGTAAAAGGAGCAAGGCTACTGTGGTTTCGGCGACTCCACTAGGTCGATCACCATATCTGCTGAACCAGTGGCTTCGGCCGAAACCGTGACCTTGCTTGAGCGTCGCTGGCAGAAGGGGCTTCAACCGGTACCTCAGCCGAAGCAGGGGCAGAGGAGGCCTCACCTTGGGGCACGGCCGAAGCGTCGCTGGCGACCGGGGCATCGCTCGGGGCCGGGGCAGCTGGAGCATCGTCTGGAACAGGAACGACTGCAGGAGCTTCGTCAGGGGTACTTCCAGCCGCAGGAGTGGAGCTCGGCTCAGGAGCCGGGTCCGAGTACTTCGGCAGGTCCCGATAGACAGGGTGGTCTTCAGGAACCCCCGCACGTCTCAGTGCGGCCAGGCATCCTTCTTCGAACAGAATGGAGGTGATCTCCTCCACCTGTTTCTCATACAGCTCCGTGGCATGGTCCACCCCCTTTTGGAAAGCGGATTCGGCCTCGGACATAAGTGAGGCCTTCTCCTTTTCCAGCTCGGCGTTCGCCATTTTCAGCTTCTCCCTTTCAGCGCGTCCGGCCAGCACCTCCCCGCGCAACTTCGTCCCCTCGGCCGCCGATTCAGCCTTCGACCTGGCCAATTCCGACTCTAGCTCGGCGGTCCTCTTGTTCCTCGCCCAGACCTCACCCTTCAAATGATTAGCTCTCGACGTGAGCTCGGCGACATCAATCAGAGCCGACACCAGCCGAGCAGACTCTTCAGCGCTGGCCTTCTTCAGCCCCTCCATTCCCTTCCGCTGCTCTTCCAGCTCCTTCTTCAGCTTATCCCTCTCGGACTCCAGCTGAGTGACCCTCGCAGCGTTCCTGTCACTCCTTCCCACCACGGTCAGGAGCCTCTGCACGTTCTGCAAATGGAGAAAGATGGGTCAAGTTGGGGCAGTCGAGCTAAATTACTTGTAAGAAAACACTGAAAACACTTACCAAAAGGTTAGCCTGAATCGCTGAGACCATCAGGCTCTCGTTGTCGAACCTCTCGTGCGTCTCCATGTCCTGCGGCAGAGGGCAGACCTTGGCGAGAGCTCCGATGACGTCGGCGTTCCCCAGCAGCCGATCCTCGACGTTCAGAGGCTTACCGGGTTGCGTTTCCATCCTCGGCCTCCATGGCGCGGGGGCAGTTCGGGGTCCGGAGGACGATCCAGACCCTTGCCGAACTCCCATCAGCCCCCAAGTCCTTCTCCCCCGCCTTGGACTTCTTCCTGGGCGGGGAACCCTCCTTCGAGCGATCCGGCGAACGTCGCCGAACTCCCCCGCTCGGAGCGGGGGCAGGGGCAGAAGAAGCACCAGCACCCCCCGAGCCCGAAGCTGAGCGGGTACTAGCAGATGATGGCGCCCCAGAAGACGATGACCTCAGCCTGAACTTGGCCGCCAGGTCCTTAACGACTGGCTCCCTTGAGCTCCCCTCCATGCCTTCTTCTCGATCGGAAGAATAAGCATCCACTATCTGCGTCAGGTTCGGTGGCTCCGAACTAGAAGTGGACGCCTCGGCACCAGACGCAGCTCGGCTCGCAGCGGGATCGGTCAAAGGGATCCCGGCAGGCACTGCAACGGAGACGGTAGGACGATCGGGATGCGCCTCATCCACCTCGTCTACTCCGGTTCTCCTGCAGTGACCACGATACCTCGGCGTGTAACCAAGCAACTTCCACGCCGATCTGGTCTCGTGCCCCTTGTATCTTTCAACATTGTTGATGTCGTCGGCGTTCCTTCTCCAACCTTCACTCGCAGCTCGGCGTCTCCTCGCGCCTGCCTCTGCACAACATATAAAATGTGTGTCAGCTCGGCATCATCGAGATCAAGCGAAGCAGGTAAGAGAAAAGGAGTGGTGTTTACTTGGGACAGTCCCGGGGCGACGTGGGACCATCAGCCTCCTGCTCTCGCCAGCGCCGAACTCCCAGTCCCCCGACACACAGAAGAAAGCTTCTTCGACATTCTTACTCGAGTCCTCCAAGGCCAGGACGAAGCCTCTTCGTTGTGGCTTCACCCGGAGATAATATTTCCCTTCCCCAGCCTTGCAGATATCGTAGGTGTCCTCGATATCGTGGACACCTAGGTCGGTCCCCAGAATCTCATTCAGCTTCGCCGTGCCCATGATGACCTTGTAACCATTGGGCATCAGCTGGCACGGGGTAAGGGACCAACTACTGAGGCAAGCCCTAAGCAAGGGGTGCAGTGGAAATCCGACCCCGCCCTTGATCACAGAGATCAGAGGGAACGGCATCCAGCCGCAGGACCAGCGCATCGTGGCATAGTCGACGGAGTCCGCCGGCTTGAGAAGGACTCCCTCCGGAATACTGTAAGCGGCCCTAAATCTGGCTATGCCCTCTTCAGTATCTAAATCGAACCTAGGGGTGCCCATGTCTAAAAAAGGGGTGACAGCAAAAGCTAAACCCTAAAAGTCGCGAAACCCCAAAGAAAAGCTAGACAGAGGCACGAAGCAACTTACAGAGACAAAGGGGCAACTCAAGAACAGGTCCAAGCACGTCCTATGGTCGTCCTCGCTAGAAAAACCTCGAGCAGCAGAGCAGAAATCAAAGATGAAGGCGAAGGCGAAAAGAAATCAGAAGCAAGGAAGGGAGAAGACGCCCTTTTTTATGGAAAAGGGACCCTCGGCGCGCGCTGCTTTCGAAATTCGAAAGGACGAATTTCGCGATCTACGCCCGTTCCATCAATGAGACAGCGCAACCAGTGAAGAGGCTACACGTGTAGCCGTCGATTCGCCTCCCAGGACAGATAGGGCATAGCATTTACTGCTTCACAAAAGTTGAAACGACACCAAGCAATGATCGCCGCATCCCCAGACGAGCTTTCTAGCTTCCGACCACTAAAGGCTAGGACGCTTAAGAGGTCAAAAGCTAGGGGGCAATTGTGTGGGGAGATTTCTGGAACACAGGATCAAGCTAATCACAACCATCAGATGGGACTAAGCACTCTCACGTGCCATCCGCGTGCCATCCACGTGGCACCAAACTCACCTCGGCTAGCAGGGCAGAGGCCTCGGCCGAAGTCAAGCAGCTCCGGGCCGCTAGCACCGAGCTCGGCTACCCCGTGTGCCCATCTCGGCTGAGAGCTCCACCTCGGCTGAAGGAACCGGGACGAAAGCCGAAGCACGAAAGAGCCTCCACTCGCACCCCTCGTCCCCCACGTCATCAGGCACGTGGAGGAATAGGAGCGCGAGCTAGTGAGACAGATGCGACATCCAGCCGTTCACAATCTTCGCCAGATCCCTGATAAGGCGGCATCCAGCAGCTGAAGCCACATCAGGGCGAGGCCCGAGGGCGGATCCGATGGTACCCCAACCGTCAAAGGCGCCCAGCACGATCTGGCCCAACGTGACGCGCATTTAATGCAACGTGGGCTGATCCGACTGGCATTAAATGCAGAGTGGGCTGGATTGGACCGCATTAATTGCAACGTGGGCTGATCATGACTTACCAGTCGAATCATGAGACCCATGCCAAGATATCGTCCAAGATATCTTCCTAATCGTCTATAAATAGAACTGCATTTCACATGCAAGGTACGCACAATTAAATCCACAGAGCTGTTACTCTGCCCCTCTTCTTCCTCTCCTTCCATTGTTCCAGTTCCTTCACTGACTTTGGCATCGGAGAGCCTTGCGCCACCCAGGCCAGGGTCCTCTGACCGTTTGCTCTTCTCTTTCAGGCTTTCGGAAGGTACCCAGTCATCACCGCCTTGGATAAGTCCTCTAAGGCTCCCCAGTTATTGTGGGTCATTATTTTCTGCACCTACAATTGTAATCCTCCAATTTGTACATTGGAAAGGTATCCTTCTGGGGATCTTCAAAAGAAAGAAAAGAGAGAACTCTATAGGCTATCTCTTATGACTTTCTTCTTTTGATATTCATCTGTTTCAAAAGATTTTTTAGGCCTTTTGAAATAACAAACTCCAGATTTGCAGCTTTCTGGGCCTTAACCACACTAATTTTAACTTTATAAATATTATCATTTTAAATTCAATAGTTGAAAAAGAGTGGCCTCTGCACACACGCGCACAACAATAAGGGTACTGTGAGTCCACATCTTTCTGTCTCATATGCTGTGGTCTATTGTTAACTTGCTTAATCCTTTCATCAACTACCTCTAAAGCCTTTTCACCTTTGGGTTTCTAATTAGGTCAAGCTAGAAGGAAATAAGAAAAAGGTTTTGGAGTGCAAGTAACAAGACAAAGCGATTAAGGTTTTGTGCAACTCTGTGAATGAAATGATCAAGTTTGAACACAAGTCAGATTGTCAGAACATAAGGACGGCTATAAAGGCGCTTACAAGGGAGGTTACAAGCTAAGATTGTCATGGCTGTGAAGTAACCACTATTCAATCTGCCTTGAAGTGCATGCTGGTAGAGCATAGTAAATCTAAGTATATTGATTCAGGCAGTACCTTTCATTGTAGCATGCAAAGGGATTGAACTTGTGAGGGGTGAGAAAATTAAAGAAATATTGTGAAATATGTCTAAATGCATTGGTCCCTACAAGCATTATATTAGGAGGATTTTACCGAAAAAATCCGCTCAGATTGTGTGAAGACCAAAAAGGATCTTTAACTTCAATATCAACCAAAAAGGCCTTAAACGGGGATATCCTTGCTCTCTTCTTTTGCTAAGCGGCAATATCGCAGCTCACCTGTATGAGTGGGGTTATCCCTGTTTAGGGCCCTTATTATCGATATTGAAGTTAGAGGACTTTTTTGGTCTTCACAAAGTGTCAATGGATTTTTTGGTAAGACTCTCTTATATTAGCCTAGAAACAAATTCAAAGAATTTAAAAGTAAAATGGCTACAGCAGTGTGCAGCAACCTGTAATAAAAGGAGATGTTTATAAAGAGAGGAATGTTCATATGCATCTTTCTCTCACCATAGAGTGAGGGACACTCCCTTTTTAATTAAAGATATTATGAAGTTCGAGCCTATAAAGGAACCAAAAGAATCTCAAATTTATAATTGGAATGACTACTTTAAAGTTGGTCAGAAGCTATGAGAGCCCTGTTTCTATGACATTATTTCGGGCCCAAAATTATGATATCTGGCCAAGTTAAGAATGGAGTTTTTCTAGTGCAAAACACTACACCATTTCAGGGCTTTTACAGCGTGAAATGCGCACCGTAAATGTAGGTTCACGGCTCACGGGGGTCGTGCCGTAAAAGCGCCTGCCGTAAAAGGTTTGAACTATTTACAGCGTACATATACAGGCCGTAAGTAGGATCAATGCACGCCGAAAATGATGTTGTTAGGACTTTTTGGACCAGATTTATGGCCTATTAAGCAGGCCGTAAATGCTAAACTTTTACGACGCAAACTGAGTGCCGTTTAAAGCATTGGTGTGCTTAAGTTTATGGCACACGTAGTACGCCATGAATACTTAAAACGAAAAATGTTTTACACAGCTTGCATTTGTGGGCTATAAATGGGTTGTGTACAATCTGATTAATGGCTCCAAATGCAAGCCGTAATTAAGTATATGTTTTTACGACTTGCAAATGCAGGCCATTAAAGAATTGGCAGTTTTAATTTACGGCTCGCAAGACGCGCCTTAATTATTTTTTTTTATAAAAAAAATTAATTGTTTTTTAATTAAAAAATTAAATTAGGGTCAATCAGGGTCACTACCAGTGAGACCAAATGCAAGAGACATGGTGGTGACGAAGATGAATTCATGTGTAATTCAATTAAAAAAAATAAAACCAGTTAAAAGTGCTATATAGAGTGTAGACATCTTGCTCTTTACAGTTGCCAATCTCGGTCCTGCAGATTCAAGCTCCACAATTACTGTCGAGCACCACTAACATAACTGCAACATATATCTTGTACCAGGTGAGCAATCATTTTGTGCTTTCTACAATACTAGTTCCTCTACCACGAGCAACAGTGCAAAAATAAAGTTTAGATAGTCAAAATCTGCCTCAAAATTAGAACCAAAGTAACCACGAAAATGATGAGTGTAAATGTACACTAAAAATTAGAATCTGCCAAGATCAAACCAATAAACCCAAAAAAAAAAGGAACGAAAGAAATCTCATGGGCCTTTTTCCATATTTCATATGCAAAATTAGTTTCCTTACAAACTATAATTTTCATAGGGAATTTTCTGAGTGTCACACAGTAGTAAAACAATCACATCTTTTCTCTCAACCCAAAATTCAATTTCTGTGTTTAGTACCATGATAGTAAGCAATCCAGAACTCATGATTCCTTGTACTCCAAAGAGTCTTTGATAACCTTGCCTTGCAACAATGACAATGCTGAGAGCCTCCCTTGAACTCCACTCACTCTTGAGCTTCCTGAAAAAAACATAATAATAATAATAACATATGTTCAAGCTTATCCCAAAGTACAAGAAACCAGGCGAAGCCCGACAAGCTGGTTTGGTAATCTGGTTTGGTGCTAATTCAACTCAAGTGAATTGATAATCTGGTTTGGTGCTAATTCAACGTGTGGGTAGTGGAGACACACACAAGCCCCACAAGCTGGGCCGCTTAGGAATGATTTCTCCATTCCTGAAAATTTTGGGATACATAAACATACACATATGCCCCAATTATAGTTTATACCTACATTACATAAACATAATGATGAGTAGAAATATCGCAATAATCATTTATAAGTGCATGAGTAACTGATCTACATTTCACATGGAAAATGAGAAAAAAAAAAAATACAGAACCGCTTGCAAATTTTAAGAGGAAGTTTTGCATGCTCTTCAATACACTTACACAAGAAAATAGTGTAAATAGCTCAATAATAATCATTTTTGAAATAAAAAATAGGTCTTTTCCATTTTTACATTAACAATAGTGTTTTGAATTACTCCATAGTTCACATAATCAAACAGAGTTGCACTGATGGCTGAGTGTTTCAGAAGTTCTGAAAAGTTAAAAATGATAATAAAGAGATGCCAATACTTTGCACAACAAAAGGAAATGAAAGACACCAATGACTCAAACCATTTAGCAGTCTGCACGGGTCTACATTCACATGGTTATCAAGATTTCAATGTCAAGGGCAGTTTGGTCTGATCAAAATGCTTGCATTGGGAGAATTTGAATTTAGAAAGTTGTTTCTAATATTAAGCTACCTTGGAAAGTGAGTTATGTTGGTTCTGTTCAAGTGCTATTTGTACAAAGAAGCATATGATAGGGATAAAGTTTGCTAATATGATAGGGTCGATTCACCTGATGAAGACGATTTATAATCAAAAGGTTCTCCTCCTCAGATAGCAAAGCCTATTATAGATCATGAGCAGCAATAGTAATTAACGACAAAAGATCTTACTTCTTCAAACTGTAAAGAGAGATGAAACCTGTGGGCTACATTAATATGGTATCAGAACTTACTTCATCAGGTGAATTGTCACCATCTCCTTCTCCATTCTTTTCTTTCCCTTCTCTTGCTCCTCCTCTCTTACTCTCAGGCCATTAAGGTATATAGGCTCAGGCCAATGCCAACTTTTGAGGGATTTCTGCAAACAAAATGTTGTGTTAGGACCTTAGCAGGCAGAGATTAGATAAACACATGCACTCATCTAGTAGTATGAGCAAACCACTAAAATAGCTATCATAGATGGATCTTAAAACTTAAAAACAACAAATCTTTTGCTATTGCATGCACATGGCCTTTGAAGTGTGGAGTACACTTCATTGCCCACTTACAAGGGAAGTTACATCCTCCATTATAAAAATAGAAGTTAAATGAACTTAAGAAAATACCTCCTCCACTAATCTCAGCTTTTCCATGTTGTTATAAAAATGAAAAGAGAGTTCAGAAAATAAAGAGATAATTTGGTTGGTTTTAATTTTATAATGGAAAATCAAGGATAATAGCTGACTCATATGACTGCACATATACCATTCCATAATTTTATTAAGAGCTTTTATTAGTTCTTTTACCAAATACATAGATCATTTAAATAATCTAAAAAAAGAAAAGCAGAAATAAAAAGTATTCCATAAAATTGAAAGTGAAAAACCTTGACATAACAGGGTACTATAGCACATGGCATAAAAAATGAAGAATACAAGCAAGGTCGAGATCCATGAATTTTTTAATAGAAAGATGAAGCTCCATAAAATAACCAACTAATTGGACCATACAAACAAAAGCAAACAGAAAAACTCCTGTAAGAGTGAAAAAAAGGCAAACAATCTAGGTAAGTTAGAAATACTTATATTATGATACGAAGCATTCTCACCAATTTCATTTGTAAAAAAAAAAAAAAAAAAACAATAGTGAGCACACACACCTCTTTATGTCTTCTACTGCCAATTTCTTATTAACAAGATAACTCATCATTGGTGAAACTAGCACGGATCACAAAACATTAAATAAAAGTAAATTACCATGAATCAACTAGATTTGCACTCTAGATCGTACAGTGACAGATACCATTACCATAAATAGCATGAATGGAGAAATTGAAACTACAAAATAGATCCCAGGTAGATGTATGAGGTTTCAATCAAGATAATGATGATTATTCAGTACTATCACTTAATGAATTCCACACAAGCTAGCGCTTCAGATAACAAAAACAAATACAAAGTACTTACACACAAACAATGACCCCATAGAAAAACTCTAAGGTGAGAAGCCATGATATCTTTCTTTCTCCCCATTGAGAGGCTTTCTTCCAATTTCCCCCATTCTCCCTCAAAAAGTACATATGTACCACAAAACATCAAGAAAAAACCACTATATAGTGTGAAGAGATAACACTCTTATTTTCATCTTTCAAACAAGAAAACTTCATGGTGATGCATCTGCTGTACTCCAGCATACAAGCATGCCAATCCATCATTTGCATTATGTCCCTATTTAAGAACCAAATGGTTCCACAACAGTATGGAGTCAGTTCCATATTGAATTTTAAAAAGATGGAACAACATATTCAATCATAACATTAAAAATATCTCACTGAAGCAAGGCACACATGGTGTAATAATGAAATGAATAAATCCCCACCCTCTGATGCTGAATGATGATGTGCAACGAGCAAATCCAAAGGAGATGATGGGGTGTGTATCCAAGTGGCTTGGATACACCCGGCCTCTTTCTTGATCTGTGCAACAAGACTTGAACTAGAGCAGAATGTCCAATAATATGATACTAACCACTATCGGCAAAATCTTAGCTAGAAAACCCACAACTGTCGGAATTATTAGCAAAGTTGATATCCAAGCCATATATCTACTGCAACCACATCATAAACAAACTAACTGGACACTAATATAAGATAGAAAAAAAAAACAGCAACCACATTATACACCCGGCCTCTTAAAGTAGAAAGCAATAAACAGAGATCATTTTCAAGCATTACCAAATACAAGACTGAACCCAAAAAAAAAAAGTAACAGAAGCTCATAATAAGGCATGAAACATACCAACAAAGTTCAATCTCATTCAGTCTGAAAGTTCCAGCTTACAATTACTTGTGGACATGCTTTGCACTTCCACCAAATCAGAAACTAAATAAATTATAAGCAATAAGGAACTCAATATGAGTTCATGCAGACCTGCACACCCGGAAGTGGTTTACCAACAGTACCCCCCTTACGATTTCCTCTTAAAGGATTAGATAATGCCATGATAAACTGCAACAACATCAATCCAAAAATAATCAATATGAGAGTACTCGATCTTTGAGTATGTAGTTACGAAAAACTATATAAGTAGCCAGAGAACTCTTTAAGTAGATAGTTAAGAAAAACCATTTAAGTAGCCTTGCAAATTAGAAGGTGAACTTCAACTAGATTCACACCTCGGTCATACCATAGCGCTCCAAAAGGTGATGGCCTGTTATGCTTTCCCATTGTTTCATAAGCAGGATAGGGAAGTGCTGATGAACCACACATCTGGAAAGATGAATAAACTAGGTTACATTAAAAGCCAAATTTTCAGTTCTGTAATAATTGGAATTAATTACTTGTCTAGGCTCCATTTTAAAATACACAGCACCAGTAGCTGTAGCATTTCTTTTTATCAGTAATGCAAAAGGTTACATTAAAAGTTGAAAACATGATGTCAAGCACAGGCTTCTGGTGTATGTGTTCTACTGCTACACCCACTAATAGTGTCAATCAATACATCAAGACGTTTAACATCTAATTGGAATTTTCAACCCCCTCTTTACTGTTACACCCAGTTTATAAAATTTTGAACTGGACCTTCTATAAATTGGTTCCAGTCATAAAATTATTAAGTAGCACATCAATCCCATAGATTTTATTCACAAATGAGTGACTCGGCATTAACTTGTGATATAGGAGAGCAAAGTGAGATATTATACTTTGTCTCACTAAATTTTCTGGTTCTCTTTAGAAAAATTTAGAGTAAAAGACTCTATCACTACAACTATAAGCCAATAAAGTGAATAGAATGACTAAAACTCAACACACTTAAAAGTTGCTCAATAAGAACTATTGACAAAGTCTACATGAACTTTCGGTGTTCAATACATGTTCACATTTACCTGGTTGGGCATGGGCAAATAAACAAAGTTCCATGATCTAGTGTTTTCAGTAGTCTAGAGTACCAATTTCATATTTTTATTTTATTTTTTTGCTCCCTGACCTCTAGGTTTAAATAAAAATACAGGGCTTGATACAATCATACAAGATACATATCCCCACACAATAAGTATCAGTTAACAGCTACCATGGCCGATTTTTTCAGAGGCTTGGTATTGAGGCATATTTACAAGTTCAAGCAACAAAAGAGATAATTCCATTTATTTCACCATCACACCCTGGCAAAAAATCCTAAGAACAGAGAATGAAAACCACACCTCTGCCTTATCATCAGCATTGTAGTTACATTGCAGACCATTCTTTTCCTCATCCTTGCATGGAGAACCTGGCTCTTCAACAATAAAACCCATCATACATTATTCGATTCCAGATTATCAGAAAAGCATTTTACCTTCCAATGAGAATAAAGATGAGAGCTGATTTCTCGATACCAAAGGATCCTGATGAAAGGGGAAATTACATGGCCAAAACCGAACCCAAGATCCCGATTTCAGCAACATTTCACAAACCAAAAAAATAAAAAAGAAAAGAAAAGAAAAGAGAGAATGGAAAATGGAAGAAAGGGGCGGGATTCACATACCTGGGCGAGTTAAGACCTGAGCGCTGCTCCTCGTCCGATCCACCTCCTTTCCCTCTCTCTCTCTCTCTCTCTCTCTCTCTCTCTCTCTCCTCCCTCCTCTTCTCTGCTTTCACTCTCCCTACTCTCCCTTATGCGTCACTTGAAAAAGCAAAAGAAAGAAAGAAACGAAAGAGTGGGAAAGAGGAATGAAAAATGAAAAGGGGGAAAGTACCCCAGGAAATAGAAAGAGAGGGTCCACGCGAAGAGGAATCGTTGGAGGATCTACTCAGTCTCCTCCTCTCGCCTGAAAGTTCCAAATGCTAGGTTATCCTCACTGGAGGCAGCCTCGCTGTCGGTCTCGGAGGCGTAGTCGTCGTCGGCGCGCGGGAGGGCATAGTGCAGAGCGAGAGGGAGAGGGAGAGAGAGAAATAGAGCGATAGAGAGGGAGAGGGAGAGAGAAATAGAGCGATAGAAAGGGAGAGGGAGAGGGAGAGGGCAAAGCTAGCGCGGGAGCAGGGGAAAAAATAAGGGGGGAAGGGAAACTGAATGAAAAATGGGTTTCGGCGGGGGTACGTTAAAAGGGCTTTAGCGACCACCTAATGAGCCCAGGTGCGACCGCCACCAGCGGTTGCCCGCTTTCTGCTGCGCCAAAGCCAGTTATTCTAGTAGTGATTACATAGATTCAGATTTCTCTTACTTAATGGCGTAAGAGATTTTATTAAGAGCTGCAAAATTAGGTGGAATTAGAAAGCACATCTACAAGTATAAAGGAAATAGAGTTTAGGATAAACTTGAGAGAATACTTTCAAGTCACAGTTCTACTTCTTAGTTTGCTTACTCTTAAAATCTGATTGTCTAATTTATACCCAAGGCTTGTTCAACAAATTTATGCATCTTCCTATCATATAGGATAGAAAAATGATTTGATTTTCAATACAACTCAAACAGAAAGAGAAGCAAAAGAATGATTAAGAAAAACAAAACATTTGATCAGAAAATCTCAGTTCAACAGAAACTATGTCAGGTCGCAAAACATCATCAATATCTGAAGCTCAATTCAGCCCATTAAACTCCACATAAACCCAATCTAGTAATAACTTTCAATCAGGAAAACAAATTGAGATCAAATTTACACAAAGAAAACAGATTCCCTCACCCTTTCGCATAAGCATAATCCCCACCAAGTTGCAGCAGGAAGTAAACACTATTTCCATCATGCAAAGCCTGCAAAAACAAGATAGAAAAAGGTTCATTTGATATCTTTAAAAAAAATTAAACAAGAACAAAGCAGAGAAAGAAACAAAAATCACTCTTCACAATCAGAACCATTCAAAGAATAATCAAACAAATCATTATTTCACTCTAAAGCCTACAATCCCCTCATCAAAGTTAATATCAGCAAAAACCCATAGAACCATCACCCAAATAAATAGCACTTAGAATGTAAAAGGCTACATCAAGTCAACAGTGTTGAGCATTTGAAACTCAATTGTAGTGTAATAAAACAGAACAGGTGGTGTACTCTTGGGGAATAATAGTCCTTTCACAAAAATTAATTATGGAGAGCCTTCTTGGGTATTTACAAAAGCAGCTAAACTACAAAGGCCATTGTCATTCAAAGGTTAGAAAAACATAAACCCATGAGAATCACATATTCACAAGTATCATTTGGAGTGGCCACATGCTCTGGAACCACACTCAAGAAAAAGAACTATGGAAAGCAAGCAACTAATCACCAAATACTTACTATTGTTTTATAGAAGAGGGAAGGCTACCTCCAGAAATATTTGGGTGGGTGCCTGAGATTTCTCAAAGTCCCTCAATTTGGAGAAAAATCCCTTTGTCTATCCCTAGGTCAGATTGCCATTGTGACATCTCAGTATGGTTTGGGTAGAAAACAAATGACCACAATAAAAAACAATCTCTATCATGGGACTTTCTCTAACCCATCTGAAGTCCAGGTTCCAATGGACTCAAACCACCATCACTTCCTGTAACGGGCCTTCCAAGGAAAGAAAGGTGGGTGGCGTGGGGGAGAGTAGAAGGGGTGGAGGACTCTGGGAAAAAAAAGGGTGGGTGGCATGGGGAGAATAGAAGGCGTGGAGGACTCTGGGACAAAAAAGGTGGGTGCATGGGCTTGCAGTGGGCGCTGGGAAGAGGAAGATGAAGAAGAGAGGGAGGGGAGGAAGAAAAGGAAAGAAAGAAGAAAAAGCAGGAGAGGGTGCGCTGGCGTGCAGGAGAGGTGCAGAGGGATGTGATGATGATGCAGAGAGGAGGGAGAGAGGTTCTTACCTATGAATGGGATGAGTTCTACGCGTGGAGGGAGAAGAGGGAGAGATGATGGGGCTCTGCGCTGCGGCTGGTGGTGGTGTGGTCTGCCCGTGGAGGAAGAAGGGGCGACGGTCCACGGGCGTGAGAGAGATGAAGATCAGAGAGACTGGAGAGGGTGGCTGCCTCCGAGATGGGTCTGCGCATGGGGTTGCTGAAAGAAACCGCGATTCAGATCTGGAAAACACTACCAGAAGATGCCCATGGCTGATTTAGAACATGACAGATTTTTAAAACAAATCTGATTTCAGCATATACGCAGCATAAATCAGCCATATAAATCGCATTATAACTCCACCGAATCATGATCAACAAGTGTATAATTAAAGGAGATACAAGAAGACTATTACCTTGATGATATGTAGACTTCAAATCTCTGAAATAAATGATCCAATGGGCTGAACTTAGATTTGCAATCAGCTAGCACCTTGCTGGAATTTTTCTGCAGTAAAATAGTTTTTGATCTTCTTCTCTATTTCACTTCCAAATCTGATTGGCTAAGATGGTGGGATCTTAATCTAGATTTCTAGATGAGTTTTGAGAACTTTCAATCTATGGAAAAATCTCAGACCTGAAACTCTCATCAATGAAGAAGAGAAGAAAGCTAGACATGTGGGATTTTCTCACATAGGATTGTCATAGCATATGAGATGTGTTAGACTTCCATGGTGTCTTCCTCCTTATATAGAAAACTTAAGGATACATTTAAACATATCATATACACCCATGATGGAGATTTGAAAAAGAAAACCTATCTTTTTCTTAGTGCTCTTTTTTTCTAAACAAAACTTGTACAACCATGAGGAAGAATTTGAAAAAGAACTCCCACCTACTACTTAGTGCTCTCTTTTGTTCAAAAGGAAAACAAAGAATGCTTTCTTTAACATCAACAACCAACCAATATGGGTGTGCAACTTATTCTAATGATTTGTTTACAAAATAATTAGAATACTATAATAGTAGGATTTCTTATCCTAAGGTAACCAATTTACCAAGTAAAGATTCCTATGTAAAAATGTAAACCTTACACAAGGGGCCCACTTTATGGCTGGCCCACACCATGGCCCACAAGTCAAAAACTTTTCCAAAATAGTTCAACCTCATATTAGGAAACCATGCCAATCTAGGATAGTGACTAGAGAAGGGACCAAAAGACATATTTGACCTTGGCTCCCAAAATGACCAAAAATGTCCATGCTAAACCCATAGCAACATTAAGATCATTTTAACCTTAACTCATTCCACTATAGAGTTATGGTTGAACTCCAGGGACAAATAATAATTATAAAATGAGCTCGTCATAAAATGACAGTTGTCTTCGACCTACTAAGTAAAATGATCTAAATGCCCCTCTATGTAACATCCATAATCAAGTCAGGTTATCCGATGTACTATCAACCTTCTCGATTACATCTAAACCTTAGAACTTCATATCCTTAACTTAATCATCATCCGGATATCATTCTCTTGGTCCAGGGAGCGACCCACAAGTTCAATATCCATATGGAACATCCATATACTAAGATCTTAGATTTTGATGATTAATCGGATAATTCTAAGGGGACGATCATTCCATCATTAGATGGCATAGATTCTTTATTGCATCTGCACGTCCCAACTGATCAAGCCCGAGCACCCAAAACACAGAGCTGTTGACCCATTTGAAAGATCTCACCCATAGTGAATTAAAGCACAAGAACTCGACTTCGTCAGTTCATCCATAAATGCTCAAGATTAAGAGCACTGATCACTCAGTAGCATGAGGTGACTTGATCTCTCTCAGTGATAGTACTATTTTAGAGATCACACCTACAATGGTCCTGTTCAATGCATGACATATGCACTAATGAGATAAATCCGGAAAAGACCTCCCGTGACCTAGGTAAGTCACCCTGAATACAGGAGAGTATCTCACTATAACTTACACCAAGATGAAGTGCCCAACTCCATCTCTCAGTTATGAACAAATTTATTGTTTCCAGTGTCCATGAATTAGACCTATCTGTGTGTAGCCACTACACACCTAATTCATTTACTAGAAACAATGGGCCTTACACAACCATACATATATACATGTTTATAGAGAAAAGAGTCATTCCATTAAATAGCCAGTAAATATCCAGTGACAAAAAGATGAGAGTGCAGCTAGTGGGCTTTAGGGCATACACCAATCCCAACAAACTCCCACTTGCACTAAAGATCACTTTTTCCTAACCTAACTCCCATAGACTCAACATGAGAAGTAAAGACTTTCTCAGTAAGAGTCTTAGTGAATGGGTCAGCTAAGTTATTTGCTGAGGCAATCTGCTCAACCACTATTTCTCCATCCTGAATGAATTCCCGGATCAAGTGGTACTTTCTCTGAATGTGCTTGCCTTTCTTGTGATTCCTGGGTTCTTTGCACTGTGCTACAGCAACAGTGTTATCGCAGTACATGACAATCGGTTTTTGCACTGCAGAAACAACTCCCAATTCCAATAGGAATTTTTTGAGCCATACTGCTTCCTTTGCAGCTTCCGATGCCGCCACATACTCTGCTTCCATGGTAGAGTCAGCAGTACAGGATTGCTTGACACTCCTCCATGATATAGCCCCTCCTGACAGAGTAAAGACGTATCCTGAAGTAGACTTTCTGGCATCTCTATCAGATTGGAAATCAGAATCTGTATACGCCAAAGGCGTTAGATCATCTGCTCGATAGGTTAGCATATAATCTTTCGTTCTCCGTAGATACTTGAATATATGCTTAACAGCTGTCCAATGCATAGGTCCAGGGTTTGACTGATATCTGCTAACCATGCCAACGGCAAAGCAAATATCGGGTCTAGTACATAACATTGCATACATGAGGCTTCCAACAGCAGACGCATATGGAACTCTCCTCATGTTCTCTATCTCTTCAGGTGTCTTTGGACATTGATCTCGAGATAGTGGTACTCCATGTCTAGAAGGTAGCAAGCCCTTCTTGGAGTCATGCATATTAAACTTGACCAATATCTTCTCAATATACGAAGATTGGGACAAGGCTAACATCTTATTCTTGCGATCTCGCAAAAGCTTGATCCCTAAGATATAGCTGGCCTCACCCAAATCCTTCATCTGAAATTGAGAGGATAACCAAACCTTTGTGGATGACAATAATCCTACATCATTTCCTATGAGTAATATGTCATCTACATACAGAACCAAAAATGCAACTGCTTTTCCACTTCCTTTCTTATACACACATGGTTCATCAATGTTTTGATCAAAGCCAAAAGATTTGACTGCCAGATTAAACTTGATGTTCCATGCTCTAGATGCTTGCTTAAGTCCATAAATGGACTTCTTAAGTTTACAAACCATGTTATCTTGGCCACTAGCAATAAAACCCTCTGGTTGCATCATATAGATGCATTCGTCAAGACTTCCATTAAGAAAAGCTGTCTTGACATCCATCTGCCATATCTCGTAGTCATAATGACATGCAATGGCCAAGAGAACCCTTATGGACTTAAGCATAGCTACTGGTGAAAAGGTTTCCTCATAATCGATACCCTCTTTCTGAGTATATCCTTTCGCCACCAGTCTTGCTTTAAAGGTTTCCACCTTCCCATCCACTCCTCTCTTCCTCTTGTAGATCCACTTGCACCCTATGGGTTTAATCCCTTCAGGTGCATCTACAAGTTCCCAGACTTGATTGGAATACAAAGAATCCATTTCAGATTTCATCGCTTGCTGCCACATGTCAGCATCTATATCCGTTACTGCTTCATCGTAACTAGCAGGATCCTCAACCAGATCTTCGGAGTCTGTCTTAAAAGACATTCCTAGATATCTTTCTGGCTGTCTAGAAATTCTCCCACTACGACGAGGCTCCGGAGTGTTAAAAGGAATATCCTGTTCATCTACCACCTCAGGACTTGGTACAGATGTTATAGGAGATCCTGGAAGAATCTCCTCAAGGGTTTCTTTACAACTAAGCTCTTGGTACATCATACAATCATCCTCCAAGTACCTAGCATGAGTGTTGATAAGCAATTTTTGCTCCTTTGGATGATAAAAGATGCCACCTCTCGTTCCCTTAGGATACCCAATGAAGTAGCACATTTCCGATCTGGGTTCCAGCTTGGTAGCTTTATCATTCAGTACATAGGCTGGACAACCCCAAATGTGAATATGTCTTAAACTGGGTTTTCGACCTGTCCACATTTCTTGCGGTGTCCTAGGCACTGATTTAGAAGGTACCAGATTTAAAATGTATGCTGCTGCTTCTAGGGCATATCCCCAAAAAGATATAGGTAGGGTTGCATAACTCATCATGGACCTTACCATATCAAGAAGGGTACGGTTTCTTCTCTCCGCTACACCATTTTGCTGGGGTGTACCCGGTGCAGACAACTGAGACACAATCCCATGTTGCGTGAGGTACTCTTTGAACTCACCCAGGAGGTACTCGCCACCCTCGATCGGATCGAAGGGCTTTGATATGTTTCCCTAGTTGTAACTCCGCCTCAGCCTTGAATTGCTTGAATTTATCAAACGCCTCAGACTTGCGTCGCATTAAGTACACATATCCATACCTAGAGTAATCATCAGTGAAGGTGATGAAATACTCATAACCTCCTAGAGCTGGTTTGTTCATAGGACCACACACATCAGTGTGAACCAATTCTAACAACTCTTTTGACCTTAGTCCCTTTCCAGAGAATGACCTTTTGGTCATCTTTCCCTTGAGACAAGATTCGCACTGAGGAAAAGGTTCGAAATCTAATGAGCTCAAAGGCCCATCTTCTACCAACCTCTGAATCCGTTTTAGGTTAATGTGACCCAAACGTAAGTGCCAAAGATAAGTGTCATTGGTTGAAGATACCTTCCTTTTAAGGGAAGTTGAGCTTTCTAGTTGTACACTATGCAGTGTGGGAGCCATAGGATATATATAAAATAAGTTATCATGCATTCTACCGGAACATATAACATTTCCATCTCTACTGATATCAACACCAGAATGGAAGGAAACTGAATAATTAAATTCAATGAGTCTGGAAACTGAAATTAAATTCTTCCTCATGTCCGGAACATAGAAAACATTATTTAAAACTAATATCCTATCACATGAAAAATGTAAGGAGACAACTCCTACTGCAACTGCCCAAACTTTGGTTCCAGTTCCAACTCTAAAGGCAAACTCTCCTTTCTCAAACTTCTGCATTATCTGAAACCCTTGCAATGAATTGCAGATATGATTAGTGGCTCCAGAGTCTACTATCCATGAATCAGTAGAATCAACCACAAAACAGGTTTCAATGTAGTAGGAAAAAGATATACCTTTCTTAACAGAGGCTAGGAACTTGGGACAATCTTGCTTCCAATGACCTTTAAGGCCACACTCGAAGCATTTCCCTTTGGGCTTCTCACCTGTACCCTTGTCCTTCTTTTTACCAGTATTGCCCTTTTTCTGTCCCTTTCCCTTATCCTGCTTCTTCTTGAACTTCTTCCCTTTTGGGTTCAGTTTAGAGAAAGACTGGAAAAAGTGAGCTTGGGCTTTGGGCTTCATGATAGCCTCTGCCGCCTGGAGTTCTTTCATTAACTCAGATAGAGTCATGTCCATCTTGCTCATATTGAAATTGAGCTTGAACTGAGTGAAAGAGTCCGGTAGAGTTTCGAGAATCATGTCAGTTTGACTCTCTGCATCAATCTCAGCCCCTAGAATCTTAGCCACATTGAAACAATCCATCATCTTGAGCATATGCTCTCTGACAGGTGTTCCCTCAGCCATCCTAGTATTCATGATTGTCCTTATAGCAGCTTGCCTAGCTGGCCTGCTTTTGTCTGCGAACATCTCAGACAAGGACATCATGATGTCGGAAGCTGTGTCCATTTGCTCGTGCTGTGTTTGCAACACGTTGGACATGGATGCGAGCATGTAGCATTTAGCCATGCTATTCGCTTTCTTCCATTTCCTTTCAGCCTCTAGCTGGTCATTAGTAGAATCTGCATAAATCTCAGGACAGAGTTCCGACAAGACATACTTGTACTCCTCAGCAGTTAGTACTATGTCAAGATTTCTCTTCCAATCTACGTAATTAGGGCCAGTTAGTTTGTTCTCACAAAGAATACTCATCAACGGGCTAAAAGAATCCTTAGTCATCTCTTTCTGGATATGAAACGGCTTATAATTAGACAGGCTGTATATATGTAATATGCATATGGTGCTTGTTATAAAAGGAAAAACATGCACAAAACTTTTTACATTATTTAACCCCAATCATAATGTATCAGTGTTTCAACCTCCTCATAGACCCTCCATCGAAGGGATGGCCGAGCCTACAGTCACGTTGAATTAAGGCATACTTATTTGGATTATCACTATCTGGATACACATATCCAGTGGTAGTCCAATCACTGATTGGTTTGGCCTCATATGACAAATAACCCTTAACTCTTAAAAAGAGGTCATTACCGTCTTATGCCAAGTGTATAACCATCTCTTATGAAAATTTCCCAGAATGTCTATGATTAAGTTCTCCGAAAGGAAGTGACTTTTATCCATCCTAGAAGTGAACTTTAGTAAAGAGCTCCACCGAAAGGATGGCCGCTCCCACCAACACTTCATTGACATTCTATAGAAGTGATCTTTAGTAAAGAACTCCACCGAAGGGATGGCCGCTCCTACTAACACCTCATTACGAATATTCACATTAGTTCACCCATTAACCCATCAAAGCGGTCTTTAGTAAAGAACTCCACCGAAGGGATGGCCGCTCCTACTAACACCTTAATGAGATAACATGAACCGAAAATGGAAGGCCGTGGGGTCTTTCCAAAACCCCTCTCCCACTTGATTATTTATCACTAGGGTTTAAAAACTTTTGACCTTTACATTGTTTACTCAAAAGCTCTTTTAAATCTAGCAAGCTTGGGTAATTGAATTTATGACTCAATGACTTGAGTCATCTTAAAAATAAATAACCTTTGCTTTAAAATATTTGAGCAAATCCCTTTAAAGAATCAAAAAACCTATCTTGGGTTATGGGAACCCATAGGTAGCATCTAATTAGATTTTAGTTTAGCCTCTTTTGGAAACCAAGGGTACCAAGATAAACTAAACCCTATCCAATTTTAAACCTTAGACAAAATAGAAGGTGCTGGTCTAAGTTTCGTTTAAAAATAATTAGCCAAACTAAAAACAATCTAATATAGAAAGATGCCAATTTTAGAACCTAATGGTGGCCATGTTTCTAGGTGACAATTATAGCAATTATATAAAGCATTCAACCATGCATTCCATCTATATAAGCAAATAAAAGTATGCAATCCTTGATGGCTCCCTGCTCTTCGGACTTCAAATCCTTATCGAACTTAGGACATCAAAAATAGATCTCATCTTGCACCAAGAAGCCTTGTCTCCTCCACCACTAAGGAACCCGGTTACTAGCAACCTATCTTGCTTGAAGCTTTCTTCAAGACTAGTTGGAATAAAAGTAAGGAAAGAATTACAACTTCCTATGATTGCTAAACGCGCAATCGTACACTTTCCAACTCATGAAAAAACATCCAAATCCACATAACAATCATGCGAACCATCAAGGATGCAATATATGGCTGCAAACAAAGAGGTTAGTGCATGCTAAACACTATGTACATCATTAAACAAATCTGGAAAATAAATTCCAGCAATGTTAATGAAACTTGCACACAACATGCATCATAAATTTCAGATTTGTTTATGAAACTTGCACGCACACAACATGCATCATAAATTTCAGATTTGTTTATGAAACTTGCACACAACATGCATCATAAAAGAAATCTGAATATAACTTCAGTAGGGTGCCACCATGCCCATAATCAATCTAGGATCAATTAAACACAACATGGGATCATGATTTCACATGGAGTGGCTCTGATACCACTGAAAGAAACCGCGATTCAGATCTGGAAAACACTACCAGAAGATGCCCATGGCTGATTTAGAACATGACAGATTTTTAAAATAAATCTGATTTCAGCATATACGCAGCATAAATCAGCCATATAAATCGCATTATAACTCCACCGAATCATGATCAACAAGTGTATAATTAAAGGAGATACAAGAAGACTATTACCTTGATGATATGTAGACTTCAAATCTCTGAAATAAATGATCCAATGGGCTGAACTTAGATTTGCAATCAGCTAGCACCTTGCTGGAATTTTTCTGCAGTAAAATAGCTTTTGATCTTCTTCTCTATTTCACTTCCAAATCTGATTGGCTAAGATGGTGGGATCTTAATCTAGATTTCTAGATGAGTTTTGAGAACTTTCAATCTATGGAAAAATCTCAGACCTGAAACTCTCATCAATGAAGAAGAGAAGAAAGCTAGACATGTGGGATTTTCTCACATAGGATTGTCATAGCATATGAGATGTGTTAGACTTCCATGGTGTCTTCCTCCTTATATAGAAAACTTAAGGATACATTTAAACATATCATATACACCCATGATGGAGATTTTGAAAAAGAAAACCTATCTTTTTCTTAGTGCTCTTTTTTTCTAAACAAAACTTGTACAACCATGAGGAAGAATTTGAAAAAGAACTCCCACCTACTACTTAGTGCTCTCTTTTGTTCAAAAGGAAAACAAAGAATGCTTTCTTTAACATCAACAACCAACCAATATGGGTGTGCAACTTATTCTAATGATTTGTTTACAAAATAATTAGAATACTATAATAGTAGGATTTCTTATCCTAAGGTAAACCAATTTACCAAGTAAAGATTCCTATGTAAAAATGTAAACCTTACACAAGGGGCCCACTTTATGGCTGGCCCACACCATGGCCCACAAGTCAAAAACTTTTCCAAAATAGTTCAACCTCATATTAGGAAACCATGCCAATCTAGGATAGTGACTAGAGAAGGGACCAAAAGACATATTTGACCTTGGCTCCCAAAATGACCAAAAATGTCCATGCTAAACCCATAGCAACATTAAGATCATTTTAACCTTAACTCATTCCACTATAGAGTTATGGTTGAACTCCAGGGACAAATAATAATTATAAAATGAGCTCGTCATAAAATGACAGTTGTCTTCGACCTACTAAGTAAAATGATCTAAATGCCCCTCTATGTAACATCCATAATCAAGTCAGGTTATCCGATGTACTATCAACCTTCTCGATTACATCTAAACCTTAGAACTTCATATCCTTAACTTAATCATCATCCGGATATCATTCTCTTGGTCCAGGGAGCGACCCACAAGTTCAATATCCATATGGAACATCCATATACTAAGATCTTAGATTTTGATGATTAATCGGATAATTCTAAGGGGACGATCATTCCATCATTAGATGGCATAGATTCTTTATTGCATCTGCACGTCCCAACTGATCAAGCCCGAGCACCCAAAACACAGAGCTGTTGACCCATCTGAAAGATCTCACCCATAGTGAATTAAAGCACAAGAACTCGACTTCGTCAGTTCATCCACAAATGCTCAAGATTAAGAGCACTGATCACTCAGTAGCATGAGGTGACTTGATCTCTCTCAGTGATAGTACTATTTTAGAGATCACACCTACAATGGTCCTGTTCAATGCATGACATATGCACTAATGAGATAAATCCGGAAAAGACCTCCCGTGACCTAGGTAAGTCACCCTGAATACAGGAGAGTATCTCACTATAACTTACACCAAGATGAAGTGCCCAACTCCATCTCTCAGTTATGAACAAATTTATTGTTTCCAGTGTCCATGAATTAGACCTATCTGTGTGTAGCCACTACACACCTAATTCATTTACTAGAAACAATGGGCCTTACACAACCAAACATATATACATGTTTATAGAGAAAAGAGTCATTCCATTAAATAGCCAGTAAATATCCAGTGACAAAAAGATGAGAGTGCAGCTAGTGGGCTTTAGGGCATACACCAATCCCAACAGTTGCGAGATGGAGAGAGAGAGGGCCGAGATCGAGAGGGAGAGGAGGTGATGGTGCTACGCCTTGGTTCCGTTGTGAGAGAGATGGACGAGGTCTGCGTGTGAGGCAGATGGAGGAGCGCAAGTCGCCTGGAGAGATGGAGGAGTGTAGGTCTCCTGGGAGATGGAGGAGAGGGCTGAGGTCATGAGGGAGAAGGAAATGGAGGGATGGCTGACAAAGAGATGCGGGATTGAGGGATTGCTGGGCGAGAGAGGGTCAGAGAGATGAGGGATTGAGAAGAGGCGAGGGAACTGGAAATGGTATGCACTTGAGCGGGCGCGGGAAATGGAAAATGGGGCGGGCACAGTGGAATGTTATTTTTGGGGCTGAATTGATTTTGAAGGCCCGAGTTAACTTTTATTCTTCCAAAACAAAAATAATGAAATTATAATTTTTCAAGTTAAATAAATTATCAAAATTTGGCAAATTGACATTTGCCGGCGATATAGGTATTTCGCAGGCAAAAAATATATCCTTTGCCGGCGACACAAATATTTTGCCGGTAAAATATAACCTTTGCCAGAGAGAGAGAAAAGAGCGCGCAAGAGAGAGAGTGAAAAGAGGGGTTTCGGTGGCGGGAGAGGGAAAAAAATTGGGAAATTTACCGACGATTATTTTTCGTCACAAAAAATAGAAATTTTCATCGGTAAAAATTAATTTATTTTTTTTTTGAAAAAAAGTAAAAAAATCTACCATCCTTTACCGATGTTTTATATTAAATGTCGGTGATAAATTTTCCGACGCTAATTTTTGTCGGTAAAAAAAATTTTCCGACATGTTTGTCACGGGAAGATACGGGCGAGGCAAAATGAGATTTGTTGCCACTAACTCTATTGGTGGTGGCAACAAGTAAGAAATAGCCACAAAAACACTGACCGCAGCAAAAAGTTCGACACTAAAAGTCATTTTTTTGGTAGTGTGAGCAATGGGTTCTCGGTGGGTATCGTGAGAAGAAGAAGGTGTGCGAAATTTTTTTGGTGTCAAGATTTGTGTTCTCGTGGGTATCGTCTATCCCTATTTGGGGTTAAATTTTGGGTGTAAAAAAAAGGGTGCGAAATATTTTTGGAATATTAATTTGGCGGGTTTCTTTTTTTACGGCATACGAAATGTGGGCTGTGAAAGCTGATTAATCTTACAGATTCTCAAAGCAGGCTGTGAACTTAATTTGAATGACTTGGCCTTTTACAGCGTGCAACATGTGGGCTGTGGTACCCTAATATTTTTACGGCTTGCGAATGTGGGCCGTAAATGCTCAATAATTTACGGCGTCCTAAATGCACGCCGTAATTGATAAGATCTCACGGCGTAATAAAGAGAAGAAAAAGCCCTTTTGCGGCTCGCATTCCATGCGCATCGTACTATTATATCATTTACGGCTTGCATTCAATGCATGCCGTAAATGACGCGCTGTAAAAGCCCTGAAATGGTGTAGTGAAAAGTGCTCTAAAGCTTCTATCTAAATGTATTTTAATTCAAATTGAGGAGCCTAGACCAGTTCCAGCAGTAGTCACTGATGTATATTATTCAAATTCAAATGGTAGAAGTGCTTCTAAAGCCCCCATAGAATGCAAACCTTAAATTCAGTTGAAAAATAGTTCAAATTAGTATGTTATAGCTTCAAGATCCAAACAATAATTTCCGCAAGCATAGAATATAACTTCAAGAACTCAGCACACAACACTAACTATATTCATTGTCATAAACTATCACTACCTTTAGTAAGGAATGGAGCTAAAAATAATGAAATAAGGCATGTTCACTGATTTTTGAAGCATTACAATGGAGAGAATAAGATGGAGATGCAAATAGTACAAACAAACCTCTAGTCACAAGTTCAACTGCCGAGCAGAAATTATAGGTGTCAATCCCAGCTTTCAATCCCTTAATTCCAAACGTTTAGGGCATGTTTGGTAACAAGAGAGAAATCCTCAAATCTAGGGATCCATGAATGCAACCCGTGGAACAGGGATCCCTTGCTAGTAATTTGTATAGCTGAGTATTTCACATCAACGTCAATGCATATTAATGCATATAACTGAGAAAAGTTTATTTTGATAAACACACCCAATAAAAGAGAGGACTTTCAAATCCTATAGGGGGTGGTAGGATATGAAGATCTCAAAAATGAGAATCTCCACTCCTTCAAATCCTCATAAATTTACAATTACCAGACAAGGGTTTTCCACAACTTTATGGACAATAAAAATCTTTTCCACGAAGATTTGGTTACCAAACATGACCTTAAAGTGAAAGTTGTCTTAGAAGATGAAGATTCAAGTACAGGAATTGTTTCACATGGAGCATTACGATGCACAAAATCAAAAAGAGAGAAAGCATAAGATGGTCAGCTGCCTCTTATTGGAAGCTTTTGGAAGAAACTTGAAAGAGCAAAGAGGGTGAGATCATGACAAAATTTCTCTGCCCCTTTGTCTCCTGTTAATGATGTGATTGAACTCATAGGAACTTTTGGACTTGCATTTCTAAAATGATTAAAAATAAAGAGACAAAGGTGAATATCCAAAATATGACCATCAAATAATTTCTCCTTTAATAAAAAATGAATGAAAGGGAGATGAGAAATAAGACCCACCCATCGCCCTAATAATTCAAATCCTAAGAAAATCTAAGGTCTCATCTATCATTCCCACATTATTGAACAGAAATAAACAGGACAAAGAAAAACAAAGATTTTGGAATGAATTTATAGTCATCTAATCGTAACAACAAGTATGAGCAATTATAACCCATGAATTGGACAATTACAATCCCCTCAATCAGTTATACAGATATTTAATTATGGAACACTAAGGACAGGATAGCCCAACCCCCCCCCCCCCCCCCCCCCCCCCCCCCCCCCCAAACATCTTGATGGTGAGTTCAACCAACATCAATTAACCTTAAAGTAATAATTCTAAAGGTACCTTTTATATAGAGGAAACCTTATAAAAGCTAATTAACAGCGAACCTATGCATTACTTTTGAAATCTCTAGCCTATCAATTTAAGGCGTAGCTTAGTTTGACTTAGGACCACGGTTTGCATCCGGAGGTTGTAGATTCGAAACTGCACTACCACTCTAGGGCTACAGGGGAGTTTACCCGGCTTCCCTCTAGACCAGAGGGATTAGTCCAGCCCAAATGGTTGGAAACTCTCCGATAGCAAAATAAAAAAAATTAATAATAATAATTCTAAAGATACCTTTCATGTAGGAGAAAACCCTATAAAAGCTAATAAACAGCAAACCTATGCATTACTCCTGAATTCTCTAACCTCACAATCTAATCTCTTTGTCTCCAATAACTACTTTTTTTAAAGGTAAATGGACAAAAGTTGAAAAAAGGAGAGGAAAGTACTGTTTAATGAAAGTGAAATGCATAACTTTTATAAAGGTTAACTGGTCAACCCACCAATGGCACTGTGGCTAACAAAGAACTCAACAGACATTTCGAAAGGATTTCTCTTTTTAAATTGGCAAATCAAAAATACTTTTATATGTTGTTGGTACACACTCTCAGATGTTCTGAAGCATATCTTCATAGCCATCATTGGTCGGTGAGAGAATCTAATTCCAAATGGTTGAACCACTTCAGCAGTCCAAGTCAAGTTTGTTTGTTTTTTTGTTGAAACATCTAATTCCACTAGTTGATGAAACAAGCACGGCCCTTTAGTGGTTGTCTGTACACGTTGACTTTCTCTCCATTGGGGCTCTTTGTCGCCACATTCTGGGCCCACATAGGGCTCGGGCTAAAATTGTATACAGCTGTGTATGACTAAACCACATTGAGAACAAAATGGTAGGTGTACACTGTACAGTATAGCTTGGCCCACATTGCCCACAAAATGTTCAAGTGTAAAGTTGACTGTGGATATTCTAAGGCAAGTGATTTTTTGATAAAGCTTATCAGAAACATAAGCCCAAGAAAAGTGTGAATGGCTCAGGAAACCTATTTCCCCTATATCTGCCTTGGTAAAGGATCTTATGAACCATTAATGGAGATTGGGACTTACAAAATATAAGAAGCATGTTTAGCGACCAAAGAGATGTGGAGGATATATCTAAAATCTTTTTCGCTTTCCTTGGGCGAAAATAGGAGAATATGGTTGGTGTTACGGGATAGATTTTTCGCCTAAAAATCTTTGCCGTGCGGCGTTAAGGACACCAATCTCTTAACCAGCCAACCAACAAACACACTCACAAATAGCACTAAAGGGAGTGGAAAGAGACAATTGCAGACAACACAATGCAAATTCAGATCACTTGATTAATTTAGCATCAACTCTCTCTTATTAATCAAAACTGTGGGACAAGCCCTTACAAAGAATCACCACTCATAACTCTCTGTAATACTCTCATACAAAGATCCCTCTTGAATCTCTGTCTGAACCCTGAAGCCCCGCCTGAGATTATCTCTTACGCAAACTCCTTTCTCTGTCTTAGTTTCTGTTCTAAGACTACAGTTTGAGACTTCTCCCTATCTCTCCTTGTCTCACCTTGTCTAATTCGGATCTGCAACCATACAGTCCTATTTAAACAAGTCTCTGGCCAATCAAACAGTGCCACCTTCAGGCTAATTGCCTGCCACTTGGCCCCTCAAACAGTTGCCAATGTCTTGCTGGAAATAACCCACTAATGGGCAGTTTGTCTGAGCAGTTGCATGCCACCTGTCATGCTTTTGTTGGTCCAAAGTAGTTCTCCACATGTCCAACACACTTTACAGACCAAATTGCCATGGCAGTTTCTCAAACCACCCACCCAAGTGGCTGCCACGTCATTCCAAACCAACCAGCAACTGTCTAAGTGAAAATGTATGCCACACAGCAACAACTGTGTCTTCCACATGGGCTACACCAGCCCCAGCACAAGGGGAATAAACCCCACGCACCAATCCAGCACGCCATTGTCTCTGTTCAGGCCACCAGGCCCAGGCACGAGGGTGTGGGCCCCACACACCAAATTCCCAACCGCAACCCAACCAATGCTCAACCGAGGCCACCAAGGCTATTCCTAGTGTATTCTGTGCATATATTGTGCCAACAGTGCACACCGTCCGTTTTTCCACCCAGCAGGCATACCTGCTACATAGTAGAGTTTTGTGCCACCCATTGTTTCTCACCTCCTGGGTATAAACATCCGAAAACGATGAAACAAGACTTTCGGGCACTTCCTGGACTCCAATGCACAAATCTCTTTACACAATGATTGTTCAGCATGTTTAACAACCTTTCAACGCATTAGACTTGCATTTGGGTCCATAAAACACAAGGTTGGTCGAGGGTCAAAATCTGCCGCACGCAGTTCCTGCACGACGTCGACAGACAAACTTGTGTAAGCCTCGCAGTGCTTGCACACAGCACCCGCAGCTCTTGCAGCACCTGCGCAACGTCCATCGCAATTCCTGCACGACAGACAGAGTCCGTGTAAGCCTCGCAGCATTCACACGACGTTCACAGCAACACCAGCACGCGAACGACGTCCCTTGTAGCAACACAGCAACGTGCACGCTACCGTCCACACAGCATGACTACTGCACACTCCACGTGTAGCACAGCACGTCGTGCACACTATTCACTGCACAACATTAATAGGCACCAACATCCATCGCACCAACGACCGAAGGGTAGAAATCATCCGTACCAAGGGACCATTATGCGGTGTTTAGTTCTCATAGCATAGTCCATATGCACCAATGGACTGTTTGTGCAGATTCCATCGCACCATCTGCGCACCAACGCAGAGTGACCATTTTAGGGGCTAACAAACCTCCCCTACCTGATCCAACAGATGTCCTCATCTAGTGATTGAAGAAAGCCACATCTTCCTTGGGTCTTCTTCACCTGTTGTTACAGACTCTTACTGCCTACAACACAATTAAAATATGCTAAATGCACCTACACTTAGTCTTTAATACACCATTCAAGTGCTTACAACCAAAAGTTACATGAATAATGAAAATTTACAACTGTTTTTACATGAACCAGTACAATAAGATACCCAAGCCACTCTACCTAAGTCATCTTCTGCACCTCCAAGTCCATCTTCACAGCCAGTCTGCAATCCTTTGCTGTGTGTATCGACTCCAATCGAGACACTCATCCTTTTCAACACTGAACCAACAGTGTTCATTGGTTCAAAAATTATAATCAAACAACCCCTACTGTTCTAGACCACAATCTTCTACAAGAACCACCCTTATCTCCTTGATAAGTTTCACCAAAAGACTGGAATTTGTCCACAAAACTCCAATCTTGATGCCACCAGACACCATAGTCAAAAGTATTTACTGTGTGATGCTCCTGCACCACCACAGAAATTACCAATGTTAGTTAAAGCAAAAATGACTATACTCCTGTATTGTTCTTACAGCAAGTAAAAACAAAATACATCTTGGTGTACCAACACCAAACTCAGGTCACAAAGCTTCATATGGTTACCTTCTCTAAGGCAACTCAACACCAAGGCCTGGTTAGTGATCCTCAGTTGACCAACGGAAACCCTCCAGTCCTTGGTTATTAGTCCACTCCATGGACAACAACTTCCTGCAGACTGATATTCATTCTTGGTCTCAATCACCACCAAAACCTTGGGGAAAAAAAACTGTTAGGTCCCACCTAACAGTTGCATGGGATTCACCCTAGCAGGTACCTCTCCTGGTTCAGCAACTATGGCATTCAGACTCTCCTTCTTAGGACAATCCCGCGCTCGATGCGGTCCTCGGCAAATGAAGCACCCAAAGCTGGCCTTTGCAGGCTTTCCCTATTCCCCATTGCCATTGGACTGTTTGTCCTTGCCATTATCACCAGTTTCCATTCTTCTTTTTTCCATTCTTTGAACCTTTCGACTTGGACTTCTCAGCGTCTGAGGCCTCTGCTCGTTCAGACTTATAGTCTACCAATGCCTCTGTTGCAGCAATTGCAGTAGGCAAATCTTTCACATTCTGGCATCGCAATTCTGCCTGAGCCCACCCCTGTAGACCAGTCATAAAATTAAATAGTTTGTCATCCTCAGACATGTTTTTCACATCAAGCATGAGAGAGGAGAACTGTTTAACATATTCTCGAATTGCGCCAGTATGTTTGAGTTTTCTCAGGGCTTCACGTGCCACCCAGGCCACGTCACAGGGCAGGAATTGATCCTTCAATTCCTTCTTCAGATTTTCCCACAATGTGATCTTTGCACGACCTGCCTCTTGGTCGTTGTCTTCACGCGTTCGCCACTAAAGCTTCGCGTCACCAGCAAGATACATGCTAGCAATAGTCACCATTTCTTCCACAGGAGTATGAACAGCTTTGAAATACTATTCCATATCCCAAAAAAAGTTTTCCAGATCCTTTGCGCTCCGAGCACCAAAGAAGGGTTTCGGTTCAGGAACCTTGACCCGCCTCTTCTCTGAACCAGCAACCGAACCATGAATGACCCTCTTCACCAGGATCAATTCACTAAAGAGGGAATCAAACTGTTATGTCCCTTGTTCCATCCAAGACAGGATGTCTGCACGCAGTTCCTCCAACTGTGCAGATCGATCCTTTAGCAACTCCTCAATTGATTTCGTCTTCTCAGCCAACACCGTCAGCCTTGGGCCAAAGGTAATTTGCTGAGCGTTTGCATCATTCAGGCCTTCGACCTTCTCTTCCAGACGAAGAAGGTGCTCTCGAACTTGTTCCAGCGCTGACTTTGACATGATCAGCGGACTGAAATTACTCCCAGTTTACCAAAACTGAGGCTCTGATACCAGTTGTCACGGGGTAGATTTTTTGCCTAAGAAATTTTGCCGTGCGGCGTTAAGGACACCAATCTCTTAACCAGCCAACCAACAAACACACTCACAAATAGCACTAAAGGAAGTGGAATGAGACAATTGCAGACAACACAATGCAAATTCAGATCACTTGATTAATTTGGCACCAGCCCTCTCTTATTAATCAAAACTGTGGGACGAGCCCTTACAAAGAATCACCACTCATAACTCTCTGTAATACTCTCATACAAAGATCCCTCTTGGATCTCTGTCTGAACTCTGAAGCCCCGCCTGAGATTATCTCTTAGGCAAACTCCTTTCTCTGTCTTAGTTTCTGTTCTAAGACTACAGTTTGAGACTTCTCCCTGTCTCTCGTTGTCACACCTTGTCTAATTCGGATCTGCAACCATACAGTCCTATTTAAACAAATCTCTGGCCAATCAAACAGTGCCACCAAGGCTAATTGCCTGCCACTTGGCCCCTCAAACAGTTGCCAATGTCTTGCTGGAAAGAACCCACTAATGGGTAGTTTGTCTGAGCCGTTGCATGCCACCTGTCATGCTTTTGTTGGTCCAAGTAGTTCTCCACATGTCCAACACACTTTACAGACCAAACTGCCAAGGCAGTTTCTCAAACCACCCACCCAAGTGGCTGCCACGTCATTCCATACCAACCAGCAACTGTCTAAGTGAAAAGGCACGCCACACAGCACCAACTGTGTCTTCCACATGGGCTACACCAGCCCCAGCACAAGGGGAATAAACCCCATGCACCAATCCAGCACGCCACTGTCTCTGTTCAGGCCACCAGGCCCAGGCACGAGGGTGTGGGCCCCACGCACCAAATTCCCAACCGCAACCCAACCAATGCTCAACCGAGGCCACCAAGGCTATTCCTAGTGTATTCTGTGCAAATATTGTGCCAACAGTGCACACCGTCCGTTTTTCCACCCAACAGGCATACCTGCTACATAGTAGAGTGTTGACACCAAAAATGTCACTTTGCCTCTTCAAGATCCAAAGAGCTACATGAAGTCGCAACCTGCCATAAATAGGCAAGGCTACTTTCAAAAAATCAAATCTTGTCAGAATCAAACAAAAACTGCAAGATTCTTCAAGACAGCTAAAAGAGGAGTACACAAGAAGTTCGGGCCATTTCAAAATCATTTGGCCTAACTTCGCTTCTCCGACAGCCGAAAAGGAGCTCTCGGCGGCGAAAGCATCGGAGACACCAAATCTTCGATCAGAGCCGATGGATGGTCTCAAAATACTTCCAAAAGGCTCCACGTCAAGTTCCGAGTCAAACCGACAACGTTTGACCCTACATCAACCCTCGAACAGCTAAATCAAGCCTCTAGGCGGCGAGAACCACCGAGGCCATTACTCATCAGATAGAGCACATGGACGGCTTCAAAATGCTTATAAAGGGCTACACGTCAAATTTCAGGTCATTTCCACAACATTTGACCATAGTTTGACGCTCGGAAGCCAAATCAGGCCTCTCGGCGGCAAAGCTCTCCGGGACCATGGTTTCCAAGACAGAGCCTATGGATCATCTTAAAATGACTCCAATAGGTTCGCTGTCAAATTTCAAGTCAATCGGACATCGGTTGACCGCACATCAAACCGCGACATCTTCATCGCGACAAAAAGCAAGTCTACAGGTGATAGGACCCCAAACGGCTTCAAAACTCAAACAAAAGCCTATGGTTGGTCTTATTTATTGCTCAGGAGGCTTCACACCAAATTTCAGGACATTCCGACATCGTTTGACCCAGTTTCAGCTTCTGACGGAAAATCGGCAGCTCTGCGCGACAAAGTCTTCGGCTTTCTCAGGAAATTGGAAACTTTGAAAAATAAAATGCAAGGATTCTCATCAGGTTTCCTACAAAGAAATTAGGTCAATAAATGGTCAAAATGTCAAGGAAAAGTACAGGAGAAAAAAGAATCGAAAAACAGCAAAAACGGACACAAAACGGGCACGAAAGGGGGAAAACCCCCCCAGGGTCGCAGGCCCCTGCGACCCTGGGCCAGGGTCGCCGGCGACCTTGGAACCCGGGGTCGCCGGGAAGGCCCCGGAAACCCCGGTTTTCGCCGTTTTTTTCGCGATTCGAAGAGCCCAGCCTCTGGTACTTTCCAAAATTCATGTTTTTGAGACACCAAGTCCTCTGACATCCGTCCAAAACACGGGTCAATCATCAAGAGTATCGAAAACAATATTGATCGCCACCCGGTCAACAAAAAAAAGTGTGCTTTCTACCCGACCGATCGAGAAATCGACAGGACAGATGGCACCGACCCGCTGTTGGCAACAAACACCTGAAATTACATGATCATCTGATGTCGATCTACATGAAGATCCATCGATGATCATCGACAGAAGAATCCCAAAAGATGTGGCACGGCCCGCGACTCTTCAGCTGCTCGGCGACCACTTAATGTGATTAATTGACTAGCTTTATTACAGTCATTAATCCATTTCTTTGGACGGCCCAATCAGAAACAAGCATTCGGGAGTTACAAGTCAAGAGATTCATGGCATTTAACCCATGAAACTCCTCCCATCATGGCGATTAAAGGCGATTAAATGCCCTCAATCTCCTCCGGCCAATCAGAAGCCAAGAAAAAGGAGTTACAAAATAAACAATTCAATTTTGTAACTCCTCCCATTATGCGGCTTAATGACAATAAAAGCCCATAAACCCTCCTAAAAGGCTACCTAAAAGCCTATAAATAGGAGAGCTCTCCAAGAAGAAAAAAACATCAGAAACATCAGAGAAAAAAGCACAAACACACAGACAGAAATCCAGAGAAAGGAAAAAGAGAGAAAACTCTGCGGAAGTTCTACACCGGCCACCGCAACAAGGTGACAAAAGTCCCTTGGGGGGTACCCCCCCCCCCCCCAAGGTCCTTGCCTTCTCCTCCTGCCTCCAATGGCTTAGATATGGCTTTTCAGCCCGTCTACTCGGCTTTTTATTGGACATAGGACCTCCTTTTGGTCTTTGTCCTCTAAAAACCCGAGGTTATAGCCAAGCCAAGCGAATCAATAGCATCCTCTGTTCTCATCTGCATGGATGATGGCGAAGCCCACATATGGCTTGCGACCGTCAATCTAAACGGGTCCCCCACAATCTCCTTAGAAGTCAGATCCTCCTTTTCTTGCTTTTCATTGTAGTTTGTATTTTTTTAAAAGAGACAAAAAATCACAACTCTTGTCTTTCATTATTGATAAGGATTGTAAATCGGCTATAAACGCCAAAATCGGCTATAAACGCCAAAAATCGGCTATAAACGCCAAAATCGGCTATAAATGCCAAAAAAATCGCCTTTCACGGCAAATCAAGAAAATGTCTCTTTTCTTAAATATATGTGCAATGGAAAACTTGAAAAAAGTTGATTTCCTTTTTACTTGCGAAGGTTGATCTCCGGATCACCACTTGCAATTCCAAGTAAAAATAGAAAATCTGGCACACCCACACAAAAAAAGAAATGTTGATGCACGCCCCCCTTGCCCCCTGGTTACGAAAGGGTCGGAACCAAACGGACTCCCACGTCCGCCGACCTCGGTAGGAACCCGAGCATTCGGAGCGCGGTCCATCAAGCTGGCACACCCGGTGGGACCCGTTTATTTGAGAACACGATGCTAGAAATGAAATATTTGCATATCATATATTTTGCTCTATGCATATATTTCTTTTCTCAATTCCTTGGCTACTTTATAATTGGTGGCCTGTGTTGAATTCCGCATCTAAAAAATGAGATGAGATTTATTGTTTGGAAATTTCTAATTCTTTGAATTTATTTCCACTCTTTCTCTTTTCAAAAAAAAAAAAAAATTTTTAAACAAAAAACAAAAAAAATCAGATTTTTCATTTTTGGATTCAAAATTGAGAAACTTTGATCCTCTCCCTTATGGGCACTGGCGCTCACGGAAATCGTTGAGACCGTGTTCGGATCGGGGGTTGGGCCATTGTTTCTCTTCGATGAGTTCATTAAAGATCTAAAAAAAATATATATATATATATATAAAAATTTAGATTTCTCAATTTGGATTCAAAATTGAGAAACCTTGATCCGTTCCTATCGTTCATCGCGCTTGCAGAAATGTTGAGCCTGTTCGACTAAGGTTTTGGGCCATTGTTTCTCTTCGATGAGTTCATAAAAAAAAAATAATAAAAAAAAAAAGACATAGACCACTAAGGTTAAACCAACTGTGTTATTTGATCATGGTTGATTCAAAGAAAAGCCTTGTCCAGAGTGTGGAGACAGCTTGACTGTTCTAGGCAAGGGTCCTCCAAACGGGTTCATTAAGTAATCCTACCCTTACCTGGGGGCAATTCTATCAATCAAGATTTCATAAGACCGGGTTAGGAGGCCTATGTGTACTCTCTCGTCTTTTAAACAAAAAATAATAAATTTTTTAAAAAATAAAAAATAAAAATTTTAAAATAAAAAATAAAAAATAAATTTTTTTTTTAAAAAAAAAATCTTAAAAAAAAATAAAATAAAAATATAAAATAAAAAAAAAGATTTTTAAAAAAAAAAAAAATCTTCAAAAAAAAAAAATCTTCAAAATCCTCAAAAAAAAAAAAAAACTTCCGTCATTTTGGGTTCAGATTGGAGAAATCTTGGTCTTCTCCTTTCTGAGCACTGGCGCTCACGGAAATCGTTGAGACCGTGTTCAGATTGGAATGCCTTTTGCTCTCTTTGATGAACCCGATATTGACTTTTCAAAAAAAAAACTCGTCATCTTTAGATTCAGATCCGAAAAATTATGGTTCATTTCTTTCTGAGCACTGGCGCTCGCGGAAATCGCTGAGCCCGTGTTCAGATCGGAATACCATCTGCTCTCTTTGATGAATCCAATCTTGACCTTTCAAAACAGAGAATCTCATCTCATGGATGCGGTCTCAAAACATTTGTGTCTAGCGGTACTAGTACGCCCTTTCAGGGTCTACTGTATTGCGACCGGCACATCTGTAACTCCAACTTTATATTCTTCTTACCTCGAGCAAGCTCTGCTTCTCGATAAGTCGAATTTAAGTTCACAATTGCTTCTAGCAGTCACTGGGATGCCCATTCCGGGCTTACCATACCTGCGATCAGAACAATTGTACCTTCTATGGCATTTTGCCTTCCTCATATTGCCTGGGTCATCTACCTCGAGCAATTTGAAAAGACGAAACCATAGAACTTCCCATTTATGATCATTATATTCTTGTGATTACTAATGGATGTGGTCTTGTTTTCAGAAATTTTCGAAAACTAACAATGGCAGCTTCACTAACCATTACTTTCGACGAAAACAAGCACCAACTCATGCTTCAACAGAAGCAAACCACGCGCACCTACAAGCGCCCCATCAGCTGCCGAAGTGTCAACTCCCTCGGCAACTCTCTGAACTCCGGGTCGACCTCGACTCCCCGGACTATCGTCTTTGGGACGCTGGGACCATTCCCACTTCCTGAGGAACAGACTGCTCCCTCCAAGAAGCAGAAACTCGCCTCTCAACGTGTCACTACCATGACACCAAAGGCGAGCACCAGAAGGCCTGAAGCCCGTGGCAGCCCCACGAAGCCTCAACCTGCAAACAACCAGGTCTACTCCAAGACTTGGTCCCCAAGACCTTCACCAAAACAGAGAAGGTCCCAAACATCCACTAAGCCAGCATTCCTGGCCCCACTCAAAGAGAACCAGTTCTATCCTCTTGCTTACATGAAAGAGGAGAGACCCATCTCCAACCTGACTTCCAAGTCATCCCAGCATGAGCCGGCTTGTTCCTACAAGCCCAAAATCAAGTCATGCATCACAAGGCCTCCACAAGCACCTGCTAAGGCCTACAAACCTGCAGTTCGACCCTTCATCTCTACAGGGGCCGAACTTCAAAAATTCAAAGCTTCGCTGCAACAGGCGAAGGACAGGGTTCGCATCCTGTTCTTGCCCAGCTACAGAGAAGACAGGCTCGGCTGCTGCGCCCGAGGGAGCACATCCTTCATCGTCAAAGCCCGGTCAGAGCTGACCGAAGCTCAAATTGCTCATCGTATACGCCGCCGCGCGTCATACCGACAAAAGAGACTAGAGAAACAAAGGACCCAGCCTCCTACACTTCAAGTCTCTCCTAAATGGGTCGAAAAAGAAAGACCCAACCAAGTTGCTGCCGTCCATATGGTTGGAAAAACCAGAAGGCGCCAAAAATCAGCAACAAAAATCCATGTCCGACGTCCGATGACCCGCAGCGTCTCCAGGACAAGAAGACATTCAGAAGAATTCCCTGCTCCTTCAAGCAAAGGACAGCAGAGTGATCCTTCCTCAAGCTCCTCTTCAGAAAGAATGAGCCCCAGCTCAGTCACCAGGACAGTTTCTTCGTTCAAATCACGAAGGATGAATGTCTTGGCTACAAATTCTGAGCCACCACCCCGCAATCCACCTCCAGAAGATGCGATCACCCGCATCCAGCAGTTGGAACAGGGCCAGCAGAGGATTGAAACTCTGATGGAAAACCATCTCCTCGCCTTCCAAAATCAGGCGAACAATGAACCTCCTCCGAATCATCAAGACGACGAAGTAAATAGAGAAGAAAATGAGTCACGCGCCCTTACCAAAAAGGACGTAGACGGTATCCTCGCCAAAGCAAAAGAAGAGGATATACTCAAAGAGCATGGGATCAAGCCACCATATCCCTTATGGATGGACTCGGTCTCGTTCCCCACCAAATTCAAGCATCCTACTCTCCAAACATATACGGGGAAAGGATCAGCCAGACAGCACGTCATCCACTTCAAGATCCTGACGGGAGCTATCGCGGATCAAGATGCACTCAAGATCCGCCTCTTTGCAAGTACCCTAAAAGGTACGGCCTTCGATTGGTACTCCACTCTGCCGGAGGACTCAATCCAAAACTGGGCCATGTTAGAGACACGCTTCCTGACTCACTTCAAAGGTGAGGATCACCCCGCTACTATGGCTCAGCTGTGCAGCCTAAAACAGGGGGAGAATGAATCAACATATGACTTCATTCACAAGTGGAAAGCAATGGCATACAAATGCTCTGATGTATTGCCACAAGCGTCGCTAGTCGACATCTGCCGAAACAACATGAGAGCCAGAATCCGCTCCATGATCATCGGCAACAAATAAAAAAACCTGGGAGAACTCCTAGAAGCTTCCATGGAAGCTGAAACGGTGATTAAAGACCTCAACAGTCAGAAATCATCAAGAAAAGAGCCAACCGCCATTACGACCTCAAAACCAAAGAAGAAAGAGGTCCTCAATGTGCAGACCAAGTCAGCTCCTCAGCCACCAAAGAAAGCTGAAAACAAAGCTGTTGGTAAGAAACCTGAACTCTCTGATGCCTTCAAAGAACGAGTAGAGAAGAAATACCCGTTTGATGAAGATGTTGATGAAATCTTCGGGGCTCTTGTGGCGAATGGCAAGCTCACCTTGCCTGAACCAAAAAGACCGGGTGATGTTGGCAAAACCAACGATCCTCGGTACTGTCCATACCACCAGATGATCTCGCATCCTCTCAATCAATGCTTCGTTGTGAGAGAGAAAATAAATGAGATGTGGAAAAACGGAGTCATCACCTTTGACAAAAACTATGGGTCTGCCTCCGTCAATATGGTGACATGTGGACAAACATCAAGATCACTACTTCCTTCAAGGTGATAAACTCAATCGAAGCATCCGAGGAACTGGTTCCTTACCCGACACCAGACGGACAACCGATATGGGTACATCCCGATCTCCTGGAAGATGAAAATTGGGAGGTCGTGAAAACAAAGCCTACAGCTCAACAGCGAAGGCAGGCTAGGAAACATCTCCTCAAGCTCAAACGGCAAGAGAAAACCCAGCCAAAACTAGAGGTCAAAGAAAAGGCAGAGGCTTCCTCTACCGCTTCACTGGAGGTAACAAAAACATCCCTTCCAGAGACTTCAAAGGGGGTAAGGAAATTCACTCTCAATGATTTCATGCCACCTCAATTTAAAGAAGCCATGCAGGAGGCATCATACTCTTGCAATTCGGTAGTTGGATTCTCCATTGATGGATACGAGTCCAGCGACACCGATGATGGATTCGAATCCAACTACACAGATGAGTGGGAGGAGTCCCTTGAAACAGGAGAATATCTCTCCGATGAAGAATGGGTTCCTGAGTCTCATCTTATGCCAGTAATCTGGTATAACCCCCTACAGCCACAAGGATCCTGGTCTGATGATGAAGAAGACCAAGAAGCTGTACAAGAAAATGCTGCTGACCCAGCACCTCTCATTACTCCAGTGGAAATCAACAATGTTGAGCCACAAAGAGATGATGAAGAAGAAGATCCGGCTCCCATGCCTGATCTTGAAGAATATGCAAGGATCTTGCAGCGTCTCGCTCTAGAACAAGAGCAAGACCGCGTCAACGAGCCTCCTCGCAACCCAGAGCCTGAAGTCCCTGAAGACCACCAGGTACATCCTCCCTTAACTCCTGAAAATGGAGAAAATTGCTGGATAGACAATCCTCTCACATCCGAGGATGAGTCTGACTCCGATCAGGCAACGTCTCCCGTCAGAGCTTCCTGTAATATGATAATTCGGGATTATAGCTCTTCCGAAGCATCGTCTGATGAGAGCACTTACACTCCGGCTTCGCAAACACAAACTGCGAATGAATCCATTGAAATGCTTCTTCGGTGTCTCGTCGGGTAAGTTCCTCGGATTCTTAGTTCGGAAAGCTGGAATAGAGCTTGACCCCATAAAAGTCAAAGCCATTCTAGAAATGCCCTCTCCAAGAACCATGAGAGAACTCAAAGGGCTTAAAGGGAGATTGGCCTACATCAGACGGTTCATCTCCAATCTCTCGGGGAAATGCCGTCCATTCTCCCGGTTGATGCAAAAGGGTGTAAACTTTGTCTGGGATGCTGACTGTGAAGCTGCTTTCCAAGACATCAAGTCATACCTGACAAAACCTCCAGTGTTAGCTGCTCCTACCACTGGAAAACCATTCATCTTGTACACAAGAGCCCTTGATCACTCTTTGGGAGCTCTGCTTGCGCAAGAAAATGATCAAAGAAAAGAAGCTGCTCTATATTACCTCAACCGCATGCTAGTAGGTGCAGAGCATCGCTACTCTCCAGTCGAAAAAGAATGCCTTGCAGTGATGTTCGCTGTACAAAAGCTGCGTCACTACTTGCTTTCCAACACAGTCTACCTGGTCTCGAGGGTCAACCTCTTGAAGGTCCTTGTCACAAAGGCAGGTTCTCTCAATGCTCGACTGGCAAAATGGTCCATCCTTCTGTCACAATTTGATATTAGGTATGTACCACAAAAAGCAATCAAAGGGCAAGCTCTAGCGGACTTCCTCGCAGAGCATCCATTGCCAAAAGATTCTCCACTCAGAGATGATCTCCCAGACGAACCAGTCTACAATGTGGAGACTTTCTCACAAAGTGCCTCCTGGGACATGTACTTTGACGGTGCAACCAGGACAAATGAAAAAAGACAGCTGATCTCGGGAGTTGGCATCCTCTTTGTTAGCCCCGACAAATACATGATTCCACACGCTTTCTCGCTACTGGAACCATGTACAAACAATGCAGCTGAATATCAAGCTCTGATCTTAGGATTGGAACTCGCCATCGAATCCGGTATCACCATGCTGGAAGTCTTTGGAGACTCTCAACTGATCGTCAACCAGATGAATCAGAAATTTGAAGTCAGGAAGCCAGATTTGTTGCCCTACTACAACAAGGCACAATCACTTCTGCAAAAGTTTGACATCTGTCACATCACCCACATTTGTAGAGGTGAAAACATACGTGCAGATGTCCTAGCCGGACTTGCCGCATCCATGGCAATCTAGGAAGGGGAAAACATGCAAATCACAGTGTGCGAAAGGAGAATCCTTCCTCCTCTTAACACACACCAAGCAGTTGCTGAATGCCACCAAGTGGTCGGAAGTCGGATTTCAATCCTTCAAACTTCAATTGGCGACTGGAGGGATCCGTTCATTGATTACATTATGTTCGGAATCCTACCTGAAGATCCAAAAGAACGGGTAACCATCCAAAGGCGAACCCCAAGCTTCCATTTGGATATTCCTTCAAAAATCCTTTACAGGAAATCCTTCAACGGAGTACTTCTACGCTGCTTGTCACAACAAGAGGCTGAAGAAACACTCAAAGAAGTTCATGCTGGTCTTTGTGGAGCTCATCAGGCTAGACCTAAGCTCTATGATCAGATAAAAAGGTTAGGATATTACTGGCCTACCATGGTAGCTGACGCAATGCAATTTGCTAAGCGCTGCCAACAATGCCAAGTTCATGGAGATTACATTCACATGCCTCCAGAATGGCTGCATCCTACAGCGATCTCATGGCCCTTCGAAGCCTGGGGTATGGACATCATAGGTCCTATTTCTCCCCCTTCAAGCAAAGGTCATCGCTTCATCTTCGCCGCTACGGATTACTTCTCCAAGTGGTCAGAAGCATTTGCGTTTAACGAAATGAAGACCTCATCAGTACTTCAGTTCCTACGCACCAACATCATTTGTCGTTTCGGCATACCCAAAAGATTCGTCCATGATAACGGACCACAGTTCCGGGATCATCGATTCTACAGGTTCTGCGACAAATACAAAATCCAAAGCTGTCCTTCGACTCCATACAATCCGGCAGCAAACGGGTTAGCAGAAGCTTTCAACAAGACACTCTGCAAAATCCTCAAAAAAATGGTCTCTAGTCACAAAAGAGACTGGAGCGACAAAATGTCTGAAGCTTTGTGGGCCTATCGAACCACCGTTCGAGGACCAACCCATAGCACACCATTCTCCTTGGTCTATGGATGCGAAGCTGTCGTGCCCTTGGAAGTACAAATTCCTTCCTTGAGGGTATCCTTGCAAAATGACATGACTCAAGAAAGCAATGTCAAATTGCGACTCCATGAGCTGGACAATCTCGATGAGAAACGGCTCGAAGCTCAACAAAGCATTGAACTTTACCAAGCACGTATGGCAGGATCTTTCGATAAAAAGGTCAGGCAATGCGCCTACAAAAGAGTGACTTAGTTCTTGCGGTAAAAAGACCAATGGTCTTTGCTCACAAGTCCAAAGGCAAATTTGAGCCAAAATGGGAGGGACCCTATGTCATCGACAAAGTTTTCTCCAATGGCGCATACGCACTCCTAAACATGGAAGGTGACAGATGTATGCTGCCCATCAATGGCAAGTTCTTAAAGCGGTACTACCCTTGAAGACTTACCCAACTGGGTAAGAGCAATGCCTGTATGGCCAAAACCGGTTTCCAGGTACACGCTCGCTAAACCCACCATCTATTTTAGAATTTTCATATCAAATGTTGAAATTTCTAGAAATCTAAAACAATGCTTACTTTCATCGTTTCATTGTTCAAAAAAAATATATATATCCAAGTTTAGGAACCTTTCCCTAGCTTGACCAAAATTTTCAACCCTTGAACCCAAAATTCATGGTTTGAAACAAAAATCCGGATTCAGGGATTTCCACCCTAGTCTACCCTGCCTTTTACCGCCAAAATGGTTTTAGGTCAAAATTTATGACCCTCGTGTCTTTAAACAAAAAAAATGGTTTTTCAAAAACCGCGAGGAAGCGACGCTTAGTCGATACTCGCACAAATCGGAAGCAAGCGAACCACGTTCGACACTTCCAAAATCGCAGGGAAGCGACATTTCGTCGATACTTGCAAAATCCAAAACCATGGAAACGCAACATTTTCAGTTGATATCCATAACCCAAAGGTTCGAGAAAACCACAAATTTCAAAAATCGTGGGGAAACGACATCAAGTCAGTACCCGCAAAACCAAAATTTTTGAAAAGCAAGGATGCGACATTCCATCGATACTTGCACCCAAATCCGCGAGGATGCGACATTCCATCGATACTCGCAACCGAATGAGCAAGGATGCGACATTCCATCGATACTTGCAAGAACATTCAGCAGGGAGGCGACTTTTAGTCGATACTTGCATTTTTTGAAAACCAAACCGGCTATAAATGCCATCAAAACAGGCTATAAACGCCACAAACCGGCTATCAATGCCACCAAAACAAAACCGGCTATCAATGCCACAAACAAAAAAAAAACTTGGATTTCAAAAAAAAAACCGGCTATCAATGCCACCAAAACAAAACAGGCTATCAATGCCACCAAAAACCGGCTATCAATGCCGCAAACCGGCTATCAATGCCACCAAAACTGGCTATAGATGCCACAAAAAAAAACTCGGCTATCAATGCCACAAGAAAAGCTGGCTCTCATGCCAAAATTGGCTTCCATGCCACAAACAAAAACCTGGCTTTCATGCCAAAATAATTACTTGACAAAAGATTTTCACAAAATGACAACCTTTTGATCAAACCCCATTTAGCAATTACCTTTATCACAAAAAGATTCAAGTGAGCGTAGGGATAAAAAAAAGAAATATCCCATTTAGCAATTACTTTTATCACAAAAAGATTCAAGTGAGCGTAGGGATAACAAAAAAAAAAACAGAGAGCATCCCACTTAGCAATTACTTTTATCACAAAAAGATTAAAGTGAGCGTAGGGATAACAAAAAAAAAAGAAAGTGTTCACAAGCACTACACAAAAAAGAAAAGAAAAAAGAGTACCAAAAAATACATGTGGTACCAAAAAAAAAAGAAAGTGTTCACAAGCACTACAAAAAAAGAGTACCAAAAAAAAATACAAGTGGTACCAAAAAAAAGAAAGAAGGATGGTTTCTGTATACAGGAGCTCAATCAAAAACGGTCTCCAGCCAAGAGTTCAGCTCCTTAAGCAAGCTTTTGGCTTCATCCGTCAAGGATTCCAAGGCACGCTTCTTCAGGAACCTGCCATGAGATGCTGGGGTGGGCTGTAACCCTTCTTCTGCACTGGGAAGCTTCCTTCGAGCGGTTTTCCATTGTTTGTCCTCATCAGACTTCCTTTTGAGAACTCGAATGGCATCCTCAACTCGGTGAATCAGAGCAGTCTCCCTTTCACGAGCCTCTGTTATTTCAGTCCACTTGGCAGCGACTTGTGCCTGCAGATGCTCAAGACGTTTCCTGGCCTCATCGACCTCCCTATCAAGGATGTTAAGGTCATGTGTCAGCCTAATGATGGTTATTTCTTCTAAGTTCCTCTCTCGGACTGCCTGCTTCTTGCTTTCTGTAGCCTCATCCAGGTCAGATTGAGCCTTATCCGCAGGGTCCAAGAACATCTCCTTGAAGAACTGATCGTCAGGAAAACCCATGGTCTCAAACCACTTGTCACCCAGCTCAATGATCCTATTAACGATCGCCCTGGCATATGTGACATCCAGACCAGCCTCTTCAGCATCACCGAGAATCTCACGCACATGCTGGATCATGCTAAATCCGGCTTCCAAGTGCCCAGAAAAGAGAGTCTCAATCCAAGAGCTCAGAACTCGCACCACCACCTTCTTCGCAAAAAGAAGAGATGGCCCAGCTGAAGATTCGCCCAACTCCGTTGGTCGGTTGCTCATGTCATCATCTGTTGAAAGAGTAACAAAAGAACTCTTTCCAGTTGAAGCTGCTCCTGCTCGGGAAGGAATCTCAGCGCGAGGAATCTCCTCAACATTGTCAGAACTGGTCCCAGGAGTCTCTACCTCTGGATTAACCTCTGGCATCCCTTGCTCTGGAAGCGACGGACCTTCCTCTGTCACTTCAAAACCTGCCAAAGAAACACAAAAAGGTATGAATATAATCCTGTTTGAAAATCATTATCAGGGTTATTACTACAAAATACCTTCTCCGACGACTGGCGGAACACTCTCTTCCTCCATGAACTCATCGAAAGCATCATCAACATTTGCGTCCATCGATGGTTCAAAGTCATCAGAACCCTGTGGCAAGTCAGCTGACAAAAAAAAATGTTAGCAAACCGAGTCACAAACTCAAAAAAAGGAGGAGCAAAAGAAGTCGTACCAATTGGAGATTCTGGATTTACTCCAGAGTCCCTCGGTTCTTCTTCAGGTGCCTCAATAGGATCCATCACCACCTCATCGGTTGGGACCTCAGGCATCACCAAGTCTTCCTCTGCTAAAAAAAAAGAAAGAAGAAAAGCAGAAACAAGAAGCAAATCATAACATGGAAAAAATCCCATGAAAAGAAATGGAAAGAGAAAAAGTAAGAATCATACCTTCACCGACGGTCTCTTCTTCTCGGCTTCTCTTCTCTGGAGGCTCGTCAGCATCCACTGGCACATCCTCATTGATAGTAAGAGGAACTTCCAAGTTAGGAGAGTCCTCATGCTGCCCCTTGCTGTGATGATGACTCCTCCCCCTCTTACTCCGGCGGGTTCGCTTCTTAGAGGAACCTGCCCCGCTCTCAGAGTCAGGTTTCCCACTTGACTCCTCACTGGATGGTCTGCTCTTGCCAGTAGACTCCACGGAAGCTTGCCTCTATGCCGCTTGCATCCAAGCACCAAGTTCGGCTTCCTCCTGTTCTAGCTGCTCCAAAGCCTCATCAGGTATTTCTCGAACAGCTTCAGAACCAATGACGCCCTGGTCACCGAGAAAGCCTATCTTGTGCTTCTCTCCAGAAAGGAAGGCCCAAACTTCCTCTCGCCGGATGCCATCCGACTTTCCAAGGCCCTTTCCAGATGCCAGCTTCACATCAAGCTCCTTCTTGGAAAGCCCCCGATATGCCGAAAAGCTCTCCGCGAACCACTTCGCAAAGCCGGCAGTCCGGGAAGTCAGCAACACAGGATAAGAAATCATGGCTGTAGTGTCTTCAGCACTATAGAAAGCCCATGCATTTCTTCCGTCCTGTAAGCCTCCAAAGCGCTTCACCATGCTTGAAGGCGCTCCAACAACGCCTTGAGAAAAGCCCAGCTGCAAAGCAAAGCGAGAGGGTACATACGGCTGGATGTCGACGAAAAGATGTCTGCGGTACACCATCGTGCCGACACGTATGCTGAAAAGCCACTCTCTCTCTGCATTTGTCAAGGAATAATGCCTTCCCGACCCCGCCCTGGTAGAGTCTCGGGAGGCACCAAAATCAAAAGCCTTCTTCCGCAACTCCGGAGAAAGCTTCACTGAAGATTGCCCCATCTCGACGTCCCTGAACCGTCGGATCCTCATGCGGGCAAACAAAAGTGATTCGGACACGGCTTTGCCCTTAGCCAGTCGAATCATCAGAGGATCATCATCCTGTGCAGCACCCAGCCGATGGAAGCCAGGACAGTGGTATACATACCACGAATAAAAGATATGGGCTGAAAATACCCTATTCATGGGAAGCCCAAGCCGAACCAAAAAAGCAGCAGCCTGCAGTTCGGTACACAAGTAGGAGTAAAGAACTGGCACCAAAGCAAGCTGCTCTCCAAACGCCATCTGACAAGCCGGAAAAATACAATGCGGCCTGATGTGCGTTCCATCTCCTCCAGCAAAAACAGCCTCACCAAGCCAGTAAGTGAGGTAAACAGCGAGATCTCTCCGCAGTGCAATGTCGGGACATATGGCGTTTGTACTTGCACAGAAATCTCTCAACTCTTCTTGCATGGCCAAGATCTTCTTTGAACTTGGATCTTGAGCTCCGGCTTCTTGGGTCACGCTATCAGAAGGCTCCCTGCTATCAAAAAGTTGGGGAATGAAGAGCTAAAACTCTTCCAACTGCTGGATCTAACTTTCAAACCCCCCTTCTCCTTCAAGAAATCATAGAAGGCGACAAGCTGAAAGTATAGAAGCCTGAACTCCTCAGACTGCCCCTCGAGGACGCTGTCAATCGGCATAAACTCCTCATAGAGTTTGCCGAGGATGGGCAATCCAGTAATGGCGCTCAGCTCCTTCAAAGAAAAACCAATCTCACCATTCGTCACAACGAAGGTATTGGTTTGAGGGAGGAATGACTCCAGCATAGCCATGAAGGCCTCGTCGGAAAAGATCACGGTCTCCCTAAAGGCGCGGACCGCGTCAAAAATCCCGGCTTCCTTCAAAACGGCGCCACCAATCAGCAGGACGCGATCAGTCCACGACTTCCACTCGGAGTCAGCATTCAAACGGCCTCGAAGTCGAAAAGGCTTGATCCAATTGCGGCCATCACCACTGAAAATACCAAGGCCCACCGGTCTCAAATCGACCGACGGATAATCAGAGCCCTGGTAGCCGCTGGAGGGCATCAACAGGTCCATGTCAACAGGCGACCTCTCCGTATATCCAGGAGAACCGCCAACAAAAACCCCGGTCTTGATTACATTTGTCCTTCTCACCCAGCTTGGAGGATCTTCCCTCTTAGGGCACGTGGGGGCAAGGCTCAGAATCGAGACGGTGCGATCAAACGTCGACCGGGTAGCAACAGTCTTCTTCTCACCATCTGCTGTGAAGGAAAACTGAAAACATCTCCTCTGGTATGTCATGTCATCAGGGACTGCATCACCAAAGAAGAAGGTAGGCCTGGGCAAAACGCTCTGATCTTCCATCACCTATGGACAACTGCTTACCATGATCTTATAGAATTCCTCTCCCTTGAGAGTGATCAGTCGCTGCCTGATCTCATCTCTGTTGAGGGAGTCGCACTCTTCCAGATTTCTCTCAACATACTGGACCTTCTCAAAGGCCTGCTGAACGGCCGGATTAGAAGATCTAGAAGATCGACGAGGTACGCTTGTAGCAGGCTCTTTACCCTTGTTCGTTCTGGAGGAACCACCTGAAAAGGATGGAAAAGAAAAAGATCAAACATCAAAATGACAGAATCTCGCTAAAAAAAATCTGGCGAAATTTTGACATGATGACGGGGCGATTCCGAAGAAAAGGAACTATCCCGAAAGAAATAGAAAGCTTGAAGATGGGCTCAACATCGCTGCGAGCTCCAAAACTTCAAACTTTCGAAACCTCAAAGTCTCCGCAAAATCAGGAAGGGCTCAACATCGCTGCGAGCTCCAAATTCCCAAAATTGCGAAAACTTTCAGGTATGCTATCACATCATGCAACAAATTTAATTTACAATTGAATGCATGCATGAACATCTAGGTTTGCTAAAAAAAAAAAAGGGGCATTATCATGATGAGCAAAAGAAAAAAAAAAGAAAAGAAACTTTTTCAAAAAAAAAAAGAGGGGAAAGAAAACAAAAAAAAAAGAAAAAAGAAAAGAAACTTTCTCAAAAAAAAGGGGAAAGAAAACAAAAAAAAAAAGGATGGCCCACAGGCCACGTGGCCGTACGGCCCACAAACAAAAAAAAACATGAAAAAAAAAAGAAGAAAGAAGAAAAGAAAAAGAAACACGTGTAAAAAAAAAGAAGGAAAACACGTGGAAAAAAAAGAAAAGAAAAAGAAAGAAACAAAAAAAGAGAGAAAGAACTTTTTATTTTTCCTACAATGGAGTTTTCTTGAAAAAGGAAACTTACTTGAAGCCATTGATGGAGAAGAAGAAGAAAAGTCTTGAAGATCTTGAAGAAGAAGAACTCTTGGTCTTGAAGCCCTCTTGAGATTATTGCAAAAGAAAGTAATAAGAGCAAGAGATCCAACCTCCTCCTTGTTTTTATAGAAGAGAGCAAACCAAAGAAGGAAAGAAGAAAGAAGTAAGTGTTACTAATTAGTAACCTTACCAAAAGAAAGAGATTAGAAAGATTCTTTCCCAAAAGAAAGATATCTTGAGGGATTCTCTCCCAAAAAGAAATCAATGAGAGATTTTCTCCTAATAGATAGGATCGATGAAGGATTCTTTCCCAAAAGAAAGATATCTTGAGAAATCCTATCCCAAAATAAAGGGAATATGAGAGATTCTCTCCAAGTAAAGATATTCTTAGATATTCTCTATCCAAATGAGATATTTTGGATATTCTTTACAAAAATGACACCATATGAGATCTAAGCCATTTCAAAAGCTCAAGGTCCCAAGGGTTAGCCCATATGAGCCAGGTTTGACCACCTAGGCACTAAAAAAAAAAAAAAAATTTGGGCTTTTAGTCAAAGAGAAATCCCTCTTACCAAGAGCATACAAAAATGGTTCCATGCCTCTTTTGAGTTGATTGGACCATACAAAGAAAATTCCAAGCCCCATGAGCTTCCAAAAATCAAACCATCCAGCCTCATCTACCAAATTGAGCCAAAATCTTGAAATTGACATTCCACAAAAATCAAACCAAATTCTGGTCCCCTAACTTGCCACATACAGCTTGTTGGGTCGCAAGACCAAAACCAAAAACCAAAACCTGATCCCCTAACTTGCCACATACAGCCTGTTAGGTCACAAGATCAAAACCAAAGTTGATCCCCCAACATTCCACATACAGCTTGTTGGGTCACACGATCAAAACCAAACCCGACCCCCTAACCTGCCACATACAGCCTGTTAGGTCACAAGGTCAAAACCCAAATCCACATCCTTGATGTCATCTTCAAAACTTTGCCTCGAGATGGTACGTGATCCCTTTCACTACCATAAAATTCCCCTGGAAGCTCAAAAGGCTCAAATACCAAAAAGAAAGATTGCTCAAAGACTCTTGGTCAAGTCACAGGCTCTCCTTCAAAAATCTCTTCGAGGCACATCGACTACAAAAGTTAAGCAACTCGTCGCTGTACCTCGAGGGGGCATTTGTTGACACCAAAAATGTCACTTTGCCTCTTCAAGATCCAAAGAGCTACATGAAGTCGCAACCTGCCATAAATAGGCAAGGCTACTTTCAAAAAATCAAATCTTGTCAGAATCAAACAAAAACTGCAAGATTCTTCAAGACAGCTAAAAGAGGAGTACACAAGAAGTTCGGGCCATTTCAAAATCATTTGGCCTAACTTCGCTTCTCCGACAGCCGAAAAGGAGCTCTCGGCGGCGAAAGCATCGGAGACACCAAATCTTCGATCAGAGCCGATGGATGGTCTCAAAATACTTCCAAAAGGCTCCACGTCAAGTTCCGAGTCAAACCGACAACGTTTGACCCTACATCAACCCTCGAACAGCTAAATCAAGCCTCTCGGCGGCGAGAACCACCGAGGCCATTACTCATCAGATAGAGCACATGCACGGCTTCAAAATGCTTATAAAGGGCTACACGTCAAATTTCAGGTCATTTCCACAACATTTGACCATAGTTTGACGCTCGGAAGCCAAATCAGGCCTCTCGGCGGCAAAGCTCTTCGGGACCATGGTTTCCAAGACAGAGCCTATGGATCATCTTAAAATGACTCCAATAGGTTCCCTGTCAAATTTCAAGTCAATCGGACATCGGTTGACCGCACATCAAACCGCGACATCTTCATCGCGACAAAAAGCAAGTCTACAGGTGATAGGACCCCAAACGGCTTCAAAACTCAAACAAAAGCCTATGGTTGGTCTTATTTATTGCTCAGGAGGCTTCACACCAAACTTCAGGACATTCCGACATCGTTTGACCTAGTTTCAGCTTCTGACGGAAAATCGGCAGCTCTGCGCGACAAAGTCTTCGGCTTTCTCAGGAAATTGGAAACTTTGCAAAATAAAATGCAAGGATTCTCATCAGGTTTCCTACAAAGAAATTAGGCCAGTAAATGGTCAAAATGTCAAGGAAAAGTACAGGAGAAAAAAGAATAAAAAAAACAGCAAAAACGGACACAAAACGGGACACGAAAGGGGGAAAACCCCCCCAGGGTCGCAGACCCCTGCGACCCTGGGCCTAGGGTCGCTGGCGACCTTGGAACCCGGGGTCGCCGGGAAGGCCCCGGAAACCCCGGTTTTCGCCTTTTTTTCTCGATTCGAAGAGCCCAGCCTCTGGTACTTTCCAAAATTCATGCTTTTGAGACACCAAGTCCTCTGACATCCGTCCAAAACACGGGTCAATCATCAAGAGTATCGAAAACAATATTGATCGCCACCCGGTCAACCAAAAAAAGTGTGCTTTCTACCCGACCGATCGAGACATCGACAGGACAGATGGCACCGACCCGCTGTTGGCAACAAACACCTGAAATTACATGATCATCTGATGTCGATCTACATGAAGATCCATCGATGATCATCGATAGAAGAATCCCAAAAGACGTGGCACGGCCCGCGACTCTTCAGCTGCTCGGCGACCACTTAATGCGATTAATTGACTAGCTTTATTACAGTCATTAATCCATTTCTTTGGACGGCCCAATCAGAAGCAAGCATTCGGGAGTTACAAGTCAAGAGATTCATGGCATTTAACCCATGAAACTCCTCCCATCATGGCGATTAAAGGCGATTAAATGCCCTCAATCTCCTCCGGCCAATCAGAAGCCAAGAAAAAGGAGTTACAAAATAAACAATTCAATTTTGTAACTCCTTCCATTATGCGGCTTAATGACAATAAAAGCCCATAAACCCTCCTAAAAGGCTACCTAAAAGCCTATAAATAGGAGAGCTCTCCAAGAAGAAAAAAACATCAGAAACATCACAGAAAAAAGCACAAACACACAGACAGAAATCCAGAGAAAGGAAAAAGAGAGAAAACTCTGCGGAAGTTCTACACCAGCCACCGCAACAAGGTGACAAAAGTCCCTTGGGGGGTACCCCCCCCCCCCAAGGTCCTTGCCTTCTCCTCCTGCCTCCAATGGCTTAGATATGGCTTTTCAGCCCGTCTACTCGGCTTTTTATTGGACATAGGACCTCCTTTTGGTCTTTATCCTCTAAAAACCCGAGGTTATAGCCAAGCCAAGCGAATCAATAGCATCCTCTGTTCTCATCTGCATGGATGATGGCGAAGCCCACATATGGCTTGCGACCGTCAATCTAAACGGGTCCCCCACAATCTCCTGAGAAGTTAGATCCTCCTTTTCTTGCTTTTCATTGTAGTTTGTATTTTTTTAAAAGAGACAAAAAATCACAACTCTTGTCTTTCATTATTGATAAGGATTGTAAATCGGCTATAAACGCCAAAATCGGCTATAAACGCCAAAAATCGGCTATAAACGCCAAAATCGGCTATAAATGCCAAAAAAATCGCCTTTCACGGCAAATCAAGAAAATGTCTCTTTTCTTAAATATAAGTGCAATGGAAAACTTGAAAGAAGTTGATTTCCTTTTTACTTGCGAAGGTTGATCTCCGGATCACCACTTGCAATTCCAAGTAAAAATAGAAAATCTGGCACACCCACACAAAAAAAGAAATGTTGATGCACGCCCTTCTTGCCCCCTGGTTACGAAAGGGTCGGAACCAAACGGACTCCCACGTCCGCCGACCTCGGTAGGAACCCGAGCATTCGGAGCGCGGTCCATCATAGAGTTTTGTGCCACCCATTGTTTCTCTCCTCCTGGGTATAAACGTCCGAAAACGACGAAACAAGACTTTCGGGCACTTCTCGGACTCCAATGCACAAATCTCTTTACACAATGATTGTTCAGCATGTTTAACAACCTTTCAATGCATTAGACGTGCATTTGGGTCCATAAAACACAAGGTTGGTCGAGGGTCAAAATCTGTCGCACGCAGTTCCTGCACGACGTCGACAGACAAACTTGTGTAAGCCTCGCAGTGCTTGTACACAGCACCCGCAGCTCTCACTGCACCTGCGCAACGTCCACCGCAGCTCCTGCACGACAGACAGAGTTCGTGTAAGCCTCGCAGCATTCACACGACATTCACAGCAACACCAGCACGCGAACGACGTCCCTTGTAGCAACACAGCAACGTGCACGCTGCCGTCCACACAGCACGACTACTGCACACTCCACGTGTATCACAGCACGTCGTGCACACTATTCACTGCACAACATTAATAGGCACCAACGTCCATCGCACCAACGGCCAAATGGTAGAAATCATCCGTACCAAGGGACCATTATGCGGTGTTTAGTTCTCATAGCACAGTCCATATGCACCAATGGACTGTTTGTGTAGATTCCACCGCACCATCTGCGCACCAACGCAGAGTGACCATTTTAGGGGCTAACAGTTGGACAGTAAGGGCGGGCACGTTTGTATATAAGTAATTTTCATGGAAAGAGGAAATTTCCACATTAGCAAATTCTATTATTTTTTAATACTTCAAAAAGGGTTTTCCGCGGAAGTAAGAAATTTATATTTGGTGCAAATTCTTTTTCCTCGATGAATTTGTGCTAATGTTGTTTGGTGTGGTTAATGATTCCTTTTTGAAAACTAGTATTGAAGAGGAAATGGATCAAATAAAGGAGGTCGATTTTTTGTGGAAATGGGCTTTCCATACGCCCCATAAGAAGTCTATTTTTAGGCCTAGAAAGAAAAAAGCTGACGTGGCGAAAAAGCAATTCCGTGAAAAACCGCGGCGCCAAACGCATGAGAAAAGGATTTTCTCGAGAGAAAAAACACTCCATTTTCTGCGAAAATGGGCTACACAAACGTGCCCTAAAAATGAAAAATTAACTATGAAATCTGCCTCTGGACGTATTATTAAAGAAGATATTAATCCCCAAGTGTCTGATCTAAACTGGAAATCATATTGGAAGACTCTTCTTCCTCTTAGAGTATTGTTGTTTGATTGAAAATGCCTTAGGATTGCAATACTTATGTGAGATCTATTTTAAAAGTCAAAATTTTGAATGATACTAATCTCTCTTCTTTATATCCATTATGTCATAGGAAAGATAAAATAGTAGAGCATATCATTTTTCAATGTGAATTTGCTAGTGCGCTATGGTTTGGATCCCATTTTGGAGTTTTGACACATAATTTTCCATGTAATAGTATCTTAGATTGGTTTAAGTATTGGACCAAGAGTGGAGATGCTGACCATCAACCACTTCTTGATTGTGGTTCTCTTGCCCTTCTCTTAGCCATATGGTGGGTAATTTGGAAAGTGAGATGATTCTATGCTCAAAGGGAATCTTCTTAACCCTTGAAGCGCCATATTATTGGCTAGAAGCCTAGAAGTATGGTCATTATTCGAAAATCTGACTTGCCTAATATTAAACCTCAACGCCCTCCTCAAGTCCCTCGGATTGGCGACTTGGGTCTAACTGAAGGCTACTCTCATTTTTTTGTGATGCAGCCTATAATAGCTCTTGTGGCCAATCAGCATTTGGGTTTGCATTTTTTTTTAAGGTTTCTCATGTTTTCGTAGCTGCCATTAGAGGGCCTGGAACCTTCTCTGCAAAAGAAGTTGAAGCGAGGTTGGCACTTTTGGCTCTAAATTCTTCATGGGCACGTAAAAATCATTTTGCGTTTAGATACTTTGGAAGTTGTGAAGGCCCTTAATTTAGAAGTTGTGTTTGGGGACTTGGACAAATCCATTCTATTATCAGTGACATCCTAACTATAGGAATCAGTTGAAGCCTTCTACATTCCTAGAGAATACAATGTTGTGGCTCACTTTTTTGCCAAATGGGGTTTGGCTGGGGTTAGCTTTTCTTTTTTTTTTTGGGGTGGTCTGGCTGAATGTTTGTGTTTTATTGTCTCTTGTTTATTCCTGTTGCCTTTTGCTATGTTCCGGTTGTTGCTCTTCTAATGGTGACTCTTTTCTTGACAAAAAAAAAAAAGGAGAAATGCAAGACTGATCTAAAAATTGGGATTAAGCACCATGAATGCCACAGCCACCAAGACCACTGGAACCTGGAGGAGCCTAGAAAACATCCATAAGCCACATTGCAAAGGAAACTCTTAAAAAATTACAAATAAGAAGTTTGACCTTTTTTTAAAGTGATTAAGTTATCAAGTATGCCTACAAAAACATTTCTTGTAGTAATTGATAACAAAGGAAATTCTAGTTCTAAGTCTGAAGCGGGACTCAAACACAAGACATGGGGAGCAAAACCACACTTTATGGCAGTGAACCTAGCTCAAAAACCTAAATCGTTGAAGCAGGCTCTCAAGCTTTGGAGCAGATCTATCTTCAGCCTCATCCACCAGAACATTCAAGATGCTGAGACTCAGGTTCTTCACAGACAGATGCTCCTTGACTTAACTCCTTCAGATGCTATTAGAGAAGATCTTCAGACAGCCAAATTAGCTCTCCATGAGGTCCTCAAAGCTCAAGAAATTCACTGGAAGCAGAGATCAAGAATCTCTTGGCTGAAAGAGGGGAACCTGAACACCAAATTCTTCCATCAATCAACCAAAGCTAGAAGCTCTCACAATCAAATTAACCAGATCACAGTAGCAGGCAGCATTTTGGCAGACCAAGCCTCCATCCAATCAGCTGCAGTGGACTATTTCTCTAACCTATTCCAGTCTCACGATGTCTTCCCGTGTCGTCAGCTGTTCCAGGTAGACTGCCCCAAGGTCTCAATCTCAGACAACCTAGCCTTAACTTGCATGCCTTCAGCAGAAGAAATTAAAGAAGCAATTTTCTCCTTGAAGCAAAACAGCTCCCCTTGGCCAGAAGGCTTTAACGGAGTGTTCTTCATTTCAACTTGGAGCATCATAGGCAACTCTGTTACTCAGGCAGTTCAGCATTTTTTCTACTCAAAAAGAATTCTCAAATCTTCCAATACATTCTTCCTGGCTCTCATTCCAAAAATAAAATCTCCATCTTCTTTTGGTGATTTTAGACCAATACGCCTACTTAACTTCTCCTACAAAATCATATCCAAGATTTTAGCTTCAAGGCTCTCCAAAATCCTGCATAACATCATCTCCCCCCCACCAGGCAGCTTTCATTAGAGGCAGAAATACCAACCAGCACACAGCTCTTGCCCATGAACTCTATCAAAAGCTTAACTCAAATCTCAAGAAAGGGGCCTTCTGCCTCAAATTGGACATTACAAAAGCTTTTGATAAACTGGAATGGTCCTTTCTCTTTGCAGCTCTCAAATTCTTTAATTTCTCAAACATCTGGACCTCCCTAATTAAAGAATGCGTCTGCACCTCTAGGGGCTCAGTCCTCATCAACCGTCTTCCCCAAGGTTTTTTTGGCTCCTCCTATGGCCTTAGACAAGGAGACCCCCTGTCCCGTTACTTATTCATCATTGCAGAAGAAATCCTAAGCCTTCACCTCCACAGTCTTCAAACAAAAAAGGTTATCCATCCCCTCTCCATCATCCCATCCACCCCCTGTCACCTTCTCTTTGCAGATGATATCCTCATCTTTATGAAAGGAGCTACTCACAGTGTTAGAGCCTTGCAGGACCTCCTTGAGCTCTACCAATCAGCCTCTGGCCAACTTTTTAATCTTAAAAAGAGCTCCCTCAAATTTGACAATTGTGCTCGACGAAGGAAAGAAGGATCAGCTCTAAACTAGGGACCCAAGAATCCATGGCGCAGCTAACTTACTTAGGCATCCCTATTGCTTTTGGCTCCCCAAAAAAATATCACTTCCTTCCCCTCTTAGACAGAGTCAACAAGAGGCTATAGTCTTGGAAAGCCAAATTTTTATCTTTTGCAGGCCACCTCATTCTAGTTAGACATGTGCTCTCTAGCATGGCCATCCACCTCGCTGCAACCTTGCCTCTCCCTTCTTCTATCTGTAAAGCTCTGGAAAGTACGATGAGGCAATTTTCTGGTTGGGCAATGCGAACTCCTCCAAAATCAACTATGTTAACTGGGCAACCGTCTCTCTTCCTAAAGCAGAAGGGGGTCTGGGAATCAGAAGACTATCTAAAATTAACGCAGCTTCTTCCATCAAGCTCGGTTGGCAGGCGTCAGTAGGCAGCTTAATTTGGTCTTCCTGGTTTAAGACCAGATACTTCAAGAATCATCCCATCTGGAGCCCGACCAATACCATCTATGGATCCTGCATTTGGAAGAAAATTAGAAATCTAACTTCCCATATCCTTCAATGAAGCTCTTGGGTCTTTGGCAATGGTAAGGACATCAATGTCTGGCATGATCCCTGGGTCGACAGCATTCCTCTCTCAGTTAGGTTCCAAAATTTCCAATTTCCTCTTAACCAGTGTCTTTCTTTCCTGATCCACTCAGGTGCCTGGTCCATCCCCCCAAACTTGCTATCAGAAATCCAGAATTGCCTATCAATTTCCATCTCCAACCTCCCCCCCAACTCAATTTGTCAAGGATTCCCTCCGATGGAGAGATTCTCCAGATGGTCGGCTCTCTCTTAAGGATGCTTGGAACCTCATTCGATCCAGAGCTTCCCCTCTTGTCTGGCCTGCTTTTATCTAGAATAGCATCTGTCTCCACAGAGTTGGTTGCTTTGGATGGCTCCTATTGCACAACAAGACACCAACTGAGATTCGCCTGAAACGTTTGGGTTTTTCATTAGCCTCAAGATGCAACATCTGCTGTCTAGATGAAGAGGACTCTGGCCATCTCTTTTTCAATTGTGTGCAAGCTTTAGCTCTCTGGAAGTGGTTTTGCCTTGCAGCCAAAGTAGCAGTCCCAAGCTCCCTCTCAGCTTCCTCTATCTGGGAAGCTCTTTCTAGAGAAAATGTTTCGGCTGGCAGGACTCACATGGCAACCATCATCATCTATGTTCTATACTTCTTATGGAAGGCGAGAAACATAGCTACCTTTGAAGCCAGGAAGATGCCTCTCTCCTCCATTCAGCAGCAACTCTAGGATCTTCTCTGTTTTTCCTTGGGGAAAATTTCTAAGCCTTTCTGCAGCAATCAACTGAGATCTATCCTCCTCTTCCTTAAAACTCCACCCCCGGAATCTTCAGTGGCCATTCGTCAGCAATTTTGATCAAATCAGGTTCTCTTGGCCTGGCTTCTCTCTTTGATAAGATCAGCTCCCAGCATCTTCAGAGGCCCTTGTCAGTCGTTCCAGCTGCTCTGGCATCTCTTCTTTGATCTGGCGCCTGCCGTCCCCCACTTCCAGCTCTTCTCTTGGCCTGTTCAGTTAAAGGAAGTCTACCTCTGCAGATTGCATGGGGTTTTTGTTCTGTTCTGGCTTCAACTCTTTGTTTTCTCAGAAGCCCTCTCTCTCCTTCTCTTTTGGTTTCTTTCTTAGCTCTTGTGCTATGTTTGGGGGTCTCCATTAGACCCATGTAAATCCTTTTGTCCCAGCTTCTGGGTTCTCTTTTCTTTCAATACAATTATCCTTAAAGAAAAAAAAAGAAAAAAAAGAAAAAGAAAAAAAAGCATCACCTAGGCAGGACATCTAGAATTAGTGTTGTAAATTCCTTATGCCCTATATTTGTGAGAATTAAGATGAGTCCATAGAGCAATTTAACACCACCAGTAAAAATAATGCCTTATGCCTTCCATTTCAAATAATAATAATATTGAACACGGTCATTTTCATATGCAACTAAGATTTACAATTGCTGCCTCAATACGAGATCTATTCCATCTATATGGCCCGAATGGTTGGCCCGAATGAGAGCCAGGATTGCTAGCTGGAGGGCTACAATCATTCCTCTTTTGCTTGGGGGGATGTATTGAATTTTTATTTTATTTCTTTTCTTTGATGTGACTTCTTTCATTTCTTTTATTCTCCAACATCACATCTCCATCAACCTCCCAGACTCACCTCTCCATCGTCGTCCCACCACTTCATCTCCGTTGGGTGGGTTTCAGACTTTCCGTCACGCCTCTTCTCTTTGGATGGTGGACCCCACAAGTCCTATTCCACAAAAGGCTAGATCATCATGGTCGCCCAAGGGTCCACACCCAGATGTATGGGTCTGATCTTCGATCAGGTGGGCCATGGGGTCCCACAATCTAGTGTTCTCCAACGTCAAGATGGGTGAGTTTCAGTCACGCCTCTTCTCTTTGGATGGTGGACCCCACATGTCCTATTCCATAAAAGGACTAGATCATCATGGTCGCCCAAGGGTCCACACTCAGATGTGTGGGTCTGATTTTCGATCAAGTGGGCCATGGGGTCCCATAATCCAGTGGATCAATTGCAGCAGAACACCAGCCACGACTTCAATCTCAGACCTCTCCATCTCCATCCTCCCATCACTCCCCTGCACAGGTTCATATCCCACCCATCTCCCTCATCACCCACGCATCTCCCTTATCACCCTCGTAAGCCGAGACCCTCTTCTTGTGCAGATCTCATCGCCCACCTCCATTTCCATCTCGATCCCTGACTTCCATCTGATCCGAGCGCAGAAGACTCGTCTCACCCTCACCCTTTACCTTTCTTCTCCATCATTCCCCTGCGCTCTAGAAACAAGTCACATAAAAAAAATGAAAGAAATCCAATACATCCCCCAAAGCAAAAGAGGAATGATTGTAGCCCTCCAGCTGGACCGCCAACTCGGATTCGAGCTCTCATTCGGACAAACCATTACGGCCATTTGGAGTTTTTGATACGAGATCCAGATCCGGAAGAAGAAAGTAGTACAGACAGTTGAAGAAGTGTTGTCCCCGAAAAAAATTAAAAAGCTAGGACATGTTACATGTGGTGGGGCCCATGACCCAGAAAATAAAGAGAGGCTTTCTAGATTATAGATTACCCTTCTACCAAATCAGATTCACCTGACGTCTCTCTTATTTTTTTTATTTTTTATTTTTTCTTTTTTGAATGGTCAGATTCACCGGTTTTTAGGAGCAGTCTGATCTAAAGACAATTCTCCGTGGGTATGAACCCATGATTCACTTCTTTCAATCTTTTGTAAGGATTGGATGATAGTGTACTTAGGATTCATAAAGTCCAGCCCCTCTTATTGTGATGGATGCTCTGCAATATCACGGTGAGATGACATACTGCTGGGCTAAAAGTTCTCCTTTCAGCCCTACCACTATCCACAGGACCACAACTACCCACAATGACCACCTACCGAAGTGTTGAGCCAAAATTCATCTCCTTCACATATTTGATTTTCTTCCACCTTCAACAACCTAAACTCATTCACCTTATTCCCTCCTCTTCTGCAACAACAGCAGCAAGGGCACCTGCTATCTCCCACGCTGCTTTATGCAAGACTAACTCCGAGACACCTCCTGTGCAGTCAACCATTCACTTGCTGTAGCCAAGACATTGTGAAAGGGGCCGCACTACATTGCAATGTCACAGCACCATGATAGATAATGGTCATTGTGGTTAGTGATATGAATTGATGATGACAAAGGACCAGCCACAAAAGTAAAATGGATCTATAATGGGTGAAGTGAGTAGATTAGAGAACAGGGGTATTTTGTCTTTCTTAAAAAACAAAAAAAAGAAAAGGAAAAGGAAATGTGTTTAATTCATTTAAAAGTGGGGCAAAAAGAGGCTCAAATTGCGGATAAGGTAAGTTGACCAAAATTATTATGATACTAGAGGTGGTCTTACAGATAAATAGCATAAGATGCAAGTGGTTATTTATACTTCCCAAAACCACTATGATATTTGGATACATGGTGAATCATGGAATGTACAATTATAATATATTAAACTAAGAGGTTTTGGCTCTAATTTTGACCAACAGTTATAAAACTGCTCATGCAACTACCCACTCATTACCCACTCATTTTATTCATCAAACCACTCATATTTCAGTTGTTCCTATTAACTATACCATTTTTGCTCCAATTTCTCTATTTCTATTTTATCCAACTTGTCATATGGAAAGAGGTAATTTTTTTTAATATGTGATTAATTATTTTACAATGCAGGGAGATACCATGCTGAGCACGGGTTATTGAATTAGTTTACTTTATTCATAGATGTCTTCGAATCTGAATTTTACACGTAAGATCTTAAAAAAAAAAATTTTAGTGTAATTTAGAGGTGTAAATTGGGACAGGCCGCCTAGGCCCGACACAACCCGGCACCGAAGGTTAACATGCCATGGCCTGACACGGCCCGCACCGAGTAGCCACAACCCCTGCCAACAGGTAGATCAAGACTAAGACAGTAGAGAAGAAAACAGATCTTGCAAGTTGCAATACCTTTGCAAGCTTGTTATCTTCACTTGTAAACAGAACTAGTAAAATCCTCGAGAGGGGACCACGAATTAGATGATGAGATATGGCGCTGACAAGGATCATGATTTGTCTTTAAAGATGGGTGCAACAGTCATATGAAATGTACTGTACATCAACATTACATGAAAAACAAATTCTGAACCATATCCAATTAATGATGATGGTGATGATGAAGAACTAAACAACCTTCTTCCTTGGGCTTTAGTTTACATCACTGACACATGTTCTCTGTAGTGTAGTAAAGTACAACTAAAAGATTAAAGTGAGCAGAAATAAATTAAAGACAAACATTAACCAAGTAACCTTACATACTATTTGTCGCTATTACATACCAATCACATGATGCATGTAAGTGATGCATTCCCAGCAGCATTACAAATGACCCCCCCTTTCAGCCCCTATCCTCAAAACGGTAGAACTGTGAATGCGTCTCTTACACCCCATGTCCAGACCCCAGAAAAGGAGAGAGAGAGAGAGAGAGAGAGAGACACCCCATGTCCAGACCCCAGAAAAGGGGAGAGAGAGAGAGAGAGAGAGAGAGAGAGAGAGAGAGAGAGAGAGAGAGAGAGAGAGAGAGAGAGAGAGAGAGAGAGAGAGAGAGAATCTATTGTCTTTGTTTGAGTAAAATCGGACCGTCTACCCTCAATTCCCCGCAATGCAACGTCGCTCTCCCACTTCTCTGTGGTGGAGAACACAGGAGAGGGGCAACTGCAAAGCCTGTTTAAGTCTTCCGACATCAACTGCAAAACGTAATCACAAAAAATACATGATCCTCCTGCGTCTTCCTTTGTACCCACCACCCAAATCCATTAACAAACGACAGGAGACCGTCGTTTCCATCGTCTGAAAATCTCACGTTTCTCTCTGAAATGGAACTCGCGTGGGTAAAATAAGCTGAAGGCCGAAGGGAGTGAATTGGGAAGGCAAAGGAGACTTGTAGGCTCTTATTTAAAGGAGAGTTGATAGCTTTCTGGACTTTTGCCTGTGGAGTATTATGACTACTTTATTTGTTTTTTAGATTCTTGGTTCGCCCTTACAGGGGCATGTTTCTGGGAAATGGAATTCCCACTCGCTCGTTTTTCCATGCGCTTTGGAGTACTTTTCATACTAGTGAAAGAACAGAGACTACACCAGCTCAGTAGTCCACGAATCCATAAATTTAAATCGTAGGCAATGGGACTGGATGCCAAACATGTCTTTGGACTTTTTTTTTTTTTTTTTACTTCATTGGTAAAATAAAGGTGAAGCAAATGTCATAAAAGGTAAAATGAATAGGACGTGATTAAGTAATATTTGTATTTATTTTGTGTGAGATAAAATAAAAGCCAATACATTCATGGTTGGATAGTGTTAACACCTAAGTATCACATGCATGGTCTGGATCGATCATGGGTGTTTAAGTTTAAAGTATCATTCATGACCTTTAGCCCAAATTAGTAAAATAATAACAATATTTACTATGATAAAGTAAGAGAGAGTAATAAAGTACTTGATTTTTCTCATGGATTTAACACTTTTTACTCATATTTATGAGGTTAAAAAGGTAAACGTCCCATAAACTCTATTATAAAATGGGTGTCTGCTTGAGTTACTTTAGCACTCAACTTTACTTTACTTGAATGCAAACATGCCAACAGCCAAAAGCAGAACTAAATGAAAGATAAAAACTGTAGAAAGAGCCCAAATTTGCAGACCACGAACTGTAGCAATGCTCCTGCGGGCAGCTGAACCTTCCAATATAAATAAGGGACAATTACCGTACGGACGCCTCAAGACCCGACAATTACCACATACAAGACGAAAGATTGAAATTTACCACATACAAGATCGTACATAAAAAACGGTCAAAATGGGACGGAAATACCCTTTTTCGTGCGATATCCTAGGTCTTTAGGATGTCGAAGGATTCGATATCCCAGGAGCTTAGGATATCGAACAGTTGGATATCCTACGCCTGTAGGATATCGCACAGTTATCTACTCCCATTTTATCAAAGATTTTCACCACAAAAGGTCAATTTTCATCTTCTCCGTTTTCGCCGAGGAGGTCTGTTTTCATCTTCTCCATTTTTACTGAGGATGAAGAGTGCAAATTTTAGTGAAAAGCTATAGCGAGAAGTTTAGCTCATCTCAATCCTTTCTGCTTTATCTGGGCAATCTCAAAACCAGCAAAAGCTTCTTTTGAGGTTGATGAGGAGAAGAGAAAGGTTGGAGAGAGAGGTGGCTAACAAGTGTGGGTGCTGGGCGGCCCTTAAGCGCGGAGTGAAAGGAGCGTGCAGATATTTGGATATCTAACACTTGGTTTCACTATCTGCAGCAACCGAGACCAGATATTTGAATGCTAGCAATAGGGAGCTTGCTGTTCCTCAAGATGCTCAGGCCTCAACAGATGTTGTCATCGATCCGCCTGGGCCCGAGAAGAAAGATGTTCCTCAGCTACTTCAGTTCACTTATAAGGAGCTCAAATCTGCTACTGGGAACTTCAGACCTGATAGCATTTTTTTAGTTCCAATTTTATTTTGTTTAACTTGCCGCAATGTAGAGAACAGTTCAATGGGATTTGATGTTGGAGGTTGTTATTAAATTGGTGTTAGATGTTGGATTTTAATTAGAAAGAGAATTTGTACTCAAATTTTAATTAGAAAGAGAATTTGTACTCAAATGTATATTTCTGTGTCCGGTCCAGTGACTTCCCCTGTGTCTGTGTTGTTGTAAGTCTCCACCCATTTCATCTATATAAAAAGAATGCACATGTTCTGCAAGTGAACTCTTTTACATTAGAATTTTTTCATCACATTCACTATAAATCCATGGTATTGAAAATTTGGTAGAACCAGTAATGGATGGATAGGAATCAACGGCTAATGAATATAACAAGTGATTATAACAAGTTTGGTCGTGTTTGGATGGAAAATGCAATTTATATTTCATTCAAAAAACCAAAAAATACACAAAATCACCCTAATCCTTATCAGTATTTTGCGAATGTCAGCGATATTGGTCTCGCTATATCAAGGATGTAGCGAGGAAACTAGATGTATGGACCGTGTAGTGCGTAGATGTATGTACCGTGTAGTGCGTCAGAGAAGTCCAAAACAACAGGTCTCGCTATAGCGAAAACTGATCTCGCTATAGCGAGAATTGATCTCGCTATAGCGAGATCACATTCTGGCGACTCCAGAATTTTTTCATTCCGCAGTGAGACCCTGCCTGATTCCTTTTTTTTCCTGTCAAAACGCTCTACTGGGCTTATTAGACATATTCCATTATGTATCAAAGAACTCCAAATATCTTTCTTCCCCACTTCCTTCATCTGTCTGCATCTAGGTTCTCTCCTCATAGTTTATCCTAATCTCATCACTTCTTTTCAAGGGTTTCCTTGTTATTCATCTCAGGGATCGTCCTCTTCTCCTCATCCCCATACATGTATGTATGTATATATATATATATATTTTCTCATAGTATCCACTGCTCATGTTGCATTCTCCCTTTCTTCTTCTTAATAATTATGTTTTTGGGCATTTATCTCTACAATATGCATGAGGAATCAAGAGGGAATTGTTCTCTAATAGTTATGATGAAACAATTTATAATGTCTCAAACAGATGTGGAAATCAGTGTTTGCCGGGAGTCTTTGTGGGGGTTATAAAATCATTAACATTTCTTGGCTAACTTTTTAAGGCATTCAGAAACTTAGAATGTCCCACGTACCTGCTTTGATGAATAAGATATAGAAAGTGCGGATGAAAAAAGATGTAATGGTAATATCCTAACGGAACGGAGGTGGAAACGGAGTTCTACAGCGAAAACGGAGATGAAACGGACCTCAGTGAAAAAAACGGATAAGATGAAACGGACTTTTTCGCTGAGATGAAACGGACCTCCTCGGTTTGAAAAACTTTCATCGGACTTCCTCAGTTTGAAAAACTGGAGAAGATGAAACGGACAGATGGGATGGAAGTTGGTGAGAATTCGATATCCTACAGGTTTAGGATATCCTACGTATGTAGGATATCGCATCCTTTGATATCCTAAATGCTTGGGATATCGAACGGTTCGATATCCTACAGACATATGATATCGCTCAAAAAAGGGTATTTTCGTCTCATTTTGTGCCTTTTTTTGTGTACGAACTTCTTTCAGGTAAATTCTAATTTTTCATCTTTAATGGGGGTAATTCTCATGTATAGGGCTGTCCGTACGGTAATTGTCCCTATAAATAATGACTACACTAGGAATGCTCTCAGGTGTCTTGGTTCGAGGCAATTATTCTCATTTCTCGGACATGACCGGCTCTTCCATATCCCATACTACTGGCAACAGATTGACCAAGATTAGATAATGAAAGCCAGATGATAAGATACAAATATTCTGCATGTGTCTCACCACAGGTGTGGGTACCACGTAGAAAGTATAGTACAGACCAGATGGTCCTACGTCCTAGCCGTTTAGTTGGTCATTAGGTATGATAAAAAGAAGAAAGGAGCACTGACAAGACCTTAGTCAATGGCTATTTGCAGTTCTGATCTTAAAGTAAAGTGTGTAATGATGTGAAAAGAATCGGGCAAAGTTATCTGCCTACTTACATGTATCTGAAGATTAGGAATGGATGATTATAATTGTATGAATATTTCATCAGATCAGAGTAATGGCCCAAAAGAAACGGCTAGCACTTCCACACCATTTGTTTTGTATGAGATATAGTCAATATTATTATAGGATTTTTTTCTAAAACACTCCTGCCTTTCATAGTATTTATCTATGTTCTGGATGATAAGTTATTTCAATATAGTTCTTTAGTTTTGAGAACTATTTGGTAAATAGCAGTGTTAACTTTAATGGTATACCAAATCTATTAAAAGAGTAAGAAAGGGCATTTGCCCTTATTTTTAGGGGCATTCGGCAACGGGTCCCTGAACATTTCACTTTATTGCCTTAGGTCCACAAAAAAAAAGTCATAGAGCCAAAAGGTCCCTCTCACACTTATTCACACCAAAAATGTCCAATTTGCCATTTCTTTTAATCATATCCCATGATTGGTGGGATATCCCATTAATAATGGCCAACTAACATTTAATTATCCACAATTAATGGAATCCCCAGATTTTCAAATAAATTGTAAAAACACACAAATACATTTCAAAATAATGAAAATAAATTTTAAAAAATGAAATAATTTCAAAAAATACAATAAGTTTAAAAAAAGCAATATGTAATCAAATAACGTAAATAAATTTAAAAAGATGCAAATAAGTTTCAAAATATCCAAATAAATTTCAGAAAATATAAATAAATTTTAAAAGACTCAAATAAATCTCAAAAGATCCAAAGAAATTTTCAAAAAATGCAAATAATTTTCAAATAACGAAAATAATTTTTAAAAAATGCAATAATTTTAAAAAATAGAATAAATTTGAAAAGACACAAATAAATTCCAAAAGACACAAATAACATTAAAATACACAAATAGATTTCAAAAAATGCAAATAGATTTGCCAAAAAACTCAGATAAAGTTTAAAAATCAACTCAGATGAATTTGCCAAAAACATAATTAACTTTGACAAAAACACAGATAAATTTGTCAAAAACATAGATAACTTTGACAAAAACGCAGATAAATTTATCCAAAATACAAATAAGTTTGTCCAGAATACAGATAAATTTGACAAAAATACAGATAAATTTGACAAAAAAATAGATAACTTTGTCAAAAATACAGATAAATTTATCCATAACTCAGATAAATTTATCAAACACTAAGCTGGGCTTAGCCATAAACTCAGATAGATTTGTCCAGAACTCAGAGAAATTTATTTCAGAATTCAGATAAATTTGTGCAAAACTGAAATAAATTTGATAAAAATGAAAAACTCAGATAAATTTCATAAAAACTCATATAGATTTCTCAAAAAACTCAAATAATTTTTTCAAAAACTAAGATAAATTTTTTAAACACTAAGTTGGGCTTCTCTACGCAAACTAGGTCGGGTCAGACTTGACCTAGACTGACCCAAGACCTGGGACGGCCCAACTGAGTCTTCTTCCTCTTCGATATCTGTTCTCTGCTACAAAACAAAGAACGTAGTGCCTAGGCACTTCTGTGGCTGTCTTCCGCGGCGACGATGGGCAGGCGGTCAGACAGAAAGACAACGACGACGACGGCGATCGTGCAGCAATGGGCGGGCGACCGGACGGACTGGAAAGACGACGATCGTGCAACGATGGTTTCAGATTCTCCTGCTTCAGGGAATAGCAGGCGCCTGGCGATGGGCGACGGAAGGCGGGAGCATCGGAACCAGTCTCTTCTGCTGTTGTCTTCCAAGGCGACGATGGGAAGGCGGCCGGACAGAAAGACAATGACAACGACGGCGATCATACAGCGATGGGCGGGCAGCCAGACTGGAAAGACGGCGATCGTGTAGCGATGGTTTCGGAACTAGCAAGCGCCTGGCGACGGGCGATGAAAGGCAGGATCATCAAAACTCTCCCCTTCTCCGACGCAAATAACGGGCGACAAGTCCGAGAACAGGATCCTCCTTCCAGTTTTCTCTGTCTTCTTCGGTTCCAACGATGAGAAGGGACGAGCCCTTCCCTGATCAATTCCGATCTTCTTTCCCTTTCTCTTGGTCTCGATCTGTAGAGAGTTTCAGATTCAAATTTTGGCTCGTTGCAGAAGAAGATGGATAATATAAAATTTCAAATTTCAAATTTTATGCCTAAAATGATTGAAAGGGCAATTTAGTCCTAAAAAATGAGATCATGTGGACTCAATGACCTAAGGCTACAAACAGTCTAGCTGAGTGGACCATAGGCCTTAAAAAGTATTTCATTGGACTGGAGGCTGGAAACATTGACTTATAGGGACCTTTCGCTAATTTTGCCTATTTTTTATGCATCAACCAATTGATCAATTACTTTAAACTTCTCCAGAGGGTGTGATAGGTTGGGGTCCAGATATATAATTCTATGATTTGGATGGGTCGACCATGTGAATAAAAAGAATTTACAACAGAATGGCCATGTCACTTTTTTAAATTTAATTATCTGGTTGGAGATCTTGAAAAAAAAAAAATTAGCCCCGGCCATGAGATGATTCTAGCCTTTAATTTAATAATTTTAAAATAAAGTGGTCTTTAAACATATAAATCTTTGAGACTCAACCAAATGGTGGGTAAAGATTCGATTAGAATGAAAGTGAGCCTGGAACAACTTCATAGGAGATGAGAGTGTAAAAGGACAAAGACTAATGAAAGATGGGCCCAAGTGGCCCTATGGAGTTGGATTGCACGGTTTGTTGCTCATAGGAAGAAAGTTCTTTTAAAATAAAATATGTAACTTTGAAGTTCTAATTTACTGTTAGTTTGTTTGGTAAGATTAAAATTATCTTATTTGATGAGGTAATTGGGGCTAACCTTAGGAATTATGGTAACTAGGGCCGCCTTTTAGAAATTATAATGTAGAACCCACCGTTTGTCCTCTTTTTTTTTTTAAGCTTATAAGGCTATTTTTGTTTAAGACACAAAGTTTTTCATTTTCCGCTCCATCTGGTTGAGCTAAAGAATCTCTTTAAAAAAAGCAGACTTTTAGCTTATTAGAGGCAAAAGCTCTAATTTATAAATAATTAATTGCTAAAATTCAAAAATATGATTATTATCAAATATTCTAATATACAAATAAGCTCTAAGTCATGAGATAAGAGCTGATTTTTTTAGAGTTATGTAACGCCCCCTACGTTTCGTTTCAGGGGTGACCTCCCATAAAAGGAGACTAGTGGGAGAGGCCCGCGAAGAAAAAAAAACATATATTCCAATATGAAAGAAATATTATCTATACATATCAAAGAAAACATAAATAAAAAATATTGAAATGCGAATAAATAAAAGATTTATAGAGGAAGCAAGATGAGGAAAGGAGTAAGGGAAAGATAAAGATTTGGACTGATTAGTTGGACCCATAATGATATAGTGCTTCTTAGTGGCTAGGAATTAAAGAAACTTAACACCACTAAGCTATAAAAATTTAGGCTAAGACCATACCAATCATTACCAAGATTATTGTATATAAAAATCTAAGATAATAATACTAACCCTATTACATAAAAATAAATTAGTATGTTTAACTTCAAAATCTATTGTTAATTTAATTTTAATTTAATATTAATAGTTATATTAAGGAAAGTTTAATTTAAAATATTAGTATGTTAATATCAACAATAATTTAATTACACCTAATATCACATTTATTTCATGCTTTTGCGGCCACGAATCCAGAGGTGGAGTATTAGGGGGGCTGGCGGGGGCCATAATTACAAACAGCCTCTTTTATTAGAAGTAGATTTTTACCAATGGACTTCCAAGAATCTATTTTTTTTTTTCACAATGGCCCCCTTAATGTCTAGTTCCCGGTTCCGCCTTTGCACGGATCATCGCTTGCACGGATCATCGGTAGATTGCATGTCGGGTCATAAATAAGGAAAAATTTAATATGATCCATTTTGGACATGAATATTAATTTTAAAGCACGAAAAATATCAAAATAAAAATATCGTGGCCTACTTGCAAAAACTAAAACCTCATGAAATTATTTACAAGTCCTAAAAACTTTGGTGATATATACAAAAAAGAACTCTTTATTATTTCTGTGTGGGGAGATTTCCAGAACCACAGGATTACGCTAATCACAGCCATCAGATGAGACTAAGCACTCTCACGTGCCATCCGCGTGCTATCCACGTGGCACCAAGCTCACCCCGGCCACCAGGGCAGGAGGTCCGGCCGAAGTCAGGCGGCTCCGGGCCACTAGCGCCGAACTGGCCCACCACGGGCGCATCTCGGCAGGGAGCTCCACCTCGGCTGGGCCACCCCGGATGCCTGAAGAAGCCGGGATGGAAGCCGAAGCCAGAAAGAGTCTCCACTCACGCCCCTCATCCCCCACGTCACCAGGCACGTGGAGGGATAAGGGCACGAGCTAGTGGGACAGACACGACATCCAGCCGCTCACAATCTTCGCCATATCCTGACAGGGCGGCATCCAGCGACTGAGGCCACATCAGGGCAAGGCCCGAGGGCAGATCCCACGATCCCCTACCGCCAAAGGCGTCCAACACGATCTGGCCCAACAAGATGCGCATTAAATGCGACGTGGGCTGATCCGACGTGCATTTAATGCAGAGTGGGCTGGATTGGACCGCATTTATGGCAACGTGGGCTGATCATGACTTCCCGGTCGAAGTCGAATCATGAGACCCATGCCAAGATATCGTCCAAGATATCTTCCAAATCGTCTATAAAAGGATTGCATTTCCACATGCAAGGTACGCATAATTTTATACACAGAGCTGTTACTCTGTCTCTCTTCTCCCCCTCCTTCCATTGTTCCAGTTCCCACACTGACTTTGGCATCGGAGAGCCTTGCGCCGCCCAGGCCAGGGTCCTTTGATCGTTTGTTCATCTCTTTCAGGCTTTCGGACGGTATCCAGTCATTCCCAGTCACCATCTTCTCGGATAAGTCCTCTAAGGCTCCTCCTTTATTGTGGGTCATTATTTTCTGCACCTACAATTGGCGCCGTCTGTGGGAAAGTAATATCCCAAGCTTCCCAACCTTCTCAACCTTCTTAACCTCAATCTTTCAGAAGCCATGCCTCCGAAAGCTAGGAAGGGCGTAGAGTCCTCAAGAGCAGCGCTCGAGCTGCCACCACCGTCAACGGACGTCCCTCCTCAAGGGCGCTCCCGCACGGTGCATGGCACGTCTGCAGGCGAGGGCCGCTTAGGCTCTCAGCTCTTTGTCGAGTTCCCCCTCCAAGAGGGGCTCGAGGCCTCGATCTCAGCAGAAGAAGTCATGCCACCCAGACGCGATGAGCGTCGGCATGAGCGTCCTCGGAAGGACAAAGTCGTGGCCGTAGGAGAGACGCGCCACGTTCAACCCCCTGCTGCTGGAGAGGTTCTCGAAGCCCAAACTGCTCTCCTCCAGAAGCAAGAGCAGCTGATTCGCGAGCTCCAGCAGCAGCTGAGGGCAGCGCAAACTGCCTCCTTGAGGCAAGTCTCTGAGCCTCAAGGGAAAAAGAGGGACGCCCCTAGCAGGGCAGCCCAGCCTCCCCGCGAGGACCTCAGAAATCATCTGGACCAGAAACGGAGCCAGATCCGTGACGAAGGCTCGAGCAACAGTCGAAGTCACCATAGCCGCGACGGCCGAACTCATAGCCGTCATAGCCCGAGCCATCCCAAGCGAAAGCCCAGAGCTCAGACTCCAGAGAAGGACGATGAGCAAGAGCGATTTGACAAACGTGTCAGATTGGCTCTCCAGCACAACTTGGACATGCGGGACCAGATTCAGATCTGTGGTCACACTGATCTGGGGGGCTCGCCCTTCACAAAAGAGATCGAGCGCACCCCCTTGCCCAGAAAGTTCTCCGTCCCGCGGTTCGTCCCCTATGACGGACTGTCCGACCCGTCAGCTCACCTCAGACACTTCTCCCAGAAGATGTCCATCTGGGGGAACGAGGGTCACCTAAACTGCAAAATCTTCTCCTCCAGTTTGGGTGACCTCCCCCTGAAGTGGTTCTGCTCTCTCCCGAAGCAGTCGGTTTCCAGTTGGAAGGAGCTCCAGCTCTCCTTCCTGAAGAAGTTCCAAGCCTACACCGTCGTCCCCAAGAAGGAAGGGGACCTCCTCGCCCTGAGAATGAAGCAGGGCGAAACCCTCGCCAAGTTCGCCCAACGATTCTGGGCGGTCTACAGCCAGATTGAGGGCACCAGGGAAGGGATAGTAATCTACGCCTTCCAGCATGCCCTGATCCCTGGCCATGACCTGCGGAAGGACTTAGCCGGGAACCCCCCAGAATCCATGCCAGAGTTGATGTCCCGGGTAAAGCGCTACATCGCCCAGGAAGAAGATGAGATCCGAGCCCGGGATCAGGACGGGCATCCGGAGCCCGAGCAGAAGAGTAGCCAGCCTCGGCAGGGAGGCGGGAGGCCCTTCCAGAAGCAGGAGCCCAAGCAGGCCTGGGTCTCCAGTTCGGCGAAGCCTGCGACGTTCAGATCTGGGGGCACCTGGCAGCCCGGACCTCCTACCAGCGCCAGTCAGAGTGTCAACGTCGTCTTCAAGGAGCCGATCTACCGTATCCTGACCAAGATAAAGACCAAGCCATTCTTCAAGTGGCCTCCGCCCTTGAGGAATGAGCCCACCTCCGGCAGCCAGAGCAAGCTCTACTGCTCTTACCACAAAGGTAGCGGGCACAAGACCGAGGACTGCAACTCTTTGCAGAAGTATCTGGAGAAGTTGGCCGAAGAAGGCCACATTCCAGAGTTCGTTGAGGCAGGAGATGCTGGCGGCAGCGAGGGCCGAGCTCACCAGAGCGCAGCCCAGGTTTCAGGCAGTGAGGATTCGGAGAAGATCATTACGTGATCCAGCTGGCGTCCTCAGCTCCCGCTTCCTCGTCTCGGGGAAGCTCCCAGGCCCGCGCCGATGCCAGGCGGGCGTCACGCAGGGAGGAGGTGGCAAAGGCCGAACTCGCGCTAGCGTCCAAGAGAGCCCGCTGACAGCCAAACGATGGAAAGTTGGCCCCGAACTGGCATGGCCCGTTCAGAGCAGTCTCACCGGCAGGAAAATCAGCCTACTAGCTTGAAGACTTGGAGGGCGAGCCGCAGCCGAGACCGTGGAGCGTATCCCAAGAAATTCAATTTTCGATTTCTAAAAGATGTAATGAATCTCTGAATCAATGGAAATAGCTTTCGCCCCGTCATCAATCTGTCATCTCTCTTTGATCGACTTCGGCTACAAGGGTTAATAGCCCTGGAAGAGGCCTCGAGTTCGGACACTCGGCCAATTCCTAAACTCAGGGTCTTCACCCATCTCCAAGGGTTAATAGCCCTGGAAAAGGCCTCGAGTTCGGACACTCGGCCAATTCCTAAACTCAGGGTCTTCACCCATCTCCAAGGGTTAACAGCCCTGGAAGAGGCCTCGAGTTCGGACACTCGGCCAATTCCTAAACTCAGGGTCTTCACCCATCTCCAAGGGTTAACAGCCCTGGAAAAGGCCTCGATTTCGGACACTCGGCCAATTCCTAAACTCAGGGTCTTCACCCATCTCCAAGGGTTAACAGCCCTGGAAAAGGCCTCGAGTTCGGACACTCGGCCAATTCCTAAACTCAGGGTCTTCACCCATCTCCAAGGGTTAACAGCCCTGGAAGAGGCCTCGAGTTCGGACACTCGGTCAATTCCTAAACTCAGGGTCTTCACCCATCTCCAAGGGTTAACAGCCCTGGAAGAGGCCTCGAGTTCGGACACTCGGCCAATTCCTAAACTCAGGGTCTTCACCCATCTCCAAGGGTTAACAGCCCTGGAAAAGGCCTCGAGTTCGGACACTCGGCCAATTCCTAAACTCAGGGTCTTCACCCATCTCCAAGGGTTAATAGCCCTGGAAAAGGCCTCGAGTTCGGACACTCGGCCAATTCCTAAACTCAGGGTCTTCACACATCTCCAAGGGTTAACAGCCCTGGAAAAGGCCTCAAGTTCGGACACTCGGCCAATTCCTAAACTCAGGGTCTTCACCCATCTCCAAGGGTTAACAGCCCTGGAAGAGGCCTCGAGTTCGGACACTCGGCCAATTCCTAAACTCAGGGTCTTCACCCATCTCCAAGGGTTAACAGCCCTGGAAAAGGCCTCGAGTTCGGACACTCGGCCAATTCCTAAACTCAGGGTCTTCACCCATCTCCAAGGGTTAACAGCCCTGGAAAAGGCCTCGAGTTCGGACACTCGGCCAATTCCTAAACTCAGGGTCTTCACCCATCTACACGGGTCTACCGCCCTGGAAAATGCCTCGAGTCCAGACTCGGTCGTTTCCTAAAGCTCCGGGTCCTGGACCCTGGAGAAGGCCTCGAGTTCGGACACTCGGCCGGATTCCTAAAATCAGGGTTTTTACACCCCTCAAAGATCATTGCCGAGCTCACACTCCCATAGCCGAAACTAGCGAGGTGATGAATCCACTTCGGCACAAGGACAGCTTTTCATTAAGAGAGAGCTGTGTCGGCACTCAAACACACACAAATGCAAGCATTCCGGAACAGTGCAAGGAAAGTGAGAAAGAACTCAAAAGCATTGTACACAGTTTGGGTGATCACAGAATTCCTCCTTTTTATTCATTGTAAACTGCTTCATTACAAGGGTTGCAGAACAGAAAAGAAAAATACAGAAAGGAGGATCGCAGTCCTCTAAAAACAGAAAAGCTGAGAAGCAAAAATTTTACATAAAAGAAGACAGAAATGTAGAGGAGCCCGGCTACTGTGGTTTCGGCGACTCGACCAGGTCGATAACCGTATCTGCCGAACCAGCAGCTTCGGCCGAAACCATGACCTTGCTTGGAGCGTCACTGGCAGAAGGGGCTTCAACTGGTACCTCAGCCGAAGCAGGGGCAGAAGAGGCATCACCTTGAGGCACGGCCGAAGCATCGCTGGCGACCGGGGCATCGCTCAAGACCGGGGCAGCTGGAGCGTCGTCAGCGGCAGGAGCAATTGCAGGAGCTTCGACTGGGGCACTTTCGGCTGCAGGAGCGGAGTTCGGCTCGGGAGCAGAGTCCGAGTACTTCGGCAGGTCCCGATAGACAGGATGATCTTCGGGAACCCCCGCACGTCTCAGTGCGGCCAGGCATCCTTCCTCGAACAGGATGGCGGTGATCTCCTCCACCTGCTTCTCATATAGCTCGGAGGCATGATCCACCCCATCCTGGAAAGCAGACTGAGCCTCAGAAAGAAGAGAAGCTTTCTCCTTCTCCAGCTCGGCGTTCGCCGTCGTCAACTTCGCCGTTTCGGCTCGCCCAGCCAGCACTTCCCCGCGCAGCCTCGTCCCCTCGGCCGTCGATTCAGCCTTTAACCTGACCAGCTCCGACTCCAGCTCGGCAGTCTTCCTGTTCCTTGCCCAGACCTCGCCCTTCAGCTGGTTTGCCTTCGCCGTAAGTTCGGCGACATCAACCAGAGCTGATGCCAGCCGAGCGGCCTCCTCAGCGCTGGCCTTTTTCATCCGCTCCATTCCCGCCTGCAGCTCCTTCAGCTCCTTTTTCAGCTTGTCGCTCTCGGACTCCAGCTGAGTGACCCGTGCAGCATTCCTATCACTCCGCCCCAACACGGTCAGGAGCCTCTGCACGTTCTGCAAACGGAGAAAGATGAGTCAAGCTGGGGCAGTCGAGCCAGATTACTTGGAAGGAAAACACTGAAAGCACTTACCATGAGGTTAGCCTGGATCGCCGAAACCATCAGGCTCTCGTTATCGAACCTCTCGTGCGTCTCCATATCCCGTGGCAGAGCGCAGACCTTGGCGAGAGCCCCGATGACGTCGGCGTTCCCCATCAGCCGGTCCTCGACGTTCAGAGGCTTACCGGGCTGAGTCTCCATCATCGGCTTCCATGGCGCCGGGACAGTTCGGGGTCCGGAGGACGACCCGGATCCTTGCCCCGCCGAGGTGCCATGCTCGCGAGTCATCCCGCCAGGTGGCTTGCCCGCCGGCACGCCCTTCTCAGCAGGAGCGCTCTTCTCCGCTGGTGCACTCTTGTCCGTTGGAGCCTTGGCTCCGGGGGCCCGCGCAGGGGTCTTACTCTTCGGAGGCTGTTCGGCCCCCGAATCATTCTCCCCCGCCTTGGACTTCTTCCTAGGGGGGGACCCCTCCCTCGGGCGCTCCGGCGAGCGTCGCCGAACTCCCACATTCGAAGCATGAGCAGGAGCAGGAGCAGAAGCCGGAGCAGGAGCGGAAGTGTCGCCAGCGCCTCCCGAGCTCGAAGCTGCTCGGGTGCTGGTAGGAGATGGCGTCGCAGAGGAAGAGGACCCCCGCCTGAACTTGGCCGCTAGGTCCTTGACGGCAGGCTCCCTCGACCTTCCCGCCATATCCTCTTCCTGATCAGAAGAATAAGCGTCCACTATCTGCCTCAGGTTCGACGGTTCCGAACTTGAAGTAGACGCCTCAGACCCAGATGCAGCTCGGCTAGCGGCAGGATCGCTCAAGGGGATCCCGGAAAGCACAGCAAGGGAGACGGTTGGGCGATCAGGATGCGCCTCGTCCACCTCGGGTACCCCGGTCCTCTGGTAGTGGCCGCGGTATCTCGGCGTGTATCCGAGCAGCTTCCAGGCCTACCTCGCAGCTCGGCGTCGTCTCGCACCTGCCTCTGCATAGCAAACAATAGAGGAGTCAGCTCGGCATCGTCAAAATCAAGCAAAGAAAATGAATGAAAAGGAGCGATGTTTACTTGGGACTGTCCCAGGGCGGCGCGGGACCGCTAGCCTCCTACTTTCGCCAGTGCCGAACTCCCAGTCCCCCGAAACACAGAAAAAGGCTTCTTCGGCATTCTTACTTGAATCTTCCAAGGCCAGGACGAAGCCTCTTCGCTGCGGCTTCACCCGGAGATAATATTTCCCTTCCCCGGCCTTGCAGATATCGTAGGTGTCCTCGATGTCATGAACACCTATGTCGGTCCCCAGAATCTCATTCAGTTTCGCCGTGCCCATGATGACCTTATAGCCATTGGGCATCAGCTGGCACGGGGTAAGAGACCAGGTACTGAGGCAAGCTCTAAGTAGAGGGTGCAGGGGGAATCTGACCCCGCCCTCGATCACAGAGATCAGAGGGAACGGCATCCAGCCGCCGGACCAGCGCATCGTGGCATAGTCGACGGAGTCTGCCGGCTTGAGCAGGACTCGCTCCGGAATATCGAAGGCAGCCCTGAATCTGGCTATGCCCTCTTCGGTGTCTAAACTAAACCTAGGGGTGCCCATGTCTAGAAAGAAGGATACAGCGAAATAAAAAACCCTAAAGGCTGCTAAACCCTAGGGAAAAAGCTACACAGAGGCATGAAGCAACTTACAGAGACGAAAAGAGGCAACTCGAGTATAGATCCAGACACTCCCTACGGTCGTCCTCGCTAGAAAGATCTTGAGCAGCAGAGCAGAAATCGGAGATGAGGGCGAAGGCGAAAAGAAATCAGAAACAAGAAGAGAAGAAGACGACACTATTTATGGAGAAGAAACCCTTGGCGCGCGCTGCTTTCGAAATTCGAAAGGACGGATTTCGCAAATCGCGCCTATTCCATCAATAAGACAGCGCAATCAATGAAGAGGCGACGCGTGTAACCGTCGACTCGCTTCCCAGTACAGGCATGACAGAGCATTTATCGCTTCAGAGCAGTTGAAGCGACACCAGACGACGATCGCCGCATCCCCAGACGGATTCTTCTAACTTTCGACCACTAAGGGCTAGGGCGCTTAAGAGGTCAAAAGCTAGGGGGCAATTGTGTGGGGAGATTTCCAGAACCACAGGATTACGCTAATCACAGCCATCAGATGAGACTAAGCACTCTCACGTGCCATCCGCGTGCTATCCACGTGGCACCAAGCTCACCCCGGCCACCAGGGCAGGAGGTCCGGCCGAAGTCAGGCGGCTCCGGGCCACTAGCGCCGAACTGGCCCACCACGGGCGCATCTCGGCAGGGAGATCCACCTCGGCTGGGCCACCCCGGATGCCTGAAGAAGCCCGGATGGAAGCCGAAGCCAGAAAGAGTCTCCACTCACGCCCCTCATCCCCCACGTCACCAGGCACGTGGAGGGATAGGGGCACGAGCTAGTGGGACAGACACGACATCCAGCCGCTCACAATCTTCGCCATATCCTGACAGGGCAGCATCCAGCGGCTGAGGCCACATCAGGGCAAGGCCCGAGGGCAGATCCCACGATCCCCTACCGCCAAAGGCGTCCAACACGATCTGGCCCAACAAGACGCGCATTAAATGCGACGTGGGCTGATCCGACGCGCATTTAATGCAGAGTGGGCTGGATTGGACCGCATTTATGGCAACGTGGGCTGATCATGACTTCCCGGTCGAAGTCGAATCATGAGACCCATGCCAAGATATCGTCCAAGATATCTTCCAAATCGTCTATAAAAGGATTGCATTTCCACATGCAAGGTACGCACAATTTTATACACAGAGCTGTTACTCTGTCTCTCTTCTCCCCCTCCTTCCATTGTTCCAGTTCCCACACTGACTTTGGCATCGGAGAGCCTTGCGCCGCCGAGGCCAGGGTCCTTTGATCGTTTGTTCATCTCTTTCAGGCTTTCGGACGGTATCCAGTCATTCCCAGTCACCATCTTCTCGGATAAGTCCTCTAAGGCTCCTCCTTTATTGTGGGTCATTATTTTCTGCACCCTTTGGTTACGCTCAGGCTATTATACCGGGGGTGGGAGGCCCTCACACTCGATGTGGGACAAACGCACAAGGGTTACAGCCAAGAGGTTACAGCCCGAGTGTATACAATAGGCGCGGGGCCCTGGGCCTCGCCCATCCCCTGTGGGGGACCAGCTGCCCGGACACCACCACGTGGACACTGGGTCCAGTTCGCGTCCCTACAATTTCTATTAATCACTTCTCTATATTGTAGCATTTCCCCATTGGAAGCCTCCCAAACTATACACGGTGCTGCTATTTGTCCAGAGAGAGAGAGGCCATCTTCTGTTCAAAATGGAAAACTCAAATGCAGCAGTAATGGGAGGCATGTACTCTATCTTCATCTACGTTACGTCAGGACTACGCTTCATTTACGTCAAATTACATGCATTCAATTCTGAAATTCCCCCAAGGAAGAATGTCCTGTCCTGACTGACTCTCATCAAATTAGATTAGATTAGGTGGTGAATCTAAAAATCGCATCCACAGGAACTCTCATTCATTCATTATAATAATCAATCATTAGCTACTCGAACCCACTTTTCCTCCTTCCACTTACCCGCGTGTCACGTGAGTCTTCCTGTCTGCCGAGCACCGACACGGAGCGGCGCGTGAGCCTCGAATGGTGCCCAGGTGTAGTGAGCCTGCTTTTCTCCACTTTGAACAGTTTTTAATGGACGGTCGACGTCGTGGAACAGTAGTCGTGTTGACGAAGGATGCGCGATTGTGGCACGCCTCCGCATTGGATCCCGTTTCGCTTCTGCTTTTTGAATTTAGTGCTTCTTTGTCTCGGGGCTTGTATCAATCTCTCTCCATCACTATTCTCTCTTCTAGATCTCAAGGAATTCACATGTAGATGAGAAATTTCTGAGGCTTCTAGATAAAGCAAGTTATTCTCCTGCAAGAAAACAATCATTCAACTTTGCTCGTTGATGAATTGAATCTAAAGGAGTGTTATAATTAAGCATTATTTAAATTTAAGGCTGTTAAATTGATGGCTAGAATGATTTGGTGGAGCTAATTGTTTAACTTTCGATTATTTATAACAATACTTTAATTTTCATCTGCCATCCTCCTAATGATACACGACCATCTAACTGGGTCTTGTTGGAAATAGGGTGTGCCTCTAGGATAGATTTCAAAAACTTTTGACCCACTTGATGCGAGGATCAACTATCCAGAAGGCTATAAAACTCAATTCAAAAAGTAAATCCTCAATCCCAGCCATCATGATCAGTAAATACAATCTATCCAGAAGATAAAAAAATAGCAACTAATAAGCATCCATAATAATCTACAACATGCAAGGAAGTGGATTATACCTTTAGAGCTCGGTTGTGCTCTAATGGAGAGGTTGCGTCTTTCTTTGATGATGAAACGTTTTCACTAATCAAATAGAGATCTCCAAAACCTCTTGATCTTCCACGCTATGACCCGTATCAGATTCTCCTTTTCTCAAGAAGATTGTGATATCTCCAAGAGAAAACTACTAGGAATTCAAATGAGGAACTAGAAGAGAACTAGAAGAGGGAGAGGAGAAAGACCATGTGCAACTCTTGCACAAGGGGACCTTGGGCGTGGATCCCAATGCTAGGATAGTGCATGGACGTCCAACCCTCATCTTCTCTATTTATAGCATTTGCAAGCCCTACTTACTAATTTCCATTAGAAGTCTTACTTCCAAATAATTAGTAATTACTATCTCTTCTTAATTAAAATAGAAGTCTTACTTCCATTAATTAATTAGTAACTTATCATATCATAATTAGAAGTCTCACTTCAAATATGGTTAGTAACTTTCTAATTCCTTTCTAATTAAAATAGAAGTCTCACTTCTACTAAAATTAGTAAATCTACTATTACCACTATTAGAAGTCTCACTTCAAATAGAAATAGTAACTTTCCTTTTAATTCAACTAGAATTAGATACTTTCTAATAATTGGGCTAGCATGGGGACCACTACGGATTCCTTAGAAAGCTGGCTCCAACTGGGACACGCGACCCCACATCTCATGTGCAATCTGGGCCCACAGTTAATTACAAATAACTCCACTATATAAATGCAATTGAACTCCAGTCTTAGGAATATTACATAGAAGACCCTAAACTTCCACATTACCACAAGTAAGCCCCTCTATCAATATCCATGGATCAATTGGACCTGTCTTCCAAACTAGATCCATATCTTATTATCTTTGAGCCCCAATTAATTATAATGATCATAGGTACTGTAGGTGCAGAAAAATTATGACCCACAATAATCGGGGTGCCTTACAGGACTTACCCAAATGAAGAAGATGGCCTGCTGCCTGAAAGCTTGAAAGGGAAGAGCAAACGGTCAGAGGACCCTGGCCTGAGCGGCGCAAGGCTCTCCGATGCCTAAGTCAGTAAGTGAACTGGAACAAAGGAAGGAGAGGAAGAAGAGAGGCAGAGTAACGACTCTCAGGTTTGGATAGTACGTACCTTACACGTGAAATGAGGCTCTATTTATAGATGACTGGACGATATCTTTGGATGATATTTTAGTGTGGGTCCCATAACTTGATAGGGAAGTCATCATCAGCCCACAAAGTAATAAATGCGGTCCATTCCAGCCCACTTTGCATTTAATACCAGTCGGATCAGCCCGCATCGCATTAAATGCGCGTCATGTTGGGCCAGATCGTGTTGGACGCCTTTGGTGGTAGGGGTACCATCGGATCCACCCTCGGGCCTTGCCCTGATTTGGCTTCAGCCGCTGGATGCCGCCTTGTCAGTGATCTGGCGAAGATTGTGGACGGCTAGATGTCGCATCTGTCTCACTGGCTCACGCCCCTATTCCTCCACGTGTCTGATGACGTGGGGGCCGAAGGGTACGAGTGGAGATTCTCTCTTGCTTCGGCTTTCGTCCCGGCTCCTTCGGCCGAGGTCGAGCTTTCAGCCGAGGTGGGTGTAAGATCCCGACCCCAATCCTTTTGTTTAGCATTGTTTTAATCGTGGTTTAGCTTTTTTAAGTGAGATTTGATTTAGTTTGACCGCGTTTTTGAGTTTGACCGGATTTTTCCATAACCTTGGAGATTTTGAGACCGTTGACTTTAGTTTGACCCGGTCAATATGATTTGTATTTTTATGGGAAATTACTTCGGATTTCTAAAAAATTCTGGATTTGGTGTATTTCGACTTATTTTATGAAGTTTAACAACTTTCATGTTTTAATCATTTTGATTTGATACTCAGAAATCACGTTTTTCGAGGAAAAAGGGGCAAAAATGACATTTTCACTAAATCTGTCCATGAATTTCGAAAATTTCAGAAATTGGGGAAAATATACTTTTCGGAAACTAGATATTTCGCTGAGCATTTTTGTCTTCTTCGTCGTTTTCATTCGGGACCCGCAATCATTAGTTTCAGCCTTGGTGAGTTTGGGGCCCATGGGGCCCAGCCCATTTTTTCTATAAAACCCATGGGGCTCTCTTCTCTTCTCCCATTCTTCATTTCCTGCAACAAGAAAAGGGGAGTTAGGGTTTCTCCCAGCCCCCTTCCTCTCTCCTCTTGTGTCCCTTGTTTCTTGATGCTAAATGGAGGAATGAGCTCCTCTTCTTCTTCCCCATCTTCCAAGCTTCCCCTAGATGCCATTTTTGAGATGTTTGAGCTAGAGAAGACCCATCTTTCAAGCTCTTCTTCTTGTTTGGGACACCCAAAGGTTTGCAATGTTATTTCTTTCATGAGATTCTTGTTTTTCAAACCATTTTGAAGGGTTTTATCATTTATGCAATGGGTTTTCATGGAAGTTTACAATGGATTGGATTTTTAGGGTTTTTCCATGAGCTATTTGGGGGTTTTATGATTTTGGAGCTTGAGGCCATTAGAGGACTTTCATGGAGTGTTTTACATCTTCTCTTGACTCAAGGCAAGTAGAATTTTCAACTAATATGATGTTTTCATGAGTCTCATTTGGTTTCATGGCTTTTTCTTCATTTTGTTCTAACTCTTTTATGATTTATGGATTCACATTGAATGAATGAACTAATGTATGTTGATTTCCACTTATGCTATTTTCTTATGATGTGTTGGGAGTTTGGTTTCATTTTAGCCACTTGATAAATTGATTTCTTTGTATTAATGGTGTTGTGTTCTAAGTATGGGAGAAAAACTTTGATTTAAAAGGTGTTGTGTTTGGCTAATTAGGATGATTAGGAATGGTGATTGATGAGTTTGGAAGGTCAAGGAAGGGCCCAAAGGATCTATGAAATTTGTATGAAAGGTTGGAAATGGAAAATGATCAAGAAAAATCAGAAAAATGCAAGGAGATGGAGAATTCTGCACTCGGGCCGGACTGGGCAGGCCCAGTCCGCTCGAGCGACCCACTGGGTCGCTCGAGCGACCCAGCTTCTGTCTGGGTCCGCTCGAGCGGGCCTGGGTCCGCTCGAGCGAGCCCAGCTCAGTCTGGGCTCGGGTCCGGGCCTGTTTTGAGGATTTTGTGGGCCAGTTTGTTGGGGTTCCTTTGGGCCTGATTCAAATCAGTTTTTGGGTCGTTTTTAAGATCAATTGTAGGCTGCTTTTGAGACTGTTTTGTGGGCCTGTTCAAGGCCAGTTTTGGGCGGTTCTAAAAACAGTTTAGTGGGCCTTTCAAAGTTGGGTTTTGGGCTGCCTTAAAAATCAGTTTTTGTGGGCTTGATTAAGGTTCAGTTTGGGTTGTTTTAAATTCTGTTTGTGGGCCTGGTTCAGGTTTAGTTTTGGGTTTGTTTTAAAAAACTTGTTTCTTGTCCATTAAAGGATTTGTTTTGGGCTGTTTTAAGGTTTGTATTATGGGCCATCTTAAGATTTGTCTTGGGCTGTTTTGAAAACTCGTTTTAGGGGCCATTTAAGAGTAGTTTTTGGACTGTCATGTGGGACTGTTTTGGACTCGGTTTAAGGCCAACTATGGGCCTGTTTTAATGAGATTTGAAATTATTTGTGATACTCGGAAATTTGTGAAATGGGAATGATGTGAGAATGAGTGCATGTGAAATTACCTGGGAACCGTTCGGGTCTTAATGCGCACTTATCATTTAAATATTATGGATTTTCATTGGCATCAAACGCACTTTTTATTAATTAATGTTTAAAGGTTAAATGTGCATTGGGATGGTCCCTTGGTAAGTCATTAAGTCATTCTCCCCTATCCATCCCATTTCAAGTCAGAAAAATGTATTTGTATTTGTATTTGCATTTGTATTTGTTTTCTTTGGTGAACTAATCTAAATAGCATCGGTGATTTGTTATAAAATCATGTGTCTTCCCATGTTCGAAAGGGTTGATCGTATGATTTTATACAAATCACTTTGATGTGTATTTGAACGGTTCACCATCGAAATTTATACGTTTTCTCCGATTCGATTTGAAAAGAGATTTGGAGTATGTGTGGCACATTCGGGATTTCTTCGATGAGACCATTATTTGTTAAGATTAGTATTTTGAAAACAAACCCCGAGGCAAGACGGGGCCAGAGCTATGTGGTGCGAGCCCCTGAGCCAAAGGGATTAGTATTATGTTAGATTTGTATCTGTTTGAGTTTGAAAACTAAAGGCACCACTAGGCTTAGGTCACCTTGTCGGGCCGATCACCCGGCTTGGGATCTTTACTCTGTCCGCCAGCTGCAGCTTGGATTCCGTCTGTACCGACCATGGCAACGGTAATGATCTGCCGGTCCCATTTGTATGGCTACGGTTCTGATCCTCTGTTTAGTACCACGTTCAGTGGCTACGCTCTGTCTGCTCTTATTACTTCGGTAGTAGGAGGATTTAGCTATTTGTGGTCGCCTAGGTTTTATCTGCATATTACTTTAGTTTATGATTCTTGTCGGTTATGCTTTCTATGCTTTGATTTGTTTAATGCTTACGACATCGACCTTTATCGTATTGTTTCTACTGTTCAGTTTTTAAATGTATTTCTAATTATTAAATGCCTTGCTTAGGTGGTTATCTTTTCGAGACATTTATGCTTTAGAGACTGCTCGTTTATTCGTCTTGATATTTATGTTCGGACTTTCGATTGTTTTAGCATGTTTTATTGTCATTATTGTTTAGACTGTTTATCCGGTTTTACGATGATTTCATCCGGTTTTATATATGTTCTTTTGTTCATATTATTTGTTTATTTACTTGCCAGACCGTCGTGTCTGACCCCTTTGTTTGGTGCCAGTTCCTTCTCTTTCTGTTTGTAGGTGTTTGATCAGAGGAGGCGGTGGGACCGCCGGTCTGACGTGAGAGGCTGCCCGTTGATGTCATTTAGATGTCAAGTTTGGCACCGGAATTCGAATCAAACCTTTGAGGGTAGTATTTCTGTTTAGTTGGATATATCTTTGTATGGCTTTATCAGCCTTTTTCTTTGGGTTTGTAATTAAGACATCTGTTAATTGTAACTTGAATATGTGGGAAATAATAGTTTGTTACTACCAGCTCAGTGTGCTCTTATGTATGATTCATGCCAGTCTGTTTATTGATGGCCTTGTGATATTGGTTGCGTACGACACGGAACCCGATGGCCACGGATTCCGGGTCGTAACACCATGTTTAGCTTCCGCGAAAAATATACTCTGATTGTGTTGGGATGTGATTATCCTCATTCACGCGGATCTTGGGAACTATAACAAAAAGTTTCAAATTATTCCAAAATTTCGCACCCCGAGATCGGTTCGCTGCAGGTCCCGGTTTCGGGGCGTGACAGTGGGCACCTGGGTAGCCGAGCTCGGCGCTAGCGGCCCGGATCTGTCTGACTTCGGCTGAGGCCTCTGTCTTGGTAGCTGAGGTGAGTCTGGTGCCACGTGGATGGCACGCGGATGGCACGTGAGACACGTGAGAATGTTTAGTCCCATTTGATGGCTGTGATTAGCGTAATCCTGGAGCTTTAAAAATCTCCCCACACAATTACCCCCTAGCTTGTGACCTCTTAAGCGTCCTAGCCTTTAGGGGTCAGAAGCTAGAGAATATGCAACGATCATTGCTTGATGTCGCTTCAACTTTTCTGAGGCTATAAATGTTTCGTCCTGTCCGTCCTGGGAAGCGAACCGACGGCTACACGTGTAGCTTCTTCACTGATCGCGCTGTCTCATTGATGGAACAGGCACGGATTGCGAAATACGTCTCTTCGAATTCAAAAGTGGCGCCCAAAGAGGGTTTTCTTTCTATAAATAGGGTCGTCTCCTTTCTTTTTTTTTCTGATTTCCTTTGCCCTTGCCTTCGATTCCTGCTCTGCTCTTCGAGATTTCTCTGGCGAAGACAACCGCAAGACGCGTCCAGATCTGTTTTTGACTCGCCCTCCTGTTTCTGTAAGTAACTTCGTGCCCCTGTCTGGTTTTTTAGGGTTCCTCCACCTTTAGGATTTCTTTCCGCTATCTTTTTCTTTTAGACATGGGAACCCCTAGGTTTCGGTTAGAAACAGATGAGGGCATAGCTAGGTTTAGGGCTACTTACAACATCCCGGAGGGTGTTCGCCTCAGGCCGGCGGATCCCATCGACTATGCCACGCGCGGCTGGTCCTGCGGCTGGATGCCGCTCCCTCTAATCTCCGTGATTGAGGGCGGGGTCAGATTTCCTCTGCACCCCCTGCTCAGGGCCTGCCTTAGCGTGTGGTCGATTACCCCATGCCAGCTGATGCCCAATGGCTTCAAAGACATCATGGGCACGGCAAAACTGAACGAGATCTTGGGGATCAACCTGGGTGTCCATGACATCGAGGACGTTTATGACATCTGCAAAGCTGGGGGAGACAATTATTATCTCCGGGTGAAACAGCGCCGAATAGGCTTCGTCCTGGCCTTGGAGGATTCCAGTAAGAACGCCGAGGAAGACCTCTTCTGCGTGTCCGGGGATTGGGAATTCGGCGTTGGTGAGGACAGGAGGCTGATGGTCCCTCGCCACCTCGGGGCCGTCCCAAGTAAATACTGCTTCTTTTCTCTGTTTATTTTGTTTAACCTTTATGTTGCCGAGCTGATACTCTTGTTGTTTACGGTGCAAAACTGCACGCGAGGCGACGCCGGGCTGTGAGCGAAGGCTGGAGGAAGAACGTTGACGACCACAAGAAGGTCGAGAGATACAAAGGGCACGAGACCAGATCGGCCTGGAAGCTGCTGGGGTATACGCTGAGGTACCACGGCCACTACAGGAGAATCGGAGCAGCTCTGGAGGACGAGCCGCAGCCTGATAATCCTCCTGTCACCTTGGCTGTGCCTGCCGGGGTTCCTTTGATTGACCCTGCCGCGAGCCGAGCTGCGTCTGGCGCTGAGGCATCCACTTCTTCCAGCTCGGGGTCGCCGAACCTGAGGGAGATAGTAGATGCCTATTCGTCCGACCAGGAGGAAGGAATGGAGGGAGGCTCGAGAGTGCCTGGTACCAAGGATCTGGCGGCTAAGTTCAGGCAAAGATCCTCTTCTTCTGCGATGCCTTCGTCTGCTAGCACCCGCGCGGCTTCGGGCTCGGAGGGTGCTGCCATCACTTCTACTCCTGCCACCGCACCGAGCGAGGGAGCACGGAGATGCTCTCCGGATCGCCCGAGGGAGGGGTCTCCGCCAAGGAAGAGGTCTAAGGCGGGTGAGAAAGACGCAGGGGCTGAACAGCCCCCGAAGGGTAAGACTCCGCGAGCTCCCGGGGGCAAGGCTGAACACCGGCCCGAGCTCCCGGGGGCAAGGCTCCGCCTGAGAAAAGTGCGCCGGCCAGCAAGGTGACTGGCGGGGCGGCTCGCGAGCTCACCGTCTCGGTAGGGCAAGGGTCCGGATCGGCTTCCAGACCTCGTACTGCCCCGGCGACATGGCGACCCAAGATGGAGACGCAGCCCGGGAAGCCTCTAAACGTCGAGGACCAGTTGATGGGGAACACCGACGTCCTTGGAGCCCTCGCAAAAGCTTGTGCCTTGCCGCGAGACATGGAAGTGCACGCGAGGTATGACAATGAAAGCCTGTTGGTCTCGGCGATTTAGGCTGCTCTTTTGGTAAGTATCTTCAACGCCTTTCTTCAAGTGCTTTAGTTCGGCTGCTTTTATTTGACTTACTTTTTCCTTTTGCAGAACGTGCAAAGACTCCTGGCAGTGATGGAAAGGAGTGACAAGAACGTTGCGAAGGTCACCCAGCTGGAGTCTAAGAGGGAGAGGCTGAAGAAGGAGCTGGACGAGCTGAGGAAGAGTAGCACCGAGGCGACCGCTCAGCTGGAGGTAGCTCTGGTCAGCGTCACCGAACTCACGTCGAAGACCCATCAACTGAAGGGTGATATCTGGACGAAGACCAAGAGGATTGCCGAGCTGGAGTCGAAGCTGGCCAGAACGAGGTCTGAATCGGCGGCTGAGGCGACGAGGCTGCGCGGCGAAATGATGGCCGGGCGCGCTGAAATCGAGAAGCTGAAGGCGGGGAGTGCCGAGCTGAAGAAGGAGAATGATGATCTCAAGGCTTCTCTGCTATCCGATGCACAGTCCTCTTTCCAGAAGGGGGTGGACCAGGCCACTGAGGAGTATGAGAAGCAGGTGGAGGAGATCACCTCCATTCTGTTCGACGAAGGGTGCTTGGCCGCTTTGAGGTGGGAAGGGGTTCCTGAAGACCACCCGGTCTACCAGAACTTGCCGAAGTACGCCGACCCAGTTCCTGAGCCGAGCTCCGCACCCTTGGGCGGGAATGCCCCAGTCCATTCCCCTGCAGCTGATCCTGTCTCGGATGGCGCTCCAACTGCTCCGCCCGCCAACGATGCCCCGGTCGCTCCTCAAGGCGAAGCTCCTTCTGCCCTTGCTGCTGGTGACGTGCCGGACAAGGCTGCGGTCGTAGCCGAGACCGCCAGTTCATCAGAGATGGTGATCATACTGGTGGAGTCACCGAAGCCGCAGTAGTTATATCTTGCTCCTGCTTTTGCTCTTTGTAATTTTTCTTTTCTATCTTTTGCATGTAATTTTCAGCCCTGTAACATCCTTTGTCTTTAATGAAAAACAGAGCTCCTTTACTTATGCATTTTCTCTCTTTCCCTTTCTTTTTTGAGTTCGGCTCTTTTACGCTTGAGTCCGGCTGAGTGCCTTTAATTTGACGTGACGTGTGAGCCTTGAGTTGGAGAGAGTACCGAACGATCTTCGTAGTTATTTGTGCTGATTCTCCGTATTCTGAAGACCATAAATAGCAGTAAGTGTGGCGGTATGGCCAATGAGGAAAACGAGCGGATGGCTCCACGTGGCGCCATCGGAACCGCTGGTCAGCATGTAGGAAGACGTGCATCTTGCATTGGGCGTGGGAGACCTCGCCTCATAATTCTCTTTGAAGACCGGGCCCTTCTTCTCCCTATAAATAGGAGTGGCAAGCTCGCCATGGGAGAGAAAAAAGAACTAGGACGCCTTAATTCATATAAACATAGGAACCTGTCTCCCTTCATTAACCATCCTGGCAGCCATGCTTGGTAGGACCTTAGGAACCTTTGACCCGGGGGGAACCCTTGCACCAGAAGACGGCTTCCTCCGAGGGGGGCAGTCTGTCGTAGTCTGCGCGCTCTCTGAAGACGATCCTCGTGGACTACGCACTCTCTAAACACAGGTGCATTGGAATCTTTGCAGTCGTGGGTTGGTGGCGCTCCGCGCGTTTGCGGGCCTTGTTTTCATCCCAAAGGACTCTGCATGGAACCATGCTGCAGATCTTCTTGTGGGATGTCAAGACCCAAACTTTAGGAAACGACCGGATTTATGAATCCGAAGCCTTTTCCAGGGTCAGGGACCCAAAATTTAGGAAGCGGCTGGATGTATGAATCCGAAGTCTCTCCCAGGGTCAGGGACCCAAAGCTGCCGAACTCAGACAAGGCGAGGTGGCACAGATTGATGACAGGGCAACTGCTGCTTTCATTGATTCTGAGAGTCATGTTACATCTTTAAAAATAGAATTTCTTCAAGTGGAATGCATTCCACGGTCTCGGCAATGGCCTGCCTTCTAAGTCCTCGAGCTTGTAAGAGGATCGTCCTGCCAGTGAGACCACCCTCAATGGGCCGTGCCAGTTCGGGGCCAGCTTTCCTTCATTTGGATCTTTGTCAGCTGGCAGGGTCTTCTTCAGAACCAGCTCCCCTACGGAGAAACTTCTTTCTCTGACTTTTTCATTGTATCCTCTGGCTAGCCGCTGCTGATAGTCAGTCAGTCGTAAGGCTGCTGCTTCTCGACGTTCGTCCGCTAGGTCCAGCTCCATTGCCAAGTTTGTCTCGTTTCAGCCCTGGTCGACCAACTCTGTCCTCAGGGTGGGGAGGCCAATTTCTAAGGGAGTGACTGCCTCCATCCCATAGGCCAGAGAGAAAGGTGTCGCCGAGGTAGATCGCCTTGAAGTCGTTTTGTATGCCCACAGCACGCTGGGAAGCTCCTCTACCCATCTCCCTTTTGCCTTGTCCAACCGCTTTTTCAGGCCGTCCAGGATTACCTTGTTAGAAATTTCGGCCTGACCATTGCTCTGTGGATACGCCGGAGTGGAGTAATGGTTTTTGATGCCATGCTTTTGGCAGAAGTCTCTGAAGGATTTGGAGTCGAACTGAGTCTCGTTGTCCGAAATCAGGGTCCTGGGGATGCCGAACCTCATTATGATGTTCTTCCACACGAAGTTCCTGGAGTCCCTATCAGTGATGGAGGACAGCGGTTCAGCTTCTATCCACTTTGTGAAGTAATCCGTAGCGACTATCAGCCATCTCTTGTTCTCTGGAGCCCGGTGGAGAGGCCCCACAATGTCCAGCCCCCATTGAGCGAAGGGCCATGGATTAGAGAGGGGGCTCAGGTCTTGCGCTGGCTGATGGAGAGAGTGGGAGAACTTCTGGCATTTCTCGCATTTCCTGGCGTACACCTGCGCATCCTTCTGCATGTAGGGCCACCAGTAACCTTGGCTTATAGCCCTGTAGGCCAGTGATCGACCTCCGATGTGACTGCCACAGATTCCTTCGTGGATCTCACACAGGAAGTTGTTCACCTTGCTCGGATGGACGCATTGGAGGTAGGGACCCGTGAAGGATTTTCTGTACAGTTTGCCTTCGGGAGATAGCCAGAATCGAGCTGCCTTGAGTCTGATTCGGTGGGCTTTAGTCTTGTCCTGGGGGAGCTGGTCGTCCCTCAAGTAAGAGATGATTGGATCCTTCCAGCTCGGGCCGAGATCAACACAAAGGACTTGCCGAGGTGAGTGGAGCTGTAGGCTTGATCTTGATATTAATCCAACCTCGACAGTCCTTTTCTTTTCTGCTTCGACAGCGGAGGCTAGGTTTACAAGCGCATCAGCGTGCATGTTGGTATCTTTGGAGATCTGTTTGACCTCGGCTGTCTGGAAATGAGAGAGTAGTTTCTTCGCGATGGCTAAGTAGGCCGCCATCCTGTCGTCCCTGGCCTGGTAATCTCCAGCGAGCAAGCTAGTTACCAGTTGCGAATCGCTGAAGATCACCAGGTGCTGGGCTCCGAGGATTTGGGCGCTGTTCAACCCTGCTATCAGTGCTTCATTGTTTGTTGCTTTGAAGTCCAAGGTGAAGGCTTGCTCTATGACCCGTCCCTCTGGCGATTAGAGGACTATGCCGGTGCCAGCTCGCTTGGAGGTGGACGAAGACCTTCCATGCCGAGGCGGGAGCTTGTTCGACCTTGGTGACTTCAGGCTCATGCCCTATGCCCCCAGTTCCGTGCCGGGCTGGGTCGGAGCCGAGCTTGGTGAGACGAACTCTACAATGAAGTCTGCTAGAATCTGGGCTTTGATCGCAGTCCGGGGACGGTACTGAAAGTCATACTGCCCCAGTTCGACTGCCCATTTGGAGATTCGCCCTGAAAAGTCAGCTTTTTTGAATATAGAATGGAGTGGATGCTCCGTGATCACCACAATGGTGTGGGATTGGAAATAATGGGAGTGCTTACGGGAGGCGCTGACGAGTACCAGTGCGAGCTTCTCCAACAAAAGGTATATGGTCTCGGCATCAAGCAGGATCTTGCTTGTATAGTAAATTGGCTTTTGGACTCCTTCGTCCTCTCTGACGAGGACAGAGCTCACCGCATGATCCGAGACCGCGAGATATAGATACAAAATCTCCCCCTAAGTTGGGGTAGAGAGTAAGGGTGGCGAAGACAAATAAGTTTTGAGTGCTTCCAACGCTTGGTCGCACTCAGGGGTCCATTGGAATTTTAAATTTTTTCTCAGAAGCTGAAAGAAAGGCCTGCACTTATCTGATGATCGGCTGATGAAGCGATTGAGTGCTGCAGCCATGCCTATGAGCTTCTGGACCTCTTTTATAGTAGATGGGCTCTGGATGCCCAAGATTGCAGTAATCTGGTCCGGGTTGGCCTCTATTCCCCTCCGTGTTACCAGGCTTCCGAGGAACTTGTCAGAAGCTACGCCGAAGGCGCACTTGGAAGCATTCAGTTTGAGCTTGAACGCGTGAAGGATGCTGAAGACTTGTGCCAGATCCGCCAGATGATCGCTGGAGTGCTTGGACTTGACAACCATGTTGTCAATGTAGACTTCCACCGTCTTGCCGAGCTGAGCCTGGAACATCTTTGTCACGAGGCGCTGATACGTTGCCCCCGCGTTCTTCAGCCCGAAGGGCATCACCCTGTAGCAATAAGTGCCGCGGGGGGTTATGAATGCGGTTTTCTCCTCGTCTGGCTCATACATCGGAATTTGATGGTAGCCCCTGTAGGCGTCGAGGAAGCTCATTCGGTCATGGCCGGCAGTGGCGTCGATCATCTGATCAATCTTCGGAAGGGGGAAACTGTCCTTAGGGTAGGCCTTATTGAGATCTGTGAAGTCCACACACACCCTCCATTTGCCAGTCTTCTTCTTGACCTCCACCGTATTGGCCAGCCAGACCTAGCACTGGACCTCCCGGATTGCGCCTGCCTCCAGCAACTTGTCGACCTCTTCGACTACCGTGTCTGTCTGCTGTAACCCCATCCTTCGGGCTCTCTGCACCACTGGCTTGTGGCCGGGATCCACATTGAGCTTGTGGCACATGACCTCGGGGTCGACCCCAGGCATTTCGCTCGGGGTCCAGGCGAAGACATCAACGTTCTGCATTAGAAACCTTAAGAGCACGGCTCTCTCTTCGTCTGGCAGCTGCGTGCCAATCAGGAAAAATCTATCAGGGTCTGCTGAGTCAAGCCTGACTTCGGCTAGGTCCTCTATACTCTTATTGTCAGGATCTCGGCCGATCTCATCCAGACCCTTTTCAAACTCCGCCAGGTTGACACGCTCTGGCTCCTTCTCTGCAGGGACCACGGCCAGCATGCACTGCCTGGCTAGCTGCTGATCTCCTTTCACTGTGACCACCACCATCTTGCCCTCCTTGTCTTCGAGTACGAACTTTAGCTTCTGGTGGAGGGAGGAAGGGACTGCTTTCAGCTTGTGGAACCACGTTCTGCCCAAGATGACGTTGTAGGGAGAAGGGGCGTCCACTACCAGAAAGTCGGCCATCATGGAGGCTCCGCCCACTCGGGTCTCCAGGGAGATTTTTCCCTTGGGGTAGACTGGTTTGGCGGATAACCCTAGCAAGGGCGCACGGACCTCCATGAGGTCAGCTTCTGAGAGTTTCATCTTCTTGAAGCACTCATAGTAGAGGACCTCGGAAGAGCTGCCCGAGTCGACGAGGATCCCCTTCACAGTAAAGTCCTTCGGCTTTATGGTCAAGAGTAGAGGGTCATTGTGAGGAAGTTGGATTCCCTCCAGATCTTTGTCTGAGAATGAGATTGCTAGTCGGTCGCGGCGCGCTCTCTTGGGCGCTGGCCCGAGTTCAGCTCTCATCACCTCCTTCCCGTGCGAGGCCCGCCTTGCTTCGGCACGAGCCTGAGGGCTATCTCGAGCAGAGGGAGAGGGGCTGAGGGCGCCAGATGGATCACATTGATGATCTTTTCAGAGTCTTCGCTGTCTGGATCCCTAGCCACGCTCCGATGAGCTCAGCCGCTGCCGCCGCTGCCGACATCTCCTGCCTTCACGAACTCCGCAAGATGGTTTTCCTTGGCGAGCCTCTCCAAGTGAAACTTTAGAGTTCTGCATTCCTCGGTCCTGTGCCCATTACCCTTATGGTAGGCACAGAACTTGGTTTGGTCACGGGTGGAGGGATCGCCTGACAAGGGACGAGGCCACTTGAAGAATGGCTGGGTCTTGACTTTGTTCATAACCTGGTTGATTGGCTCCTTGAAGACGATGTTCATAGCCTGGTAGGTGTCGGGGGGAGGTCTGGCCCTCCTGCTGCCCCCGGACCCGGACGCTGAAGCTCTCGCTGAACTGGAGACCCGGGCTTGCTTCGGCTCTTGCTTCTGGTATGGCTTCTTACCCCGCTGCTGGGGCTGGTTGTTCCTTTCCTTGGGTTCCGGGCCTGCGTCCTCCCAGCCTTCCTCCTCCCGAGCCCGGATTTCATCCTCCTTCTGAGCGATATAGCGTTTTATTCGGGACATCAAGGCCGGCATTGAGGGAGCGGGATCTCCAGCTAAATCTTTCCGCAGCTCGTGCCCTGGCAACAGGGCATTCGGGAAGGCGAAAATCGCCACCTCTTCTCTGGTATCCTCGATTTGGCTGTAAATTGCCCAGAACCGCTGGGCGAACTGGGTGAGGGACTCGCCCTGCTTCATCTTTAGAGCGAGGATATCAGCATCGGTCTTAGGGACGATGCTGTAGGCTTGGAACTTCTTCAGGAAAGAGAGCAGGAGATCTATCCAAGTCGAAATAGACTTATTTGGTAGAGCGCAAAACCACTTCAGAGGGAGGTCGCTCAAACTGGAGGAGAAGATCTTGCAGTTGAGGTGGCCCTCGTTCCCCCAAAAGGACATCTTTTGGGAGAAGTGACGGAGGTGAGCGGATGGGTCAAACAATCCGTCATAGGGGACGAACCGCGGGACTGAGAACTTCTTGGGCAAGGGAGTTCTCTTGATGTCCCGCGTGAAAAGAGAGGCCCCCAGATCGGTGGGGCCACAGATCTCTTGTTGGTCCCGCATCTCTAGGTTGCGCTGAAGAGCCAGCTTGATGTGCTTGTCGAGCCGCTCCTGCTCGTCGTCCTTCTCTGGCGTCAGCGCTCTTGGCTTTCGCTTTGAATGGCCTCGGCTATGGTGGCCATGAGCTCGTCCGTCGCGGCCACGATGGCTATGGGTGTTGCTCGAGCCCTTATCGTGGGCATGGCTGCGCTTCTGATCCAGAAAGGCTCTCAGATCCTCTCGGGAGGGCTGGACTACCTTGCTCTGGACAGCTCTCTTCTCGCCTTGGGGATCTGAGGCTGCCTTAGAGAGGCATTTTGCACCGCTCTTAGTTGTTGCTGGAGCTGGCGGATTATTCGCTCCTACTCCTGGAGGAGAGCGTTTTGAGCCGCAATGTCTCCTCTAGCATCAAGGGGTTGCACACGGCGTGGCTCCTCCACCGCCGCGGCTTTGCCTTTGAGAGGGCGCTCACGTCGACGCTCGTCCCGTTGGGGAGGCGCGACTTCCTCGTCAGAGCACGAGGTCTCGACTCCTTCTCGGAAGGGAATCTCGACGAAGGGTCGCGCGCCTACGCGCTCCTCGCCTGCAGACGCGCCATGCTCTGCTCCGGACCGTCCCTGAGGAGGGATGTCCGTCGATGGACCCGGACGCTCGAGTCTTGCTCTCAGGGACTCTCTGCCCTTCTTAGCTTTCGAAGGCATGGTTTTTGGGAAGATTGAGAGGGTTAGGAAGGTTGGGATAGTACTTTCCCACAGACGACACCAATTATAGGTGCAAAAGATTTATGACCCACAAAAATCGGGGTGCCTTACAGGACTTACCCAAATAAAGAAGATGACCTGCTGCCTGAAAGCCTGAAAGGGAAGAGCAAATGGTCAGAGGACCCTGGCCTGAGCGGCGTAAGGCTCTTCGATGCCTAAGTCAGTAAGTGAACTGGAACAAAGGAAGGAGAGGAAGAAGAGAGGCAGAGTAACGACTCTCAGGTTTAGATGTGCGTACCTTGCACGTGAAATGAGGCTCTATTTATAGACGACTAGACGATATCTTTGGTTGATATTTTCGTGTGGGTCCCATGACTTGATAAGGAAGTCATCATCAGCCCACAAAGTAATAAATGCGGTCCATTCCAGCCCACTTTGGATTTAATGCCAGTCGGATCAGCCCGTATCGCATTAAATGCGCGTCATGTTGGGCCAGATCGTGTTGGACGCCTTTGGCGGTAGGGGTACCATCGGATCCACCCTCGGGCCTTGACCTGATTTGGCTTCAGCCGCTGGATGCCGCCTTGTCAGTGATCTGGCGAAGATTGTGGACGGCTAGATGTCGCATCTGTCTCACTGGCTCGCGCCCCTATTCCTCAATGTGTCTGGTGACATGGGGGGCGAAGGGCGCGAGTGAAGATTATCTCTTGCTTCGGCTTTCGTCCCGGCTCCTTCGGCCGAGGTCGAGCTGTCAGCCAAGGTGGGCACCTGGGTAGCCGAGCTTAGCGCTAGAGGCCCAGATCTGTCTGACTTCGGCTGAGGCCTCTGTCCTGGTAGCCGAGGTGAGTCTGGTGCCACGTGGATGGCACGCGGATGGCACGTGAGGCACGTGAGAATGCTTAGTCCCATTTGATGTCTGTGATTAGCGTAATCCTGGAGCTTTGAAAATCTCCCCACATAGGTACCTTTCCAATTAACTCTTAATCGGAATGGGTGCGCACTTACCAATGATAAATCCATTAATTGGCATAAGGGGATATTAGAGATAGATTCCATCTTGACCATTGAATGTTCCCACAGCTCTACTACCACGCACCCAAATCACCGAGGTGTTGACCTACAGTTGGCCTCACTCATTGGTGACTCAGAGCAAATGAATAGATAAAAACTTGAGTTCATTAATGTCTCAGGATTGAGAGCCTATTGCTAGAGAATTATGAGAGCAGACCTTAAGGTAAAGATAGTGTTTATAAGGTACTTCTCATGGTCCTTCAATACATCCAATGTACCAGCACTATGATCCAGAATCTTCCATCCTGATGATTGAGACTTCTAAGTGCTGCAACCTTGTCAGTATGAGATGTCCAGTCTCATCACTGGTTGTGAAGATATTTAAGTATAAGATTTATCACACATATCTCCCGTATGTGGATCTCATCCATACACATGTGTTACATCTAATATACTTGTGGACTCCTGTTTATCTTATGAACCATCATGTCATTCGTATTGGTTATGTGCAAGTATATAATAAATCACCATTCATCTCATGAAAGGAAAGCATGAATATACTGATAAATAAAGAAATTAATCAATTTATTATATCATCTACTGGATTGAGTCCATAAAACTAACAATCTCCCACTTGGGCTCAATGCCAGTTAGAGTTGCATCTCATGCACATCCCTTTTACATACCGCTCATAGACTTTAATAGTCAAAGGCTTAGTAAAGGAACCTATCAGATTGTCTGCAGAGTCTATCTTGGTGATCGTACATCACCTCTCTGCACAATCTATCTGACCATGTATAACTTCCTCTGTACATGCTTTTTGGCTCTTGGGTTCCTTGGACTTAGCGACTGCCCTGCTATTATCACAGTAAACTGTGAGCGATTGTCCTGCTAAAAATACCACTCCAAGTTCCATAAGGAATCTTTTTAGCCAATCTGCTTCCGTAGTTGCTTCTCAAGTGACTATAGCAAAAACATATACCAGAAGTTGATTTCGTGGAATCCTGATCTGACTAGAAGTCAGTATCTATGTAACCGACTGGAATCAACTCATTGTTGCTGTAACTCAACATGTGATCTCTAGTCCTTCTCAAGTATTCGAGAACACATCTTACAACAGTCCAATGATAAGGACCTGGGTTAGAGTGATATCTGCTGACTAGGCCTACTACGTGACAGATATCCGGTCTAGTACAAAGCATAGCTTACCATACCAGAATCTTATCTATGTACACATCATTGGGATAAGCCTATCATCCTATTTTTCCGGTCTCATTGGAAATTGATTCCTAGGATGTACCTGGCTTCTCCAAAGTCCTTTATTATCAAAAGTCTTAACCAACCAAAACTTTTATCGTTGACGATATCCCTATGTCACTCCATGGGAGAAGGATGTCGTCGACATATAATACCAGAAAAACTACCATGCCTTCTTGACTTTTCATGTACACACATGACTTATCCAAATTCTGACAAAAATCAAAATGACTTGATTGCCTTGTCAATACGAATGTACATGTTCCAGGATAATTGCTTGAATCCATAAATGGACTGATGCAGCTTGCAAACTCTTTGCACTTGGTTATTAGCTATAAAATCATCTGGCTGCATCATATAGATGTCTTCCTCAAGATGGCCGTCGTGAGACGCTGTCTTGACAACCATTTGCCAAATCTTGTCACCGAGATGAACTGTAATGGATAAGAGTATCCGGATGGAACTCTACCATCCGGCCCTCCTTTTTTTCTTTTGGAAACTCACTTGCACCCAATAGGCTTGCTATTGGCAGGCAAGTCCACAAGTATCCAGACCTGATTAGAGTACAAAGACTCCATCTCAGCTTTCATAGCATTTAACCAACGTCTGAAAACTATGTCATTAACTGCTTTATCATAGTTACAGGGATCTTGTTCCGGTTCTTCCGGGATTGCCTCATAAGACTTTCCCAAAAACCGAGAACCTGTCAGGGGTCCTGACAATACTCCCACTACGATAAGGCAGTGGCGTAACTACTGAGTCTGTTATGGGCGGATTTTCTTAAAGTTTGGTTATTCTTGGATTTGGAATTGATCTCTCTTGAGTTTCTTCCAAGATAACCATTTCTAAAGATTTCCAGTTAATCTTATAATCTCCCTCCAGAAAATCGCATTGGTGCTGCGAAGCACTTTTTGCTCTCTGGGATTATAGAGCAACCAACCTTTAGTTCCCTTTTTGGGATATAATATAAACATATATACTTTCGACTTCGATTCCAACTAATTCATCTTATCCTTCAGCACGTGTGCCGAACAACCCTGAAAACGTTGTAGGCTAGGCTTTCGCCCTGTCCATAACTCCAAGGGAGTCTCAAGTATAGACTTAGATGGAATAAGGTTTAGTATATACATTTCAGTTTCCATATCCCAAAATATAGGTAATCCGTAGAAACTCAATCATAGACCTGATCATATCTAAAAGAGTCTTGTTCCTTCTTTCTACTACTCCGTTCTGTTGAGGCAAACTAGGAGCAGACTACTGGGATCAAATCCCATTTTTGATAAGTATCCCATAAAATTAGCAGAGAGATATTCGCCTCATCGATCTCATCGAAGAGTATTTATACTTTTACCTAATTGCTTTTCCGCTTCCGCTCGAAACTCTTTGAACTATTTTACCATATTCCCGAACTTGCGGTGCATATGGTATATGTATTCATATCTCGAGTAATCATCAGTGAAAGTGATGAAATACCTGTATCAATCTCTCACTCTAATATTATGGGTCCATACACATCAGTAGAAACTAACTCCAATAAGTTTTTGGCCCTACTGCCCTTAGATGGATAAGGGTCATTTGGTCATTTTGCCTTCCAAACAGGATTTGCAGACAGACATTGGTTCTACCACCAATGAAGGCAAGATACCATCTTTCACAAGCCTGTTAATCCTGTTTATGTTTATACGACCTAGCCTCTTGATGGATAGCGCTTCTGCTCGGTTCTACCGAGGTCGGCGGACGTGGGAGTCCATTGCGGTCAGACCCTTTTGTAACCGGAGGGCTAAGGCGTGCATCGACATGTTTTTTGTGTGGGTGTGCCAGATTTTCTATTTTACTTGGAGTTGCAAGTGGTGATCCAGAGATCGACCTTCGCAAGTAAAACGGAAATCAACTTCTTTCAAGCTTTCCATTGCACATATATTTAAGAAAAGAGACATTTTTCTTGATTTGCCGTGAAAGGCGATGTTTTGGCATTTATAGCAGATTTTTGGCATTTATAACCGATTTTGGCGTTTATAGTCGATTTACAATTCTTATCAATAATGAAAGACAAGAGTTGTGATTTTTGTCTCTTTTAAAAAAAATACAAACTATAATGAAAAGCAAGAAAATGAGGATCTAACTTCTCAGGAGATTGTGGGAGACTCGTTCAGATTGACGGTCGCAAGCCATATGTGGACTTCGCCATCATCCATGCAGATGAGAATAGATGATGCTTTTGATTCGCTTGGCTTGGCTATAACCTCAGATATTTAGAGGACAAAGGCCAAGAGGAGGTCCTATGTGCAATAAAAAGCTAAGTAGACGGGCTGAAAAGCCACGTCTAAGCCCTTGGAGGCAGAAAGAGAAGGCAAGGACCTTGTTGGGGGGTACCCCCCAAGGGACTTTTGTCACCTTGTAGCGGTGGCCGGTGCAGAACTTTTGCAGAGTTTTCTCTCATTCTTTCTCTGGATTTTCTGTGCTTTTTTCTGATCTGGGAACTGTCTCCTTTTCTTCCTGGAATGCTCTCCTAATTATAGGCTTTTAGGTAGCCATTTAGGAGGATTTATGAGCCTTAATTGTCATAAAGCTACATAAAGGGAAGAGTTACAAGATTGAATTCTTTATTTTGTAACTCCTTTTTCTTGGCTTCTGATTGGCCGGATAAGATTGAGGGCATTTAATCGCCTTTAATCGCCATGATGAGAGAAGTTTCATGGGTTAAATGCCATGAATCAATTGACTTGTAACTCCCGGATGCTTGCTTCTGATTGGGCCGTCCAAAGAAATGAATTAATGACTATAATAAAGCTAGTCAATTAATCGCATTAAGTGGTCGCCGAGCAGTTGAAGAGTCGCGGGCTGTGCCGCGTCTTTTGGGATTTCTCTGGCGATGATCATCAATGGATCTTCATGTAGATCGACATCGGATGACCATGTAATTTCAGGTATTGGTTGCCAATAGCGGGTCGGTGCTATCTGTCCTGTCGATTTCTCGATCGGTCAGGTAGAAAGCATACTTTTTTGGTTGACCAGTTGGTGATCAATGTTGATTTTGATACTCTTGATGATTGAGCCGTGATTTCGACGGATGTCAAAGGATTTGGTGCCTCAAAAGTATGAATTTTCAAAAATTCCAGGAGTCGGAAGCTTCGAATCACGAAAAAACGACGAAAAACGGGCCTTCCAGGGCAAACCCGTTTTGCGTTTTGTCCCGTTTTGCGTTCGTTTTTTATGTTTTTGATTCTTTTTTCTTCTATATTTTTTCTTAACATTTTTCATCATTTATTGGCCTGATTTTCCTGTAGAAAACTTGATGAGAATCCTTGCATTTTAGAGTGAAAAGTTTCCAATTTTCCGGAAAAGCCAAAGACTTTGTCGCACAGAGTTGCCGATTTTCCGTCAGAAGCTGAAACTGGGTCAAACGATGTCGGAATGACCTGAAATTTGGGGTGAAGCCTCCTGAGCAATAAATAAGACCAATCATAGGCTTTTGTTTGAGTTTTGAAGTTGTTTGGGGTCCTATCGCCAGTAGGCTTGTTTTTGTCGCGATGAAGATGTCGCGGCTTGATGTGCGGTCAACCGATGTCCGATTGACTTGAAATTTGACAGGGAATCTATTTTAGTCATTTTAAGATGATCCATAGGCTCTGTCTTGAAAACCACGGTCCCAGGGAGCTTCGCCGCCGAGGGGCCTGATTTGGCTTCCGAGCATCAAGTCTGGTCAAATGTTGTCGAAATGACCTGAAATTTGACGTGTAGCCCTTTGTAAGCATTTTGAAGGCGTCCATGTGCTCTTTCTGATGAGTGATGGCCTCGGTGATTCTCACCGCCGAGAGGCTTGATTTAGCTGTTCGAGGGTTGACGGATGGTCAAACGTTGTCGGTTTGACTTGGAACTTGACGTGGAGCCTTTCGGATGTATTTTGATACCATCCACAGGCTTTGATCGAAGATTTGGTGTCTCCGATCCTGTCGCCGCCGGGAGCTCCTTTTTAGCTGCCGGAGAAGCGAAGTTAGGCCAAATGATTTTGAAATGACCCAAAACTTCTTGTGTACTCCTCTTTTGGCTGTCTTGAATGATCTTGCAATTTTTGTTTGATTCTAACAAGATTTGATTTTTTGGAAGTAGCATTGCCTATTTATGGCAGGCTGCGACTTCATGTAGCTTTTTGGATCTTTGAATAAGCAAAGTGACATTTTTGGTGTCAACAAAATGCCCCTCGAGGTGCAGCGACGAGTTGCTTAACTTTTGTAGTCGATGTGCCTCGAAGAGATTTCTGAAGGAGAGCTTGTGACTTGACCAAGATTCTTTGAGCAGTCTTTCTTTTGGTATTATAGCCTTTTGTGCTTCTAGGGAAATTTTATGGTAGTGAAAGAAATCACGTACCATCTCGAGGCAAAATTTTGAAGATGACATCAGGGATGTGGATTTGGATTTTGACCTTGTGACCTAACGAGCTGTATGTGGCAGGTTAGGGGTCAGGTTTGGTTTTGACCGTGTGACCAAACAAGCTGTATGTGGAATGTTGGGGGGTCGATTTTGGTTTTGATCTTGTGACCTAACAGGCTATATGTGGCAAGTTAGGGGACCAGGATTTGGTTTGGATTTTTGTGGAATGTCAATTTCAAGATTTTGGCTCAATTTGGTATGTGAGGTTGGATCGTTTGAATTTTGGAAGCTCATGGGGCTTAGAATTCTTTTTGTATGGCCCAATCAACTCAAAAGAGGCATAGAATCATTTTTGTAAGCTCTTGGTAAGAGGGATTTCTCTTTGACTAAAAGCCCAAATTTTTTTTTTTTAGTGCCTAGGTGGTCAAACCAGGCTCATATGGGCTAACCCATGGGACCTTAAGCTTTTGAAATGGCTTAGATCTCATATGGTGTCATTTTCGTAAAGAATATCTAAAAAATATCTCCTTTGGATAGAGAATATCTAAGAATATCTTTAGTTGGAGAGAATCTCTCATGTTTCTTTTTAATTTGGGAGAGAATATCTCAAGATATCTTTCTTTGAGAGAGAATATCTCAAATCTCCTATCTTTTGGGAGAAAATCTCTCATTGATTTCTTTTTGGGAGAGAATCCCTCAAGATATCTTTCTTTTGGGAAAGAATCTTTCTAATTTCTTTCTTTTGGTAAGGTTACTAATTAGTAACACTTACCTCTTTCTTCTTTCCTTTTTTGGTTTGCGCTCTTCTATAAAAGCAATGGGGAGGTTGGATCTCTTGCACTTATTGCTTTCTTTTGCAATAATCCCAAGAGAGCTTCAAGACCAAGAGTTCTTCTTCTTCAAGATCTTCAAGACTGTCTTCTTCTCCATCAATGGCTTTAAGTAAGTTCCCTTTTTTCAAGAAAACTCCATTGTAGGAAATAGGATGATAAAAAAAGTTCTTTTTTTTTTGTTTCTTTCTTTTCTTTTCTTCTTTTTCTTTTCTTTTTCACGTGTTTTCTCCCCTTTTTTTCTCGTGCTTTCTTTTTTTTTTGCACATTTTTTTTGGGCCGTACGGATCTGCGGGCCAACTCCTTTTTTTCTGTTTTTTTTCTCTCCTTTTTTTTCTCTGTGTGTGTATGTGTTTTTTTTTTGTTCTTTTCTTTCTCCCTTTTTTTGAGAAAGTTTCTTTTTTTTTCTTTTTTTCTTTTTTGCTCATCATGATAATGCATTTTTTTTGGAAAACCAAGATGTTCATGCATGCATTCTTTTGTAAATTGAATTTGTAGCATGATGTAATAGCATACCTGAAAGTTTTTTTGCAAATTTGGGAATTTGGAGCTTGCAGCGATGTTGAGCCCTTCCTGATTTTGCGGAGACTTTGAGGTTTCGAAAGTTTGGAGTTTCGGAGCTCGCAACAATGTTGAGCCCATCTTCAAGCTTTCTATTTCTTTCGGGGTATTTCCTTTTTTTCTTTGGAATTGCCCCGGAGTCATGTCAAAATTTCGCTAGATTTTTTCTTTAGCGAAATTATGTCATTTTGATGATGATCTTTTTTTTTCATCCTTTGCATGTGGTTCCTCCAAAATGAACAAGGGTAAAGAACCTGCTACAAGTGTACCTCGTCGATCCGCTAGATCTTCTAATCCGGCCGTTCAGCTGGCCTGGGAGAAGGTCCATTATGTTGAGAGAAACCTGGAAGAGTGTGACTCCCTCAACAGAGATGAGATGAGGCAGCGACTGATCACTCTCAAGGGAGAGGAATTTTATAAGATCATGGTAAGCAGTCGTCCATGGGTGATAAACGATCAGAGGGTTTTGCCCAAGCCTACCTTCTTTTTTGGTGATGCAGTCCCTGATGATATGACATACCAGAGGAGATGTTTTCAGTTCTCTTTCACAGCTGATGGTGAGAAGAAGACTATTGCTACCCGGTCGACGTTTGATCGCACCGTCTCGATCATGAGCCTTGCCCCCACGTGCTCTAAGAGGGAAGATCCACCAAGCTGGGTGAGAAGGACGAATGTAATCAAGACCGTGGTTTTTGTTGGTGGTTCTCCTGGATATGCGGAGAAGTCGCCTGCTGACATGGACATGTTGATGCCAGCCAGCGGCTACCAGGGCTCTGATTATCCGTCGGTCGATTTGGGACCAGTGGGCCTTGGCATTTTCAGCGGTGACGGCAGCAATTGGGTGAAGCCTTTTTTACTTCGTGGCCATTTCAGTGCTGACTCCAAGTGGAAGTCGTGGACTGATCGCGTCCTGCTGATTGGTGGCGCCGTTTTGAAGGAAGCCGTGATTTTTGATGCGGTCTGCGCCTTTAGGGAGACCGTGATCTTTTCCGACGAAGCCTTCATGGCTATGTTGGAGTCATTCCTTCCACAAACCAATACCTTCATTGTCACGAATGGTGAGATTGGTTTGTCTTTGAATGAGCTGAGCGCCATTACTGGATTACCTATCCTTGGGAAACTCTATGAGGAGTTTATGCCGATCGACAGCGTCCTTAAGGAGCAGTCGGAGGAGTTCAGGCTTCTGTATTTTTAGCTCATCGCCTTCTATGATTTTTTGAAGGAGAAGGAGGGCTTGAAAGTTAGATCTAGTAGTTGGAAGAATTCTGGCTCTTCGTTCCTCAACTTTTTTGACAGCAGGGAGTCTTTAAATAGTATGACCCGGGAAGACAGGAAGAAGACTTCAGCCATGCAAAAAGAGTTGAGAGATTTCTTCGCGAGTAGAAATGCCATATGTCCTGACATTGCACTGAGGAGAGATCTCGCTGTTTACCTCACTTATTGGGTAGGTGAGGCCGTTTTTGCTAGAGGAGATGGAACGCACATCAGGCCGCATTGTATTTTTTTGGCTTCTCAGATGGCGTTTGGAGAGCAGCTTGCTTTGGTGCCAGCTCTTTACTCCTACTTGTGTGCCTAACTGCAGGCTGCTACTTTTTTGGTTTGGCTTGGGCTTCCCATGAACAGGGTATTTTCAGCCCACATTTTCTATTCGTGGTATGTCTACCACTGTCCTGGCTTCCACCGGCTGGGTGCTGCACATGATGATGATCCTCTGATGATTCGACTGGCTAAGGGCAAAGCCGTGTCCGAATCACTTTTGTTTGTCCGCATGAGGATCCGACGGCTCAGGGACGTTGAGATGGGGCAGTCTTCAGTGAAGCTTTCTCCGGAGTTGCGGAAGAAGGCTTTTGATTTTGGTGCCTCCCGAGACTCTACAAGGGCAGGGTCGGGAAGGCATTACTCCCTGACAAATGTAGAGAAGGAGTGGCTTTTCAGCATACGTGTCGGCACGATGGTGTACTGCAGACATCTTTTCGTCGACATCCAGCCGTATGTACCTTCTCACTTTGCTATGCAGTTGGGCTTTTCTCAAGGCGTTGTTGGAGCGCCTTCAAGCATGGTGAAGCGCTTTGGAGGTTTACAGGATGGGAGAAACGCATGGGCTTTCTATAGTGTTGAAGACACTACAGCCATGATTTCTTATCCTATATTGTCAACTTCCCGGACTGCCGGCTTCGCAAAGTGGTTCGCGGAGAGCTTTTCAGCATATCGGGGGCTTTCCAAAAAGGAGCTTGATGTGAAGCTATCATCTGGAAAAGGCCTTGGAAAGTCAGATGGCGTCCGGCGAGAGTAAGTTTGGGCCTTCCTTTCTGGAGAGAAGCATAAGATAGGCTTTCTCGGTGACCAGGGCGTCATTGGTTTTGAAGTTGTTCGAGAAATACCCGATGAGGCTTTAGAGCAGCTAGAATAGGAGGAAGCTGAGCTTGATGCTTGGATGCAAGCGACACAGAGGCCAGCTTCCGTGAAGTCTACTGGCAAGAGTAAACCATCCAGTGAGGAGTCGAGTGGGAAACCTGACTCTGACAGTGGGGCAGGTTCTTCTAAGAAGCGAGCCCGCAGAAGTAAGAGGAAGAGGAGTCATCATCGCAGCAAGGGGCAGCATGAGGACTCTCCTGACATAGAAGTCCCTCTTACTATCAATGAGGAGGTGCCAGGGAATGCTGAGGAGCCTCCAGAAAAGAGAAGCCGAGAAGAAGAGACCGTTGGTGAAGGTATGATTCTTCTTCTTTCTCTTTCCATTTCTTTCATGGGATTTTTCCATGTTCTAATTTGCTTTCTCTCCTTGCTGCTCTTCTTCTCTCTTTTTTAGCAGAGGATGAAGACTTGGCAACGCCTGAGGTTCCTACCGATGTCACGGATCCGGTTGCAGCACCAGAAGAACCTAGGGATGCTGGAGTAGTTCCAGAATCTCCAATTGGTATAACTTCTTTTGCTTTCTTTTTTTTTGTCTGTGACTTGGTTTGCTAACATTTTTCTTATCAGCTCACTTGCCACAGGATTCCGATGACTTTGAACCATCGATGGACGCAAATGTTGACGATGCTTCCGATGAGTTCATGGAGGAAGAGAGTGTTCCACCAGTCGTCGAAGAAGGTATTTTGTAGTAATAACCCTGATAATGATTTTTTTTAAAACATGATCATATTCATACCTTTTTGTGTTTCTTTGGCAGGTTTTGAAGCGACAGAGGATAGTCCTTTGCTTCCTTCAGAACCAGAGCAAGGGATGCCAGAGGTTGATCCGGAGGTAGAAATCCTGCAACCAATTCTGACACTATGGAGGAGGTACCTCGTGCCGAGATTCCTTCCCTAGTAGCTCCGACTGGAAAGAGTTCTTTTCTTACTCTTCCAACGGGGCATGACATGAGCAGCCGACCGACGGAGCAGGGCAAATCTTCAGCTGGGCCATCTCTTCTTTTTGCGAAGAAGGTGGTGGTGCGGGTTCTGAGCTCTTGGATTGACACTCTCCTTGCTGGACACTTGGATGCCAGATTTGGCATTATCTAGCATGTGCAGGAGATTCTCGGTGATGCCAAAGAAGCTGGTCTGGATGTCACAGGTGCTAGGGCGATCGTTGATAGGATCATTGCACTGGGTGACAAGTGGTTTGAGACCATGGGTTTTGCTGACGACCAGTTCTTCAAGGAGATGTTCTTGGACCCTGCTGATAAGGCTAAGTCTGACCTGAATGAGGCTACACAAAGCAGGAAGCAGCTAGTCCGAGATAAGAACTTAGAAGAGCTAGCCGTCTTTAGGCTGACACATGACCTTAACATCCTTGATAGGGAAGTCGATGAGGCCAGGAAATGTCTTGAGCATTTGAAGGCACAAGTCGCTGCCAAGTGGGCTGCTATAATAGAGGCTCGCGATAGGGAGAGTGCTCTGATTTACCGGATTGCAGATACTGATCGAGTTCTTGAAAGGAAGTTTCAAGAGGACAAACAATGGCAAACTGCTCGGGATAAGCTTCCCGGTGTGAAAGAAGGGTTACAGCCTACCCCAGCATCTCATGGCAAGTTCCTGAAGAAGCGTGCCCTGAAAATTCTGACGACTGAGGCCAAAAGTTTGCTTGAGGAGCTCAAATTTTGGCTAGAGACCATTTTTGGCTGAGCTCCTGATTTTTGTAGCAGATACTATCCTTCTTTCTTTTAGGTACCACATGTATTTTTTGGTACTCTTTTTTTTGTAGTGCTTTGTAAACACTTTTTTTTTACCGCATGTATTTTTTTGGTACTCTTTTTTTTGTTTTCCCTACGCTCACTTAAATCTTTTTGTGATGAAAGCAATTGCGAAATGAGATTTGATAAAAAGCTTGTCATTTTGTGAAAATCTTTTGTTAAATGATTGTTTTGGTATGGGAGCCAGATTTTGTTTGTGGCATGAGAGCCGGTTTTTTTTGGCATTGATAGCCGGGTTTTTTGAAAGCCAAGTTTTTGGTTTGTGGCATTGATAGCCGATTTTGTTTTGTGGCATTGATAGCCGGTTTGTAGCATTTATAGCCTATTTTGGTGGCATTTATAGCCGGTTTTGGTTTTCAAATATGCAAGTATCGACTAAAAGTCGCCTTCCTGCTGAATGGTCTTGCAAGTATCGATGGAATGTCGCATCCTTGCTCATTCGGCTGCGAGTATCGATGGAATGTCGCATCGTTGCTTTTCAAAAAGTTTGGTTTACTGACTTGATGTCGTTTCCCCACGATTTTTGAAATTTGCGGTTTTCTCGAACCTTTGGGTTATGGATATCAACTGTAATGTTGCATCTTCATGATTTCTTGATTTTTTCGAACCTTTGAAATTTGGGTTGTGGATATCAACTGAAATGTTGCATCTCCACAGTTTTTCGGTTTTTGCGAACCTTTAAAATTTGAGTTGTGGATATCAACTGAAATGTTGCATCTCCACGGTTTTGGATTTTGCATGTATCGACGAAATGTCGCTTCCCTGCGATTTTGGAAGTGTCGAACGTGGTTCGCATGCTTCCAATTTGTGCGAGTATCGACTAAGCGTCACTTCCCCGTGGTTTTTTAAAAACCTTTTTTTTTTTTAACGACACGAGGGTCATAAGTTTTGACCTAAAACCATTTAGGCGGTAAAAGGTATGGTAGACTTGGGTGGAAATCCCTGAATCCGAATTTTGCTTCAAACCATAAATTTTGGGTTTAAGGGTTGAAGATTTTGGTCAAGTTAGGGAGAGGCTCCTAAACTTGGACTTCTTTCTTTTTTTTTTTGAACAATGAAATGATGAAAGTAAGCATTGTTTGAATTTCTAGAAACTTCAACATTTGATATGAAAATTCTAAAAAGAGTGGGTTTAGCGAGCGTGTACCTAGAAACTGATTTTAGCCGTACAGGCATTGCTCTTACCCAGTTGGGTAAGTCTTCAAGGGCAGTACCGCTTTAAGAACTTGTCTTGATGGGCAGCATACATCTGTCACCCTCCATATTTAGGAGTGCGTATGCGCCGTTGGACAAAACATTGTCGATGACGTAGGGTCCCTCCCATTTTGGCTCAAATTTGCCTTAGGACTTGTGAGCGAAGACCATTGGTCTTTTTACCACGAGAACCAAGCCACCATTTTTGTAGGCGCGTTGCCTGATCTTTTTGTCAAAAGATCCTGCCATGCGTGCTTGGTAAAGTTCAATGCTTTGTCGAGCTTCGAGCCGTCTCTCATCGAGATTGTCAAGCACATGGAGTCACAATTTGACATTGCTTTCTTGAGTCATGTCATTTTGCAAGGATACCCTCAAGGAAGGAATTTGTACTTCCAAGGGTACGACAGTTTCACATCCATAGACCAAGGAGAATGGTGTGCTATGGGTTGGTCCTCGAACGGTGGTTCGATAGGCCCACAAAGCTTCACACAGTTTGTCGCTCCAGTCTCTTTTGTGACTAGAGACCATTTTTTTGAGGATTTTGCAGAGTGTCTTGTTGAATGCTTCTGCTAATCCGTTTGCTGCCAGATTGTATGGAGTCGAAAGACAGCTTTGGATTTTGTATTTGTCGCAGAACCTGTAGAATCGATGATCCCGGAATTATGGTCCGTTATCATCGATGAATCTTTTGGGTATGCCGAAACAACAAATGATATTGGTGCGCAGGAACTGAAGGACTGATGAGGTCTTCATTTCATTAAGCGCAAATGCTTCTGACCACTTGGAAAAATAGTCCATAGCGGCGAAGATGAAGCGATAACCTTTGCTCGAAGGGGGAGAAATAGGACCTATGATGTCCATACCCCAGTTTTCGAAAGGCCATGAAATCGCTGTTGGATGTAGCCAGTCTGGAGGCATGTGAAAGTAATCTTCATGAACTTGGCATTGTTGGCAGCGCTTAGCAAATTGCATTGCGTCAGCTACCATGGTAGGCCAGTAATAACCTAACCTTTTTATCTAATCATAGAGCTTGGCACTAGCCTTATGAGCTCCACAAAGACCAGCATGGACTTCTTTGAGTGTTTCTTCAGCCTCTTGTTGTGACAAGCAGCATAGAAGTATCCCGTTAAAGGATTTCCTATAAAGGATTTTTGAAGGAATATCTAAATGAAAGCTTGGGGTTCGCCTTTGGATGCTTACCCATTCTTTTGGATCTTCAGGTAGGATTCCGAACATAGTGTAATCAATGAACGGATCCCTCCAGTCGCCGATTGAAGGTTGAAGGATAGAGATCCGACTTTCAACCACTCGGTGGCATTCAGCAACTGCTTAGTGTGTGTTAAGAGGAAGAATAATTTTTCTTTCACACACTGTGATTAGCATGTTTTCCCCTTCTTGGATTGCCATAGATGCGGCAAGTCCAGCCAGGGCATCTGCACGTATGTTTTCACCTCTACGAATGAGGGTGATGTGACAAATGTCAAACTTTTACAGAAGCGATTGTGCCTTGTTGTGGTAAGGCAGCAGATCAGGCTTCCTGACTTCAAATTTCTGATTCATCTGATTGACGATATGTTGAGAGTCTCCAAAGATTTCCAGCATGGTAATACCGGATTCGATGACGAGTTCCAATCCTAGGATCAGAGCTTGATATTCAGCTGCATTGTTTGTACATGGTTCTAGTAGCGAGAAAGCATGTGGAATCATGTATTTGTCGGGGCTAACAAAGAGGATGCCAACTCCCGAGATCAGCTGTCTTTTTTCATTTGTCCTGGTTGCACCATCAAAGTACATGTCCCAGGAAGCATTTTGTGAGAAAGTCTCCACATTGTAGACTGGTTCGTCTGGGAGATCATCTCTGAGTGGAGAATCTTTAGGCAATGGATGCTCTGCGAGAAAGTCCGCTAGCGCTTACCCTTTGATCGCCTTTTGTGGTACATACCTAATATCAAATTGTGACAGAAGGATGGACCATTTTGCCAGTCGGGCATTGAGAGAACCTGTTTTTGTGACAAGGGCCTTCAAGAGGTTGATCCTCGAGACCAGGTAGACTGTGTTGGAAAGTAAGTAGTGACGCAGCTTTTGTACAGCGAACATCACTACAAGGCATTCCTTTTCGACTGGAGAGTAGCGATGCTCTGCACCTAGTAGCTGCGGCTGAGGTAGCATAGAGAAGCTTCTTTTCTTTCATCATTTTCTTGTGCAAGCATAGCACCCAGAGAGTGATCAAGGGCTCTTGTGTACAAGATGAATGGTTTTCCAGTGGTAGGAGCAGCTAACACTGGAGGTTTGGTCAGGTATGACTTGATATCTTAGAATGCAGCTTCATAGTCAGCATCCCAGACAAAGTTTACACCTTTTTTCATCAACCGGGAGAATGGACGGCATTTCCCCGAAAGACTGGAGATGAACCGTCTGATCTAAGCCAATCTCCCTTGAAGCCCTTTGAGTTCTCTTAAGGTTCTTGGAGAGGGCATTTCTAGAATAGCTTTGACTTTTATGGGGTCAAGCTCTATTCCAGCTTTCTGAACTAAGAATCCGAGGAACTTACCCGACGAGACGCCGAAGAAGCACTTCAGATGATTCATTCGCAGTTTGTGTTTACGAAGTCGGAGGAAGACTTCTCGAAGGTCTTCGAGATGATCTTCTTTTCTTTTGCTTTTGACGGCGAGGTCATCAACGTAACATTCGACCGTCTTGTGCTGCATATCTTGGAATATTTTCATCATAACCCTCTAATATGTGGCACCACCATTTTTCAGACCAAAAGGCATAACAGTATAGCAATACACGCCAAATGGGGTCCGAAAGGATGCATGTTTTTCATCTTCAGGATGCATCTTTATCTGATTGTAGCCAGAGAAACCATCCATGAATGTCATTCGCTCGAATCCACAGGTATTATCAATCTTTACCTCTGGTATGGGGAGCGGAAATTCATCTTTAGGGTATGCGCCATTCAGGTCTCTATAGTCAATACAGACCCTGATTTGCCCGTTTTTCTTTGTCACGGGGACAATGTTGGCCAACCATTCAGGATGTTGTTCCTCACGGATGAAGCCGCCGCTTTTGAGTTTTTGAACTTCTTGTTCAATTTTATCCATCACATCTGGACGGAATCTTCTTCGGCCCTGCTTGACAGGCTTGATGTCTTCTTAAAGATTGAGTTTGTGGACTGCTATTCTGGGGTCTAAGCCAGACATTTCAGCGTAAGACCATGCAAAGCAATCAACGAACTCACGAAGAAAGGCGATATGCACGGGTAACTCATCATCCTTTATATTCTTGCTTATGAATACAGGACGTGGGTTATCTGGTGCTCCCAAGTCTATCTTTTGAACAGGATCTTCTGTTGGAAGGTTCGAAGGTGGTTCCTCCATAATATTTTCGGAGGCTTCCAGCTCAAGGAAACCTTCTGGGGTTTCAAGGGCATTTCCAGACCAAGATTTTGTTCCTTTCCACGGGTCTTCTTGATCGGCAATTTTTCCAAGGCTTGCTACGAGATGATCCCAATTGCCTATTGAAACCGTGTCGAAGTAGGGTACTTCTTTTGGAGACGAGGGTTCTTCTGGGTTAGAAGACCACATGTCTTTGCCATCGGACAATTCCTCTTCATTGTCAGAGAAATCGTACCAATTGGATGAGCTTCCTGGATCTTTGACAGGTGACTCATCGAAGAGATATCCAGGGAGATCGATGTCTTCATGGACTTGAGATGTTGAGGCTTGGTCAGTAAATTAACTTTTAAGCCTTTGTGTCAACTGTCTCAGGGGAGTGTCCGGATCATACCCCAACCCGTGTGAAGACTTTTCTACGTGGCCGTAGAGTCTCCAATCTTCCAGTTGGCTTTTGGTCAAGACGGGCCCCAATGGCGTGAGAATACCACATCCTTCTCCCAACCTGACTGGGTTTTGAGCATCATAGCCCATTTTCTTCATAATAGCATGTGCCACAGAACTATATAAGGATAGTTGAGGCATACCTTCATTTTGGAAAGGTTCAAGCATGGAGTTTGATGAAGAAACATCCGATCTATGGAAAAAGATAGGCTTTTCCCTTGCTGAAGTTGCTGGAACAATGAAAGAAGCTGACGTAGGATCTTCTATGTCAGAAGTTGTCTCGATTGGAGTAAGAGCAGGCTGAACTTGCTGAGTGTCAGCTTGGCTTGACGATGTGTCGTCTTCTGGCTCTATATCCGAATCCGTGTCTTGCATGATAGACACGAAAGAGACAACAAATTTGCCCCCAGACTTTTGCTTTGCCTTCTTCACTTTAGTTGTGATGACCAAAGGCTTTGAAGGTTTGAGGGAGATGATGAAGGTTGTTTGAATGCTCTCTTCGGATTTACCGGATGGTTTGTTTTCTTCCGGTGATTATTGAGGAGCCTTGCCTTTATCTTTCTAGAGATTTTCGGCAAAGGGTGTTGTGTGCTTCTCCTCTTCTTCTTGTTCACCTTCATACATCTGTGAGTCTGCAAAGTAGACTTCTTTACTTTTAAATTATTTTCTGTCCGCAAAGACTCGATGTATCATGCCGTCATCGCCAACAAACTTGATGCATTGATATAGAGTTGAAGGGACAACACCATTCTCGTGGATCCAGGGGCGTCCGAGAAGGATGTTGTAGCATGAAGGGATTTTTATTGCATACACAGTGACCTCAGAGATAAGATCACCGATCTGCAACTTGAACCTGATTTTGCCGATAGGCCTTTGAGTACTCCCATCGTATCCAAAGATAGATACAGATGTGTGGCTTAGCTTGCTGGGTGGGATGCCCAGCTCTTCGAAAGCCGAAGTGGAGATGAGGTTGAGTGCAGAACCTAGGTCGATCTGAACTCTGTGCATAGGCATTTCCTTAATGTACCCTGTGAGACAGGGGTCGGTTGTGCCTTGTTTCGCCAAGTAGGAGGTCTTCCTTAGTAAAGGCGATGGTTGCACTGGCTGCCTTTTGAACCGAGAGGCATTCAATGCATGATCCCTCAGTTTTCTTATTTTCTCCCTTTGAGGAAGCTTCTGAGTTTTTGACCTGGTAGTCCATTTCAATTTAGAGGACTTGTGGGGCATGTTTTCGACATCCTCATTCAGTTTTTGTAATTCTTAAATGAGATTATCACGAGTGTGCAGGACATTCGCAATAAATCTAGGATGTGCAGACGTGCAGGTATGTGCTTGAAGTATTCAATCAAGTCATACTTGAAAGCCTCCTTAGAGACTGCATGTTCATCATTGTTGCCACTAGGGGCGCATACAACATCTTTTCCCGAAGGATTTACATAAGTAAATGAAGATTGGTTGTAATTTTTGTGGTAGTCCCGGTCAGACCGGGTGCCTCTACCAACTTCGAGAGCTTCTTGAGAAGGGTCTTCATTTGGAAGATTGTCTTCAGGATCAAGAGGCTATCGTTTTTCATTTGCTGAGGATGTATCTGCAGCAGAGTTGCCATCCTCAATGATTGTGTTGTACGGAGCATTTTCCGGGAACAAGTCCTGAACAGCATCCAGCAACCTTTCTTCTTCGTTGACCAATTCATCGTCCCAAGCATCAATAGCTGGGAATTCTTCAGTCAGGAAGGGTGTGAACTTTGAAGTCACGGTCTCAGGAGAAGAAACCTGAGAGGGTGTCGTCTCAGTGAAAGTCACGTGAGATGAGGTGGCTCCATAAGATATATTGCTAGGAGTCGTCGGAGTGTAAGTGATCTCATCAGACGATGCTTCGGAAAAGCTATAATCCCGAATTATCACATTACAGGAAGCTCTGACAGAAGACGTTGCCTGATCAGAGTCATACTCATCCTCGGATGTAAGAGGATCATCTATCCAGCAATTTTCTCCATTTTCAGGAGTTAAGGGAGCATGTACCTCATGGTCTTCAGGGACTTCAGGCTCGGGATTGTGAGGAGGCTCGTTGACGCGGTCTTACTCTTGTTCTAGAGCGAGATGCTGCAAGATCCTTGCATATTCTTCAAGATCAGGTATGGGAGCCAAATCTTCTTCTTCGTCTGCTCTTTGTGCTTCAACATGGTTGGGTTCCACTGGAGCAATGACGGGTGCTGGTTCAACAGTATTTTCCTATACAGCCTCTTGGTCTTCTTCATCATCAGACCAGGATCCTTGTGGTTGTAGGGGGTTATACCAGATTATTGGCATAAGATGAGTCTCAGGAACCCATTCTTCATCGGAGAGATATTCTCCTATTTCAAGGGATTCCACCCACTCGTCAGTGTAGTTGGATTCGATTCCATCATCGGTGTCGCTGGACTCGTATCCATCAATGGAGAATCCAACTGCCGAATTGCAAGACTTTTTCTTGCCCCCTGCATGGCTTTTTCTTTGTATTGAGGTGGCATGAAACCACTGAGAGTGAATTTTCTTACCCCCTTTGAAGTCTCTGGAAGGGACGTTTTTTTGCCTCCAATGAAGTGGTAGAGGAGGCCTTTGCCTTTTCTTAGACTTCTTATTTTGGCTGGGTCTTCTCTTGTCGTTTGAGCTTGAGGAGATGTTTCCTAACCTGCCTTCGCTGTTGAGCTGTAGGCTTTGTTTTCAAAACCTCCCAATTTTCATCTTCTAGGAGATCGGGATGTACCCATATGGGTTGTCCACCTGGTGTCGGGTAAGGAACCAGTTCCTCGGACGCTTGGATTGAGTTTATCACCTTGAAGGAAGTAGTGATCTTCTTCTTTGGTGATTTTCATGTTTGTCCACATGACACCATGTTGACAGAGGCAGACCCATAGTTTTTGTCAAAGGTGATGACTCCGTTTTTCCACATCTCGTTTATTTTCTCTCTCATAACGAAGCATTGATTGAGAGGATGCGAGATCATCTGGTGGTATGGACAGTACCGAGGATCGTTGGTTTTGCCAACATCACCCGGCCTTTTGGATTCAGGCAAGGTGAGCTTGCCGTTTGCCACGAGAGCCCCGAAGATTTCATCAACATCTTCATCGAACGGGTATTTCTTTTCTACTCATTCTTTGAAGGCATCAGAGAGTTCAGGTCTCTTACCAGCAGCTTTGTTTTCAGCTTTCTTTGGTGGCTGAGGGGCTGACTTGGTTTGCACATTGAGGACCTCTTTTTTCTTTGGTTTAGAGGTTGCAATGGCGGTTGGCTCTTTTCTTGATGATTTCTGACGGTGAGGTCTTTAATTACCGTTTCAGCTTCCATGGAAGCTTCTAGGAGTTCTCCCAGATTCTTTGATTTGTTGCCGATGATCATGGAGCGGATTAAATTCTAGCTCTCATGTTGTTTCGGCAGATGTCGACTAGCGACGCTTGTGGCAATACATCAGAGCATTTGTATGCCATTGCTTTCCACTTGTGAATGAAGTCATATGTTGACTCATTCTCCCCCTGTTTTAGGCTGCACAGCTGAGCCATAGTAGCGGGATGATCCTCACCTTTGAAGTGAGTTAGGAAGCGTGTCTCTAGCATGGCCTAGTTTTGGATGGAGTCCTCTGGCAAAGTGGAGTACCAATCAAAGGCCGTACCTTTTAGGGTACTTGCAAAGAGGCGGATCTTGAGTGCATTTTGATCCGCGATAGCTCCCATCAAGATCTTGAAGTGGATGACGTGCTGTCTGGCTGATTCTTTCCCCGTATATGTTTGAAGAGTATGATGTTTGAATTTTGTAGAGAACGGGACCGGGTCCATCCATAAGGGGTATGGTGGCTTGATCCCATGCTCCTTGAGTATATCCTATTCTTTTGCTTTTACGAAGATACTGTCTATGTCCTTTTTTGAAAGGGCGCGTGGCTTATTTTCTTCTCCATTTACCTCATCATCTTGATGATTCGGAGGAGGTTCATTATTCGCCTGATTTTGGAAGGCACGGAGAAGATTTTCCATCAGAGTTTCAATCCTCTGCTGGCCTTGTTCCAACTGCTGGATGCGTGTGAGCGTATCATCTTGAGGTGGATTGCGAGGTGGTGGCTCAGAATTTGTTGCCACAATGTTCATCCTTCGAGATTCAAACGAAGAAATTGTCCTGGAGACTGAGCTGGGGCTCATTCTTTTTTATAAGGAGCTTGAGGAAGGATCACTCTGCCGTCCTTTGCTTCAGGGAACAGGGGATTCTTCTGAGTGTCTTCTTGTCTTGGAGACGCTACGAGTCACCGGACGTCGGATATGGATTTTTGTTACTGACTTTTGGCGTCTTCTGGTTTTTCCAACCATATGGACTGTAACAACTTGGTTGGGTTTTTCTTTTTCGACCCATTTGTGAGAGACTTGAAGCGTAGGAGGCTGGGTCCTTTGCTTCTCTAGTCTCTTTTGTCGATACGACGCGCGGCGGCATATACGACGAGCAATTTGAACTTCGGTCAGCTCTGGCTGGGCTTTGACAATGAAGGATGTGCTCCCTCGGGCGCAGCAGCCAAGCCTGTCTTCTTTGTAGCTGGGCAAGGACAGGATGCGAATCCGATCCTTCGCCTATTGCAACGAAGCTTTGAATTTTTCGAGTTCGGCCCCTGTAGAGATGAAGGGTTAAACCGAAGGCTTGTAGGCCTTAGCAGGTGCTTGCAGGGGCCTTGTGATGCATGATCTGATTTTGGGCTTGTAAGAACAAGCCGGCTCATGCTGGGTTGACTTGGGAGTCAGGTTGGAGATGGGTCTCTCCTCTTTCATGTAAGCAAGAGGGTAGAACTGGTTCTCCTTAAGTGGGGCCAGGTATGCTGGCTTGGTGGATATTTGGGACCTTCTTTATTTTGGTGAAGGTCTTGGGGACCAAGCCTCGGGATAGACCTGGTCGTTTGCGGGTCGAGGCTTCGTGGGGGTGCCACGGGCTTCGGGCTTTTTGGTGCCCGCCTTTGGTGTCATGGCAGTGACACGTTGGGAGGCGAGCTTCTGCTTCTTGGAATGAGTAGTTTGTTCTTCGGGAAGTGGGAATGGTCCCAGCGTCCCAAAGACAATAATCCGGGGAGTCGAGGTCGACCCGGAGTTCAGAGAATTGCCGAGGGAGTTGACGCTTCAGCAGCTGATGGGGCGCTTGTAGGTGCGCGTGGTTTACTTCTGTTGAAGCATGAGCTGGTGCTTATTCTCATCGAAAGTAATGGTAAGCGATGCTGCCATTGTTAGTTTTTCGAAAAATATCTGAAACAAGACCACATCCATTAGTAATCACAAGAATATAATAATCATAAATGGGGAGTTCTATGGTTTTACCTTTTCAAATCGCTCGAGGGATATGACCCAAGCAATATGAAGAAGGCAAAAAAGCCATAGAGGGTACAATTGTTCTAATCGCAGGTATGGTAAGCCCAAATTTAGCGTCCCGGTGACTGCTAGATGCAATTGTGAACCTAAATTTGACTTTATCGAGAAGCAGAGCTTGCTCGATGTAAGAAGAATATAAGGTTAGAGTTACAAATGTGCCGGTCGCGATTACAGTAGACCCTGAAAGGGCGTACTAGTGCCACTACACACAAATGTTTTGAGACCGCATCCATGAGATGAGATTCTCTGTTTTGAACGGTCAAGATTGGATTAATCAAAGAGAGCAGATGGTATTCCGATCCAAATACGGTCTCAGCGATTTCCGCGAGCGACAGTATTCACAAGGAAATGAACCATAATTTCTCGGTTCTGAATCCAAAAATGACGAGTGTTTTTTTTTTTTTTTGAAAGGTCAAGATCGGGTTCATCAAAGAGAGCAAAAGGCATTCCAATCTGAACACGGGCTCAACGATTTCCGCGAGCGCCAGTGCTCAGAAAGGAGGAGACCAAAATTTCTCCGATCTGAACCTAAAAATGATGGGATTTTTTTTTTTTTGAAGATTTGTTTTAAAAAAATCTTTCTTTTATTTTATTTTTTTTTTTTTGAAGATTTTTTTTTTAAAAATTCTTTTTTTTTTTTTATTTTTTTTTAAGATTTTTTTTTTATATTTTATTTATTATTTTAAAATTTTTATTTTGAACGAGAGAGTACACATAGGCCTCCTAACCTGGTCTCATGAAATCTCGATTGATAGAATTGCCCCCAGGTAAGGGTAAGATTACTTAATGGACCCGTTTGGAGGACCCTTGCCTAGAACAGTCAAGCTGTCTCCACACTCTGGACAAGGCTTTTCTTGAATCAATCGTGATCAAATAATGCAGTTGGTTTAACCTTAGTGGTCTATGTCTTTTTTTTTTTAGATCTCAAATAGACTCATCGAAGAGAAACAATGGCCCAAAACCTTAGCCTAACAGGCTTAACATTTCTGCAAACACGATGAACGATAGGAAAGGATCAAGGTTTCTCAATTTTGAATCCAAACTGAGAAATCTGATTTTTATTTTATTTTTTTTATTTTTAGATCATTAATGAACTCATCGAAGAGAAACGATGGCCCAAAACCTTAGTCGAACAGGCTCAACATTTTTGCAAGCACGATGAACAATAGGAAAGGATCAAGGTTTCTCAATTTTGAATCCAAAAACGAAAAATCTGATTTTTTTTGTTTTGTTTTATTTTTTTTCTTTAGATCTTTAATGAACTCATCGAAGAGAAACGATGGCCCAAAACCTTAGTCGAACAGGCTCAACATTTCTGCAAGCGCGATGAACGATAGGAGAGGATCAAGGTTTCTCAATTTTGAATCCAAACTGAAAAATCTGATTTTTTTTTGTTTGAAAAGAGAAAGAGTGAAAATAAATTCAAAGAATTAGAAATTTCCAAAAAATCTCATCTCATTTTTTTTTTTTTTTTTTGCGGAATCCAGCATAGGCCACCAATTAGAAAGTAGCCAAGGAATCCAGAAAAGAAGTATAAACATAGAGCAAAAGATATGATATGCAAATATTTCATTTCTAACATCGTGTTCTCAAATGAACGAGTCTCACCGGGTGTGCCAGCTTGATGGACAGTGATTCTGCTCGATTCTACCGAGGTCGGCGGACGTGGGAGTCCGTTGGGGTCCGACCTTTTCGTAACCGGGGGGCAAAGGCGTGCATCAATATTTTTTTTGTGTGGGTGTGCCAGATTTTCTATTTTACTTGGAGTTGCAAGTGGTGATCCGGAGATCGACCTTCGCAAGTAAAACAGAAATCAACTTCTTTCAAGCCTTCCATTGCACATATATTTAAGAAAAGAGACATTTTTCTTGATTTGCCGTGAAAGGCAATGTTTTGGCATTTATAGCCGATTTTTGGCGTTTATAGCCGATTTTAGAGTTTATAGCCGATTTACAATTCTTATCAATAATGAAAGACAAGAGTTGTGATTTTTGTCTCTTTTAAGAAAAATACAAACTACAATGAAAAGTAAGAAAATGAGGATCTAACTTCTCAAGAGATTGTGGGGGACTCGTTCAGATTGACGGTCGCAAGCCATATGTGGACTTCGCCATCATCCATGCAGATGAGAACAGAGGATGCTTTTGATTCGCTTGGCTTGGCTACAACCTCATATTTTTAGAGGACAAAGACCAAGATGAGGTCCTATGTCCAATAAAAAGCTAAACAGACGGGCTAAAAAGCCACGTCTAAGCCCTTGGAGGCAGAAGGAGAAGGCAAGGACCTTGGGGGGGGTACCCCCCAAGGGACTTTTGTCACCTTGTAGCGGTGGCCGGTGCTGAACTTTTGCAAAGTTTTCTCTCTTTCTTTCTCTGGATTTTCTGTGCTTTTTTTTTATTTGTGATCTGTCTCTTTTTGTTCCTGGAATGCTCTCCTATTTTTAGGCTTTTAGGTAGCCATTTAGGAGGATTATGAGCCTTAATTGTCATAAAGCTACATAAAGGGAGGAGTTACAAGATTGAATTCTTTATTTTGTAACTCCTTTTTCTTGGCTTCTGATTGGCCGGAGGAGATTGAGGGCATTTAATCGCCCTGATGGGAGGAGTTTCATGGGTTAAATGCCATGAATCAATTGACTTGTAACTCCCGGATGCTTGCTTCTGATTGGGCCGTCCAAAAAAATGAATTAATGACTATAATAAAGCTAGTCAATTAATCGCATTAAGTGGTCGCCGAGCAGTTGAAGAGTCGCAGGCCGTGCCGCGTCTTTTGGGATTCTTCTGGCGATGATCATCAATGGATCTTCATGTAGATCGACATCGGATGACCATGTAATTTCAGATATTGGTTGCCAACAGCGGGTCGGTGCTATCTGTCCTATCGATTTCTGAATTGGTCCGGTAGAAAGCACACTTTTTTGGTTGACCAGTTGGCGATCAATGTTGATTTTGATACTCTTGATGACTGACCTGTGATTTCGACAGATATCAAAGGATTTGGTGCATCAAAAGTATGAATTTTGGAAAATCCCAAGAGTCGGAAGCTTCGAATCGCGAAAAAACGACGGAAAACGGGCCTTCCGGGGCAAACCCGGCGACCCTGGGGGGAATTTCCTCCCTTTTGTCCCGTTTTGCGTCCGTTTTTTATGTTTTTGATTTTTTTTTCTTTTGTATTTTTTCTTGACATTTTTCATCATTTATTGGCCTGATTTCCCTGTAGAAAACTTGATGAGAACCCTTGCATTTTAGAGTGCAAAGTTTCCAATTTTCTGGGAAAGCCAAAGACTTTGTCTCACAGAGTTGCCGATTTTCCGTCAGAAGCTGAAACTGGGTCAAACAATGTCGGAATGACCTAAAATTTGGGGTGAAGCCTCCTGAGCAATAAAAAAAGACCAACCATAGGCTTTTGTTTGAATTTTGAAGCCATTTGGAGTCTTATCGCTAGTAGACTTGTTTTTGTCGCGATGAAGATGTCGCGGCTTGATGTGCGGTCAACCGATGTCCGATTGACTTGAAATTTGACAGGGAATCTATTGGAGTCATTTTAAGATGATCCATAGGCTCTATCTTGGAAACCACGGTCCCGGGGAGCTTCGCCGCCGAGAGGCCTGATTTGGCTTCCGAGCGTCAAAGTCTGGTCAAATGTTGTCGAAATGACCTGAAATTTGACGTGTAGCCCTTTGTAAGCATTTTGAAGCCGTCAATGTGCTCTTTATGATGAGTGAAGGCCTCGGTGGTTGATTTTGAAGCCGAAAGGCTTGATTTAGCTGTTCGATGGTTGATGGAGGGTCAAACGTTGTCGGTTTGACTTGAAACTTGACGTGGAGCCTTTTAGATGTATTTTGATACCATCCACAGGCTCTGATCGAAGATTTGGTGTCTCCGATGCTGTCGCCGCCAGGAGCTCCTTTTCAGCTGCCGGAGAAGCGAAGTTAGGCCAAATGATTTTAAAACTGCCCGAAACTTCTTGTGTACTCCTCTTTTGGCTGTCTTAAAGGATCTTGTAGTTTTTGTTTGATTCTGACAAGATTTGATTTTTTTGAAGTAGCATTGCCTATTTATGGCAGACTGCGACTTCATGTAGCTTTTTGGATCTTTGAAGAAGCAAAATGACATTTTTGGTGTCAACACCTCTTGGGTGCCAAAAGTTGTTGGATTAGATGAAGGTGACTATCTCTTTAATGATGATCTATTATTAATATCAGTGTCATGTATCTCATACATTGTGGGAGTAAAATAAATAAATGCCATTGATTACCTTGTCAGAATATATAAGAGTACCGTTCATTTTTAAGACAATTTAATTACCAAAAGTAACAGAATAACTCTTATTCATCATACTAGAAATTAAAATTCCGCCTTAAAACGGTACATATAATGTATCTGACAAAATCAATTTAATATTTGAAAACAACTAAGTTACTACTCCCACTGACACTGCTTCTGCCTTGGCTTCCAATCCAGGTTAATATTGATTTCCCCGTCATTAATCCTCCTGGTTACCTGTAACTCCTACAACATATTAATGATGTAATTAGTTGCACCGAAGTCTATAAACCAAGATTCTGAAGTACGAGTTGCAAAACTAACTTCAGAAACAAGTTACTCAATCATACCTGAGGTCTTTTCCTTTGACAGAAACTGTGGACAATTCCTCTTCCAATGTCCAGTCATACCAAAGTGGAAACAGTTTCCCTTTGCTCCCGTATCCTTGACCTTGGCCACACCACTAGTAGAACCATACTCCACGTTAGGACCTTTGATGACTGATTTCTTCTTGCTATCCTGGTCTTTGCCTTTCGGCTTAGACTTAGCAAATGACTTTTCTGTCATGAGGGCAGTTGGTCTTTTCTTCATGATTTTCTCAAACACTACCAGCTGGCGAGACAGCTCAGCTATGGTCATTTCCAATTTATTATAATTGATCTCAAAATGTTTGAATGAGTCCGGTAGTAATTGAATGATCATGTCGATCTGCGATTCTGTATCAATTGTAGCTCCCAGTACATCTAACTCATTCAATGCCAACTTCATTTTTAACAAATATTTTTGTACTGGGGTTCCCTCAGCCATCTTAGTCTCTATCAGCACTTTTATAGCAGCCTGCCTAGCAGGCCTGACCTGTTCTGCCAACATCTCCTTTAAGTTCGATATAATATCGTATGCTGACTTATAGGATTGATGTTGATCTTGCAAAACAGTAGACATGAATGCCTAAATAAAACATCTAGCCATCTCAATGTCTTTGGTCCACTTGGTGTAAAAGTTTTTCACAACCTGTGGTGCATCAGGCTTAGGCTCAGGAAGGGAGGGTATAGTAAGGACATATTTGCATCTTGAAGCTGTCAAGATAATATCCAGGTTTCTTTTCCGGTCTACATAGTTGGATCCCATCAAGGTTGAGGATGGTCGCAAGTGGATTGAAAGTATTCGAATTCATGCTGTATAAATTAAAGCACATAACCATATATTCAATGAAAGAATATAAATGACATTAGGGTTTAGTATTCTACCAAATTCATGTGTGAATCCTCATAAACACTGAATTTAGAATACATCGGAATCCCAATCCCCTAGGGCATGCCTCCTTGAAGAGTGCAAATGCCCCATAGATTGGTGCGGATCAAAGTCGTCAAAATTAAGATTAAGACTAACTATCATTGATCCCCAATCATTCATTATCATCAGGTATCTTATACCAAATAATGTATGACTCCCGATTAGCTTTGGTTTCTAAAATACATGAGGCAAGTCCTTGGGGATACTACATCATTATTTTAGTTAAGTGTGACCCACCAACTAATATTGCATGACAACCGCGATGGGCAGCTCCTCCTTGGGGAGTGAACCCCCACCACGTCTCATCAATACTATCCTTAGAAGATCCATATCTAGTAACCAAACAAATAAAAGCCCTCCGTGGGGAACGGCCACTCTCTTGGTGGCACGAGACTAATACTTTCCTTACAATGGACCTATGGTGGAAAACCATGGGGATTTCTCAATTTAAATGCCCCGCTCCCACTTAATATTTTGAATTGAGGATTTCCTTTTAAGGTATTAGGGCCCACCTATATATATGAACATCAAATCATCACATGATATGATCTAAGATTGGTTTCAGGTCAAGTTATTTTAAGGAAAGTCTAGTTTCTTAAATTAGTGTTACCAATGTGTCCATCTCTTGGATCATCAACACTAATTATAACTCTTTCCAAAACTTAATTTGATTTGACCAATATTAGTAACTTGTTATGTTTGGATCAGATTTGGAAACATTCTAAATCAAGCATTCAACTATAAATAGAAAATGCTAAAATTAGAAACTAGTCCTCTCCTCGACATGGCCCAAGCGGAATAGACTTCTCGGACTTCTAGACTTTCCAAAAATTTGAATTCCTCAAACACTTTGGGAAATTCCAAAACACCTTTGGTAATCTTCAAACTCTTTGATTAGGAGTCCAGCTTCACTTTTCTTCTTCGTCTCAGACATCGCCAGAATTTACAAATTTAGAAAATTACATAAATTCCTATGTATCTACGATGAGACTTACATGATAATCTATTAATGGTAATAAAAGGCTCATAGGGAATTTCACCATGCCTTGCCCTAAACTGAAAAACCAAGGAAACCATGATGCCCTTTACAATTTGCCAAAAATAAATATTTAACCATAAAGAAAGTAAAAGACTTATGGGCCATATGGAGAGAACATGATAATCTACATGTTAGTATCTTATACTAGCAAAGCAAGTCACAAAACCGGATTACCAAACAACAATGGAATGATAAGATGCCAAAAATTGCCACTACTATAATTCATGCGCTACACAGAGGGGGTCCGGGGGTGTCCCCTGACGAGGTTCGAGCTGCCCGGTCAGCTCGCGGGGGCCCAGGGGGCAGCGCCCCCGAAACAAAAAAAAAACTGCGATCTTCTGTGTCAGTGTCTTCGGTCGACCGACCAGAAAGTTCGGTCGGCCGACTTCAGTGTCTTCGGTCGACCGACCTGACGGAAATCTGCAGGTTGGGTTTTTCTATTTCGTGTCCAAACATCTCCAGAACTCTTCTGAAGACTCCCAATGACTTGCTACCATCATTCCATCATTGTTAAACCCTTTTGTGACTATCTAAACATGGATTCACTAATTATCCAAGCAAAACCATCAAAACTGATCCGTACATAGCCCTTGATCTATCATGTTCGCATCTAATGCAAAGATTAGATCAAGCTTACTGATCTAACATGATTAGAGACGAGGTAAGGCTCTGATACCAGTTGTTGGAAATAAGGTGGGCCTCTAGGATAGGTTTCAAAAACTTTTGACCCACTTGATGCAAGGATCAACTATCCAGAAGGCTATAAAACCCAATCCAATAAGTAAACCCTCAATCTCAGCCATCATGATCAATAAATACAATCCATCTAGAAGATAGAAACAGCAACTAATAAGCATCCATAATAATCTACAACATGCAAGGAAGTGGATTATACCTTTAGAGCTCGGTCGTGCTCTAATGGAGAGGTTGCGTCTTTCTTTGATGATGAAACGTTTTCACTAATCAAATAGGGATTTTCAAGACCGCTTGATCTTCCACACTATGACCCGTATCAGATTCTCTTTTTCTCAAGAAGATGGTGGGATCTCCAAGAGAAAACTACTAGGAACTCAAAGGAGGAACTAGAAGAGAACTAGAAGAGGGAGAGGAGAAAGACCATGTGCAACTCTTGAACAAGGGGACCTTGGGTGTGGATCCCAATGCTAGGATAGTGCATGGACGTCCAGCCATCATCTTCTCTATTTATAGCTTTTGCAAGCCCCACTTACTAATTTTCATTAGAAGTCTTACTTCCAAATAATTAGTAACTATCTCTTCTTAATTAAAATAGAAGTCTTACTTCCATTAATTAATTAGTAACTTACCATATCATAATTAGAAGTCTCACTTCAAATATGATTAGTAACTTTCTAATTCCTTTCTAATTAAAATAGAAGTCTCACTTCTACTAAAATTAGTAAGTCTACTATTACCACTACTAGAAGTCTCACTTCAAATAGAAATAGTAACTTTCCTTTTAGAGTTCAACTAGAATTAGATACTTTCTAATAATTGGGCTAGCGTGAGGACCACTAGGGATTCCTTAGAAAGCTGGCTCCAACTGGGACACGCGACCCCACATCTCATGTGCAATCTGGGCCCACAGTTAATTACAAATAACTCCACTATATAAATGCAATTGAACTACAGTCTTAGGAATATTACATAAAAGACCCTAAACTTTCACATTACCACAAGTAGGCCCCTCTATCAATATCCATGGATCAATTGGACCTGTCTTCCAAACTAGATCCATATCTTATTATCCTTGAGTTCCAATTAATTATAATGATCATAGGTACCTTTCCAATTAACTCTTAATCGGAATGGGTGCGCACTTACCAATGATAAATCCATTAATTGGCACAAAAGGATATTAGAGATAGATTCCATCTTGACCATTGATTGTTCCCATAGCTCTACTACCACGTACCCAAATCACCGAGGTGTTGACCTACATTGTCCTCACTCATTGGTGACTCAAAGCAAATGAATAGATAAAAACTTGAGTTCATTAATGTCTCAGGATTGAGAGCTTATTGCTAGGAAATTATGAGAGAAGACCTTAAAGTAAAGACAGTGTTTATAAGGTGCTTCTCATGGTCCTTCAATACATCCAATGTACCAGCACTATGATCCGGAATCTTCCATTCTGATGATTGAGACAAATCACACTATCTCATAGTGATCAAAGTGCTGCAACCTTGTCAGTATGAGATGTCCAGTCTCATCACTGGTTGTGAAGATATTTAAGTAAAAGATTTGTCACACATGTCTCCCGTATGTGGATCCCATCCATACACATGTGTTACATCTAATATACTTGTGGACTCCGGTTCATCTCATGAACCATCATGTCATTCATATTGGTTATGTGCAAATATATAATAAATTACCATTCATTTCATGAAAGGAAAGCATGAATATACTGATAAATAAAGAAATTAATCAATTTATTATATCATCTACTGGATTGAGTCCATAAAACTAACAGGTCCTATGACTGATAAACAAGAGGTTGTTTATGAAATACATAGTCATTCAAGAATTATTATCTTCCCTTGTAACAAGTCTACTGATTGAAGGAGATAATGGTCTACTTAAAGTTGTTAAGGATCCTAGTCAATCTATTTGGAGGGATCGACTTCATGCTATAGGAAAATGGTGGAGTAGCTTTAAAGAGTTTAGAGTGTACATTGTTCAGCTCTCGCCACGAGGTCATTGTGATTTAGTGACAGGGTTACCAATCAAAAAAAAAAAAAAAATTAGTGAGAAGATTAATTAGGAACCTTCATGGGGGTATGACTCTTTTATCTTCACTTTGGTTTCAATCAATTCTTTGATTTTGTGCTTCCTTATGGCCTAATGATTGATTTTCTTGACTCAGGATGTGTGTATTTATATTTTGAAATCTCCTTATCTAGATAATAATGGGGAATGACTCATTGGAGATTAACTCTTATATGCTTCTGTTGAGCATTTGGGTAGTTACTTCTCATTTCTAAATCATATATTTCTTTATTAGAAAATGAAAAACTAACATATCTTTTAAGAAAAATCTACAAAAAAAAGGAGTTGGACTTATAAAACACTTAACTTTTTAGAATATTTCAATAACATGTTTTACAAAGGATTTGGCAACTACTTAAATGCTATTGGAATAAAATTCAGCAAATGCTCAAATAAAAGAAGGTATTTATTTTGATCGAGTAGTTTATATTCTTTTTTTCTCATAATTGTGCCTCATAAATTTAGAATCCAAGATTTAAAACTTTTGAACTCAAAACTTCTCAATCTTTACCCTATCTTCATTTTCCTTTTCTTTGCTTTGATATATTCTTGTAAAAATACAACTTTATAAAATAATATTGAAAATGTAAAGAGATATTATATATTTTTATTTTTACTTCTTTTATTTTATTATAAATAAAATATATAGGTAATGAAAACCAAGTTCAGATATGTTTTAGACTTTTGTCGGTCCACGCTGAATTTACTTCCATCGAATAACTTTGTACGATTTAATTGGGTGATGATCGAACAACCCCACTCTCAAATTAGATCTCATGCAACACCTAGAAGTTAGAATTATAGGAGAAATCTGTGGGCTTACATATGACATGATGGGCTACAACTATTATGTACACAAAGACTACTAATACAAAAATAGTACCAACGTACGTATGGACTTCTGACAATATAATCGGGAAGGATTGAGGATTCTCACTTGTGCTCCTCCAGGATGCATTCCATTCAGATTGGGCCCCATGAAATTCAGGGGTGTCCTTCCACCTTTGGGATGGTACAGATGAATGCTCATGCTCCCATGGAGCTTTAGAACAGGAGAAGATTTTCCCTCAATCCGGGTGTGTGGACAGTGTGAAAATCACCTTTCATTGTCTATAATTGGCACATCAAGCGGCAACTTGTACTGAGGGGATGGACAACGTGAAGGAGCATGTGTACGAGCTCGAAGATTGAAACAGCCAACAGGAACTTGATTTTTCTCATTTGTTCATCGGGAACTTGATTTTTCTCATTTGTTCATCGGGAGAGGAGAGGGTGTCACTGTTAGTGGGCTGGCTACCAACTCCTTGGAAATGAAAAGCAGTACGCGACACATGTGATTCGGGAGGAGTGTCTTCAGATTTACAGTTGTAAGCGGAGATTTTGGAGATTGGGTAGGTGAGGAGGGGGCTTTGGGATGCGAGTCTACTCCCTGATTCCGGAATGTGTAGATAGGTTTATTCTCCTTAAAATAAAATAATGTTTGGAAAATCTATTCTTCTCCTAGTTGCTGTATGGTTGGAAGCATTTCTTCTTTCTTTTCTTAGCATTTAAAGAATTCTAAATGTTTTCCTTCAAAAGTGCAATCCGAAATGCTCAAGGCTGTCTAGTATTTCAAACCTTAGTGCCCGGAACCTCCTATCAGCCCTCTGAATCCCGCTCCAAATATGCGGATCGGCGTTTTCGGAGCGGATCCATCCTCGGAGCACAGTTCAACCATTTTTAGAGCGGGGTTTGACCAAATATATGTTGGGGATGTACAACCAAAGTCCCACATCGACTATAATTGGGAAAGATCATGGGCATATAAGTTGGACTAAGTACTCCATTGAAATGAGGCATTTTGGGTAGAACCCAAGAACAAATCCATGAGGGCTTAGGCCCAAAGTGGACAATATCATATCAATGTGGAGTTTGAGGCCCGATAAAAATATCCAAAGAGATATGGCCCTTTGTTTGAGGGGAGGATTGTTGGGGATGTGCAACCAAAGTCCCACATCGGCTATAATTGGGAAAGATCATGGGCATATAAGTTGGACTAAGTACTCCATTGAAATGAGGCCTTTTGGGTAGAACCCAAGAACAAATCCATGAGGGCTTAGGCCCAAAGTGGACAATATCATATCAATGTGGAGTTTGTGGTGGTCCACTGTCCTAACAATATAGAGCGAACCGTGCAGAATCTTTAGTTTTTGTGCATTTTTTTTCTGTAAGCTTAATATTTATCTTTTGAATGAAGAAATTTCTTTTGATTTATTAATTATTATCTATTTTATGTGATCAAATTGTAAAGTTAATTTTTTTCTTCATTTTTAATACTTGAATATATGGATAAGATATATTTGTTCCCATTATTTAATTATTTATAAACCCACAAACATTATGTTGTATAGACGTTCAGGAGGCGCTTCGGACATATAATTAATTGAAAATTTAGCGTTTCGGTGCTAGCGCTCCGCTGAGCTAATTGACAAAATTCTAGTGATTTTTTTTTTTTTTAAGGGAACTTCATTTATAAGGAGAAAAACAACAAGAATAAGACAAACCCGCATTTAGGTCGGAGCCAAACAACTCTGAACTCAATTCGAAATACAATCATCCCAGCAAAAACTCGTGTCAAACCTAGCACCATACTTGGCCAAAATATGACCATCCTCGTTAATAACTCTAGGCACAAACAAAAACTCAACAGAGGAAAAAAAAATACACATTGATGATAAATGTCTAAAATAATAGGGTTAATGATCCATTACGTCTTCTCAATATTACTATCAATCACCCCCTCGGCATCAAAATGAATAGCGGTCCTCGAACTTGGAACGCTTATATCATTTGGAGTTTCAATTTAGGACTGTCAAAATGTCACACGACCCGTTAACACGACACGAACCCACACGATATTAACGGGTTTGAGTGACCCCTTAATGGATTCGGGTCGTTAATGGGTCGGATCTATTAACCCATTAAATTAATGGGTTGTTAACGAATAAACCCGGTAACCCATTACGACCCGATACAACCCGCCAAAAATTCATGCTGCCAAGTATGCATCACATTACCATGCAAAAAATCAAAGTGTGGGTGACATAACTTTTATTCAGTGAAAGATGCACTTAATCAGAAGAGATACAACATTTACTTAGAAAGTGGGCCTAGCCTCAAAACATAAAGTATGGCTCCATGATTTAGAAAAGATATACTTTTTAAGTTTAATGAATATTTTTTTCAAAATTAACGGGTTAACGGGTCGTATTCGGGTGACCCTTTAAATAAACGAATTGGGTTCATGTTTGATTTTTTGACCCGTTTTCTTAATGGATCGTGTTCGGGTTGAGGTGATTCTAACCCGAATTCTTTTGACCCGCAACCTGAATTCGCTAACATGACTCGTTTGACAGCCCTAAGTTCCATTAAAAGAGCACATTCTACTCTATTAGAAATTCCAGACATCGAAATTTCCTTTCAGAAATGCTTACAACCAATTACATGCAAATAGCCTGCGTTTGTTCGACAATAAGATTTTACTCTTTTTTGCAATGAGAGAAATCCACGGTAGAGAGGAAAATTATTCTAATTTTCTATATTTGTAACCCCTTTTCCATTAAAAAAGACAACAAATGAATTGGTTTTCTTCAATATAAAATGTGATGGACCAATTTGGGATAGGTCAACATTGTCATACGATCAATCTAGCCAACACCAGCTATAATATAATTAAATCAAGGTTTAGGGTGAAGATTCATAATTGTAAGACCCTCGGATGCCAAAGTCAAGAAACATGTGATACTTTCACATCAGATCATATAGATCAAAAACTAGTTCAACATGGGATCAGAAGAACTTCATAGGGTGGTCATACGATTAAATCAGCATCATATTAACATCATGGGGTTTTATGCAGACGACGTGAATTTTATGAAAGGAAGAAAGAAGATATATGTGAAGATGGACAAGAAAAAAGAAGATATTTGTTTCAAATGACACATGCTTTATTTACTTTGTGTGAGGTGGCATGCACCGTGTAAAGTGGCGTTATTTCAGTGTACAAGTCAAAAGGGAAGTTTTTTAGAATTTCTCTATCTTCTATATATATATATATATATATATATGAAAATTCTCAAAAACTCCCCTATCTCAAAAGAGGAGTTTCTGCTCCTATCTAATAGCCAATGATTTGTTAGTATTTTAAGAGATCCACCTTTCACTACAACAAAAAACACCTTTGGTGACATGAAAAAATGTCACCAAAGGCCCATTTTTTGTCACCTATTATCTTTGGTGACATGGGATGGGGTGTCATTGTATCCATGACACTAAAAGTCAATGGTGACAAAATTTGTGCACTTGTCACGAAATGATGTCAACGGTGACAAAAACATGGTGTCACGGAAGAAAGATTTTCCGTGACATAGTAGGGTGTCACTAAAAGCAATGGTGACAAAAGTACAGGTGTCATAGAAAAGATATCTTTTGTGACAAAAATTGTCACTAAAAGTATTTTTCTTGACAACCAAATGAGTGTCACCAATAATATTACCAGGTTGACACTCAATGGTGACATACTCTTTTTGTCACAAAAAAATACAATCAAAATATTTGTGCCACCCAAATTATCATTTCACACCTGCTTACAAAGTTTCAAATATTTATATCCAGATACACCCATTAACAAAACGTATACCACAAAAGATGCAAACTATCATTCAAATCAAATATCCAATAAGTCAACATTCTAATATCTAAGTTCACAACCCTTCAAAATATTCATCATTCAACAATAAGCACTTCAAAGTTAATAGCTTTAACATAACTACAAAACAACCATACAAGGTGTGTCGGTTCAAATTAATTACAAAAATAATTCAAAACAAGTAACTCCATGCATCTTGGTGATCATCTTGGTTAACTACCAAAAAGTCTTCAACTCCATCTTCGTCATCTTGGTTAACTGCCAAAAAGTAACTCCATCTTGATAGTTACCTACCTGTATAAAATCGCAATAAAAAAATGTAATTATTTAACACTAGAATTGGGAGCTTTCTTCCCTGTACATAAATGTGACATCTATACTATATATATTGCATGCATTTACTTATTGAGAACTTTTTTTTTTCGTTTTTTGAAGAATGACGATATATTGCATTTACTTATTATAACTAGGAATGAAACTATACCTCGAGATATTCACTCGACAAAGTCAGAGTCTTGATATGTGAAAGACCAAGCAGAGGTTTGATTGGATCAAAAGGAGGAACCTGCAGGGCAAAGGGGCCATTGTAATCAATCATGACATCAACCAAAATTTACTAAAGCCATCAAATACACATCCACAAAAGTTATTTACCATTAAACACCATTGGAAGGTATCAAATACACATCCACTCATGATCATAGGGAACTATGAATTCCATAGGACTTGCCCTGTGAAATGAGTTATACACTTATACATCATGCATACATATACATCTTCTGCCTCGAAAGTAAAATAAACCATAAAATTAATCCCCAACAGATGAACCAAAAGAATGTAATTTTTAATTCACTGACATTCAGTTGTATGAAATAAAAATCTGAAAGAAATTGCATCACTTAAACTATATCATATCATGAATAATCTCCATATGCGAAGCTTAAATGATTCATGCACATATTTGTTTAAAATTGATTACCTGTGTGTCTCTTGGTGGCTTGCTGGAGGGCATACCATCACGTATAATTCTTTTTTAGCACTAAAAACATAAGCTAAACTTAAACAATATATTTTTTTAATTGGATAGAACCAATTACAACCACACTACCTGCTCACTCAGTATTTCAACATGCACTAAATAAACGACTACAATTTAAGCATCTCATACGAGATGATCTTCAAGGGTAACAACATTTCAATATAAAAAAACTGTGCCTAATAACAACAGTGCCAAGATTAAAATAGACCACACACCTTATTGTTTAAAATATAAACAATTATTGTTAGATTGTGGAAGGTTAGATATTTAGAAGGAAAAAGATTAATGTCAATGCATGGGAAAGCATCTGTCTACCTGTAATTCTCTCGACGATACAGTCGTCTCAGGGGCACCATATATAGTTGCACTTCTGATACCTCTCTAGTGTTTATCTTAAGATCAACTCTTACCTTAAAAATGGAACCTATTCCTCACCTTTCAAAATTTAAATGCAAATGCCAAATGTATATAAATCCTCTCTTCTAACTATAAAAAGCATAGTTAGCTACCCCAGCTTGTGGGCTTTCTTTTTTATTTACTCTTTCTTATTAGCACTGATTTGGTTGCTCTTCCATTGTAGAGATTGCAAATGAGGCAGAGCTTTTCCACCGTTCTTTGTACAGTGTACAACTCTTTTGGAAGTCAATATACTCTTTAACTTTCCTATATATATATATATATATAGCATAAAAGGAAACAACATAATACATAAAGAAAAAGGTCTAAAAGAACACAGACTGAAATACATTGCACAAAAAGAGATCTAACAACTCCTTCTTTGTATGTACTAAAATAACATACATTCTACTCAATGTTTTTCACAATCACCTTGCCTGTGTCTTACATTTCATCATAGACCCATGATAACATTCCATTCACATTTGCACAACAGAAACTAAATTCCATATGCATTCTATTCCCCCTAATAGAGTTTTAACCTAAACTTCGAATCAAACATACTAAAATAACGTTACACAGGCATGCTGAAATCACACAATTTGCAACACAGTTTCAACATGTTTTCAACCCATGACAAAATGTCATCATTTAGAAGTTAGCACATCCATTTATAGTTCATATAAAACCCACATAACATGCATTGTAAAGGTCTGTTACAAATCACTAAAACATAGACATTATATTAACCACCTAAACATTTTGAACAGATCACATTTCATGAAGCCAACATCATATCTACTAACATACCTACTCCAGACTCCAAACAGAAACAAGATGCATTAACTCTAGACAGCAAACTCTAGCATTGTAAGGAACAAGAGCATACATGGCAAACTCTTCATGGGCAAACAAAAGAAACAACCTTGTGCTCTTCAGACATAGATGAATCAGCACCGAAATCTATCCGCCGATGCCATGATAGGAAACGATGGGCAAGGAAGCTGCAATGGCTGGAGATGGTGCACTGGGCGTGAGATGATGGAGGGATTTGGTAATGCAAATCAGAGATTTTTTTAGGAGATGAGGGAGACAGAGATGGTGCACTGGGCGTGAGATGATGGAGGGATATAATTTGGTAATGCAAATGAGAGATTTTTTAGGAGATAAAGATAAATCGTGGATTGATGGATCTTATCTCTTAATGAAGAGATATCTCTTAATGAAGAGAGATCTGACCCTGACCCTCCATCATTTTTTTCATCAAATGAACTTTGTTTAAAATTGCTTTAACAACTGTTCAGCATTCTACCAAGGATACAAAGGCATATTGACATGTAAATATTTTCATTATTCTAGAAGGCATGTACCCACCTCCAAATTATAAGATAAGCATTTAATCTAATGTAGTGCAATAAAGTTCTTTATAGGAGGAAAAAAAATGAGATGGTAAAAAATTATCTAATCTCATGGTGAAAAATATATGGATCCATCCTTATGGGTTCTAGAGACCTGGTGATTATAATAAGTACCTGATAAAGCACCAAACATGAAACGAAGCATGAATACATAAAGCTTTAAACATATTAAGAATCTATGAACCATTTGAATGCACCCCAAATCAACTTTTGATTGGATACATCCATTCACTAAATCAATGGTAATGATATATCAGAAAGATTGTGACATTCATCCACTTGTATCTGCGTTAGTCTTTGAGTTTGTAACTTCACTTTTTAATTGATCAGGTACAATACTTGTATCTAAACTTCTTAGTGCTGCAAATGATTAAAGTTAAAAGAAAATCAAACTACAGGTTCTTTTCCATATGCATTACTTACCTTGGAAACCTCACGCAATTCTCTGAGAGGTCTGCTGGACTGCAACCTACTGAGAGCACTGCTCAAAGCTCCAACAGGTGGTATGGGCCCATTAAGATTTGCAGTAGGCAGAGAAACCTGCTTGTTATCATTAAGTATAACAATCATGTCCAAGTCGAGATACTCTGCATTGTTCATGGCTTCATAAGCCTGTCCTGCTGTCATGGCACCATCACCTATGACAGCAACTACATTGTTATTCCTGCCCTTGAGATCCCTCCCCACAGCCATTCCTGTTCATCAAGTACATCCCAAAGATTCAAAAAGAGAAAGAGCCAGATGGTGCATTTTGATGCATGCTCAATTATAATGTCAACTAATGTGATTAACAATTCCTGCTGCAAAAACACAGTGAAATAGATCCATATACCCTCTGGAAAAAATTCAAACCAATTGCAATTAGGGGTTCACCCAAACTTACCCACAGATCAAGAGAGAAAAAAGAAATCAACTTGGGTTAAAAATAGATCCCTGACATTCATCCGTAGATAGAAATTTACTTTCTTGATGAATAGAAACAGCAGAAATACAGGCAAATAGAGAAGTAAGATGGATACCCAAGCCTGCTGAAATAGTAGTAGAACTGTGACCGGTACCAAATCAATCATATTCACTTTCAGAACGTTTTGTGAATCCAGATAACCCATTTGTCTGTCTCATTGTTGGCATCTTATCTATTCTTCCTGTCAGGATTTTGTGTGGATAAGACTGCACAAACAATAAACTGTTAGGAACGTCATTCCTTTCTCATATTCTTAATATATATACCTATTTAGACAGAGGTGAGAAAACATCAGTAAAGAGATGTGCTTGGATGCACCCTTAATCAAAATGGATCTTTAACATTAGAGGAGCATATCCTGTTCGTTTGGGCAGCTTAGGAATCAGAAATCACATAAGGTGAGATACTGTTCTAATCTATTCCCATATTAATATAAGCAACAGAGCTGATATAGATATGGTGTGAACAATTAAAAGGAAATAGCATCCCACCTATTTTGTTTCAAATTCAACTCTCATTTCCCTACATAGGAAAAATAGGTGGATTCCATTTAATGTGACATCGCCAGACAATAGGCATTTCATTCATTTCTTAACCACTATTTTTTTCAGATTTCTAGCAAGCTCATTAATCTGAAACAGACCATCATCCAGAGACAATAAAATAAACAGATGGATCGGATCTTTTCTTTCTCCTACTTGATCTAATACTCATTTCATAATCCATAAACAACATATATAAAAAGGATAAAAGAACAGAAAGTAAAAGAGATCTCACCAGTAACAAGAAGCAAACCAGAGGGAAGCTATTTCAGAAAAATGACTCTCTTTCCCATGAATCACCCTGCGAGTATGATCAGAACCATTCCAGGAGTGATGCTTGGATTTGGATTAGAGTATAGAATTGAAAAAAAAAAAAAAAAAACCTGAGCTTGGTGGGTTTGTGCTTGCGGTGATTGACGATGGACTTTTTGACGTCGTCTGCTGGGTAGAACTTGGGGGGTTTTTCAAGTAATGTAATAAAGAGAGCCATCAAACATAAAAAAAAAAAAAACAGAACCCTAACTTCTCTATGCAATGCCTAAAATAATGAATGGAATCATTAATCATAGAAGATAGGGATAGAAGGGGGAGAGGGAGAGAGAGAGGCGACAATGACATAGTCACAGAGAGAGAGAAAGAGAATCGACAGAGAGAGGAGGGGATTAGATCGATTTACCTGAAGCCGAATGAGGAACGATTGTCACAGCCTCACAAGCATCCGAAGAGAAGCGATGCACTAGAAGGAAGAAGCCAAGAAACCTGAAGGGGCTAGCTGAGGTTGAGAGGAGTGAAGAACAGAAGAACGAAGTAGGGTTTTTTTTTTTCTTTTCTTCATTCATCGTGTTTGTCCTTTTGATATGGGGCGATGGCCTTAAACATATGGGGCGTGGGCCTTGTTCATGTGGGGCGTGGGCCAGTAGCCCAATAGAATTTTAAAGGGGTTTTGAAATTTAACCTGGGGCGGCCGCCCCAGATACAGGTAACGTGGGTCCGCCACTGCTCGCCAGGGGCTAGGGTTTGGGTTGTGAGATGAATGGATTTCTGCGGTAGATATGTTATATTTCACATTTGACCCCTTAAAATTTGATGGGAGAGGGAAAGGATTGTTTACCAACGAGAGAATGATACCGAGAGACAGTTTTAGCATTTTAGGGATTAAGAGATGGAAAGGGGAAAAAGGGCTTGGAGAGGGAAAACGTGGATGTGGAGGCGGGAGAGGGTAAAAATTAGGCCATTGCATTGGTGACAAAAAAATTTTGCCACCAAATCTATTGGATCTTTTGGTGACAAATTTTTTTGTCACCAAATCTCCTCTCTATTTGGCACCTAAGCTAAAGACTTTTCGTGACAAGCAAAAAAAATTTTTGTCACCGTTGTGTGCATTCCGTGACAACATTGATTTTTTGTCACCAAAGGGTGTCACCAATAGTGCATTTTGTTGTAGTGTTTGAAGGAGAATATTTACGAGATAAAATCGGATATGTGTGTTACTGGTGACACGTGTCACACTTTTATTTGCTAAAAGAAGGCCTTTTTTTTTTAGAAAAACGCCCGGGGAGTTTTGTATTTAAGTCTAATGACATGTCACTTTCCGAGGCTTAGAAAAAGGGCTTTTTCATGAAAATAACGCCCGGAGAATTTTGTAGCATGCCTCGTGTGTGTGTGTGTATATATAGATATGAGGGCTTTTTTATAAGTGTGGACCCCATTGGGGATGGAACCAGGGGGATGGAAAGATCTATGTGAGACCACCCCAAGTATCAAGTTTGACCCCAAACCCATGCCCCTAACACCTTCATCCATGTCCCACAAGTTTGATGGCTTCATATTCAGAAAAATATTCAACCCTCGATCCAGCGGTTCAGTCCATTCGGATGTGTGCCAATCCTTAAGATTAGTGACTATCAGAGGGGTCCCTATTGATTACCAGGTTTGCATGTGCTGCTAGTTGAGCTCCGCAAAAAAGTTCACATATAATAGGTGAGAACTAGCTCTCACTTGAATATTTCCCTATATATATGTATGTATATGTACATATATATAGAGAGCAGGGCTTTCCTAAACTGAAGCTTACCTTATCCTAAGCTGGAATAGTGTTGGTCCCACAAATCAAAGTTAATTATATCAATTTTTTGGATGATAGAACTAAAAATTCAGTTCTAATTAGATTTATCTTGATTTTAGAGACGATCATCATGCAAAATTAATGATAATTAACTTTGATTTGTGGAACCAGCACTGTTTCAACTTACGATGACCTAAACTTCAGCTTAGGAGAGCTGACCCCATATATATGAATATATATATGTATGTATCTATGAATATGTATAAGTATATGTATGTATATATATATATATGGGGCCCATTTCTAGCTCTCATCGAGGGATAGGATCGGAGGGGATGGAAATATCTATGTGGGACCACCCCAAGTATCAAGTTTGACCCCAGTTGCATGCTCCTGACCCCGTCATCGGCGGCCCAATAGTTTAATAGCATCTTATTAAAAAAAATCAGCCCTCCATCCAACAGTCCAGTCCATTTGGGTGTGTGTCAAACCTCGAGATTAATGACTATAAGGGGGTCCTTTGTGCACGATTTGGATTAATTGCTAGGTGGGCCTCACTAGTAGTTCTCACGGAAGCACAGTGAGAACTAGTTCTGATCACTTGAATATTTATATATATATATATAAATATACAAGGAGACGCTCCTGTGAGAGTATCTCTCACCTTACTATGAGAGATAAAGTAGGGACCCTTACATTTAAGTTGTTGGCATTGGATATGGATGTGAGGGCTCCCACCTTATCTCTTATAGTAAGGTGAGAGCATCTGTCATAGGAGCATCTCCCATATATATATATATATATATATACTAGTGATTGCCCGTATCAGAAGGTGCGGCGCACCATGTTCTGATCACAACTAAATCTGATTACTCTTCTTTTGATCACCTAACAACTAACCTGAGTTTTGGCACCCTATGAGGGGTAATTCGGTCCACCTATTTAACGATGTCCTGATTAGGTCCCAAGTCAAAGATCACCTTTTATTCATAGACCTCTGATTGCCCTAGGAATTGGCTCATTGCAATCTGTTCGTCGAGGGCTTTCCGTCCATATATAGAACTTCGAGCTCCGACGGGTGGATCAAAAATCATAATAGCAAGTCTCGCACCCACAGGGTGCCCACCTGAAAAATCACATATCACTTCTAGACCCCTGATCGCCCCCGAATGGCTCATCGCGATCTACTCATCGAGGGCTTTCCATCCATATATAGAACTTTGAAATCCGACGGGCGGATCAAAATCTGCGAAACCTGGGTCCCGGTGATTATTGCCTAGACCGGACCCCACTCCAGCCCACCTTTTGGGCCTCAAACCTCTAATTCAGACCCTGATTGGGCCTTTAACTAAACTTGTCGGACCTGACCTGAACCTGACCCAATCCAACCCATCAAACTCTACCCCAAATCAATCCGAACCCAAATCCAACTCAAACCCATCTAATCTGAATCTAACCCCAAACCTGGCCCAGACTCCTTGACCCATCGCCCGGATAAGGGAGAAAAAGTCCAGGGATCTGGGGAAGTAGTGTCCTACATCTCTGGACTCTCAAACCCCCTTAAACCCCTTAACCCCTTTCCTCTTAATCGCAGCCCTAGGATTTATGTACATAAATCCAAGGGTCCAAAATATGGGAAATTCAAAAACTGAGCTCCCTTACCAAAGGCGTTTTTTTTTTCTTTGCTTTTGACACCTTTTTTATCAATGGCATAACAATAAGAAAGTAAACACTCTTGCTTTTCTTTTAAATGAAGAAATGAAGAAGGGATGGCTATACCTGTAAATAACACAAACTTGTTGTCCCTTTTTGGGCCGTACAAATGTGAACGTGTTTTTTATGGGGATGGCAAAAACTTGTAAATTTCTCCAACTTTTAGCCCCTTTTTTTATTCCCCTATTAAAATCCAAGGGTCCAAAATATCCCTAGGATTTATGTACATAAATCTAAGGGTCCAAAATATGGAAAATTCAAAAACTGAGCTCCTTTATTATATAGATATATATAGGGTAATATTCAGGTGAGAATTAGTTCTCACATATTATATGAGAACTTTTTTGTGGGACCCAATTGTGGGCCTCATTTGGGGATGGGACCAAGGGGAGTGAAAAAATCTATGTGAGACCACCCCAAGTACCAAGTTTGACCCCAAACTCATGCCTCTTACCCCTTCATCCGTTGCCCACAAATTTAATGGATTCATATTCAAAAAAAATATTCAACCCTCGATCCAACAGTTCAGTCCATTCGGATGTGTGTCAATCTTTGAGATTAGTGACTATCAAGGGGTTCCCTATTGGTTGCTAGGCTTGGATGGGTTGCTAGTTGGGCCCCGCAAAAAAGTTCTCATATAAACTTGAATATTTCCCATATATATATGGAGATATTCATGTGCCTCTATCCCTCCCCATATTACGGTGAGGGACAACATAGAGAAGCCAACTTTATGATCCATCTGAATCATCTACACACATAGGACCCCCTAAATTAAACTAGACCCATCAAGTTTTCATCTATCCAAATGGATTGGACCGTTGGATCAAGGGTCAATTTTTTTTCTTTAATATAAAGTAGTTAAATTTGTGGGGCCGCATATGAAGGAGTAATAAGTGGTTTAATAAAAAGTCATGCGCACCCCAAACTTGATATAGGGGCCCATCCAAGATGTCTCTTTTCATTCTCCCCAAGTACCATAATCAAAGGGGCCATAGGTGGGCCCCATCAAGTTTGTCTCACACCATATGGTGAGGGATGGATGCACATGAACGTCCACAAGTTTAATAGCTTTATAACAAAGAAAAAAATTGACCCTCAATCCAACGGTCTAGTTCATCCGAATCCATGCAAATTCATGGGATTCATTGCCTATAAGGGGGTTATGAATGAGTGGTCAATTTGGATTGATCATGATGAGGTGGGCCCCAGTGGGTGTTCCGAACCGTAAGGACCGTAAGGACGGTCCTCTTTGATTGTTTCAAGTGATTTCGAAGGAGATGAATAATCGGTATTCCTGGAAAGGTATTGATAGTATTCCTCAGGATTTGGAATAACTGAAGATAATCTATTTTTTTCCCCTGAGAGAGATTATTATTATTGTGTTTCTTGATGTCAATGATGCACGTCTTTAAACTACAATCAAACTGCAGTCCATCAAAATGGATATCATGGATATAAAGTATTAAATTCTGAAAATATGAAATCTCAAGTTATGGTCACATTGGTTTTGTATTACATACATGAGTTCTGCATGCTGACTAAACATGCAGATAAATTGTCCCAAATGGTATCATCCCTGTTCAAACTTATTTATTTACTTTTTATCATTATTTGTTTATTTGTTATCATTATTTTTTGATGTCCCATCGCACACACCACACCTGCTATCTCCGCCCTCTTCCCTCTCTCTCCCTTCATATCCACGTCTCTGCTCTCCGTTACCCTCATCTATCCCGCTCCCTCTCCCTCTCCTTTCCCTCTCCCTCGGCTCTTTTTCTATAATCTTTGCTTCTTCCTCTGCTCTTTTATCCCCTATTTTCTCTCTTCTCTCTCTCTCTTTCTCTCATATCTCTCTCTCCCTGTCTCCTCCTGGACTGCACAACCCACGACAGCCAGCGGCCCCCTTCACCTGCAGAAATGCCATCTTTTCCATCTCCTTCTTTCTCCCTCATTCGTTTTCTTTCTTCTTTTTTTTCTTTTCTTTTCTCCTTCCTCTCCTTTCTTCTTCCCTGTCACTACTTCACCTCCCTGCATGCACATTGACACCACCATAACTGCACTCTCCCTGCACACCCCACACACATGCACCCACCTGAAGGCTAGCACCTCCCTCATCTATCAAGCAAAATGAAATTTTGCTATGAGCATTTTTTTTTTTTTTTTTTTGTATATACGTGGTGCGCCGTGCCTAAAGGCACGGGCAATGTAGTAGTATTATATATATATATATATATGCACTCCTTTGGCGGAGCATCGGGGCTCCTAAACAAGTAGTGGGGCCCATGTTTTTATCAGTCCGATTAGACCATGAAACAGGGACCCTTTGATAGTGACAGAGCTCGGAGTTTGGCACCCATATGGGTGAACTTGACCTAACCTGGGTGAACTTGACCGTTAGATCAAGTGTACACTCGTTTTAGACAGTTAAAACTAGTTGGTCGTAGATCAGGTGGGGCCCAGGATTATCTTATTCCCCATCACCATACACTAGTCAATACATTAGCCACCCGAGAAGGCCCAACGCTCAGCTAAGGGAGTCCCCCCCACCGCACCACACAAAACACATTCGTATGAGAAGAAGTCTTTATTTTGTGCGGCAGTCGCAGTGTCATCAGATGAGCTGTCCTCACTTACTTCGTAGTATGCAGATGAGGAGGAGGCAATATCTCATTCTCTGTCAAAAGTAGCTAGGGAGACTACAACCTTCGGTTCTACAAAGTTCTTCGTCGGAGTCATAAGAAGCAAAGACGTTCTTTAACATATACATTCAGCATAGTTGTCATCTTCACTACTACTGCCATTGACTTCATCTTAACCGTCACTGATTAACCAGTGGAACTGGAAAGACTCACTAGCAGACTACTGAAATAACTCTATTTCAGGTAGGCAGATAAAATCGAATCAACCCCGTTTGAGACAAATCAGACTTGCCAATCATGCTGTTAGGTTCACTTTTTTCTACAACTGCTATCTTAACTAACAAAGATAGGGGATTTTGGTTAAAATAAAGAAGGGAAATACTTAAATGAAGAATGCACTTGTTTCAAACTCGCGCTCTCTCCACGGGGCCACTTTTCGCGTAAAAGCCAGACTTAAATAGTGCATGGGGGAGGTAGGGACTTCACGTGCCTGACGGAATAAACGGTTTTTGAAGAGGCCAATCACCCTCGTCAGTAAAAGAAGAAGAAGAAAGTGCGCTTTTTTTATTTTTTATTTTTAAATCCCGTGACCATGAACTGACAAGGAATTTAGAAGCTTTAGGGCCACTTAATTAAAATATGAGTCACTCAAAATAAACGTCTCTTACTCGTATCACATATTTCAAAGTCCACTTAATATGTTGGCCCACCTAAATATTTGTTAAGTAGAATAAAATTGAATTAAATATTCTCTTTCTCGAATCCATATACGCAAAACATCATATATTCCTGAGGGTATATCGTTGGGCCAACTATTTAAAAGATGAATCCCTTATTAAAAACAAAATGCTTCTATCTTGTATGACTTATGTAAAGTGCCCACAATATGAAAAGCCCACAGTAAAATTTATTGAGTGAAAGTGTAATACACTTTTTAATCCACTTGTAGCTCAAGTGGTAATACCTCTCCCTATTCACGTATACAACAATGAATCAAAACCCTCCATCTATTGGATATGGACTTGTGTAGGGCGAGTGTGTGGTGTATATGTAATAGAGAAACAAGAGGTGTGATACATTTGATTTGAATTATAATAAAAATTCGCATGTTTTATCCATAGTGGGAAAATTTGAACTTCTCTTGCTAAATGCCTTTATCTTGTATGGGATCTGGCAAATTTCAATCTAATTTATTTGGGCCCATCATAAAATTAAAAATATATCATCAATTTGATGGTGGGTACATCTTTATTAGAATGAGAATTTGCAAGGGCACAACAAGGGTGGAGCATTTATTTGACGTTTAGATCTTTTAATAGATGAGTCCCATTGTATATATAGCCTCAACTTTCTTGTGAATCCAAGCCCCAAGGATCTTACTGCACAGCTAATAATGTCCAACACCCCTGTAGTTACTAAAAAAAAACTAAAAATCTGATTTATGCCTAACAATATCTAGCATAGCCTATTGAAAAGTTAAAATCTACCGGGAAAAACTCGGACGCACTACAATGGGTTGAACCTATTGAAAATCAAACCTCACAATAAACGCTTCCGCCTCTTGTCTATGTCATGACCATTTTACTTTAATAGGAGGTGGCCTACTATCAAATTGATCATAAACTCATGAACTTTTTATATTATTATTCATGATCAATCTTTTCTGCCATATCTCTATAAGAGACATCCATTTATTGTGAGCAGTTTAGATTTTAAATAGGTGGCCTCCATGTAGATTTACCCAAAAATACCACTTTTCTTCCTTCTTTACCCAAAACTTGGAATATCTTCCAAAGTCTACAAAACCCGCTAAGAGTTTTGGTTTTGTGAAGGGGCTTATTATATAAAAAATTGCAGCTAATCCCCCAAATGCTACACTTTCTCAGAAAAACTGACAAATTTCTTTTTTTTTTATTCCTTCAAACTCACCTCACCTAAAAGCTCATACTTGTCCAAGTTTTCGTACCTAGATAACCCAGGAATTTCTCATCTTTCACCATTATTAGAATAACCCAAAAAACCCTTTGATCTTTCTGCTACATTTAGAAAAGCAAAGAAAATTATGGGTTTTGCAATGTCATGCAAGAAGAAAAGTAGAAGCAACCACCAATTAGTCTTACGTTAGAAAACCATCAAGAAAACCATTCAAAAACACAAAAGAAAAACACCATCAAGAAAGAAAGCAATCCCATCAAAAACCCACATGCAATCATAGGTTGACAACCAAAGCAAGAAGATGAGAAAAGGTGGAGGTGATGGAGTGCAGACAGAGGGATGAAAGGACCGATACTTCTTTCGTGTTCGGCCGCAGTGAGTATGCCCACTAGAAGGGCAAATCACTTTGAGAATTCCATGCTGTAAAGCTACTTTCCACGAAACAGCTCATGGAACAAAATTTTTAAACAATACAAAAATTTCTAAACACGTTTTTTGGTAATGGGATTTTCTCCAAAATATATTTATCTCAATACAAATATGAGATAATTGGTTCAAATTGATTAAAAAAGAAAAATAAATGTTCAATAGGTGGCTAGGAACGATAAATGCTAGATATAAGTAATATTAGGGAAGTACACATATCAGATTGGTGCAGATTGAGCCAAATCCGTCACCAATCCGTTACCTACGGATTCATAAATTTGAAATCCGTCACCAATCCGTAGCCGTTTAAATCCGATCCAATTCGATCCGTGGACCGGATCGGATCAGATCAATCCGTTTAATCTAATGTTAAAAGAAAAATATTAAACATGTTGTAAAAAAATTACATTTTGACCCCTTAAATTTTTTTTCTTATTTTAAATTTAGACATCTTAATTTATATTTAAACTCCTTATATTTTTTTTATTTATATTCAATGTCAATAGATCGAATCGGATTGAATCCACGGATAGAGGGTGAAATCCGCCACCGATCCGTTGCTAACGGATTATAAAATTTTCAATCCGTCACCAATCCATTTACCTTCGGATCGGATAAAAATCCGCGGATCGGATCGGATTGGATTTATGGATCGACGGATTTTTTGTGCACTCCTAGGTAGTTTGAGTGGATCATCCACAGCCCTGGCAGATGATTCCCTCCACATGCTGAGTTTATTCCAATCAGCCTCAACAGATGTAACAGAAGTAACAGATGTATGTTCTGGTAATGCACAATGCTCAAACTACAAGGCTCATGTCACTTTCCCAACCAGTATCTGAATGTAACTCATGCAGGATGAGTGATGCTCTCAAAGTGGACATTAGTGAGTATCCTTTCTTCATCCAACATTATTTCTGCACTGCTGCTGCTGCTGGTTTTTTTTTTCTTTTCTTTTCTTTTCTTTTCTTTTCTTTTCTTATGTTGGTTTTTTCCCTGCCCCATGGCAATCTATTTCAGGGCAACAAAGTGTTGTAAAATCTCAATCTAAAATACATTTTAGGAAACCCTAACTAGAGATCAGGCCCATCAGACCAATGATCCAGATAACCGGAACATGGGCCACTATGGATTGGAAAGCTACACAATTATCAAGGAATAGGATCTGACAATTCCACCATCCCAATAACTACCTTGAGCATAGATGCCAAATGCTGGATCATTGCTCAATATCTGAAATTGATTTTCCACAAAAAATGAACAATAGAAAATGGAATGCAAGAGAACACCAACAAAATTGCATTTTTCTGGTCCACAAGATGGGCACTCTTTTAGTTGGAGGATCCAGAGCCATGATCCTCTTTAGGCGGTGCCAACTGCCTGATTATTTTCGATCTTGTCCATGGATCCATGGCAGCTCTCTGTGGTGGTTGAGGAGTGGCTGGTTTTGCCTCTCTAAGTTCGTTCTCCCTGTCAATAAACCTGCATGTATGCACACAATAGGAAGCATATGTCAGCATGTCGAGCATTTAAATCTATGAACGGCATGGACGAAAATGACCAAGCCAGAGAACATTTATAAATAAATGATGCCTAATTCATGTCTACTCCTCTTTTAAGTCTGTATGCATATCCCAGCTTCTCTATCATATATGCAGAAGCAGCTATAAAAGTAGAGGCACTGACAAGCAGTAATATACATTGAGATGCAACACCTAAGAATACAACTGAGATAAGAGAAATGCAAACTTGGCGGTAGACTTTTTAGCTAAGGAGAGAGTGGGTCATCATAGTTTGTAGATCATGCGAAATGGGTTGTTACCCCACTTACATTGGTTGAAGCAAGGAAAAAAAACTCACACTCGGGACCCGACTCGGTCAGGGCCGCGTCGGAGTTGAGTCGGGCGAGACCGGCCGAGTCCCAATTTAAAATAAAAATAGTCGGCCAAGTCTAGTGGCCGAGTCCCCATGGTTCAAGTCCGAGTCCCATAGGACCCGACTCATTTAGGGCCAAGTCTGAGGCGATGATTTTTTAATCCATGGGTTGAAGACCCTCAGTTGAAATGGGGAGATTTCTCCCTGGATCTAAACAAAATTTAGCTCAGAATTGCGTTGCTAGGAGAGCTATGGCTAAACATAGTATCTCAACGGTTGCAATTCCAAAGAGTTGTTTTTCAGCCCTTTTGAACTAAAGGCTAACCATAGTATTTCCCACAGGTAACCGTAGAACTCTGGTTTCCTGGGTTAAGGAACCTGGAAATTTGGGACTTTTAGCATATCTTAGGAACCCTAGCCTTGCCTAATAATGAATATGCATGAGACTTACGGTAAGGGGATGCATGAGATAAACATCTCCTTACAGGTTGTCCGGGAATCGTACGATGTACAAACCACATTGAAGCAAGGGAATACGATGTCCTACACTATAATTAAAGGCACCAAAGTACTATGAAAAGACATCTATGACCCCATTATCAAACAAGGTCAAATGGTGAGAAGGCAACTAAGAACTTAGGATAATTTGTAAAGATTCCTTGACTTGTGTCTAATTGATTGTAGTTTTGCATATTCCTTTATTGGTTATCTACATGTTATTGTAAAGATTCCTTTATTGGAAACAGCCTCTTTGCAAAAATGCAAGGGTAAGGCTGCGTACACATGCGCCCACCCTCCCCCTACCCCCGCTTAGCCGGGGAGCACTTTGTGCACCGGGTGAGCCCCTTTACATGTCTTGGGCATGTTTCCTCATTATCGGTATTTGTGTCAATTATGAGAACTCAAATGGACTTAGGAGTTAGGGTCCCCTTTGTGTATTGTTATTGGATTAAGTTGTTCTGTCTACTTTGTACCATTGTTGGGATCATTTGTGGTGGTTGAGACTAGGTGGCTTTGAATGTAAAGGCTATAAGAGGACTAATTGGGTATTGACTTTGATGGGACTTTGATGAACTTTGATAGATTGAGAGTAGTTCCTCATTCGTTTGATGAATCTTATTCGCGCAAGAAAAGCCTAGCCCATCATTTTAGTGTATTGATAGTATTCTTTGAGTCAGGCACCACTCGGCTGTTAACATCTAACACGGCTAGGGCACCTCTGTAGAATGGCCATTGTTTTATGACTGCAGATCGATTTTGAGGTGGATGTACACCACTAGGTACCGCCTTTTGATGTTTGTTACCCTGGGTACCATCTTGACCAGGCTATTCACCTACGTGTATTCTCTACCACAACTCAGTTCGAGAACGAGAGGGCAGCAATAATATTTCGTGGTGAATTAGATTGTGGACCGCCTAATTCTTCGGATGTTGATGTTTAAATTATCGTCTTATCGAATTCTTTCGATTTTTTGTATTCGCGCACTATTGCCTAGTTTATCTGCCTTTGATCTTCCATATGATAACATTGTCATTACTCCCACTTGATGCAGCATATATATGTTATCTATATTTTTTTCACCTATCGACTCTTCGTGTTCTATTGATCTACACTTTGTGCTTAGGTGCTGAGCCCACCGATCCCGAGGCGGAAATGGAGGTGATGCAAGAGGATCAACCTGATGAGTTCCACGAGTGGTGTGCAGAAGACATTGTCTGAGTCGTCACGTCCACGCACAGGAGAGCCTACACAATAGTATTGAGATAATTTTTTTGTATATCTTTTGTTGGCCTAGGCTTTTGTTAGTGGCCATGTAATTAAAATCCTTTTGGTATATTTTGTCCAAACTTTAACAATAGTAACGGGACTTATGCTTTGCTCTTTAAATTGTTCATAATTTTATCATCTGTTATTATTTGGTATCGACACTTCCGCAATAAATGTCCATATGAAAGAGGAATGTTATGTAAGCTCACAATGGACTTCGATCCAAATCATGGTTTGGGGCCATGTGTATTTTAATGCTTATCAGAAAAATTTTAAGTGGCCCTTAATCTCGCGCACCCAATGCACAGGAGCGTGACAGTTTTGTTGTGAAAAGCCGATCCCTTTCACAAGAGTGGCTTGGCGCTGTGGAGGCTCATTTGGTATGTGATTCTTTGGTTGGTGTGGAAGGAGAGAAATGAAAGAATATACGGAGGAACATCTTCATCACCTAAGGATATTATGAACTAGGCTTTGATTAAGATTGGTAAACGGCCCTCGGTTAAAAAATACTGCCATCACTTGTCTATGGACCATATTCGTCACAATCAGGAGATGTGTTTAGGTGCCAGTACTTTTTTTAAATTTTTAAATGATGACAATGTATTGATTGCTCAAAAAAAACTGTACAGTTTAAGAGATATATGCTTTCTCAAAAAGCCCCACAACAGAGGCGATGAGCAAAAAAAGCCCGAAGAGATAGAATGGGGACCCCCAAAAACACGGGCACAACCCCAAACCAAAAAATCAGGATCACCCTCAAACAAGCTAACAGGCAAGCATTACATAGAAACATTCAAGGCAGTTTTAAGAACTCCCTCTTTGGCGAGTTTATCCGTTTCCTGATTAGCCGATCTTTTTGTAAAGATATAGGTCAGCTCGACCTAATGGGTCAGCCCACAACCCATGTACTGGGCCAGCCCACAAGTCAAAAGATTATATGAGTTGTCTCATGATTGTACAACTAATAGTAGATATTAGTTTCCTTAAACAGTACTATAATCTTGTAAATATATAGGTCAGCTCGACCTCCCACAACCCACGTATTGGGCCAGCCCACAAGTCAAAAGATTATATGAGTTGTCTTATGATTGTACAACTAATAGTAGAAATTAGTTTCCTTAAACAGTACTAAAATCTTGTAATTAGATATGTTTAAGGAAACTAATATCTACTATTAGCTGTACAATCATAAGACAACTCATATAATCTTTTGACTTGTGGGCTGGCCCAATACATGGGTTGTGGGCTGACCCATTAGGTCGAGCTGACCTATATCTTTACACTTTTATTGTGGTGAAAAGATACATTTAACTCCCGCGACATCTAGACCACCTCTTCAATGATATCCGCAAGGTTCCAAGGAGGATTCGAGGATTGATTTGCCCACTGAATTACGCAATACGAGTCTCCTTCAATCAGTAGCCGTTGAGGATTGAGCTTTGACGCTTCACAGATGCCAGTATTAAAGGGCCAATAATTCAACTTTGTTGCTGGAACCGAAACCAGCCGAGCCTGAATAAGAAAGAAGAATGGTCCCTTCCGTATCACGAATGACTCCCCCTAAGCCAGCGGGGCCGGGATTTCCACAAGTACTACCATCAAGATTTAGCTTCAAAGCACCTAGAGGGGGAGGACACCATCTGGGGAGAGCTCTAGAATGTATAGGGTGAGATAAGACCACTTCCTTCCAATTATGAATTATGGAATTAATGGGTATGCCTTTGAAAAGAGGAATAAAGGAGACCCAGCTGGCCACAAAATGTTTAACTTTTTCCACCAATGTACTCACATATGAAGATCTACCTTCAAAGCACCTCAAGTTCCTCTCTTTCCAAATGGACCAAATGACTGCCAAGATACTTTAGGTGTCAGTACTTTCAAAGAGAAATAAGCAAATGAAGTGGTTTAACCCTCCTTTAGGGTCTTCAAAATTCAATGTTGACGGGGCAAACCAAGCCCCGCAGGTACCCATGGAGTTCTTCGTAATAAGTAATATCTTGCTATCCTTCTCTAAATACGTTTGCATTAAAGACTAATGAAGCTTAGATTTTGACAATAAATAGAGGCATTGAGATTTGCATGTGTAGTCTTTCTAGGATCCATTGATTAAGAAAAAACGATTCATCTAATGCAATCTCTTGGGCTTCAGATTTAACTGGGTTCGTGGAAGTTCTACTTTCATCTTTATGAAATTAGGTAGTTATCTTCTTCCATCCAGGTTGTTTTTCAGTATGTTTTTCAATTGGTGAATAAAGGGGTTAATGTTTTGCCTAAGAAAGGCACATCTGTGCCAGATGCCAGTGACTCTATTCCATTGCAATTCTTGTGTGTTGTTTTTACTTTGTTTCTTTGGTGCTTTGGTGTAAGGTATAATGCACTTATGCCATCTTATTTCATTATTCTTGTTGTGCTTGTTGTTTGTAGCCTTTGCTTTCCTTCCCTTCTTCTTATAAAATTTTACTATTACCGATAAAAAAATTATAAAAAAAAAAGCACATCAAATCATTTTCCCTCAACTAGTAGCATGCAAACCTTCCTCAGTGAGAATTAATAACGTGTGCGTTGAGAATTTTAAGCAAATGTAACCTTACTCAATATAGGCCATGGGTGCAGCATCCCCAACTCGAATTCGAGTTCGAAGTAATCTTGTGTACCCACCCGCTCTATCCCTGCTTGATAAACAAATACTTTCCTCATGAAGGCTACAAAAATTACTTGAACAAGAAACCAAGAAAGAAAATCATCAAGAAAATGAAGTTACTTATAACGATAAGCCAGCTCTGTGAATAGCTTATGGATAACTTCATCTCCACGAACAAAAGCAGCGGCACGTCTTGCAGCCGATAGAGTGCCCTGTAAACAATTTACCAAAGAAGAAATATGAAAATTGAAAGGGATAAAAGCAAAAGATATTATGGACATATTTGCGGTTTTCCCCGTTCGGGACCTTCTCAGAAAGAAACCTTCACAAATATAATGGGCTCACAGGCTTTCTTCAAAGAAAACTTACAAACACAGCTATTGCATAGCAACAAGCATAGTATGTTATGTAAGCTTCAAAGATTACATCAAACTTCCTTGTATTAGTTTTACAAGAATTTTCTCATATTTATAGATTACAATGGATGAAATAATTTAGAAAATACTACCAAATCATCATCATAAAACCTTGCTACAACTATGTTCGGGTCAGCTACAAGAATTTTGTTTCTCCAATCCAATCTATCCTTAACCAAATCCTTGGATAGGTTGGATTTCTTTAGATCTATTGTTACTACTTACTTCCATCCACGTCCTCTTCGGCCTACCCCTTCCCCTTGGTGGGGCATCAAACCTGCCTAGAAAAACTTTTCCTCGTCGGCATTATTGCTGACCTAAGTTGGACGTGTCCAAACCATCTCAAACGAGTTTTTCTTATTTTATCACTTATTGATGCTACCCTTAAATGCTCCCAAATATGTGATTTGATGCACATCTGATTCTATCTTTCCTTGTTTTACCACAAATCCACCTCAAGATTCTCATCTATGCTACACTCATTTTGTACATGTGTTGCTTCCTAATTGGCCAACATTCTACTCCATAGATGGAAAATACAACCAAAAAAGTTTGAAAATAATCCTCCCAACCTAAGAAAAATTTATTAAGATATTCTAATTATCCTATTGAAATCTAATCTAAATTAGGAACTCAACTGATCATTGTTATCTCTAACTAATGCTAAGCAACCTCAACCTTCCTAATACATATGATATGCTTAAATAGTCATATATTTATCACCCATCCCTGATAGCACCGTCCTTTCAAGTAAGGATCATGTAATTGGTAATTGATTACATTAAACTTAAGTAGTTTAACTCTTAAAATAAATGGTGGATGTATCGCAAAGAAAAATATCCATCGTGTTGTGCTAGTAATCATCGTCAGTAAATGGAGTCCATTTTCGCATCCCACTCATTTTAATAAGTCTATTAGAGCCGATGGCCCACTAGAACAAATTTGTTATGACCTTTCCCAACTACGAAGCAGGATCGTGCAGCTTAAAAAAGCCTTGCTAAAGGGGACAACATAAAGAAAGGAGGAGATCACTAGGCTTGAATTATGTGCAAATAAGGGTGAATTTTAGTTGGATTTAGGAAGATGGGGTTCTTATTTAATTAAGAAAATATGTGAGAAAAAAGATGAGAGATGATGAAAGGAACGATGTGCAACGGTTGTTAAGAAAGCAAATGGTAGTTCCCATAGGAGACAAGAACATAATCAGCCCAATTGTAGGATAAGAACAGACCATGCTTTAATAACATTTAAACTTCAAAGATCACATTAAACTTCCTTGTATATACAAAATGAGGAGAATCTCATATTTATATATTACAATAGGAAAATATTTTTCGCCAATAAGCAACAGAATATTGTGCTTATGCATGGGGCAAACTTGGATGCATTCCTAAGGTCTCTTTACGGAAAAGACTCATGCAAAATACCAGCTCCATCAGATTATCCTAGACCTTCATTTAACGATCTAAAAGTTCAATGGTCTTTTTAACCATAGAGGTTTTTGAGACTCAACCCAACAGTGAGTGAAGGTTTGTAATATTGGGCATGGTGCCAAATCATTGGGGGATAAGAGTGTAAAAGGAGCTGTAATGATCAAAGGTGAGCCCAACTGGACCTCATAGCAGGATTTTACATGTAGTCCACTCATAGGAGAAAATACTCCTTACAATAGGTTCTTCCTATTATAGGCAATCATCATCATCAACAAAGCCTGACACCAGTAATATGGGGTTGGCAAGAGATAGTTTTGATAAGTAATGGATGAGATAAAACTAGGAAACACAATTAAATAAGACTAAACATAATCCTGCCAACTCAATCAAATCAATTAAGACCAAAAGGGATCAACTTTTGGATAAAAGTGATGTTTTGAACTTGAGGACCTAGTGATGCAGCAGCAATACCGTATCATTGCAACAAGGCACGTGGGCCACATGTGGGACCCATGAAATTCTGGTTTTTTAATTATTATTAGCTTTAATTTTAGCAAAGATTGTAATTAGGATTAGTTTCTAATTTATTTGGATAGGATTATTATTTTGTTTCCTAGTTTGATTAGGATTGTTTCTTAGCCACTAAGTTTCTTTTATTATATATATGGCATTGTAGAGATTAATAATCTCATATTGGAGTTAATAGAATTTTCCCTTTGGATAGGATTATTATTTTGTTTCCTATTTTGTTTCCCGTTGGAGAGTGATCTTCTTCGTGTGATTATTTCCTGGGAACCTTAATTGTGCTCCGGCACTAGCAATCCTAACCCTAGAATTGCATCAATTGGTATTAGAGCTGGACGATCCAAATCGTCTGCGTGATTACACCTATCTAGCCATCCACTCGTCAATCCATCCTCATAGCCTCCCATCTAGGGATGGCAACTCCGTCCGGTCCGATCCGATCCGACCCGATACCCGCTCCGTTTGGATATGGATTTCGGATATTTTTTCGGAGATCGGGTCGGATTCGGATATGGATTTTGAAAAAAATTCGGAGATCGGATCGGAGGCGGATATGGAGATATCCGATCCGAATATCCGTTTGGATATCCGACCCGTATCCGACCCGTTTGGATATCCGTTTAACCCTTAATTGCGGTTTTCCCCCTTATCTTATATAATATTATATATAGTACACCATATATATATATATCAATATATTACAGAGAACACTTCAATAATTTGGATTTGTATGACTTGAGTAAGTGTGTTGAAACTTGAATGACTTTATTTTGGAAGTTTATTTTTGGATATATTTTGAATTGTATTGTCTTTTTAATGTTTTTAATGCTTAAATTATATTTTGAATTGTATTGTCTTTTTAATATTTTTTTAATGATTTGGATATCCGATTCTCCGTTTGGATATCCGATATCCGTTTGGAGGCGGGGATGGAGGATAGAATGGATATCCGTTTGGAGATCGGAGCGGATATGGAGCCGATCCGACCCGTTGCCATCCCTACTCCCATCATCATCCAAGAGTCCCAGACCATCGTCCGCCCTCCCCAAGCACCCCTACCCCATCTTCTCCACCCATCCACCGAACCCACATCGTCACCTTTCCAAACTCTAGAAACCCCAATCGGAATCCCAACAGCCACCCCAGCTGAGCCCTCCCTACTCTCCCAGAACCTAGCATTCCCTACCAACCCACTACCATCTATCATTCCATCTACGCCCCATCCCTAAATAAAATAAAATAAAATAAACCAAAATACCCAGCTCCCATTGAAACCCCAAAATCACCGTCGCCAAGACCTAATCCCCAACACCCAGCACCCAAATCCCATCTTCAAACCCCACTACGCCACCACTGCACCTCAGCCCATCGCCGCCCTCTTCCAGTCCGGAACCCCAAGCCCAAGAAGAAAAAACAAACAAAAAGAAGACTTGAGAAGATAAGGGTAGAGTAGGAAGAGGCATACCGTTCACACGCGCCTCGCCTCGACTCCAACCGCCGCCACTGGCGCCCATCTCTTCCCTCTCGCCCTCGTCGAAGATCAGGAACGAAAAGGGACCAACAAAGATAATAAAATTGGCACAGGGAATCCAGGAAGGACAGTTGTCTTCCCGGTGATCACTCTTCGGCTCTTATACCAAATTGGCACAGCCCGGATCAGCGATCGATGCGTTAGATCAATCTCCTGAGGGATTGATTGAATCCAAGAGGGATTCCAGCCACTAGGGCACCAACAAAACCATGAAACCCAACATGGAAGTCACAATGAACTCTGAAATTTTATTATCAATTGAAATTAACATTCTAAATACAATGAGGCCTAACATCCTTATATAGAGGCATGGATAAAAATATCGGCTACTACGCTACGTAGCGTAGCGGCCGGTACCGCCACGCTATTTAGAAAATAGCGGGTATCGCGCCGTTGCGGCCGCTACATATGTGTAGCGGCTGCTACGACCGCCACAAAACGTGGCGGCCTATACGTATCGTTTTGTTTTTTTTTTTTTTCAGGGGCGCTGCCCCCTGGACCCCCGCCGAGGGATACCCCCGGACCCCCTCCGCAAATCGCATGTTTTAGAGAAGTGTCAATCAAGAAGACGAAAGGATCCTACTTGACCATGATAGCTAAGACTCTTTTGCTGGTTGTCTTTCCGTTTTTGTGCTTGGATGTCTATTATTATCATAACTTGCTAGATAAGATATTAAACCTGTTTAATTATGTTTAAAATTATATAGTAGTAAAGATATAGTTACCTATTAGTACTATATTTTTAACCGGTCTTAATTAAATTGTTTTATAAAGAACTCTCATTGTGCTGGTGACTAAGGTATTCCTATTTCCTTCACTAACTCTCTACTCTGTCATTTCTAAATTGGTGTTGATTGTTGATCACTTCATAGTTCATTCACTTGATTGAATTTGAACCTTGAATGTTGAAGTATTGATATTTAATTGTTCAATGTTCATTAATGAGTAATTACCTAACTCTTAAGTCTTATGCCTTTATTTCATGTTCTAGTTTTTTTTTTTTTTTATGAGCTTTCAATTACTTTCTAAGTTAGTATGACTAAGAAACATGAATACATATGAAAAAACTAATCATTACTATTATTTTCTATTTATACAGCGATACAGGACTTCATATATTGAGGGCAACGCTACGCCCCCTTTTCTTACTTACTTTTGCAAAAGAACCACATATTCTTTCATTTTATAATTTTCTGAATTTTCTAGAATTTTTTCAGATTTTTTAGGCAATTTTTTTAATTAACACCGCTACGCCACTACGTATCCCCGCTACGCTACGTATCGCCCGCTTCGTAGCGGTTTGGCGGCGGGCCGCTACGCCCGCCGCTACCGCTATTTTCATCCTTGTATAGAGGAGTTGGCTTAATCTCTAAGCAACAATATTTCCTAACATCTGAATAATGCCTAAAATAAAATAGGAAACTAACTACTATTAATCCTAAACAAATCAAACTACTTAATAATACTTCCTAAATGGATGTCCCATTGGGTCTATGGACTGGACCCAATGGGTTGGTTGACCTATTGTCTGGCCTGCATCAGTGAATGTAGAATAGGAATTAAACACCATGTCCGACTGTCGTATAATGATAATTGATGTGACTAAATTGGTTTTGTGATCCCACCCCATAATCATCATCATCATCATCAAAGCCTTGTCCCAACTATATTGGGGTCGGCTTTCAAGCCAGATGGCTCTCAGCCTTCATTTGCTCCCTTGAGGTCGCCTACACTTGCTCATCTGTTTGCTGGGAGGGCGTTTAATTTGAAGCTCACCGCTATTTGCTGTCTAACTAGGGGAACGTTGTTTATGTGATCTCTCTATGAGGACCGCTTTGTGATACCTCCCTTAGTCAAACTCTTCCTATACTCGCTTGCCATGGGGTCGTATCCACTACCGGTATCTTCAGAGCGGGTGTTCTGTCTATTTGGCAAAAGAGCGGAGACCGCATCTCATCCCATCAGTGTTCCATCTGAGGGTGTTGCCTCACCAGATTATGTGTTGTTTATTTGGCGATTGGGATTCAAACCATCGGCTCAACAGCATGAGCCTAATCGATTAAGATAGTGCTTCCCATAGATGACCTCTAACTCTTTCCAAAATGGATTTATCAAGTTTAGTGCACGTTCTATTTGAGAAGTATGTTTGATCCCACCCCATAACTAATAATAGTTTTGTTAAACAGGCCCAAGGCCCAAAGTGTTAAACAGGCCCAAGGCCCAAAGCCCATCAGTAGTCAAATGCTATATCTCACGTGGAATTGATTTGGGTCAATATTGAGACAGCTGTAGCTTTCTTAACTTAGAATAGCAATGGTTGTAATTAGTTGATTTCCTAACTTAGGTTAATGATTGATATTATTAGATTGTTTTCCTTTCTTAGAGCCTTGATTAAAGGCATGTAAATACCTATATACTGATGGACAATCTCCATAGAAAGACACACAGAATAATATATTCTCAAGAGTATTCAAAACTCTTTTCAATCGTGAGTTTGTCATGGTATCAGAGCCACGTTCAAGGCAGTCTTGATCTTAGACACCTTCCATAGCATCAAGGGATTAGAGGTATAGAGAAACAAGTCTCTCTCATGCAACAAACAGATCTCTTCTGTTTCAAGAAAATTCCAGCGACTTCTCCTTGCTGCATCGGTGACATCCAGTTGGTGGCCCACCCTTGATCAATCAAATCAACTTTCGAAATCCTCCCTTCATGGTCGCCTGATATTTCTAAGGTTGTTGGGGATTTTTTCAGGATTTTTCAGCACCTCCAGGTAGTTCTTCTGATCATTTTTGTGTTATTTCCAAATATCACAACAGTTTCATCAAAACCATCCAGAATCTTGGATTTTCAGCGGAATAGGTTCAAATCTGTTCCAGAAGGTGCGAAAATACTGTAGCTTATCAGATCATACTTCTGATCAGTGGTCAGATCCACCTGTGGGACCCACGTATAGCATCTACAGCCCCAGTCAAGGACGTCAGTGGGCTGTTTTTACTGTTTGTTTGGTCAGATTTATTTTTTTTCTCCCTCCTGCCTGGTTGGTTCTTGCCTGTTGCTTGAGATTTGCTTGAGTTGATTACTACTCTTACTGTTTCAATCCAATTTTTTCCAATCTAACACTGAGATGGAAAAATCTGAGATTACTTTGATTAAATTTACTGGACAAAATTATCCTGCCTGGTCCTTCCAATTTCAAATATATCTCGAAGCTAAAGAATTGTGGGGATTTGTTTCTGGAACTGACCCTAAACCCACTGAGGATGAGAAGAAGATCTCCTCTTGGCATACTAAAGATGCCAAAATCAAATCCTGGATTCTGGGATCTGTCGAGCCTCATCTGATAATGAATCTCAAGCCTTACTCTACCTCGAAAGCCATGTGGGGGTACCTGAAGAAAGTATATCACCAAACTAACTCTGCACGTCAGTTTCATCTTGAATGTGCGATTGCTGAGTATGCTCAAGGGACAATGTCGGTACAAGACTACTATTCTGGATTTCGTACTCTGTGGTCAGAATATGATAGTATTAACTATGCGGATGTAGATGACAATGTTTTAACAGTGATCCAAGACCTTCAGGCCTCTACTCAGCGCGATCAGTTTTTGATGAAACTGCGCAATGAATATGAAAGTGTCCGCTCGGCCCTGATGAATCGGACACCCCTACCTTCATTGGATGTTTGCTTGAATGAACTCTTACGCGAAGAACAACGCCTTACGACCTCGGCTCATATTGCTCAACAAAAAACTGAGACCTATTCGGTCGCTTTCTCGGCAAACAAAGCTTCTCAGCCTCCGCCTCATGATTTGAGCAAAACTCAATGCTACAGTTGTCAAAAATTTGGACATCTTGCATCTCAGTGCAAACAGAAGGTCTGCCGTTACTGTAAAAAGTCGGGACATATCATCTCTGAATGTCGCCGCCGCCCACAACGTCCATCTCCGCAGTATCAGACTCCACAGTCTCAGACTCCACATGCCTATGTTGCTTCTTCGGATATGCCTGCTCCTACATCTGCATCCTCACAGCCTGGGCCCTCATCTTCTCTCACTCCTGAATTGGTCCAACAAATGATTGTCAATGCTCTTTCTGCATTTGGTCTATCAGGTACATCCCATCCATCATCTACTTGGTTCCTTGATTCCGGGGCATCTAATCATATGACGTCTTCCCGTGCCCGACTCTCAAATATGCACAAATACAATGGCCATCTTCAAATACAAACTGCTAACGGGGACCAGGTTCCCATCACTGCTGTCGGTGACATTCCTGGTCCCATTCCGTTGAAAAATGTTTATCTGTGTCCCAATTTAACTTCAAATCTTTTGTCAGTCGGGCAGCTTGTTGAAAATAATTGTAACATTTCGTTTTCTTCTACTGGTTGTGTTGTGCAGGACCAGATGTCAGGGAAGGAGATCGCGAGGGGACCTAAGTGTGGACGCTTGTTTCCACTGGATTTTTCTAAATTTTCTAGGACTCAATTTGACAATAATGTGTTTTGTTTTTCTCTTAGAGATAATTGCCGTTTGTGGCATAATAGACTGGGACATCCTCATTCCAAGGCTTTATCCCTTATGTTAAATTCTGGTTTATTAAATAAATCTATTGGTTTATCTACTTGTGTGCCTTTTGATTGTGCTACTTGTAAAATGGGAAAGAGCAAAACTCTTCCGTTTCCTCTCTCCACTTCCCACACCACTCAATGTTTTGATTTAGTTCATAGTGATGTATGGGGAATTGCTCCAGCCCTTTCCCATGCTAACTATAAATATTTTGTGACTTTCATTGATGATTTTAGTCGGTTCACATGGGTATATTTTCTCCATTCAAAATCTGATGTTTTTAATGTTTTTAAAATTTTTCTCGCTTATGTTGAGAATCAATTTTCCACTTGCATTAAAATCTTGCGATCTGATTCCGGCGGGGAATATGTATCCTCAGATTTTCAACGGTTTTTGCAACAAAAAGGCATTATTTCTCAAAAAACTTGTCCTTATACTCCCCAGCAGAATGGAGTTGCTGAAAGGAAAAATAGACATCTCCTTGATGTCACTCGTTCCCTTCTTCTTGAATCATCGGTTCCTACCCGTTTCTGGGTTGAGGCATTGGCTACGGCGACTCATCTAATTAATCGTATGCCATCCACTTCCATTGAGAATCAAAGTCCATATTACCGATTGTACAAGATCTCTCCATCCTATGATGATCTTCATGTTTTTGGCTCCATTTGTTTTGTGCATTTGCCTCCTTCTGAGAGAACAAAACTAACCAAACAATCTGCCCAGTGTGTTTTTTTAGGATATGCACCCTTCCAGAAAGGGTTCCTTTGTTATGATCCTCACATTCGTCGCTTACGTACCTCTAGGAATGTCGTTTTCTTTGAACAACAATATTTTTTTCAAAAACATATTGATCCTTCTCCCTCCTCCTCATCTTCTTTTGTGTCTTTACCTGGTTTTTCTGACAACCCATCAATTGTTCGATTTAATCAAAATTTTGTGTATCATCGAAGGAACAGAGAAGCGCCTACCAGGGATCCCCCTCCTGATCTTCCTCCGGCATCTGATCCACCCCCGGCACTTGATACCTCTGGACATCCTTCATTGCGTCGCTCCACTCGTCTTTCGGTACCACCAGCTCGTTATGGGTTTTCACATACTTCTTTAATGGCCACTTTATCTTCTTCTTCCGTTCCCCAATCCTATTCTCAAGCTGTGCAGGATCAATGTTGGAATAAGGCTATGCAAGATGAACTAGATGCATTAGAGCAAAATCAGACGTGGGACGTTGTCCCGCTTCCTTTAGGTGTCAAACCTATTGGCTGTAAGTGGGTTTTTTCTCTCAAGCTCAAATCAGATGGTACTTTAGATCGCTATAAGGCGCGTCTGGTTGCTCTTGGAAATCGGCAGGAATATGGCATTGATTATGATGAAACTTTTGCTCCGGTTGCCAAAATGACTACCGTACGCACAATTCTTGTTGTTGCTGCATCCCAGTCTTGGCCTCTATATCAAATGGATGTCAAGAATGCGTTTCTACATGGTGATCTCAAAGAAGATGTCTATATGCGCTTGCCTCAGGGATGCTCCTCCGAGAAGGGTATGGTTGCCAAACTTCGTCGCTCCCTCTATGGTCTGAAGCAAGCTCCTCGTGCATGGTTTGAGAAATTTCAAGCTGCTCTTCTCCGCTTGGATTTTCATCCGAGCTCGTATGATCCTTCTATGTTTCTACATCATGCTCCATCCGGGATCACTGTACTACTTGTCTATGTTGATGACATCGTCATTACTGGTCCTAATGCGAAAATGATTCAGGAGCTCCAAGCTTCTCTTAGTGAGACATTTCACATGAAGGATCTCGGCCCTCTACACTACTTCCTCGGTCTTGAAGTTCATCAATCGCCTACAGGAATAGTTCTAAATCAACACAAATACATTGTTGATCTCATTGACTTAGCTGGCCTTACTACCTCTGCACCAGTAGATACGCCAGTCGAAATGAATGTCAAACTCAGCAGAGAAGAGGGTGATCTTCTTTCCGATCCTACTGCATATCGCCAGTTAGTTGGTAGCTTGATCTACCTGACGATCACTCGTCCTGATATCTCTTATGCGGTCAATCTGATGAGTCAGTTCATGACTGCTCCTCGTCACCTTCATCTAGCGGCTGTTCGTCGCATCATTCGGTATCTGATTCGCACACCGACTCGTGGGCTATTTTTTCCATCCAACAATCCTCTTTCTCTCAAAGCTTATTCAGATGCTGATTGGGCTGGCTGTCCGGATACTCGCAGATCGACGACAGGATGGTGTATGTTTTTAGGTGATAGTCTCATTTCTTGGAAATGCAAGAAACAAGGAACAGTTTCCAAATCCTCTACCGAGGCTGAGTACAGAGCCATGTCTGCTGCCTGCTTCGAAATTCTTTGGCTACGCGGTCTGCTCTCTGATATTGGTTTTCCAGCAGAAGGCGCTACCCCCCTCTATGCTGATAATACAAGTGCAATTCGGATTACTGAAAATCCGATTTTTCATGAACGCACTAAACATATCGAGGTTGATTGTCACTTCATACGTGATGAGTTTAAACGTGATGTCATCAGCCTTCCTCATGTCTCCACTGAACTTCAACTTGCTGATATTCTTACTAAAGGTCTTCCGCGCCCTCGACATCAGTTCTTGGTTCACAAATTGATGCTTGTTGATTCTCCCGCATCAATTTGAGGGGGGGTGTTAAACAGGCCCAAGGCCCAAAGTGTTAAACAGGCCCAAGGCCCAAAGCCCATCAGTAGTCAAATGCTATATCTCACGTGGAATTGATTTGGGTCAATATTGAGACAGCTGTAGCTTTCTTAACTTAGAATAGCAATGGTTGTAATTAGTTGATTTCCTAACTTAGGTTAATGATTGATATTATTAGATTGTTTTCCTTTCTTAGAGCCTTGATTAAAGGCATGTAAATACCTATATAATGATGGACAATCTCCATAGAAAGACACAGAATAATATATTCTCAAGAGTATTCAAAACTCTTTTCAATCGTGAGTTTGTCAAGTTTTAGGATCAAAAAACCCACAGCTAAATGAAGGTTTGGCGCAAAACCCATGTGGTCATGTTATTTTTGGGTACAACGGCATATCAAAATGATTTTTGGTTGATGGCAAGATCCCAAATATGGGTTTATGGCTTGACCGAGTTATGTTAGGATTAGAATTATAAATTACTTACCATGGAACAGTCGAATACATGATTTTGTGATTTATATATTAGTAGGTATTCGGGAAATGTTGACAATTGTTGATGTTGGACCAGTTTAAGGGTGTTAGTATTGGAAAGAGCACTGGAATCCCAGACTATTGATGGATTTATAACATAACAGTAGCATGCCTTGATTCTGATTTTGTATATGTTAAGTTGTAACTGGTATATTGATGGTTGCTATATTGACACTTGTTATATGATTTGAGAATTGTTTATAAATATGTTGGTAGCACATTATGATGTCATATGATGCACTATGTTGAGACTTGTCTATATCTATGTTGATGTTACAAGTTTCTTATTACATTTGTTGGTTTTGAGATGGTAATGTGGAGATTGTGAAAAGTTTCAAACTTAGTGGGGTAGTTGTGTGATCACTCGTGCACAAATTGGGTAACCATTATGAGAGGGACTAGGGCGTATTAAACCCGAGAAACTGTGTAAGAGGCCGATTTCAAGACCACCTCGTCATAGTAATTATGTTAACATTATAAACTGAAATTAGTTGGACCAACCCATGGGACAGCCTAGATCACCAACACGGTACGACGTCGATGTCGATGTCGTCACACTAGAGCGAAGATTTTGTTGATGATGGTTATCAGGCCAAGCTCTTTTATTGACCACGGGTCAACTCTATTTATATGTGATTACCTGGCTACTAGGATCAGCGATTTTACCTGACTAGTGAGTCAGAGGTTAACTAACTATGAGTCCGCTGTTCAACTGACTATAGAATACCTCCTTATGTGTGGAGCATCCATGAGATGCAAGAGATGGGTCAGTGCATCCGGTGGTGAGGTGGTTGTCCTAAGGATAGATCCAGAGACCTCTAAACTTTAAATATCACTTTATTGAGATGCATTGACACTCTATCACAATGTTGTACACAAATGTAGATTTAGATTTCTATTCATTCAGTGTTACTAATTGTGTGTTTTCGCCCTAATCCCAGGTAACCGGAAATAAAACGACATGAGGATCCTGGCAACGAAGAAATAGGATTCGATATTTGCGGCTGAGCGACAACGAGACACGTCAAAAATTAGAATATTAGTTTAGATAATTTAGTTAATTCATCTTAGTCATCAAAGAGTAATTCATGGATTTTATTTCTTATTCTGAATTATTATTTAACCTTGAGTTCTGGATTTATTATTTGAATCAAAGATGGAACTAATTAGTTAAATGTCTGATTATTTATGCTTATGATGATTTGATTGATGATGATGATATGTTACTATTTGGAAACGGCATGGAATCCGACAGGGCACCGGACTTTGTGTCATTACAAGAAGTAACTTTTATAATACTACTTTTCGGTAAGCACTTTTAACTTTTAAAATGTCCAACCAAACACACCTGAAGCCATTTACCTTCTTTGAACCCTAAGGAGTTGCAGAAGATGAATGGGAGAGGATATGGGGAAAAAATCAACAGGAACCCCTTACCCGAGCCTTTCCCTCCTGCTCCCCTTCTTCTCTTCTTCCTCTACCTTTTCCTCTTTCTCGTTCTCCATCTAAAAGAATCATGCGAGTGGGGGGGTTTCGATTTAACTTGGGCGACAATCCTCTTAAGAGGATTGGGCCCACCTAATTTTTCTCTTTTTTATTTTTTCTACTTTTTTTTCAATTGTTTATTTCCAATGGGACCTAGTGATGGGTGTGAAATACAAGGTGGGGTCATGCCCAGTGGATATTTATTAGGTCAAAAATTGGTATGACTTTAAAGAGCTTCAAATTTTATTTATTTTCTTTTAAGAAAATATGTCTTCCATTCTATGTAGCTTATAATGATTAACTTTCGTTACCTGGCTTGTCAAGCTGGCTAACCAAGCCACTAAATTGATCAGTGGGTCACACTTAGTTCGGTATTGAGTATTTTACTATATATCCTAGCCACACCAATATACTTTGCATTTAATTTCATTTAATTAATTTTGTGGATACTGGGGTCCCAAGTTATGACCACTACATATATTTGATTAATTTAATAATTATTCATTTTGTTCAATTAGCTTATGTTAACCTTAATTTTTTTTAATGCAATGGCCTATGATATTGACACATGAAATAACAAATTCGGGTCTCAGTCCTTACATCGATCCCTCGGCATATGTAAAACTAAGGTGCCAACACCACTCAACCATGTGCAACTAAGTTTCATTGTTTAAAAAAAATCTAGAAAAAATAATATCATGAACAAATATAATAATTAGTTACAAGACGTGGAGCCTTGCACACTAAAGTAAATTCAGACCTTTTTCAAAAAAGATAAATAATAACAAATGAGGTATTTGGGATAAGACTAAATAAACTAACAAATTTATTTACTATATATTATAAGAGGCTTGTACTCACATCTTTCCCAAGTTGCACCATGTTATCAGCAAGACGTCGAACTTCCTTCGCCTGAACGTTAAAAATATAGATTTTTTAACTTGATTTACACTAAAATCTCAAACAAGGTCATCAAAAATCACTACAAGACAATAAATATATATATTTTTTGTTGGAGATTTGGGTGGGGTGGAGTGCAATGGCGAAGCCACATAGGGTTGAGGAGGGGCAATTTCTCCTTCTCAACTTCTTCATTTCCATAAAGATAGGAGAAAGAAATTAAAAGTCTTAATGCCCATTTAGATCTATCCTTTTTGCCCCTCCTCAACTGTTTTCTTATTTTATTTGCCCTTTAACAATTTGTTTCCACTTAGTAAAGAATAGATTTTTCAAAACACATAAGGGCAATTTTATCTTTTACTTTTATCCAAAAGACAACTCACCAAATCACCATTAATATCCTTTGCTTTGATTGGCTCTCCTCAACTCTCTCTTGCTTTTTTTCTTGTTTGCCCCTCAACAACTTTTTTTCCCTCTTAGTAAACAATAGAACTTTCAAAACAAATAAGGGCAATATCATCTTTTGCTTTTATCCAAAAGACAACTACTCATCAAATCACCTTTGAAATCCTTACTTTCACCTTTCCTATTGCTCCTATATGCTTCTTCTTCTTCTTTTTTCTTTCCTTTTCTTTGCCCTTTATTGAGTCTAGAATTTAGTTCCTCTAAAGTTAAAAAAAAAAAATATATATATATATATATGACATGCTTACAAGTAAATATGCTAAAATCATGCAATTTAAAATTCTTCTCTAGTCTTCTGGACCCATTATTGAATGTTGTTGGACGTGAAGAGCAATAAAAAAAATCATCATTATTATCAGTTTTGGGATATAATTTAATAAGACACTTTTCTCTTGTGCACCTGCGTACTACGCATGGTGTCTTTCACCATGCTGGACCCAATGAAATTCAGGGGGCTTCCCACCTTTAATGATAGTCCAGATGCGCACGTAGGAAAAAAAATCATATCTAATAACAAGTTTATTAACTAAATTGGATTAAATACATGATTTCAAAGTTTCAATATTATGTTCACACATTCATTCCTTCTTCTTTTTTTTCATACTCCTCGCTAAGAGAAATTTTTTGCCTCCCACCAAGAGTGGAGAGGGTGAAGAATCACAAGGAATGTATCAACTTGCCCAAAGCCTAATATAGAAATAGAAAAAACAAGAAAACTTTAAAATTCAATCGTTTAAAACCCCAACATCATTTTCCTTTTTTTCTGTTTTTTAATAATAAATCCCAATATCATATGCCTTCACAAATTATATTTTCTTTGTTCTTCCCTGTCATGACAGCATAGCTTATCTCATTTATTTATGGCTTTTATTTCCTTCAATTGCTAAATCCTTCTAATCAAATATATCAACAGAATGCTCTATCTGTTGGAACAACTATCAACAAATTACACCTTATAATTCTATCACCCAACAACAAAATAAAAACCTATTTTAAATCAATTTCAAGACATGCGAACCGACTAACAGATTGGTTGTAAGGCATCTCCATTTCCACAAGGACGACCAATGATCAATCTCAATTATTGCTTCGGTGGTTAGGGACTTGTACGGTGTGACTTGAGTATTTACCAAAGCAAAGATTAAAAAAAAATCAATTTCTTGACAATAACCCCCTTGGCTCAGAGAAACTTCAGCCACCCCAGTCACTTCAAATCTATTTCACTCGCCAACCCCACAATCACATGACAGCCGGCACTCTTTATGTTGTTGTTTGAGTTCTTTCTAATTTCAAGTTACTCATAACGACCACCCGCAAAGTGAAAATATCTACTTCATGTCTGCAGTGAATTTAGCCTAAAGATCATGCAAAAGGTCTCACCTGATGTATGGACCAGTTCTTAATGTGGCTGGTTTTTGAACTGGGGTTGGTATCGAACTGCAAACTCAAATATGTATGAGTCGAACTACAAACCATGTGACTATGCTTTGGACCGTAGGACACCCCTACTAGGTCATTTATATCTTTACAAAAGTTGTCGGTCATGGACAGCATTGAGTTCCACCTCTTGCAACTAAGACATCATCATAGTTGAATCTGCGAACGAATGAAAATTAGACCCATTCCAGTGTAATAATACCAACAGGTGATGTAATAAGATCTACAATTTCAAAATGATAGGGATTTGTTGCTTCCATAGGTTGGTAAGTGGTAATTTTCCACCTTTAAGAGGATTCGTTACACTGCACCAAATTCTTGTTGGGTGTCCTCCCACCATCAAAATTACTTCCCAATCAGATTCCAATGGACTCAAAAACTTCTTCCACCTGTGCAGGGATAGCCCATAGCACTTACCCAGGCCCTTCTAACCATCTCTCAAAGAAAAGAACTCTAGTGATCTCACCTAGACCATTGTATCAACTCAATATCACAACCACTCAGAAGACAAAACACCACCAAAATCTAAAACAAGAAATATAAAAACTCACAAAAAACTCGAACTGTGCGTTGATAAATAAAATTATAAATAGCTGTATGTGAGTTGTTAAATATCCCAATTAAGATAATACCACAAAAGGGGTAAAACCATAACAAGGCCAACCATCTAAAACCCCAATACCATATGAACTCGGTACAATTCTCACATTATCTATTTCCATACCTGAACCACAATCACCCAATTCACTATACTTGAACAGCATTATAGTTTATATCAAACAAAATTAAAGCTTGATTCAGACAAACAGTTTCATTCAATTTTATCCATTTTCAAAATATAACCAATTACCCAATTTCCAGTTTTGCCTGCCAGTTTGGAATTAATTTTCTTAAGTGGTCTAAATGAAGCTGTATTTTTAGAAAGGAATGTCCAACGTCAGAAGCAGGTTGTGCAAACTTGACAAGGTATATTGGTAATTGAAAAAGTAAAGCAATGCAGAGTCATCACTTAATAAGGCTTATAAGGTTCATAATGATACCATAATCAGAATTCTTTCTTTACCTCTTTTCCTGTTTTTAGTTGAAACTTTGTAAACTTTTGTCACAAAATTTCAATTAATCGTTTAAAAGTCAGAATATCAATTTTCTTAAGTGAGTGCACCCCTATCACAGGTATCTGTAAATCTTTTGAAATGAGATAATTGATATTTTGATAATTTTATTCCTTAGTTGCAGCAAATAATAGTTAATCCATTTTTTTTAATCTGATGTTGTCACTTGTCACTTGTTCAAGAATACATGAAGTCTCACAATGCAGTTCTCTCAACCCATTTGGTCAACTAGGAATCGAGCCAAGTCAAATCAAAACAGTCATATATTGAGTAACTGTGTAAAGTTGAACTCAGTCTAGATGAGTTCAGGATGAAACTCGGGCAACCTGCTTGGTCAACTCACAACTCAGTTTGACTCATCCTAGTAATATGGAAATTTCTACTGTCCATCATGAGATTGCATATTTTTGAACCGTTACATAAGTTTTTAAGTATATTAGCTATAGTAGATGTATATTTTTATAACAAAATGTAATTCAAAATCAATTTATCGACCCACCCGGTCAGCTCTACTCGGCACTGGGTCTGAAAATTATGCTTACTTATCCTTAGAGTGCTTTATACCATATAATTGTAACCACAATCCTCCAAACTTTAACAAGCTGGACTATGGTACAGGTCATTCAAACTAACAAACAGCGAATTGGACGATATACTAATAAGTAACAAACCAATGCAAACAAACTTGAAAAAAACAGGCAACTATTTAATTGTGATTTTGGGCGCAAATTGGTTCGCACCCGAACTGAATTTATTGCTACCATATGTAAAAAAAAAAAAAAAAAACATCGGATAGTGGGGCTGACCGACCTTGGCAACTGTTGTTTCAATCCGCTCGTGTTTCACCAGCTGTGAGACCATGGTTCTGAAACAACATGAAATGAATGCAAACCCATAAAATTCACAGGACGGAGAAGATGGAGAAATGGGAGCCTGTGATGAGAAAGAGATGGAGGGAACCTGAGCATAGACATTCGATGGTCAGCGGGACGACCGAGCTTCCTGAACTTAGTCATGGAGAGAGAGATGGGGAGCAATATCTACTTGTGCCTGTTGCTCCTGCAGATTCATTTCTCAAGATACACAGCATGTTATCAACATTAGCGTTGTAAAAGAGACAAAGATAAGCTAAGAACACGTATCCACTCACAGTTCTCTCCACGAGCAGCAGCAGCAGAAGAAGAAGAAGGTGGAGGGGAGGAATAAGAAGACCTGGCACCTGCGAGACGAGAGGGCTCTGGCAACGAGGGCTGGAGCTCGGGCGAGAGGGTTGGGGTTCAAAAGGGTTCGTGTTTTATGTTGGGAAAATTTCAAAAGAGGCCTACGGTTTGCCCAGATTTCAAAACAGGACAAAAGAAAACAATGTGAGTTTTCCGAAGATCGATTCCTCTGTTTTCTTCAAAGTACCCAAAACCAGGGGCGACCTACATGTCTTAGGTCGAGCCCCCTCCAACTTCAAAACAGCCCATTAGGCCCTAAATGAAGTCTGCCTAGCATCTACTTAAAAGTACCCATAGCCCCCACCTCTCTTTCCCTCTCTCAAGGACCCTCAAGTCGGCTAACCCTCCATCCCCGGCATTGGTGCACCCCCGCTATTCATCCATTGGGGAGGTATCCATCTCCATATTTAATAAAATAAAATAAAAGCAATAAGATTCAATGGGTTAATAGATATTTTGGACTTAGTTGTGAGAATTTTCTTTAGGTTTTAGGAATTGACATGAATGAGATTACAATCATGTATTCGGTCCCCTCAATGTATAATCATATCATTGCAATCATAGAATTAGTTAAGAATCGTAGTTTGGAATTAGGGATCATTGAACACTTTATTATGCTTCTTAAATTATCATTTTAGCTTTTCATGGTGTAAATGAATAAATTCAATGGTTTAACTGTATTTGGATGCATTTCACAAATTCTCAAAATCCATTAAAGTTTAAAAGATATGAAATTGAGTGTATTGATGATCATTATTAATCTAAGAATGTTAATGATTTGGATAAAAAAAATTGCGACCCACAGATGTTTCGCAAATTGCTATAATCATTCTGCACTTGGAATATGATTCGCCTGGACCGGCAATGGCCGGTCCCTCCCCACTGTTTTCTCTCTCCTCCTCCCTTTCTCTCCCCCCGCCCTCTCCCTCCCCAACCCCCCCCCCCTTCTCCCCGTCTCTCCCTCTCCCTTCCTTTCCCTCGCCGGCAGTAGATCGGCAGCCGATCTACTGCCGGCGAGGGAAAGGAAGGGAGAGGGAGAGACGGGGAGAAGGGAGAGAGATGGGGAGGGAGAGACCGGGAGAAGGGGGAGTGTACAGTGGGGGAGGGAGAGAGTGGGAGAAGGGATCCGCCGGCGCTCGCCGGTCCAGGCGGAGCCGGAGGTGAAGGAGAAGGTGGGGGGAGAGAAAGGGAGAAGGAAAAAGAGAAAACAGTGGGGGAGGGGGAGGGAGAGGGAGGAAGGGAGAGAGAGAGAGAGAGAGAGAGAGAGAGAGAGAGAGAGAACAGTGGGGAGGGAGAGAGAGGAAGAGAGGGAGGAGAGGGATTGGCCGGCGCCGATCATGGCCGGAGTCGGAGGTGGGAAGATAGAAAGGAAGAGGGTAGGCAAAAAGGTAATTTCACATATTTTTCTTTTCTTTTTTTTTTTTAAGTGTGTGTGGGAAAAGAGAAAAACTGCATGCCAAATATTGCCAGTAGCAGCACTCTTTTTCGGGGATCTGTTAGGATTCTAGTTGTTGGCTAATTCATTGGTTATGGACAAAAACAGGGTTCTTTATAAATTGTATTTTAATTAGAATGGATTGCTCGGACTCGGATTAAAGAATCAGTGAAGAACTCTAACACAGGAAAAGATGATCTCAGAGTCTCCTCTCAAGAATACTTTCCTGACAGAGTTCGCTCGAGCGAACCTCAAGTTCGCTCGAGCGAACCCAAGACAGTAGCTTGGTCGCTCGAGCTTCTCCCTGCCTTCGCTCGACCCAACTAATACAGCAAAGAGGTCGCTCGAGCGAACCTCAAGTTCGCTCGAGCGAACCTGGGCGAATGCTGAAGATCCCATCCGGAAACTACTTCCTATTTTCTCTCAAGAGCACTATTTTATTTCAATCACACTAGAACTCTTGAGGCTCGTTTTCAGGCTTATATATAGCCTTTATCTCTCTATTCCAAAGTACTTCTCTACAATACAACTCATCCGAGAAGACTCTGAGAGATCCATCATCCTTCCAAAGCTTCTAGTTTGCTGTGCTGAAGATCAAGCTTTGGTTTTGCATCCATACTACTCTCCTGAAGTAGAGAATCCTTGAAGACGACTTCGAGGAGTTTGTTCAAGCACGGTTGAAGGTGAACGACGAGCTGTCGACAAGATTCGAGCAGTCCTTAGGTTGAGTTACCAACTGGGAAGGGTTGTAAGTGTCTCTTGTAACTTTCGGTTTACAATAGTGCTTGGTTGTCTGTTGGCCTAGACAGTAAGGCCCGTGGTTTTTTCCCGAGTTGGGTTTTCCACGTACAAAATTCTGAGTCCTACTTGCTGTGTGTTTGATTGCCTTTAATTGGATTTAGGATTAATAATTAGTTTAATCACTTGTGGATTGATAACAATTAGAGATCTGGTGATTGGGACCTCAGCCTGTATTAAGGCAGGTTTTTCAATTGGTATCAGAGCAGGTTGCACTAATTTATTGTGTGATCTATTTTCACTAATCTCTAATGGATATCAATAGAGAAGGAACGTCTACAAACAAGCCTCCTCTGCTAGATGGAACAAATTATCCTTACTGGAAAGTAAGAATGATTGCTTTTCTTCGAGCAATAGATGATCAAGTATGGGACATAGTTGTGGAGGGATACACTGATCCCACTATTATTGTTGAAGGACAGATCAGACCCAAACCCAAAGCTCAATGGTCTGCTGATGAAAAGACTAGGTCCAATTGCAACAATAAAGTTGTTAATGCAATTTACAATGGAATTACTGCTACTGAATTTCATAGAATTTCTGCGTGCTCTACTGCTAAGGCTGCCTGGGATTTATTACAAACTGTTCATGAGGGAACAGACACTGTCAAGCAAACTAAACTCCAAAATTTGACATCCGCTTTTGAGACGATTCGTATGAAAGATGCTGAAACTTTTGATGAATTCAACACAAAACTCACCAAGATTGTGAATTCATGCTTTAACCTGGGAGAACCTATTCCTCAATCTAAGACAGTCAAGAAAATTTTGAGATCCCTCCCAGAACGATTTCGTCCAAAAGTTGTTGCCATTGAGGAGCATCAGGATCTTAATTCTATAAGTGTTGAAGAACTTGTAGGAAATTTACAAACTTTTGAGTCAAATCATTGTCAACTGAAAAAGGGGAAGGACATTGCACTTGTGTCTTCAAATACAGTTGATGACTCGGAAAATTGTGATTCTGGCAGTGAATTAGATGATGCACAACTTGAGGCTTACTATGCTCGAAAATTTAAGAAGCTGTGGAAAAACAAGAAGCCTTTTCTCAAAAAGGACTCTTCGAATCCAAAGACAATTTCAAAAGGAAAATTTGTACCTAGATCGAAACAAAATAAATCTAAGGGTACACCAAAACCAATCAAATGCTTTGAATGTCAAGGATATGGTCACACTGCTGCAAAGTGTGCAAATCGAAGAGAAAAGAATAAAGGCAAGGCTTTAAATGTTGCTTGGAATGAAGAATCCGATGACGAAGAATCTGAACCCGATTCACCCTTAAGTGAGTCTGGAAAATATGTTGCTTTCGTGGCCTTTTCTAACTCTTCTGTGCAGGAATCCAAGTCAGAGGATGATTTAGAAATAAAAGAAAATTCTGATGGCGAACAAGATGATGATGAAGATTATCAAAAGCTTTTTCTTGAATCTGTCAGAATGTCAAAACTTAGCGAGAAAAGAGCCTTAAAATTGAAGGCAATTGAAGAAAAGAATACATCACTGCAAGCGACATTGCTTGAATCTCAATCTAAGGTAAAGCAGTTGGAAGATCAGCGTACTATCTTGTCTGATAAGTTGATTCTTGCAGGACAAGAGAATGATCGTATGCAACAACAAATTCAAAAGGCAGAATCTGAATTATTACTCTTGGGAAAAGAGCTGAACTCTTGCAAATCTGAAAAAGAGAATCTAGCTGGAAAATTGAAGATGGCCCTTTCTGAGTTGGAATCAGCAAAAGCTTCAATCAATCGAATGAATACAGGATCATTAAAGCTAAATGAGATTCTTGGATACCAACAGTCTACTTCTTCAAAATCAGGACTGGGTTTTGTTCATGGCGCTTCTTCATCAAAGGACAAAGGTAAATCAATTTTCGTTCAAGGACCAACTATGACTGCAATGCCTCTGAATAATTCAAATACTACACATCCGCCAAATCATTATAATAGATATGTGTCTAAATCACAATTTGTTCCCATATGTCACTTTTGTGGGATTAAAGGACACATAAGACCACATTGTAACAAATTTAGAAACTTTCAACGAAATCAGCGGAGGAAGCAATACGTCTCTCCTCAAAATGTCAGAACTAGAACCATCTGGATTCGAAAATCTGACCTACGCTGTAATGTGGTCCTGACTGCACTCAGTGCAACTGACTCGGATGTATGGTACTTGGATAGTGGCTGCTCTAGACATATGTCAGGGAACAAAGCATTATTTACCTCCGTTGACGACTATGATGGTGGCATTGTTCGTTTTGGAGATGGAGGTAAGGCTAAGGTAATTGGTAAAGGAACTGTTTCAATTCCAGGTATGTCTCATTTAAAAAATGTTTATTTGGTTGATGGGCTTAAGACAAATCTTCTAAGTATCAGCCAATTATGTGACAACAAATATGAAGTTCACTTTTCTGCTCATGAGTGCATTATTGTTGATAAAAAGGGGAAATCAGTCTTACATGGTAAAAGAAATTCTGATAATTATTATGTGGTTGCCACTGAAAATGATCTATCTTGTAACTCTACAATGATAAGTGATATTGATATGTGGCATCAAAGACTAGGGCATGTGAACTACAAACTCTTGGAAAAGTTATCAAAACTTGAACTAGTTCGGGGTTTGCCTACACTTCATAAAGACCCGAATAGTGTTTGTGGGCCATGTCAAATTGGGAAACAAATCAGAGCCCCACACAAAAAGATTGACTCTCTTACTACCAAAAGACCACTAGAGTTGTTACATATGGATCTCATGGGACCCACTAAGTTTGAAAGTATTGGCGGTAAAAAATATATATTTTTAACCGTTGATGATTTTTCAAGAATAACGTGGGTTAGATTCTTGCATGATAAATCTGAAACCTTTACTGTTTTTAATGACTTATGGTCTTTACTTATTGCAGAAAAAGGAAAGCAATTTGGAGGAGTCTCGAAAATCCGCTCAGATCATGGATCTGAATTTCAAAATTCCGATTTCTCTACCTTTTGCACAAAACATGGCATCAAACATGAATTTTCAGCACCAAAAACACCACAACAAAATGGAGTGGTTGAAAGGAAAAATAGAGTGGTCCAAGAAATGGCACGGGTTATGCTGCATAGCAAAAATATTCCGCAACGGTTTTGGGCTGAAGCTGTAAACACAGCTGTTTATGTGATTAACCGTGTCTATCTTCGGCCAGGCACAAAAACCACCCCATATGAAATATGGACTGGAGTCAAGCCAAACATTAAATATTTTCGAACATTTGGCAGCAAGTGTTATATCCTACGGGATAGAGAACACTTAACTAAATTTGACTCTCGAAGTGATGATGGAATTTTACTTGGCTACTCTTTGACAAGTAAAGCCTATCGGGTGTTTCACATTAAAAAATCTATCGTCATGGAGTCCATTAATGTGGTTGTAGATGATGCAGGTACATCTGATTGTTTTTCTGATGACGATGAAGGTATGATTTTTACTCCTTCTTCTGAACAGGTTATCAAAAACAATGAGGACAATTCATCTCCACCTGAATCTAAAACTGAGACAAAGAAGGAAACTAATTCAACTGCTGCGTCTTCTAGTCCAAACAAATCATCAGAATCAATTGTGCCTGATATCATTCGTCAATTCGAAGAGAAAAGTGCTACAAAAAGCTCAAAACCCACTGATCTATCTCTTGGAAAAGATGCATCTTCATCTTCTGTACATCCGCGATCCCAAAAAGGACAAGTTCTCAAAGATCATCCACTCGATAAAGTGATAGGTGAGATCTCCGCTCCTTTAAAAACAAGACAACAGGTACGTGATGAGGTAAGTCACTTTTGTTATGCTTCCTCTTTAGAACCAAAGAATATTAAAGATGCTCTTGTAGATGATTGTTGGATAAATGCAATGCATGATGAACTTGCAGAATTTCAAAGAAATTGTGTTTGGAAGCTTGTTCCTAGACCCGATCAAACAAACGTCATTGGTACAAAATGGATTTTCAAAAATAAAACCGATGAGATGGGTCAAGTGATTAGGAACAAAGCACGTTTAGTCGCTCAGGGGTATACTCAAGTTGAAGGCATTGATTTTGATGAAACATTTGCTCCTGTTGCCAGACTTGAATCAGTTAGATTGTTACTTGCAATAGCTTGTTTTTTTAACATCAAATTATTTCAAATGGATGTGAAAAGTGCATTTCTTAATGGTTTTTTAAATGAGGAAGTATTTGTTGAACAACCAAAAGGATTTCAAGATCCTCATTTTCCGGATCATGTTTACAAATTAAGAAAAGCACTTTATGGTCTCAAACAAGCACCAAGAGCCTGGTACGAAAGGTTAACAGTGTTTTTGATTGAGCATGATTTTAAAAGAGGAACTGTTGACAAGACTTTATTCATCAAAAAAGACAAGAAGAACATGGTTATAGCGCAAGTCTATGTCGATGATATAATTTTTGGTTCAACCTCCGAGCACCTATCCGATAAGTTTGCTCAAAAAATGGCTAGTGAATTTGAAATGAGTATGGTTGGTGAACTTTCATTCTTTCTGGGTCTTCAAATCAAGCAAACTCCTTCAGGGATATTCATCTCTCAGCCGAAATATGCTAGAGATTTACTGAAAAAGTTTGGCATGCAGTCATCGAAACATGCAAGAACTCCCATGAGCACAACTGTCAAGATCAGCCTTGATAAAGATGGCATAGACATCGATGAGAAACTCTACAGGAGTATGATAGGGAGTCTTCTCTACCTTACTGCAAGTCGTCCGGATATCGCTTACAGTGTCGGTGTTTGTGCAAGATACCAGTCTCAACCAAAACTCTCTCATGTTCAAGCAACCAAACGAATTTTCAAATATATAAATGGAACCATTGAATATGGGATCTGGATGTCAAAGGATACCAACACATCAATTGTTGGTTATTCGGATGCTGATTGGGCTGGGTGTGTTGATGATAGGAAAAGTACATCTGGTGGTTGTTTCTTTGTCGGAAATAATTTGGTGGCTTGGCACAGTAAGAAGCAAACCTCGACGTCCTTGTCGACTGCTGAAGCTGAATATATTGCTGCTGGAAGTTGTTGTACACAACTTCTATGGATGAAATAAATGCTGAAAGATTATGGAATTGCTCAAGAAACAATGACTGTGTTTTGTGATAATCAGAGTGCTATCGACATTTCCAAAAATCCTGTCCAACACTCCCGAACTAAACACATAGACATAAGACACCATTTCATTCGTGATCTTGTGGAGGAAGAACTTGTCTCTTTGCATCATGTTCCTACTGACAAACAATTGGCAGACATTTTTACAAAACCATTAGATGGAACGCGGTTTGAATCTCTACGTAAATCACTAGGGATTTCTCTTATTCCCTAAACTCCATATCTTTTTGTTTATTTAAGTGCACATTCCCTATTTTCACTTGACCAAGATTGTTTTTATTTTTTTGCACTTCACGAATCGTATATTTCGATTCTCTCACGACTTTCTTCGTCTTTATTCTTTGCGAGATGTTACGGTAATCAGATTCAACCGGAGGATCAGGGCTACCTACGTTTATGTGTGATAGCTACCACTTGATTGGTAATTTTCATTTGGAGAAGGCTACCATTTACGATAGTGTGAAAGTCACCCATGATGGTTTAATCTGCCCTGAATATAGAAAATATTTATAAAAAAAAAAGGGATATTAGCTTTCAAAAAAAAAAAAAAAAAGGGGGAAAGTAGATATATATATATATATAAAATTATATATATCTATATAGTGCTATATTGCCTAACTTTTTGTTAGTGGGTTTGCTCCCCATACAACACTTATGTTCATCTCAAGGAGATTCAGGGGGAGCAGGTCCTACACATTTTTTTATTTTTCTTCTTCTCTTTCTTTCTTTTTAATTTTTTTTGGTCATACTGTTCACAAATTCACTGTGCGCTTAAATTAATAAAAATTTCTTCTTACTGTACATCATGGAGTAATTTGACCGAACAATACACGTTAGAGAATTTTTGCCGCGCCCCATTTAAAATCTTACAAATCTGTCAAGTTCGCTCGACCGACCACTCACGTTCGCTCGAGCGAACCTCAAGCGTTTATAATTCCCGTTTCTTTTCATTCGTTCTGGTTCTTCCTCCTCCAAGCCCTAAAACCCCTTTTCGTTTTCTTCAAGCTTCTGGGCATCTCATCTGCAATCTTGGCCAGTTGATCTCACCAAGGTAAAATCTTCCATTCTTGTTTAGCATCGTCCATCTTGAATCTCTTTCTTCTATTTATCCTCTTCGAATGCTTCTCATTTTTTTTAGGGGATTTTTCGTTTTCACTTTTTCTTTCTCACTTTCTGTTGCTATATATGTCCATTCTTGGCCTTCATACATCATTTCTCTATGGTGTTTATTGTTTGTTTCGGTTGTGTTTAAGGATTTGGAATGTTGTTTGGATAGAGCACATCTGTGGTTTCAGGTTTTTGAATAATGAGGATTGTTCATTCTATTTTTCTTTGCTTGCCAAGAGCCATCATTGAGATTACCCTTAAACAAATGCTGATAACCTCGTTGGATTCATACACTGCTTATATGGACACTGATTCTGCCATGGATTCTGAGAATAGCATATTGCTGTGGTTATCAACTGTTTGTTTCATTTTTGGAAACCTTGAAACAATGTTTGCCTGATATTGTGACAAATTGAGGTGCTCATCTTCACTGTTCTCTTTTATGCTGTTGATTTGGTTTAGGGTTACTATCAATCATCTCCATGTCTTCTAAAAAGAGGACACATGCTGCATCTTCTTCCTCACAGCCTCCATTTGACAGACATCGGTTTCCAACTCTAGCTAAATCAATTCTTTTTGAAGAACAATACAAGAAACGGACTGTTGAAACCGAAAGAGAAATTGATGTTGATCTCCTTGAAAGAGATGTGTGTCATTGTCTTTCCACTAAGAATTGGTATTCCCTCTTTAATTTTGAGATCAAAGAAGTCTATACCGATTGGGTTCGCGAATTCTACCGCAACCTCGAACCTGTCTCTGACACTTCCTTAAAGACATTTGTTCGAGGGAAATGGATTACCCTCTCTGCTAAGGAAATCTCTGAATTTCTTGAAATTCCGGTGATTGAGAACCCTGATTATCCTCTTCCAGACAACTCACAGGTTCAGATAGATTATGATCGCATCGGTACATTATTATGTGGTGAAGATACCTTATGGCCAGGAGGTCTTCTTCCCCATGGAAATCTGACAGAGGAATATCGGTTCCTAAATCGTTTTGTCTGTCATAACTTGGAACCAAGAGGACACACATCGGATGTCATCCACAAGAATGGTTATCTGCTCTATTGTATTGGAACTGGTAAACAAGTGAACATCCCTCAAGTGATACTGAACTTTTTCTATCGCATGTTGTCTGCCAAACGTAATTCCATTTTGCCTTTTGTGGCCTTCATTACCGAATATCTTCTGTGGAAGGAAGTTCCCAAGAAATCGAATGAGCCATCACAGAGGATACGGAACCCAATCAATGCTCGTACATTGGCACTATCCTCCGCTCATCTTCCACCAGTTGTTCAAGGCGCAGAAGCTCAGGCTGAAAATGTTCCACCAGGTGAAGCTGTCCAGGGGGAGCAACAAAGAGATCCGGATCAACTTACTCTTCTTAGAGAACAAGTTCAAGCCATGCACCTTCACATGGATACAAGATTCTCTGCTGTAGATGGTCGTCTGGATGTTTTTGATATGCGCTTCAACTCCATTGATGAAGCCCTTGCTGCGATCCTTGCTCGCCTTGGAAATCAGTGATAAATACTGATTTTTTTTTTATCTTTTGCTGTTATGCTTTTTCTTGCACATGAAGTTAATGTTATGCTGACTTTTGCTCTTATTTTGCTTACTTCTTATCATAGGACCTATATGCTATACTGCTCTTTTTCCCATTGTTCATCTTTTTGTATTACTATTGACAATTTATGAACAAAAAGGGGGAGACATTTACATATTTCAATGATGTGGCAATTGATCTTGTGTATAAGGTTTTTGCAGGATAATTGAGGACTACTTTTTCTTGGAGAATTGGTTTCCATTTTGTATGGGTATATTTTTATGTAATTAGGAGTTTTTGTCCATGAATTGCCAAAGGGGGAGATTGTTAGGATTCTAGTTGTTGGCTAATTCATTGGTTATGGACAAAAACATGGTTCTTTATAAATTGTATTTTAATTAGAATGGATTGCTCGGACTCGGATTAAAGAATCAGTGAAGAACTCTAACACAGGAAAATATGATCTCAGAGTCTCCTCTCAAGAATACTTTCCTGACAGAGTTCGCTCGAGCGAACCTCAAGTTCGCTCGAGCGAACCCAAGACAGTAGCTTGGTCGCTCGAGCTTCTCCCTGCCTTCGCTCGACCCAACTAATACAGCAAAGAGGTCGCTCGAGCGAACCTCAAGTTCGCTCGAGCGAACCTGGGCGAATGCTGAAGATCCCATCCGGAAACTACTTCCTATTTTCTCTCAAGAGCACTATTTTATTTCAATCACACTAGAACTCTTGAGGCTCGTTTTCAGGCTTATATATAGCCTTTATCTCTCTATTCCAAAGTACTTCTCTACAATACAACTCATCCGAGAAGACTCTGAGAGATCCATCATCCTTCCAAAGCTTCTAGTTTGCTGTGCTGAAGATCAAGCTTTGGTTTTGCATCCATACTACTCTCCTGAAGTAGAGAATCCTTGAAGACGACTTCGAGGAGTTTGTTCAAGCACGGTTGAAGGTGAACGACGAGCTGTCGACAAGATTCGAGCAGTCCTTAGGTTGAGTTACCAACTGGGAAGGGTTGTAAGTGTCTCTTGTAACTTTCGGTTTACAATAGTGCTTGGTTGTCTGTTGGCCTAGACAGTAAGGCCCGTGGTTTTTTCCCGAGTTGGGTTTTCCACGTACAAAATTCTGAGTCCTACTTGCTGTGTGTTTGATTGCCTTTAATTGGATTTAGGATTAATAATTAGTTTAATCACTTGTGGATTGATAACAATTAGAGATCTGGTGATTGGGACCTCAGCCTGTATTAAGGCAGGTTTTTCAATTGGTATCAGAGCAGGTTGCACTAATTTATTGTGTGATCTATTTTCACTAATCTCTAATGGATATCAATAGAGAAGGAACGTCTACAAACAAGCCTCCTCTGCTAGATGGAACAAATTATCCTTACTGGAAAGTAAGAATGATTGCTTTTCTTCGAGCAATAGATGATCAAGTATGGGACATAGTTGTGGAGGGATACACTGATCCCACTATTATTGTTGAAGGACAGATCAGACCCAAACCCAAAGCTCAATGGTCTGCTGATGAAAAGACTAGGTCCAATTGCAACAATAAAGTTGTTAATGCAATTTACAATGGAATTACTGCTACTGAATTTCATAGAATTTCTGCGTGCTCTACTGCTAAGGCTGCCTGGGATTTATTACAAACTGTTCATGAGGGAACAGACACTGTCAAGCAAACTAAACTCCAAAATTTGACATCCGCTTTTGAGACGATTCGTATGAAAGATGCTGAAACTTTTGATGAATTCAACACAAGACTCACCAAGATTGTGAATTCATGCTTTAACCTGGGAGAACCTATTCCTCAATCTAAGACAGTCAAGAAAATTTTGAGATCCCTCCCAGAACGATTTCGTCCAAAAGTTGTTGCCATTGAGGAGCATCAGGATCTTAATTCTATAAGTGTTGAAGAACTTGTAGGAAATTTACAAACTTTTGAGTCAAATCATTGTCAACTGAAAAAGGGGAAGGACATTGCACTTGTGTCTTCAAATACAGTTGATGACTCGGAAAATTGTGATTCTGGCAGTGAATTAGATGATGCACAACTTGAGGCTTACTATGCTCGAAAATTTAAGAAGCTGTGGAAAAACAAGAAGCCTTTTCTCAAAAAGGACTCTGTAACGCCCCAATTCTGGATACCGAGAAAATCGTCAAAGTACCGAAATTGGCGCGTTACTTCCCGGAAAATCCGAGAACTTCCAAGATCGTAGGTCCGCAGTGAGGTCCAATTTAAAACTTTTTCATCAACATAATAACAATGGTTAATTGCGGAAGCATGATAGTATAGCGGAAGTCATATCAGAGATAGCGGAAGTATAAGGTATCATCGTATATATGTCAAATGTAGAAGGGCTGAAGTCCAGCCTAAATGTATAGTGATAACAAATCAAAGTTTAATTACACATTTTTCATTACTACCCAACTCACAACAAATGTCTCTCAAAACCCAGACAAAAGAACACTCAAACCCCTACAGCTGGTGTCGGCTCTCCACCTTCCGGCTCGACCTCATGGTCGGCCGGCCCCCATCCGTAGTCGCCTGCTACGGGCACCTCAACGAGTGCGAACGCATCGCCCTCGAACTCGGGGTCAAGACCTAAGCACCAAGAGTGGGTCAGATCTAAAGATCTGGCAAGTCACAATATGCAGATAATATAGAATGTATGCATCAAATGAGTAGAGACATGTATAAAGTTAAGAGAGTAATAAAGGTACATATGCTATGCAGTCGTGCAAGATAATCATGTAGAATCATAATAAGTATAACAGTAATAAACCTACACAATATGGCACATCCACATAAGCTGGTCACCGCGGGATATTATGCCGCGGCCCTCCCATACTGAACACAGTCGCGGTAGGGATCCTAAGCTAATGCTAGGGATTACTAACCCTGCAAAATATCACCAACATCATCCACAACGACCGGAACCGGCATCACACCGTCCGTCCCAACAGTGCTCATCATGATAGCCACACATCAAATCTCAATAGCTCCTACCAGTGATGATCAGTCCAACTGGCTGAGCTTAAATCAACTGAGTGAATGTCTATGCCGACTCGGAAACAATAAAGGTCTGTGTCTGTCTAGGCTTTGCCTTGCGTGAACAAGGTCCTAACAAAAGTCCCTAAGAGGTCTAAGTACTCAATACAAATTGTGGATCATAGTCCAAGTCCAATTCCAATCATTGGATCCGTACCAAGGCCCACCACGTACTTGGCCTGGTCTATAACAATCCATATGAGATACAAGCCATGTTCAATGACATATGATCCATCTACGTCCATAATGGGTCACAAGCCCATACAATCTAACCTCTCCATTCTAGGGTAATTCACATCCAACTTAGGCCATAAAAAGGGCCCGCCTAGCCACAGACACGGGTCAATGTTCACCCAATTATATTACCGGGTCACCTCTAAGTAGTCCTAGGTTTAGGTCCTCCATTTTCCATTTAATTAACAGTTATAAGCAATAATAAGGACAATAGAGTGATAGTCATAATATGAGGGAGATGAATCTCCAAGTACACGAATCATAGGGAGATAGCAACAGTCCAACCTAGGTAAATGGTCCACTTTCGGATACAGGTCCATCTCAGGTAATTCGATCTTTAAGTGAAACCACAGATGCTAAGGAATATTGTGTTTGGTGCTTAGAAGTTATGTGCATCATTTGGTAATGTATAAAGGTCGAATCATCTTAGATTACATAACCTGGACTTTAATTAGTGGACCCCACGAGTCAAGGTTGAGCCGTGCCATTGACTCGTGGCTGGCACAGTGATGGAAGTCTATTTGAATGGTCAATGGGCCCTACATATGATTGCAACAATAGAAATTAGAATCTGGGGATCGTCACTGTATACAGTGTGCTCAGCCGACCTCCTGGCCTGGGCGGTCAGCTCGGCACACTGTGATCAGAGAAAGTGAAACATCCTGCAGGCAAGGCCTACTCGTCCAGGACATCCTGTGAGTTCGGCTAACCCCCTGGCCGGGGTGGTTGGCCGTGCGCACTAGGAATTCTGGCTGAAGGAAATGTCCCAGGTTCTATTCTCCTTTGTTGGAATCCGGCCTTTTCGGAATCCATCTCGGAGTTCGGCTAAACACTGGAGCTCAATTACACACTCAGCTGGGTCACTCAACTCAGCTCGGCAAAGGCCTAGCTCAGTTCGGCCACCCAACTGAGTTCAGAAAAATGCATTGAGTTCGGCTAGGCATTGAGGTTGGTCAAGCTCTTAGCTTGGTTAAGCACTGAGTTCGGCTAAGCTCGAAGTCCGGTCTGGCACGGAACCCGGTCTGGCGCTGAGCTCAGTAAAACACTGAGTTCGGCCATAACACTGAGTTCGGCCGTAACACTGAACTCGGCTTTGAGCACTGAGCTCAGCCTAGACACTTAGCTCGGCTAAACGCGAATCTCATCCTAACCATTATGCTCGGCAGAACTCTGAGTTCGGCTAGCGTTGAATCCAGCCATCGCTGAGTTCGGCCAGTGCTGAGCTCGGCAGTTGCTGAGCTGCGCTAACGCTGAGCTCGGCAACCGCTGGGCTCTGCAAGTGCTGAGTTCGGCAGTTGCTGAGCTGCACTAATGCTGAGCTCGGCAACCGCTGGGCTCTGCAAGTGCTGAGCTCGGCCATCGCTGGACTCTGTCCATCTCTCCTATCAGTGTTGTATTCTGTTACAGAACCCAGTTCTGCGACAGGACACAACTTCTCTTCATTAAGCACAGGAATGGTGGTCCACCTCTGATCAAAATCCAGATCAAGTAGCACCCCATGGTCGCACAGGCCCCCTCACATAGACGTAGGGTCCTGATCTACCAAGGGTGGTCCTACTTCGATTCCGATCTCAATACTGCGAGGTGGGTTCTTGTCATTCCATCTCCGGAAACTCATTCCCGTGACCCAATTCTTCTGGGATTCTCCATAGACCATTACAGGAGCAAAATAAATCATTCCTACATCATCCACCCATCATCAACCGGCCATGGATCATCCAAATGAGGTAATCCCATCCATCAATGGCCAAAGGAACCAAACAAACATGCTCAAGGATCGATCTAAACATATATATTACAAATTGGAATTCTACTGCAAATCAAAGGAAGGAAACATGCAATCTAGACTACCAGCACAGTGCACTTGTGTTGGAATTTGAGATGACTTGAAAGTCTTTTGACGAATTGAAGAATATAGTATCTCAAGTATTGATTTGAGTTGGAATTATTGTCAACACAATGTCACAAACATGATGTTAATAGGCTGGTGTTGATAGAGCTTAAATGAAGAATAAGAGTTGAAACAGTCAGGAATTCAGAATTCCTGAAGCAGAGCATGCGGTCGTCCGGGCACCCCATGCGGTCGACCGAGCAAAGAGAAACCTGCAGAAAAAGTTTCAGGCACCTCTCAGTTATTTTCGTGACACAGTGTGTCTTCGGTCGACCGGGACCCCAGGATGTCGACCGAGCGCGATAGTTGTCTGTTTCCAGACAGTGTATGATGTCGACCGAGCAAGCAAGGATGTCGACCGAGCACGGGAACCAGAGTTGCGCAGAAACAGAAGTCTTGCACGAAAATTCAGCACTCTTATCTAATTTGTTTGGGACTCTTTCTAAACGAATTGTAGCCTATTTTGAATACAATTAAGGGTTAACATAACCTATAAAAAGGCATGTATGGGTCGTTCTAAAGACACACCAGAGAGAGAAAGAAGAGAAGAAAAGAGAGAAGAGAAGAGAGAAGAGAGTGCTGGTGCTGGTGCTGTTACTGTTGCTGTTGTGGTGACGTTTTCTACAGCAATTGTGGACGAGATTGTGCTCTTGAAGATGGTGATTCGTCCATGAGTTAAGTGTCTCTCTTTATGCTTTAGACTTCAATTTGTAAGGGATTGAGAGAGAGAGAATTGTAGAGGGGAAGGGCTGTAGACAGAGTTTATCTTCTATTCTGTTTATACATCAAGTTGGTGCTTGGTGTTTGGGGTTTGGTGATCCTATCTGTGGGTGCAGATAAATTGTAAGAGGAGTAGGTGCTTCCTAGATAGTGGGTGCTATCTAAAACACAAGGGTTGGTGCTCTTTGTCGTTGGTGCGACTAAATATATTCAGACCTGTACCGGATCGGTGTTCGGACGGTTTTGATCCGTGGACGTAGCCTTTTGGTGAACCACGTTAAATCTGGTGTCATTGTGTGGTTTGACTTGTTTTGTTGTTGAATTGGACCTGTTTTTAGAAATCACTGATTCACCCCCCCCCCCTCTCAGTGATCGCGATATCCAACAATTAGTATCAGAGCGAGGCTCCCTTGATCAGTTTAATACGCTAAGGGTGATCTCTTGTCAAATCACATGGCACCCAATACAGGGAATATGAAAGCACCTCTGTTTGATGGTTCTAATTACTCTTTTTGGAAGATTAGGATGCAAGCCTTCATCAAATCTCTTGGCTATGATGTTTGGGAGGCTGTCAGAGTCGGTTACAATGCTGCCACCGTACCCAATGATACTGCATCGAAGAAGTTGGCAGACAACGACTCCAAGGCGCAGAATGCACTCTTTAGTGGCCTTGTGGACAGCGAGCTGGTCAAAGTAATTGCATGCAAAACAGCCAAGGAAATATGGGACAAGTTGAAAAGCATTCATGAAGGAGATGAGAAGATCAAAGAAGCAAAATTGCAAACCCATCGCTCTCAATTTGAATCTCTTCGCATGGAAGAAAGCGAGAATGTTGACTCATATTTGCAACGAGTGAATGAAGTCACGAATGACATTCGTGGACTAGGGGAGGAGATTAAAGAACCAGTCATCGTCAAAAAGGTTCTAAGATCTCTTCTTCCCCGGTTTGATTCAAAAGTCTCAGCCATCGAAGAAGCCAAAGATCTGAATGAATTTTCCATGGATGAATTACATGGTTCTCTAACTGCCTATGAGATGCGCATAGGAAAGACGTCTTCATCTGATAAAGAAGCGGCCTTCAAAGTTCAGAAAAAGGCAAAAGAGACTGCTGGTCATGATGTTGATTCTGATAATGATGAGCTTGAGGCTCAATTTGTTAGAAAGTTGAAGAAAGGAAGCAATGGCAAGTACAAAGGGAAGCTACCCTTTAAATGCTTCAATTGTGGAGGTGTTGGTCACTTTGCTGCGAAGTGTCCGCTAAAAGAAGACAATCATAATGACTCTTATGCTGAAAAGAGTAAAGGAAAGAGAAATTTCAGAAAAAGAGGCAAAGCTAAGAACTTTCTATGTCAACAAGATGACAGCACGTCTGAAACTTCAGACGATGATGAATCAACCGAAGCTCTCTTCATGGTCACTGTTGAAGAAGAAGAAGAGCTAGATCCGGAAGAGGAAGAGGAGGCTGAAGTCAATCTTGAAGAGGAACTCATAGCCGCACTTGAGGAGCTTAGCATGGAACGCAAAACAAGTAAGAAAAATCTGAAACTTCTCCATGAATCTGAAAGTTCTATTATTGCTTTGAAAACTCAAGTAGAAGAATATAAAAGAATGGTAGAAGTCCTTGAAAACCAAATAAGTATCAAAAAGGAAGAGGCTATGAAACTTGAAACTGAGATCGCTAGAGCAAAGGCTGAAAATTTGGAAAATAGCAAAAAACTCAAAGCGCTCCAAGCGATTGAAGGGACTATGAAACTCGATGAACTACTGAAAGTTCAAAGACCTGCCCACTTCAGATTTGGTCTAGGATTTGAGAAAGGTGAATCCTCTAAGATTGCACCTCCTGAAAAGAAAGAGTTTGTGAAGCAAGTCACTGCACCTTCTAACTCTATGAAGCCCACTCAACCTAGAAAGGAGTCCTTCCTGTTAGAAAGGTAATGAAGACTAACCAGCCACAAAGAAGATACAAATTCTATGGTTATTGCTTTCATTGTAATATGTTTGGACATAAAAGAGACGATTGCAAATTCTATGTAAAATACAGCTCACTTGTGACTAGGAACCCTTTTTCAATCCTAAGTAGCCACAAAATTGAGTGCCATAAGTGCTATAATTATGGACACTTGGCTAGGGATTGTAGGTTGCATATTGCTAACAAATTTCAGGTTGAAAAGAAACCCAAGTTAGTCAAGGCTTGGAGAGCAAAGCAAAGTGCAGAAAGTCCCAAAGAATCTCTCATTGTGCAAATGGCATTCAATGCACAAAAGAAGGCAACACCATGGGTCCTTGATAGTGGTTGCTCAAGCCATATGACTGGTGATAAAGAGAAATTCATCAAATTACAGCACTATGAAGGCGGTTCAGTGAAGTTTGGCAACAATGATGGTGCCAAAATCTGCGGAAAAGGTGTTATTCAGCTTATGGCAAACAAGATCAGATCGGAAGAAGTCTTATATGTGTCTGGATTGAGACACAACCTGCTTAGTGTGAGCCAGATCTGTGACAAGGGTCACGAAGTTATCTTCACAAAGAATGGGTTTGCCATCAAGAAGAGTAGCAACGACAAAACAATGGCAACTGGATCAAGAACTGCTGGAAATCTCTATACATTGTCAGATGGAGCTGAAAAGACCTGCTTGATGAGTCGGACAGAGGAAAGTTGGTTGTGGCACAAACGCCTTGGGCATCTAAGCTTTGATAACATATCAAAGATTTGCAATTCAAAGGCTGTAAGAGGCATGTCTACAGTTGAAAAGCCTTCCAATCCCATTTGCGACTCTTGCCAAAAGGGAAAGCAAACGAGGGTTATGTTCAAGTCAAAGGAGCATCATTCCAAGAAACCTCTTGAGCTAGTGCACACTGATCTCTGTGGACCGATGCGAACTCAAAGCACCAATGGAGATAAGTATTTCATGTTATGCATTGATGATTATACTCGTATGACATGGGTATTGTTTCTTAAGCATAAGCATCAAGCACTTGATCGTTTTAAAGTGTTTAAAGCACAGGTTGAAAATCAATTGGAAAAACGTATCAAGATTTTAAGGTCTGATCGTGGAGGCGAGTTCACATCTGAAGAGTTCACTAAATATTGTGAACATCATGGCATTCAAAGACAGTACTCAGCCCCTAGAACTCCACAACAAAATGGAGTTGTGGAACGGAAGAATCGCACCGTACAAGAGATGGCTCGTACGATGCTAAGTGAAAGCAAGATGGCTGACAAGTATTGGAAAGAGGCAATTCATACGGCTGTATACATTCAAAATCGATGCTTGATCAGGCCACATGAAGACAAAACTCCCTATGAGCTATGGTTTGGAAGAAAAGCAACAGTCAAGCACTTCAGAGTCTTCGGCAACAAGTGTTACATCAAGCGGCTCGAACAAAATCCGGGCAAGTTTGATGAAAGAGCTGATGAAGGTATATTTCTGGGTTATTCCTCATCTAGTAAGGCTTACAGCTGTCTTAACAAAAGGACCAGAAAAATCATAGAAACTGCCGATGTTAGAATTGATGAAAACCATGAATCGAAGAATGGAACTCATTATGACAGTCCCGTTTATGAGGACTCGAGTGAGATTGATGATGAAGTGGCTAAACCTAATGATTCTGAGAAATCAAAGGATGACTCAGAGGATGCTACACCTAGAAAGAAAAGCACTTGGGTAGAGCAACACCCTAAGGATCAAATCATTGGAGATCCTGAGGTCGGTGTTAAAACAAGACAAAGTGTAGTTAGCAATTACTCACTTGTGTCCACCATTGAACCCAAGACTGTGGCTGAAGCCAGTCTCGATGAAAGTTGGTTGAAAGCTATGCATGAGGAGTTGAAGCAAATTGAGAAGAACTCCACATGGGAACTAGTCTCTAGACCTACCGATAAGAATGTTATTGGTACTAAATGGGTCTTTCGGAATAAGCTGAATGAAGATGGTCAGGTCATACGAAACAAAGCAAGGTTGGTTTGTAAAGGCCATGCTCAAGTTGAAGGCATAGATTTTGAAGAGACCTTTGCACCGGTGGCTCGTCTGGAAGCCATTCGTATGTTTCTTGCATTGGCTGCATACAAAACCTTCAAGGTATTTCAGATGGATGTAAAGTCAGCCTTCTTGAATGGATTACTTGAAGAAGAGGTCTACATTGAGCAACCTGATGGTTTTCTCATTAGTAAAAATTCAGACCTCGTGTGCAAGTTGAAAAAGGCTCTTTATGGGCTGAAACAAGCGCCAAGGGCGTGGTATGCAAGGCTGGACCTCTATCTCCGCAAGATCGGCTTTGGAAAAGGACTGGTTGATAGCAATCTTTATGTCAAAACAGAGTTGAGCAAACAGCTGGTTGTTATTGTTTATGTCGATGACATAATCTTAGGTGGCAATGATGAGGAAATGTGCAGGAATTTTGCTGAAGAGATGAAGAAAGAATTTGAGATGTCGATGCTTGGAGAACTAAAGTTCTTTCTTGGTTTACAAGTTCAGCAGCTGAAACATGGCATCTTCATATCACAAATGAAGTACATTAAGGAAATGCTGAAACGGTTCAATATGGAAGACAGCAAGCCAGTGAGCACACCAATGTCAACGAACACGAAGCTTAGCAAAGATGATAAGGCCCCGTCCGTTGATCATACCACCTATCGCTCTATGATAGGAAGCTTGCTCTACTTGACTGCTACAAGACCAGATCTTCTACAAGCAGTATGTATGGTTGCACGTTTTCAAGCAGCACCAACTGAAACGCACCTTACAGCAGTGAAAAGAATCTTTCGATATCTGAAAGGTACTATGGAGCTTGGTATCTGGTATCCCAAAGGCAAATCCTTCACTCTTGTTGCATATTCTGATGCCGATTGGGCTGGATGCGTAGATGATCGCAAGAGTACTAGCGGCGGCGCATTTTATCTTGGAGAAAGATTAGTTGCTTGGCATAGTAAGAAGCAAGACTCAGTATCCCTTTCGACAGCGGAAGCGGAATATATTGTTAGCGGCAACTTGTTGTACGCAAGTGTTATGGATGCGGCAAATGCTCTCTGATCTAGGAGTTCCTACAACGGATCCTACGCCGATCCTATGTGACAACACGAGTGCAATTCATATATCTAAGAATCCTGTTTAGCACTCTCGAACAAAGCATGTAGCAATTCGTTATCATTTTCTTAAAGATAAAGTTGTTGATGGAGAGGTCAAGTTGGAATTATGTTTCACGAAACCTCTGCCAAAGGAAGTCTTCGAGTATCTCCGGAAAAAGTTAGGAGTTACTCACTCTCCTAAACCGTAGGAGTTGTGCTTGAAAGGGGGAGCAATGCATTCATTGAATATCCTATTCGCTCCTCGGTTTGGTCCCTTTGGACTTGTTGTCAAAGGGGAGAGATGTTATGCTATAGAGAGATGTTATGCTATGAAAGCTAGGGGGAGATTGTTGACAGTGCATGGTTGTTATTTCAGAATTTCAGAATTGGTTCCAAGTGAGTGTTGAAGTTCCAATAGTGTTGCCAACAATTCCAAAGGGGGAGATTGTTGGAATTTGAGATGACTTGAAAGCCTTTTGACGAATTGAAGAATATAGTATCTCAAGTATTGATTTGAGTTGGAATTATTGTCAACACAATGTCACAAACATGATGTTAATAGGCTGGTGTTGATAGAGCTTAAATGAAGAATAAGAGTTGATACAGTCAGGAATTCAGAATTCCTGAAGCAGAGCATGCGGTTGTTGACACCAAAAATGTCACTTTGCCTTTTCAAGATCCAAAGAGCTACATGAAGTCGCAACCTGCCATAAATAGGCAATGCTGCTTCCAAAAATAAAATCTTGTCAGAATCAAACAAAAACTGCAAGATTCTTCCAGACAGCCAAAAGAGGAGTACACAAGAAGTTTCGGGCCATTTCAAAATCATTTGGCCTAACTTCGCTTCTCCGACAGCCGAAAAGGAGCTCTCGGCGACAAAAGCTCTCCGGGACCATGGTTTCCAAGACAGAACCTATGGATCATCTTAAAATGACTCCAATAGGTTCCCTGTCAAATTTTAAGTCAATCGGACATCGGTTGACCGCACATCAAACCGCGACATCTTCATCGCGACAAAAAGCAAGTCTGCAGGTGATAGGACCCCAAACGGCTTCGAAACTCAAACAAAAGCCTATGGTTGGTCTTATTTATTGCTCAAGAGGCTTCACACCAAATTTCAGGTCATTCCGACATCGTTTGACCCAGTTTCAGCTTCTGACGGGAAATCGGCAACTCTGCGCGACAAAGTCTTCGGCTTTCTCAGGAAATTGGAAACTTTGCAAAATAAAATGCAAGGATTCTCATCAGGTTTCCTACAAAGAAATCAGGCCAATAAATGATCAAAATGTCAAAGAAAAGTACAGAAGAAAAAAGAATAAAAAAAGAGCAAAAACGGACGCAAAACGGGACCAAAAAGGGGGAAAACCCCCCCAGGGTCGCAGACCCCTGCGACCCTGGGCCAGGGTCGCCGGCGACCATGGACCCCGGGGTCGCCGGGAAAGCCCCGGAAACCCCGGTTTTCGCCGTTTTTTCGCGATTCGAGGAGCCCAGCCTCTGGTACTTTCCAAAATTCATGCTTTTGAGACACCAAGTCCTCTGATATCCGTCCAAAACACGGGTAAAACATCAAGAGTATCGAAGACAGTATTGATCGCCACCCGGTCAACCAAAAAAAAGTGTGCTTTCCACCCGACCGATCGAGAAATCGACAGGACAGATGGCACCGACCCGCTGTTGGCAACAAACACCTGAAATTACATGGTCATCTGATGTCGATCTACATGAAGATCCATCGATGATCATCGACAGAAGAATTCCAAAAGACATGGCACGGCCCGCGACTCTTCAGCTGCTCGGCGACCACTTAATGCGATTAATTGACTAGCTTTATTACAGTCATTAATCCATTTCTTTGGACGGCCCAATCAGAAGCAAGCATTTGGGAGTTACAAGTCAAGAGATTCATGGCATTTAACCCATGAAACTCCTCCCATCATGGCGATTAAAGGCGATTAAATGCCCTCAATCTCCTCCGGCCAATCAGAAGCCAAGAAAAAGGAGTTACAAAATAAACAATTCAATTTTGTAACTCCTCCCATTATGTGGCTTAATGACATTAAAAGCCCATAAGCTCTCCTAAATGGCTACCAAGAGCCTATAAATAGGAGAGCACTCCAAAGGAATCCAGATATCGAAAAAAGACACAACAAACATCAGACAGCAGTCAGAAATCCAGAGAAAAGAAAAAGAGAGAAAACTCTGCGGAAGTTCTACACCGGCCACCGCAACAAGGTGACAAAAGTCCCTTGGGGGGTACCCCCCCCAAGGTCCTTGCCTTCTCCTCCTGCCTCCAATGGCTTAGATATGGCTTTTCAGCCCGTCTACTCGGTTTTTTATTGGACATAGGACCTTCCTTTGGTCTTTGTCTTCTAAAAACCCGAGGTTATAGCCAAGCCAAGCGAATCAAATAGCATCCTCTGTTCTCATCTGCATGGATGATGGCGAAGCCCACATATGGCTTGCGACCGTCAATCTAAACGAGTCCCCCACAATCTCCTGAGAAGTTAGATCCTCCTTTTCTTGCTTTTCATTGTAGTTTGTATTTTTTCAAAAGAGACAAAAATCACAATTCTTGTCTTTCATTATTGATAAGGATTGTAAAATCGGCTATAAACGCCAAAATCGGCTATAAACGCCAAAAATCGGCTATAAACGCCAAAATCGGCTATAAATGCCAAAAAAAATCGCCTTTCACGGCAAACTAAGAAAAATGTCTCTTTTCTTAAATATATGTGCAATGGAAAACTTGAAAGAAGTTGATTTCCTTTTTACTTGCGAAGGTTGATCTCCGGATCACCACTTGTAATTCCAAGTAAAATAGAAAATCTGGCACACCCACAAAAAAAGAAATGTTGATGCACGCCCTTGCCCCCCGGTTACGAAAGGGTCGGACCCGACGGACTCCCACGTCCGCCGACCTCGGTAGAACCAAGCAGGAGCGCGGTCCATCAGCGGTCGACCGGGCACCCCATGCGGTCGACTGAGCAAAGAGAAACCTGCAGAAAAAGTTTCAGGCACCTCTCAGTTATTTTCGTAACACAGTGTGTCTTCGGTCGACCGGGACCCCAGGATGTCGACCGAGCGCGATAGTTGTCTGTTTCCAGACAGTGTATGATGTCGACCGAGCAAGCAAGGATGTCGACCGAGCACGGGAACCAGAGTTGCGCAGAAAACAGAAGTCTTGCACGAAAATTCAGCACTCTTATCTAATTTGTTTGGGACTCTTTCTAAACGAATTGTAGCCTGTTTTGAATACAATTAAGGGTTAACATAACCTATAAAAAGGCATGTATGGGTCGTTCTAAAGACACACCAGAGAGAGAAAGAAGAGAAGAAAAGAGAGAAGAGAAGAGAGAAGAGAGTGCTGGTGCTGGTGCTGTTGCTGTTGCTGTTGTGGTGACGTTTTCTACAGCAATTGTGGACGAGATTGTGCTCTTGAAGATGGTGATTCGTCCATGAGTTAAGTGTCTCTCTTTATGCTTTAGATTTCAATTTGTAAGGGATTGAGAGAGAGAGAATTGTAGAGGGGAAGGGCTGTAGACAGAGTTTATCTTCTATTCTGTTTATACATCAAGTTGGTGCTTGGTGTTTGGGGTTTGGTGATCCTATCTGTGGGTGCAGATAAATTGTAAGAGGAGTAGGTGCTTCCTAGATAGTGGGTGCTATCTAAAACACAAGGGTTGGTGCTCTTTGTCGTTGGTGCGACTAAATATATTCAGACCTGTACCGGATCGGTGTTCGGACGGTTTTGATCCGTGGACGTAGCCTTTTGGTGAACCACGTTAAATCTGGTGTCATTGTGTGGTTTGACTTGTTTTGTTGTTGAATTGGACCTGTTTTTAGAAATCACTGATTCACCCCCCCTCTCAGTGATCGCGATATCCAACAACTTGCCTTGATCGATTGAAGGTAGAAGGAAAAGAGAGAAAACCACAGGGAAAAGAGAAAGGGTCTCGACAGTAGCTCTTATGGTGCAGGCCGATCTCGGCTGGTCTTCTGTCAGGGATTTCTGGGGCGAGGAAGAGAAAAAGAGAGATTGGAGGGGGAGATGAGGGTTCGTTGGAGGGAATTGGGGAAGAAGAAGAGAGAAGAGATTGGAACTTGAGAGAAAAGAAAAAGTAGATGAACAGTAGTTGTTTGGGCAGGGGAGGGTTTTGTTTATATAGGTTGGGTTTTTGGGTTAGGGACAAAATTGCCCTTGGGGTTAGAATAGGATTAGGGTTAGGGTAGAGGGTATTTAGGTCTTTAGGTGGGCTTCTAGAAGATTCTTTGGTGTAAACCCCCTATAGTAAATACAAAACTCTAGCTAGGGCCTCTAACAAACTCCCTAACTCTAAAAATAACAAAAGACCCCCTATTGACTCTACTAATTACACCACTAGTCTAACCCTAGGAAAATACATAACTACCCTCACTAAGCCCCATAATTAGTATAACTAAAATACTTAGGCTAATATATAGTATTCAAATTCACATTGAGGGCCCACCAGGGGTGGGGTCTCACATTCCTCCCTCCTTTAAAACATTTGGTCCCCAAATGTAAAAACAAAGTAGGGACATACCTGCGGTAGAAGATGTGGATAATCTCTTGCCACCTGGTCTCGTAGCTCCCAAGTAGCCTCCTCTGGAGTGTGATGCTCCCACTGAACCTTCACGAACTGGATGGTTCGGTCCCGAAGCACCTTCTCTTTGGTGTCGATGACGGCGACTGGCTTGGCGATGTAGGACGCGTCGGGCTGGATGTCGAGCGGCTGGTGGTGCAGAATGTGGGTAGGGTCCTCCACATACTTCCTCAACATCGAGACATGGAAGACGTCGTGCACACCTGATAGCTCTGCTGGCAACTGAAGTCTGTAGGCGACATCTCCAATCCTAGCCTTGATCTCGAAGGGTCCGACGTACCTTCGTGCTAACTTGCCCTTCTCGCCGAATCTGAGGGTGCCTCGAGCTGGGGAAACCTTCAGGAAGACACGGTCTCCCTTCTGGAACTCGAGTGGTCTGCGCCGATTGTCTGCGTAGCTCTTCTGTCGACTGCGGCTAACCTTCAAGTTCTCCACTATCTGGTGGATCTTCTCACTGGTGTCGCCGACGATAGATGGTCCATGGAAACTCCTGACACCAACTTCCTCCCAACAGACTGGGGTCTTGCACTTCCTGCCGTACAACGCTTCGAACGGTGCCATCTTGATGCTCGAGTGGTAACTGTTGTTGTAGGCAAACTCACAGAGTGGTAAGGAATCCTCCCAGTTCTCCTTGTAGTCTAGGACACAAGCTCGCAACATATCCTCCAAGGTCTGGTTGGTGCGCTCTGTCTGTCCGTCTGTCTGAGGATGATAGGCTGTGCTGAAGCTCAACTTGGTACCCAAAGCTCGCTGAAGACTATCCCAAAAGTGAGAAGTGAAGCGTGGATCTCTGTCTGAAACAATCGAAGCTGGAACTCCATGCAAAGAGACGATCTTATCCACATACAGCTTAGCAAGGACGTCGAGTCCCGCTCTCATCGACACTGGCAAGAAGTGAGCTGACTTAGTCAGTCTATCCACGATCACCCAAATGCCATCACTGCGTCTTCGGGTAGCTGGAAGTCCTGCAATAAAATCCATGGTGATGTGTTCCGACTTCCACTGAGGTATCTCGAGCTGATGAAGTAGCCCTGGTGGCTTCTGGTGCTCGGCCTTGATCTGCTGACAGGTCAGACATCTGGACACATAGCCTGCAATCTCTTTCTTCATGTTGTTCCACCAGTAGTAGCTCCTCAGGTTCCTATACATCTTGGTGCTGCCCGGGTGAATCGAATATCTGCTGTGGTGTGCATCTGCTAAGATCTGGTCCTTCAGCTCCTGGATATCTGGTACACACAGCCTGCCCTGGTAGTAGAGTACTCCACCAATCAGTCTGAACTCTGGCCTCTGGTCAATCTGCTCGATCACTCTGACAAGCTTAGGATCGCTGCGTTGACTGTCCTTGACCTCTCCAAGCAACTCCGGTTCCCATGCGGACATGGTGGCAAGCATAACTCTGTCGCTGAGCGGCTGAAACTGGACATCCAAGTCACTGAAGACTTCGGTCCACACGCCCTCTGCTGCTAGGAAACTGATTAGGGCGGTCTTCCTGCTCAAAGCATCTGCTACGACGTTCGCCTTACCCGGATGGTATTTGATAGGGAAGTCATAGTCCTTGATGTACTCCATCCAACGCCTCTGACGGTTGTTGAGGTCATGCTGAGTGAACAGGTACTGCAAACTGCGATGATCTGAATGGACTTCGAACTTCTCTCCGTAGAGGTAGTGCCGCCACATCTTCAGTGCGAACACGACTGCTGCAAGCTCCAGGTCGTGGGTGGCATACTTCTTCTCGTGTTCCTTCAGCTGGCGTGATCCATAAGCAATGACTTTGCCCTCCTGCATCAAAACACAACCAAGACCGGTCCCTGAAGCGTCGGTGAAGACAACGAAACCGCCTGTACCAGAAGGTAAAGATAAGATCGGTGCTGACGTCAGTCTCTCCTTCAGCTCTTGAAAGCTGTCCTCGCATGCATCGGTCCATACGAACGGTACGTCCTTCCTTGTCAGCTTGGTCAACGGGGCGGAAATCGAAGAGAAACTCTTGACAAATCTGCGGTAGTAGCTTGCTAAGCCAAGGAAACTCCGAACTTCTGTGACATTCTTCGGTCTCTCCCAGTTCACTACTGCCTCGATCTTTGCTGGATCCACTGCTAGGCCATCTCTGGAGATGATATGTCCGAGGAAGACTACTTGCTCTAACCAGAACTCGCACTTGCTGAGCTTTGCGTACAGCTGGTTGTCACGTAGCAACTGTAGAGACGTCCTCAGATGCTGCTCGTGCTCCTCTCTGGACTTGGAGTAGACCAACACGTCGTCGATGAACACCACCGTAAAGCTGTCGAGGTATGGGGCGAAGATCTTGTTCATCAGGGCCATGAACACTGCCGGCGCATTCGTCAACCCGAACGGCATCACAAGGAATTCATAGTGTCCGTAACGAGTACGAAATGCTGTCTTCTGCACATCCTGTTCTCTGACTCGCAGCTGATGATATCCCGATCTCAGGTCCACCTTTGAGAAGTACTGCGCTCCCTGAAGCTGATCGAAGAGCTCGTCGATCCGGGGAAGAGGATACTTGTTCTTTACTGTTGCCTGGTTCAGCTGCCTGTAGTCGATGCACATCCTCATCGATCCATCCTTCTTCTTCACGAAGAGCACAGGTGCTCCCCACGGTGACATGCTCGGTCTGACGAAGCCCTTGTCTATCAACTCTTGCAACTGGGTCTTCAATTCTCGCAGCTCTGCTGGAGCCATGCGATAAGGAGCTCTGGAAATCGGTGCGGTGCCTGGCACAAGCTCGATGGTGAAGTCGATCTCTCTGACTGGAGGCAATCCTGGGATCTCGTCGGGAAACACGTCCGGAAACTCGCAAACGACTGGGATCTCCTCGACTCCCCTGGACTTCTTGTCCTCTGAGATGAATGCGATGTAGCCTTCGCAACCTGATCGCACTAGCCTCTCAGCCTTCAGTGCTGAAATCAATCTGGTACTGCGTGGCTTCTTCTCGCCTACAAACTCGACTGGGTCGTCTGAACCGTCGATGGTGAGTCGGACTATCTTCTCGAAGCAATCCATCACCGCTCGATATCTAGCCAACCAATCCATCCCCAAGATAACGTCGAAGTCATGCATGGGTAACACGATCAAATCTGCAAACATAATGTACTCCCCGATCTGCACTCGGCATCTGGGGTGGTAAGTCTGACACACTACCCTCTTGCCCACGGGCGTAGACACAACTAGCGTGCAAGGCAACTCCTCTCCTACCCCACCAAGAACTAAAGCAAAAGCGGAAGACACATAGGAATGTGTCGCACCAGGATCAAACAATACTCTAGCAATCTGATCACAAATAGAAAGAGTACCTTCGACGACGTTCCCTGCAGCTTCGGCCTCCTCATGTGTGAGTGCGAATGCCTGACCTACAGCCTGAGGTCTCTGCTGCTGTCGCTGCTGTCCATGGGGTCTCTGGTATCGTCCCCTCTGGTAGTGCTGTCCCCTGGGCTGCTGGGGTCCACGTGCCTGCTGCTGGGCACGGTACTGCTGCTGAGGTGGCTGGGGTGCCGGTGCAATCTGCTGAACGGGTGGAGCTGGAGCTGGTGCTCTCGGTGGTGCTGGAAGCTGAAGCATCGGGGCCTGAGGCTGTCCCCCTCTGAATGGGCAAAATCTGGAGATGTGTCATGTCTCCCCACAGTCATAGCATACTCTGGGCCCACGCTGCTGCTGCTGCTGCCGCTGATACTGATGCTGCCTGGCCTGGCCTGCTGGCCTCTGTCTCTGAAATGGCTGCTGCTGTATGGGCAAGGGCTGCGGTCTGACCAAGGCGGCTCTAACTCGCCTCTGCTGCTGACTGGCCTCTATCCGCTACAGACGCTCCTCTGCCCAGTAAGCTCTCCTCAAAGCCTCCTCATATGTGGGCAGCTCGATGCAGGACATGCTCAACTGAATCTCATCTCTCAGCCCATCGACGAACCGACGGATCCTCTCGGACTCAGGTGTGATCAGAGCCTCTGCAAAACGAGAAAGCTGGGTGAAGCGAACCTCATACTGGTAGACAGTCATGCTGCCTTGCACCAGCGCCTGAAATTCCCGCAGCTTGCGGTCTCTGACGTGAGATGGTATGAACTTCCGAAGGAAATCCGCCCTGAATGCAGTCCAAGCGATATCGTCCCCTATCGCCTCGAAATGACGCTGAATCGTCCTCCACCAGTCCTCCGCGACTCCCCGAAACATGTAAGCGGCTAACTGCACTCTCTGCTGACCGGTGCACTCGAAGACCTTGAAGATCTTCTCCATCCGCACGATCCACTCGTCGGCCACCAGCGGGTCATCGGCGCCAGTGAACTCAGGTGGTCCTCTTTTGAGGAACCTCTCAAATATGACGTTCGGGTCTGCCTCCCGAACGGATGCCGCTGCTGTGCCTGGCTGAGCCACTCTGTCCATGATGTCCAAGACTTGCGTCTGGAATTGGGCAAAATCCTCGGCCTGCTGCTGCTGCGCCGACACCTGGGCCTCCTGGGAAACGAGGAAGGCCTGCAAGAACCTCTGGAAACGCTGCTCGAAGTCTGGCTTACTACCGGCTGCTGGCATCATATGTGATGGAGAACCTTCTCTAGACATCTGTTAAGAGAAAGAAATTAGGTTAGTTTAAGTCCAACACTTAGGACTACACTGATTCTACCCGATCCATTGACCCTACACGTACTCCCACACTGAGATCCTCACTACGTCCTAAAGTTTCTAGTGTATTTTATTTCCTAGAGACTTGCCCGCTCTGATACCAGTAAAATGTAACGCCCCAATTCCGGATACCGAGAAAATCGTCAAAGTACCGAAATTGGCGCGCTACTTCCCGGAAAATCCGAGAACTTCCAAGATCGTAGGTCCGCAGTGAGGTCCAATTTAAAACTTTTTCATCAACATAATAACAATGGTTAATTGCGGAAGCATGATAGTATAGCGGTGTAAGTCCTTGGGGATCCTTACCCTAGAGGGGGGGTGAATAGGGTGAGCTACAACTAGTGACCAATTATGAACAATTTTAACTTCTTTAAATTAACTAGTCACTTGTGATGATTAACAAACAAAATGCGGAAGCTTAAACAAATACAATCATCACAATGCAATCACCACAACACAAGATTTATAGTGGTTCGGCCTCAATGCCTACATCCACTACCGGCTTGTGTTCCTCACACCCCACCGGATTTCCACTATGTATGCTTTTCAATAGGCTAAGCAATAACCTTTACATCTATGCTTTTCTAGGCTAAGCAATAACCTTTACATCATGCTTTTCAAGGCTAAGCAATAACCTATACAACCAAATGGTTGGTTCTCTCTCTTAGTAGTGTCTAAATTACACTTGATGGAGATACATATTTAGCTCATTACAATGCCTCTTAATAGGCGGATATGAAAGTGAAAAACTAATTCACACAAACACTATATGAATGCAAAGATGAATGCACAAAGTGTATGCATGATGTCCTCAATCAATTTTGAAATAAAAGCTCATAAATGTATGCCAAAGGCTTTTGAAAGTTTTAGCTCAAAACATTTATGATTGAGGAAATGCTAATCACATGTTAAAAGTAACTTGTAAAAGACATACCTAAGTATTCTACACAAGTTGTGAAATTCAAAGAACAAAACATGTGATGCATATGGATTTCAATCAAATTAAAAATGAAGCTCAATATAAGTATGCCAAAAGCATTTTTAAAGTGTAAAACACAAATATAGATTTGATTGAAATTATGGGTCAAATCACATGTAATTAAAAGGACAACTTGAAAATGATATACCAATCAATGTTTAAACAAGTTGTAAAACTTTAAAACAAAATACATGTGATTTATAAAGTTGTTGAATCCAAAACATAAGATAGATTTGAAAGTGATTTTCTTATGATGAAAAACAACAACCAAAGATTCAACCAAGTATAGGAATCATGTTACATATGATTTCAAAGATGATTCCAAAACATGATCTACTTAGATATACCAAATTAAGTACTACTTGGTTTGAATCAAGGTGATGTATCCAAAACAATGAATCAATTCAAAACATAACCATGTTAAGGACACAACAAATCATAGTTTAGCATGCTAACAAAGATTTACCAATAATTAGAACAAAGCATGAAAACATATGATTAGGAAAAGCAAGCTTACTTAGTGATTTAACTTCATTAATCCCAAGCTTTAGCTTTCCTAATGACCCTTAGATTCCCTTAGCTCATTCCCCTTTGTTTGGCCTCAAATCACCTTAAGGAGGGCCTAAAAGTTCCTCTCATTTGGCTAAGGAATGAGCTTCTTTTTATACAAAAAAATGCCCAACGGCTAGTCCTCGGTCGACCCCATACAGGGCTCGGTCGACCTGCCCTTCAACGGGCAAAAATATGACCGTTTGAAAATAATGCCGTTGCCTCTTTCCCGGTCGACCTGCAGTGGGCTCGGTCGACCGTCCATGGGCTCGGTCGACCGGCCACACTGCAGGTCGACCGGGTCCCCTGGACCAATTCCCCCAAAAATGCATATTTTGCATATTTTAAAGTATTTTTCTTTGGGGACTTTTTGGGCCATTAAATCAAGCTTGAAATCATGTTTTAAATCATTCTAAGTGGTTTTAAAAACATGAAACATAAAAAGCCTAAAAATGATTTGAAACTTTAAAATCAAAGGCTAGCTTGATTCTTAAAAACTCTTTTCAAAACTAAATGCATCCAAGTTTTAAAATCAAAACATGCATGAACCAAGATTTCTAAAAACAATGCATGTGAAAATCAAGATTTCAAGATTTCTAAATCAATGCTCATGTGAAAACTCAAATGATGATTTAAATGATAATGCATCCATCAAATTGCAAACACAAAATCCCTAACAAGCGGAAGTCATATCAGAGATAGCGGAAGTATAAGGTATCATCGTATATATGTCAAATGTAGAAGGGCTGAAGTCCAGCCTAAATGTATAGTGATAACAAATCAAAGTTTAATTACATATTTTTCATTACTACCCAACTCACAACAAATGTCTCTCAAAACCCAGACAAAAGAACACTCAAACCCCTACAGCTGGTGTCGGCTCTCCACCTTCCGGCTCGACCTCATGGTCGGCCGGCCCCCATCCGTAGTCGCCTGCTACGGGCACCTCAACGAGTGCGAACGCATCGCCCTCGAACTCGGGGTCAAGACCTAAGCACCAAGAGTGGGTCAGATCTAAAGATCTGGCAAGTCACAATATGCAGATAATATAGAATGTATGCATCAAATGAGTAGAGACATGTATAAAGTTAAGAGAGTAATAAAGATACATATGCTATGCAGTCGTGCAAGATAATCATGTAGAATCATAATAAGTATAACAGTAATAAACCTACACAATATGGCACATCCACATAAGCTGGTCACCGCGGGATATTATGCCGCGGCCCTCCCATACTGAACACAGTCGCGGTAGGGATCCTAAGCTAATGCTAGGGATTACTAACCCTGCAAAATATCACCAACATCATCCACAACGACCGGAACCGGCATCACACCGTCCGTCCCAACAGTGCTCATCATGATAGCCACACATCAAATCTCAATAGCTCCTACCAGTGATGATCAGTCCAACTGGCTGAGCTTAAATCAACTGAGTGAATGTCTATGCCGACTCGGAAACAATAAAGGTCTGTGTCTGTCTAGGCTTTGCCTTGCGTGAACAAGGTCCTAACAAAAGTCCCTAAGAGGTCTAAGTACTCAATACAAATTGTGGATCATAGTCCAAGTCCAATTCCAATCATTGGATCCGTACCAAGGCCCACCACGTACTTGGCCTGGTCTATAACAATCCATATGAGATACAAGCCATGTTCAATGACATATGATCCATCTACGTCCATAATGGGTCACAAGCCCATACAATCTAACCTCTCCATTCTAGGGTAATTCACATCCAACTTAGGCCATAAAAAGGGCCCGCCTAGCCACAGACACGGGTCAATGTTCACCCAATTATATTACCGGGTCACCTCTAAGTAGTCCTAGGTTTAGGTCCTCCATTTTCCATTTAATTAACAGTTATAAGCAATAATAAGGACAATAGAGTGATAGTCATAATATGAGGGAGATGAATCTCCAAGTACACGAATCATAGGGAGATAGCAACAGTCCAACCTAGGTAAATGGTCCACTTTCGGATACAGGTCCATCTCAGGTAATTCGATCTTTAAGTGAAACCACAGATGCTAAGGAATATTGTGTTTGGTGCTTAGAAGTTATGTGCATCATTTGGTAACGTATAAAGGTCGAATCATCTTAGATTACATAACCTGGACTTTAATTAGTGGACCCCACGAGTCAAGGTTGAGCCGTGCCATTGACTCGTGGCTGGCACAGTGATGGAAGTCTATTTGAATGGTCAATGGGCCCTACATATGATTGCAACAATAGAAATTAGAATCTGGGGATCGTCACTGTATACAGTGTGCTCAGCCGACCTCCTGGCCTGGGCGGTCAGCTCGGCACACTGTGATCAGAGAAAGTGAAACATCCTGCAGGCAAGGCCTACTCGTCCAGGACATCCTGTGAGTTCGGCTAACCCCCTGGCCGGGGTGGTTGGCCGTGCGCACTAGGAATTCTGGCTGAAGGAAATGTCCCAGGTTCTATTCTCCTTTGTTGGAATCCGGCCTTTTCGGAATCCATCTCGGAGTTCGGCTAAACACTGGAGCTCAATTACACACTCAGCTGGGTCACTCAACTCAGCTCGGCAAAGGCCTAGCTCAGTTCGGCCACCCAACTGAGTTCAGAAAAATGCATTGAGTTCGGCTAGGCATTGAGGTTGGTCAAGCTCTTAGCTTGGTTAAGCACTGAGTTCGGCTAAGCTCGAAGTCCGGTCTGGCACGGAACCCGGTCTGGCGCTGAGCTCAGTAAAACACTGAGTTCGGCCATAACACTGAGTTCGGCCGTAACACTGAACTCGGCTTTGAGCACTGAGCTCAGCCTAGACACTTAGCTCGGCTAAACGCGAATCTCATCCTAACCATTATGCTCGGCAGAACTCTGAGTTCGGCTAGCGTTGAATCCAGCCATCGCTGAGTTCGGCCAGTGCTGAGCTCGGCAGTTGCTGAGCTGCGCTAACGCTGAGCTCGGCAACCGCTGGGCTCTGCAAGTGCTGAGTTCGGCAGTTGCTGAGCTGCACTAATGCTGAGCTCGGCAACCGCTGGGCTCTGCAAGTGCTGAGCTCGGCCATCGCTGGACTCTGTCCATCTCTCCTATCAGTGTTGTATTCTGTTACAGAACCCAGTTCTGCGACAGGACACAACTTCTCTTCATTAAGCACAGGAATGGTGGTCCACCTCTGATCAAAATCCAGATCAAGTAGCACCCCATGGTCGCACAGGCCCCCTCACATAGACGTAGGGTCCTGATCTACCAAGGGTGGTCCTACTTCGATTCCGATCTCAATACTGCGAGGTGGGTTCTTGTCATTCCATCTCCGGAAACTCATTCCCGTGACCCAATTCTTCTGGGATTCTCCATAGACCATTACAGGAGCAAAATAAATCATTCCTACATCATCCACCCATCATCAACCGGCCATGGATCATCCAAATGAGGTAATCCCATCCATCAATGGCCAAAGGAACCAAACAAACATGCTCAAGGATCGATCTAAACATATATATTACAAAATGGAATTCTACTGCAAATCAAAGGAAGGAAACATGCAATCTAGACTACCAGCACAGTGCACTTGCCTTGATCGATTGAAGGTAGAAGGAAAAGAGAGAAAACCACAGGGAAAAGAGAAAGGGTCTCGACAGTAGCTCTTATGGTGCAGGCCGATCTCGGCTGGTCTTCTGTCAGGGATTTCTGGGGCGAGGAAGAGAAAAAGAGAGATTGGAGGGGGAGATGAGGGTTCGTTGGAGGGAATTGGGGAAGAAGAAGAGAGAAGAGATTGGAACTTGAGAGAAAAGAAAAAGTAGATGAACAGTAGTTGTTTGGGCAGGGGAGGGTTTTGTTTATATAGGTTGGGTTTTTGGGTTAGGGACAAAATTGCCCTTGGGGTTAGAATAGGATTAGGATTAGGGTAGAGGGTATTTAGGTCTTTAGGTGGGCTTCTAGAAGATTCTTTGGTGCAAACCCCCTATAGTAAATACAAAACTCTAGCTAGGGCCTCTAACAAACTCCCTAACTCTAAAAATAACAAAAGACCCCCTATTGACTCTACTAATTACACCACTAGTCTAACCCTAGGAAAATACATAACTACCCTCACTAAGCCCCATAATTAGTATAACTAAAATACTTAGGCTAATATATAGTATTCAAATTCACATTGAGGGCCCACCAGGGGTGGGGTCTCACAGACTCTTCGAATCCAAAGACAATTTCAAAAGGAAAATTTGTACCTAGATCGGAACAAAATAAATCTAAGGGTACACCAAAACCAATCAAATGCTTTGAATGTCAAGGATATGGTCACACTGCTGCAAAGTGTGCAAATCGAAGAGAAAAGAATAAAGGCAAGGCTTTAAATGTTGCTTGGAATGAAGAATCCGATGACGAAGAATCTGAACCCGATTCACCCTTAAGTGAGTCTGGAAAATATGTTGCTTTCGTGGCCTTTTCTAACTCTTCTGTGCAGGAATCCAAGTCAGAGGATGATTTAGAAATAAAAGAAAATTCTGATGGCGAACAAGATGATGATGAAGATTATCAAAAGCTTTTTCTTGAATCTGTCAGAATGTCAAAACTTAGCGAGAAAAGAGCCTTAAAATTGAAGGCAATTGAAGAAAAGAATACATCACTGCAAGCGACATTGCTTGAATCTCAATCTAAGGTAAAGCAGTTGGAAGATCAGCGTACTATCTTGTCTGATAAGTTGATTCTTGCAGGACAAGAGAATGATCGTATGCAACAACAAATTCAAAAGGCAGAATCTGAATTATTACTCTTGGGAAAAGAGCTGAACTCTTGCAAATCTGAAAAAGAGAATCTAGCTGGAAAATTGAAGATGGCCCTTTCTGAGTTGGAATCAGCAAAAGCTTCAATCAATCGAATGAATACAGGATCATTAAAGCTAAATGAGATTCTTGGATACCAACAGTCTACTTCTTCAAAATCAGGACTGGGTTTTGTTCATGGCGCTTCTTCATCAAAGGACAAAGGTAAATCAATTTTCGTTCAAGGACCAACTATGACTGCAATGCCTCTGAATAATTCAAATACTACACATCCGCCAAATCATTATAATAGATATGTGTCTAAATCACAATTTGTTCCCATATGTCACTTTTGTGGGATTAAAGGACACATAAGACCACATTGTAACAAATTTAGAAACTTTCAACGAAATCAGCGGAGGAAGCAATACGTCTCTCCTCAAAAGGTCAGAACTAGAACCATCTGGATTCGAAAATCTGACCTACGCTGTAATGTGGTCCTGACTGCACTCAGTGCAACTGACTCGGATGTATGGTACTTGGATAGTGGCTGCTCTAGACATATGTTAGGGAACAAAGCATTATTTACCTCCGTTGACGACTATGATGGTGGCACTGTTCGTTTTGGAGATGGAGGTAAGGCTAAGGTAATTGGTAAAGGAACTGTTTCAATTCCAGGTATGTCTCATTTAAAAAATGTTTATTTGGTTGATGGGCTTAAGACAAATCTTCTAAGTATCAGCCAATTATGTGACAACAAATATGAAGTTCACTTTTCTGCTCATGAGTGCATTATTGTTGATAAAAAGGGGAAATCTGTCTTACATGGTAAAAGAAATTCTGATAATTGTTATGTGGTTGCCACTGAAAATGATCTATCTTGTAACTCTACAATGATAAGTGATATTGATCTGTGGCATCAAAGATTAGGGCATGTGAACTACAAACTCTTGGAAAAGTTATCAAAACTTGAACTAGTTCGGGGTTTGCCTACACTTCATAAAGACCCGAATAGTGTTTGTGGGCCATGTCAAATTGGGAAACAAATCAGAGCCCCACACAAAAAGATTGACTCTCTTACTACCAAAAGACCACTAGAGTTGTTACATATGGATCTCATGGGACCCACTAAGTTTGAAAGTATTGGCGGTAAAAAATATATATTTTTAACCGTTGATGATTTTTCAAGAATAACGTGGGTTAGATTCTTGCATGATAAATCTGAAACCTCTACTGTTTTTAATGACTTATGGTCTTTACTTATTGCAGAAAAAGGAAAGCAATTTGGAGGAGTCTCGAAAATCCGCTCAGATCATGGATCTGAATTTCAAAATTCCGATTTCTCTACCTTTTGCACAAAACATGGCATCAAACATGAATTTTCAGCACCAAAAACACCACAACAAAATGGAGTGGTTGAAAGGAAAAATAGAGTGGTCCAAGAAATGGCACGGGTTATGCTGCATAGCAAAAATATTCCGCAACGGTTTTGGGCTGAAGCTGTAAACACAGCTGTTTATGTGATTAACCGTGTCTATCTTCGGCCAGGCACAAAAACCACCCCATATGAAATATGGACTGGAGTCAAGCCAAACATTAAATATTTTCGAACATTTGGCAGCAAGTGTTATATCCTACGGGATAGAGAACACTTAACTAAATTTGACTCTCGAAGTGATGATGGAATTTTACTTGGCTACTCTTTGACAAGTAAAGCCTATCGGGTGTTTCACATTAAAAAATCTATCGTCATGGAGTCCATTAATGTGGTTGTAGATGATGCAGGTACATCTGATTGTTTTTCTGATGACGATGAAGGTATGACTTTTACTCCTTCTTCTGAACAGGTTATCAAAAACAATGAGGACAATTCATCTCCACCTGAATCTAAAACTGAGACAAAGAATGAAACTAATTCAACTGCTGCGTCTTCTAGTCCAAACAAATCATCAGAATCAATTGTGCCTGATATCATTCGTCAATTCGAAGAGAAAAGTGCTACAAAAAGCTCAAAACCCACTGATCTATCTCTTGGAAAAGATGCATCTTCATCTTCTGTACATCCGCGATCCCAAAAAGGACAAGTTCTCAAAGATCATCCACTCGATAAAGTGATAGGTGAGATCTCCGCTCCTTTAAAAACAAGATAACAGGTACGTGATGAGGTAAGTCACTTTTGTTATGCTTCCTCTTTAGAACCAAAGAATATTAAAGATGCTCTTGTAGATGATTGTTGGATAAATGCAATGCATGATGAACTTGCAGAATTTCAAAGAAATTGTGTTTGGTAGCTTGTTCCTAGACCCGATCAAACAAACGTCATTGGTACAAAATGGATTTTAAAAAATAAAACCGATGAGATGGGTCAAGTGATTAGGAACAAAGCACGTTTAGTCGCTCAGGGGTATACTCAAGTCGAAGGCATTGATTTTGATGAAACATTTGCTCCTGTTGCCAGACTTGAATCAGTTAGATTGTTACTTGCAATAGCTTGTTTTTTGAACATCAAATTATTTCAAATGGATGTGAAAAGTGCATTTCTTAATGGTTTTTTAAATGAGGAAGTATTTGTTGAACAACCAAAAGGATTTCAAGATCCTCATTTTCCGGATCATATTTACAAATTAAGAAAAGCACTTTATGGTCTCAAACAAGCACCAAGAGCCTGGTACGAAAGGTTAACAGTGTTTTTGATTGAGCATGATTTTAAAAGAGGAACTGTTGACAAGACTTTATTCATCAAAAAAGACAAGAAGAACATGGTTATAGCGCAAGTCTATGTCGATGATATAATTTTTGGTTCAACCTCCGAGCACCTATCCGATAAGTTTGCTCAAAAAATGGCTAGTGAATTTGAAATGAGTATGGTTGGTGAACTTTCATTCTTTCTGGGTCTTCAAATCAAGCAAACTCCTTCAGGGATATTCATCTCTCAGCCGAAATATGCTAGAGATTTACTGAAAAAGTTTGGCATGCAGTCATCGAAACATGCAAGAACTCCCATGAGCACAACTGTCAAGATCAGCCTTGATAAAGATGGCATAGACATCGATGAGAAACTCTACAGGAGTATGATAGGGAGTCTTCTCTACCTTACTGCAAGTCGTCCGGATATCGCTTACAGTGTCGGTGTTTGTGCAAGATACCAGTCTCAACCAAGACTCTCTCATGTTCAAGCAACCAAACGAATTTTCAAATATATAAATGGAACCATTGAATATGGGATCTGGATGTCAAAGGATACCAACACATCAATTGTTGGTTATTCGGATGCTGATTGGGCTGGGTGTGTTGATGATAGGAAAAGTACATCTGGTGGTTGTTTCTTTGTCGGAAATAATTTGGTGGCTTGGCACAGTAAGAAGCAAACCTCGACGTCCTTGTCGACTGCTGAAGCTGAATATATTGCTGCTGGAAGTTGTTGTACACAACTTCTATGGATGAAACAAATGCTGAAAGATTATGGAATTGCTCAAGAAACAATGACTGTGTTTTGTGATAATCAGAGTGTTATCGACATTTCCAAAAATCCTGTCCAACACTCCCGAACTAAACACATAGACATAAGACACCATTTCATTCGTGATCTTGTGGAGGAAGAACTTGTCTCTTTGCATCATGTTCCTACTGACAAACAATTGGCAGACATTTTTACAAAACCATTAGATGGAAAGCGGTTTGAATCTTTACGTAAATCACTAGGGATTTCTCTTATTCCCTAAACTCCATATCTTTTTGTTTATTTAAGTGCACATTCCCTATTTTCACTTGACCAAGATTGTTTTTATTTTTTTGCACTTCACGAATCGTATATTTCGATTCTCTCACGACTTTCTTCGTCTTTATTCTTTGCGAGATGTTACGGTAATCAGATTCAACCGGAGGATCAGGGCTACCTACGTTTATGTGTGATAGCTACCACTTGATTGGTAATTTTCATTTGGAGAAGGCTACCATTTACGATAGTGTGAAAGTCACCCATGATGGTTTAATATGCCCTGAATATAGAAAATATTTATAAAAAAAAAGGGATATTACCTTTCAAAAAAAAAAAAAAAAAAAGGGGGAAAGTAGATATATATAAAATTATATATATCTATATAGTGCTATATTGCCTAACTTTTTGTTGGTGGGTTTGCTCCCCATACAACACTTATGTTCATCTCAAGGAGATTCAGGGGGAGCAGGTCCCACACATTTTTTTATTTTTCTTCTTCTCTTTCTTTCTTTTTAATTTTTTTTGGTCATACTGTTCACAAATTCACTGTGCGCTTAAATTAATAAAAATTTCTTCTTACTGTACATCATGGAGTAATTTGACCGAACAATACACGTTAGAGAATTTTTGCCGCGCCCCATTTAAAATCTTACAAATCTGTCAAGTTCGCTCGAGCGACCACTCACGTTCGCTCGAGCGAACCTCAAGCGTTTATAATTCCCGTTTCTTTTCATTCGTTCTGGTTCTTCCTCCTCCAAGCCCTAAAACCCCTTTTCGTTTTCTTCAAGCTTCTGGGCATCTCATCTGCAATCTTGGCCAGTTGATCTCACCAAGGTAAAATCTTCCATTCTTGTTTAGCATCGTCCATCTTGAATCTCTTTCTTCTATTTATCCTCTTCGAATGCTTCTCATTTTTTTAGGGGATTTTTCATTTTCACTTTTTCTTTCTCACTTTCTGTTTCTATATATGTCCATTCTTGGCCTTCATACATCATTTCTCTATGGTGTTTATTGTTTGTTTCGGTTGTGTTTAAGGATTTGGAATGTTGTTTGGATAGAGCACATCTGTGGTTTCAGGTTTTTGAATAATGAGGATTGTTCATTCTATTTTTCTTTGCTTGCCAAGAGCCATCATTGAGATTACCCTTAAACAAATGCTGATAACCTCGTTGGATTCATACACTGCTTATATGGACACTGATTCTGCCATGGATTCTGAGAATAGCATATTGCTGTGGTTATCAACTGTTTGTTTCATTTTTGGAAACCTTGAAACAATGTTTGCCTGATATTGTGACAAATTGAGGTGCTCATCTTCACTGTTCTCTTTTATGCTGTTGATTTGGTTTAGGGTTACTATCAATCATCTCCATGTCTTCTAAAAAGAGGACACATGCTGCATCTTCTTCCTCACAGCCTCCATTTGACAGACATCGGTTTCCAACTCTAGCTAAATCAATTCTTTTTGAAGAACAATACAAGAAACGGACTGTTGAAACCGAAAGAGAAATTGATGTTGATCTCCTTGAAAGAGATGTGTGTCATTGTCTTTCCACTAAGAATTGGTATTCCCTCTTTAATTTTGAGATCAAAGAAGTCTATACCGATTGGGTTCGCGAATTCTACTGCAACCTCGAACCTGTCTCTGACACTTCCTTAAAGACATTTGTTCGAGGGAAATGGATTACCCTCTCTGCTAAGGAAATCTCTGAATTTCTTGAAATTCCGGTGATTGAGAACCCTGATTATCCTCTTCCAGACAACTCACAGGTTCAGATAGATTATGATCGCATCGGTACATTATTATGTGGTGAAGATACCTTATGGCCAGGAGGTCTTCTTCCCCATGGAAATCTGACAGAGGAATATCGGTTCCTAAATCGTTTTGTCTGTCATAACTTGGAACCAAGAGGACACACATCGGATGTCAGCCACAAGAATGGTTATCTGCTCTATTGTATTGGAACTGGTAAACAAGTGAACATCCCTCAAGTGATACTGAACTTTTTCTATCGCATGTTGTCTGCCAAACGTAATTCCATTTTGCCTTTTGCGGCCTTCATTACCGAATATCTTCTGTGGAAGGAAGTTCCCAAGAAATCGAATGAGCCATCACAGAGGATACGGAACCCAATCAATGCTCGTACATTGGCACTATCCTCCGCTCATCTTCCACCAGTTGTTCAAGGCGCAGAAGCTCAGGCTGAAAATGTTCCACCAGGTGAAGCTGTCCAGGGGGAGCAACAAAGAGATCCGGATCAACTTACTCTTCTTAGAGAACAAGTTCAAGCCATGCACCTTCACATGGATACAAGATTCTCTGCTGTAGATGGCCGTCTGGATGTTTTTGATATGCGCTTCAACTCCATTGATGAAGCCCTTGCTGCGATCCTTGCTCGCCTTGGAAATCAGTGATAAATACTGATTTTTTTTTATCTTTTGCTGTTATGCTTTTTCTTGCACATGTAGTTAATGTTATGCTGACTTTTGCTCTTATTTTGCTTACTGCTTATCATAGGACCTATATGCTATACTGCTCTTTTTCCCATTGTTCATCTTTTTGTATTACTATTGACAATTTATGAACAAAAAGGGGGAGACATTTACATATTTCTATGATGTGGCACTTGATCTTGTGTATAAGGTTTTTGCAGGATAATTGAGGACTACTTTTTCTTGGAGAATTGGTTTCCGTTTTGTATGGGTATATTTTTATGTAATTAGGAGTTTTTGTCCATGAATTGCCAAAGGGGGAGATTGTTAGGATTCTAGTTGTTGGCTAATTCATTGGTTATGGACAAAAACAGGGTTCTTTATAAATTGTATTTTAATTAGAATGGATTGCTCGGACTCGGATTAAAGAATCAGTGAAGAACTCTAACACAGGAAAATATGATCTCAGAGTCTCCTCTCAAGAATACTTTCCTGACAGAGTTCGCTCGAGCGAACCTCAAGTTCGCTCGAGCGAACCCAAGACAGTAGCTTGGTCGCTCGAGCTTCTCCCTGCCTTCGCTCGACCCAACTAATACAGCAAAGAGGTCGCTCGAGCGAACCTCAAGTTCGCTCGAGCGAACCTGGGCGAATGCTGAAGATCCCATCCGGAAACTACTTCCTATTTTCTCTCAAGAGCACTATTTTATTTCAATCACACTAGAACTCTTGAGGCTCGTTTTCAGGCTTATATATAGCCTTTATCTCTCTATTCCAAAGTACTTCTCTACAATACAACTCATCCGAGAAGACTCTGAGAGATCCATCATCCTTCCAAAGCTTCTAGTTTGCTGTGCTGAAGATCAAGCTTTGGTTTTGCATCCATACTACTCTCCTGAAGTAGAGAATCATTGAAGACGACTTCGAGGAGTTTGTTCAAGCACGGTTGAAGGTGAACGACGAGCTGTCGACAAGATTCGAGCAGTCCTTAGGTTGAGTTACCAACTGGGAAGGGTTGTAAGTGTCTCTTGTAACTTTCGGTTTACAATAGTGCTTGGTTGTCTGTTGGCCTAGACAGTAAGGCCCGTGGTTTTTTCCCGAGTTGGGTTTTCCACGTACAAAATCCTGAGTCCTACTTGCTGTGTGTTTGATTGCCTTTAATTGGATTTAGGATTAATAATTAATTTAATCACTTGTGGATTGATAACAATTAGAGATCTGGTGATTGGGACCTCAGCCCCTATTAAGGCAGGTTTTTCAGGATCGATTCCTCTATTTTCTTCAAAATACCCAAAACACTCTTAAGCCCTCTCCTCTTCCTCCCTCCTGAGTCCTGACCACCATGGTCCGCGGCAACTTGAACCCAGATCCCAGAAACGAGAATCAATCAATAACGTTAATGATGATGTGCGTCTGGACACCTGTGATGTCCAACACTTTTTGAATCTCATAAACTCTTATCATGTAGTGGTAAGATGAGCTTCTGCGACCAAATATGGAAAATCAAATGCAATCAAAATACAACAGATTCAATAGCTATATTGCTCGATGGTCCTGTGGTAAGCAAGACACAGATAACAAAGGGCTCTATTCATGCAATCCAAACAATACATATTACATTTGCGGATTCAGAACAAAGCCATATGAGCCGGCTCCTTGCTTTTCGACCCAAAGAAAATGGAATTCAGAATTCAGAAATTATACATGGGATTTAAAATAAGAAATTGGGTCGAAGTCAGTCAGAGATTCTTTCTTGCCATAATTTTCTGGTTCTTGGGTTTGGGTTATGTGAAAATGGGCTTTTCCCAATTTGAGGATGGAAGAGGAGAGGGAAAAGAGGGTTTTTTTATGATTTTTCTCTAGCAGTGGAAATGGGTTAGGAGGATGGAAAAGACGAGAAAAGAGATGTCTCCGGAAAAACCCACCCCTCATCGGCTTGAGATCCTCCACTGCTCCCACTACCGTTGCCACCTCCTTCTCCAAAACCACCACCATCACCATATGACTATAGAGTTGAAAAACTCCGCCCCATAATAAAAAAGGGATTATAAAGACATGGATGGGGAAAGATATATACGAACATCGGGATTCTCCTGCGCCGCCCGACTTTTGCCAATGACCTCGCAACTATCGATTTCAAGATTCAATTGAAAGCCCGACAATCAAGGGTTTGGTGCTGAGGACGATGATGGTCGGGAGGGAGGAAAAAGAAAAGGCCTAAGGGCATTTTTGGTATTTTGGAAAAAAGTTGCCGGAAAACTCACATTTTCGTCCTATCTCTAAATGGAAAACTTAAGTACTTATTTGAAATGCGAGAATTTTTTTTCTTGATTTGAAATACGGCTAAAACTTGAAACCTTTTTGAAATTTTCCCTTTTATGTTTGTTCTAAATTTTGTAAAGAAATTGCAATAAGGTCCCTGCTATTTTAATTGTTTACGGAAAATAATTATGTAGCACATTTCGGCCGAATTATAATATATTATAGCCAGTGGCGGACCCAGGATTTTTATTTGGGTGGGACAGACAATGGTCAATTGAAAAGGTCAAAATCAATCCAATAACAATAATCTCCACTTATTGCATGGTTTAGACACATAATTTTCTTTTTTTACAAATTAAATATAAATCACTCATATTGTAAGGTAGGACGACGACTTAACTAGAATGGGGCATGGCAGCCATTTTGGATCATACCTAGGGCGACCGCCCAGGTTTGTATCATGTAGGTCTATCTCTATGTAATAGTCAAAAGTAGAAAATAGAATGGGGCATGGGCCATTTTGGATTAGACCTGGGCAACCGCCCCAGGTTTGTATCATGTAGGTCCACCCTTGATTAAAGCCTAGGGTTTCAAGTTAATTTTGACACCAATTGATTTTGCTCACCCAGGTTTGTATCATTTAGGTCTGCCCCTGATTAAAACCTAGGGTTTCAAGTTAATTTTGACACCAACTGATTTTGACAAGAACTTATTTCCCACGATTTAGAACTAACTCACTTTCTCCTCTCACTTCTAACATGTAAATATATTGTAACCACTCAAGTCTTATTCTCACTTTTTCATTTCCATCCCAAATATAATTTTACTCTTCGTACTCCACTTCTCCTATCCTATTTATACTCTACGGACTCTTGGATTGTGAAAAGACGTACTTGAGGGGGAAATAAATACCCCATGATCTTCTCACATACCTTAGTGGGAAAGGTGCCTAGGAAAGCTAGAGAAGAGAAGGGGAAAGAAATATCCCATTATCTTCTCACATCCCTTACTGGGAAAGGTGCCATGGACAGCTGGCAGAAGAGAGAAAAAGGGGGAAATGAATGACCACTAACGGCTAGCATGAAGAAGAGTAAATAAAGCCCTGGATTCAAGGAGAAAAACACTCCACGATTTCAAGACTGGCAGTTACCGACTACCACGTACGACGGAGGAAAAATGGGAAACATATAAGGAAGAAAGAACCAAAGGAGACAGGTGAAGATTTTTTACTCCAACTTTAATCAAAACTAGAATACGGTTCCAGAGGCTAACTTAAGCATCAGAGGATCCCCGGTCGGACCACCCGATCGAGTCCTAACTGTGTTTTTCTTTGAAACATGAATACTATCAAGAGACATCGCGCGTGCAAGAAGAAAGAAAACAAACATCTCATCAACGGGCCAAGCTGATCTATCCATCTCTTGCCCAGGCAAAAATTGACCTTACAGTACTCTCATAATCTTCTCTTCTTTTGTCTCTTTCTAAGAATTTATGCTCCATCTAGGTGTTTGGATAACTACAAATATAATACCATCAAATTTGAATATTGGAAGATTTTATTATCACATAATAAAATAGCGTTATATTATAATATTGTGTCACTTGTGGTGTTTGGCAATTTCTAAGAACTTCAACATACTTATAAAGTATGGGACCCACCTAATGTTAGTAATCATAGTGGAAGTCACCTAATAACCTTTGTAGGACCCACCTAATATTAATAATCAACAAGGAAACTATGTAATTATGACTAGCTATAGGACCCACATAAGATTTATAAACATGGAAGGGCCCACTTGAGTCATAATAGGACTCCTATATAAACCATCAATGTTAAAAATTGCAATGGGCCGCCGCTGCAGTATTTGCTCAAAAAGTTCCACTCGTGTTTGCAAAGACTCTTGGTAGTTTTCTTTAATGAAATATTATTTGATACATCATATACTTGAATATTTTAATATGAAAGTTTTTGTAAGAATGTAAAATATTGTAGAATACCTTCTAAATCATTCAAACACTTAATTTTTAAATATGTAGATTGTCTTCTAAACTAGAAGATTGTGTGGGGAAAATCCCAAGAGAATCCTGGGCAAGGTGCTCCATCCCGGGCCCCCGCATCAGCAAGCCCATCCCGGCAAGTTCGGTCTCGTGCTCCACGATTTCTATGCTCGACTCCCCCTCGGCAATGCACGCCTTAGCAAGACCAGACACTCCACCTCGGCAGGATCCACTTCGGCAAAGCATCCCACTTTGGCTGTCCACCTCGGCAACAGTGCCAGGTCCTCACCCACCATGACACCCCAGCTCGGCTACAGTGTCAACCCCTTCCACTTCGGCAACAGTGCCCTGACCCTACATCTCCGCCAGGTCTCACCCGGCACGACACTCCATCCCGGCCAAGCGCCTCATATCGATGAAAGTACTGAGCACTGACAGCTGTCCTCCCATGGACGCTCAAGCACGCTATGGCCCGTGCGACAAGACAAGGGGATAGCCCGTATCTCCTGACAGATCACCGTCCACAGCTCCCAAGGCGCCAGGATATGGCCTAACGGGACAAGACAGGCTACGACGGGACCGCGCCTCCCTAGTACCTGATAAAATGGGCTATGACAAGACAGCCAACTACCCCTTTGCCTCCTCTTCCTCTACATAAACACAGCTACAGCTCCAGAGGAAAGGGGGACGCCATTACCACTCTGGTATGCCATCTTCTTCCCCAACAATCTCCTCCTCCCTCTGCTTAGTTCATACACTAACTTAGGCATCGGAGAGCCTTGCGCCGCCCAGGCCAGGGTCCTCTGACCTACGTTTCTCCTTCCTTTTCTCAGGCTCCAGGCGCAGGCATCGGTGTCCCTAATCTCACTTGGGTAAGTCCTCTAAGGCACCCCCCATTATTGTGGGTCATTATTTTTTGCACCTACAATTGGCGCCGTCTGTGGGAAAGTAACATCCCAGCCTTCCCAACCTTCTCAATCTTTCCAAACACCATGCCTCGAAGAACCAGAAAGGGAAAGGAACCTATCGCACTGTCGACCCAGCTGCCGACGGTCCCCCGTCGAGAGAGGTCAGGAGCAAAATCTGGTCCAGCAGGCGACCAGCTTCAGGATACTCGGTCGGGTTCATCCTCTAAGGATTCGACCTTGACTCTACCCTCCGAAAGACGCACCCTGAAGAGCAGGAGCAACCGGGCCCATGGCGAAGGCTCGGGTAACGACCGCGACTCCAGAGAGTGGCTCGACCAACGTATAGAGCAAGCAGTACGACAGCACTTGGAAATGGCCGACTACGCTCAAGTTCGGATGAACTCTAGTGATTTCGGCGCATCTCCTTTCTCTCCAGAGATCAGAAGCTTCCCCCTTCCCGAAGATTTCAAAGTCCCGAGGTTCGTCATTTACGATGGAACCTCGGACCCGGCAGCGCACCTACGGCGCTTCTCTCAGCGGATGTCGGTATGGGGCAACGCGGGCCACCTGAGCTGCAGAATCTTCTCTTCCAGCCTCGGGGACCTCCCCCTAAAATGGTTCTGCGCACTCCCCCCGGGATCAATCAAAAGTTGGCAGAAGCTCCGGAGTTCCTTCTTGACGAAGTTCCAAGTTTTCGGGGTCATCCCCAGGTCAGCCGCCGACCTGATGGCCCTCAGAATGAAGCAGACCGAGAGCATCGCGCAGTTCGCCAAAAGGTTCTGGGCTATCTACAGCCAGATCGAGAATGCCTCAGAGGCAATAGCAGTCCTGTCTTTCTAGCAAGCCCTCGTACCAGGCAACGAGCTCCGAAGCAACTTGGTCATGTATCCCGTGGTCACTACGGCAGCACTCATGACTAGGGTAAATCGATTCGTCAGGCAAGAGGAGGACGAAGCCCGAGCCCGGGAGCAGTTCAACCTCCGCGACAGCGACCAGATCGCTTCCAGCTCGGCCGAACCTGCCAGCTCGACCGACGCTTCTAGCTCGGCCGACTCTGCCAGTTCGGCGGACGCTTCCAGCTTGGCCGACTCTGCCAGGTCGGCGGACGCCTCCAGCTCGGCGGACGTCTCCAGCTCGCTAGCAGCCCCCCGCTCTGCAGAAATCTCTTCCAACACGGGGAGCAGTTAGGCGAACCTTTTTCTGTCACTTAGCATCGACCGCCCGTCAGCTTCGATCGCACGACCCTCTACCGTCACTTCGGCGGCACGGTCCTCTACTGTCAGGCTTCGATGGCGCCGTCAGCTTCGATGACGCCGGCACGACCCTCTACTGTCGGCTTCGATCGTACGACCCTCTACCGTCATTTCGACGGCACGGTCCTCTGCTGTCAGCCTTGATCGCACGGTCCTCTACCGCCATCAGTCGTCCAGAGCCACCGAGCTCACCCTGGGGCCGTTTTATACACTCAGGCGTGACTCGTGTTCGGCGCCAGAGCAACCAAGTCCTCGGGTAGGCGTGCCCAGGCTCCTTGGCCTCCGAATGACCTCATGCTGGTCCGTCCACGTGCTGGTCTCCACCTCACGCTGGTTTCGGCCTCATGCTGGTCTCGACAGCATTTAACGACCTCATGCTGGTCCGTCCACGTGCTGGTCTCCACCTCACGCTGGTTTCGGCCTCATGCTGGTCTCGACAGCATTTAACGACCTCATGCTGGTCCGTCCACGTGCTGGTCTCCACCTCACGCTGGTTTCGGCCTCATGCTGGTCTCGACAGCATTTAACGACCTCATGCTGGTTTCGGCCTCATGCTGGTCTCGACAGCATTTAACGACCTCATGCTGGTCCGTCCACGTGCTGGTCTCCACCTCACGCTGGTTTCGGCCTCATGCTGGTCTCGACAGCATTTAACGACCTCATGCTGGTCCGTCCACGTGCTGGTTTCGGCCTCATGCTGGTCTCGACCGCATCTAACGACCTCATGCTGGTCCGTCCACGTGCTGGTCTCCACCTCACGCTGGTTTCGGCCTCATGCTGGTCTCGACAGCATTTAACGACCTCATGCTGGTCCGTCCACGTGCTGGTTTCCACCTCACGCTGGTTTCGGCCTCATGCTGGTCTCGACCGCATCTGACGACCTCATGTTGATATCGCCCTCGTGCTAGCTACGCGCTTCACAGGTTCGGCCTCATGTTGGTCTCGGCCAGTGCCATCGAGACTGCCCTCGGGTTCGTACACCCGGGCTTCTCCATCTCGGCGAATGCCAGAAAAGCAAGTCACAAGGGTTAACAGCCCTGGAAAAGGCCTCGAGTTCGGACACTCGGCCAATTCCTAAACTCAGGGTCTTCACCCATCTCCAAGGGTTAACAGCCCTGGAAAAGGCCTCGAGTTCGGACACTCGGCCAATTCCTAAACTCAGGGTCTTCACCCATCTCCAAGGGTTAACAACCCTGGAAAAGGCCTCGAGTTCGGACACTCGGCCAATTCCTAAACTCAGGGTCTTCACCCATCTCCAAGGGTTAACAGCCCTGGAAAAGGCCTCGAGTTCGGACACTCGGCCAATTCCTAAACTCAGGGTTTTTACCCATCTCCAAAGGTTCATCCGCCTTGGAAAAGACTTCGAGTTCATACATTCAGTCATTTCCTAAAGCTCCGGGTCCATCGCCCTGGAAAAGGCCTCGAGTCCAAACTCGGTCGTTTCCTAAAGCTCCGGGTCCATCGCCCTGGAAAAGGCCTCGAGTCCAAACTCGGTCGTTTCCTAAAGCTCCGGGTCCATCGCCCTGGAAAAGGCCTCGAGTCCAAACTCGGTCGTTTCCTAAAGCTCCGGGTCCATCGCCCTGGAAAAGGCCTCGAGTCCAAACTCGGTCGTTTCCTAAAGCTCCGGGTCCATCGCCCTGGAAAAGGCCTCGAGTCCAAACTCGGTCGTTTCCTAAAGCTCCGGGTCCACCGCCCTGGAAAAGGCCTCGAGTCCAAACTCGGTCGTTTCCTAAAGCTCCGGGTCCACCGCCCTGGAAAAGGCCTCGAGTCCAAACTCGGTCGTTTCCTAAAGCCCCGGGTCCACCGCCCTGGAAAAGGCCTCGAGTCCAAACTCGGTCGTTTCCTAAAGCTCCGGGTCCTGGAGCCTGGAAAAGGCTCCGAGCTCCGACGCTCAGTCACTTCCTAAATTCTTGGTTTATACACCCCTCAAAGACCGTTGCCGAACTCATGCTCACATCTCTGATCCACTGTCGCAAGGCAGTTCGTCTCGGCCAAAAGCTGGCCACTTCGGCCAATGGCAGCTCGACAAGATTGCAGTAGAGACTGTTCCATATCACCTCCTCGGCCTCACGACAGTCCTCAGCTCGGCATCAGTGCCGGATTCTAAGTTGGCAGTTACACTGGTCACCTCGGCAGCATCGCCAGAACACTTCCAACGGGGCTGCGCCTCCGGCGACGGGCCAGCTGGTCATGCCTCGATCTCTTAGTTGGTGATGAATCAGTTGGCTGGACCATCAATCTCAAGCGACAAACTACTCCAAGGCACAAGTGTTATCCTCCATGGTACTTAGCTTCCGACCTCAAAGAGGAGTCTAATGAGCTCAGAAGCTGGGGGGCTTTGTGTGGGGAAAATCCCAAGAGAATCCTGGGCAAGGTGCTCCATCCCGGGCCCCCGCATCAGCAAGCCCATCCCGGCAAGTTCGGTCTCGTGCTCCACGCTTTCTATGCTCGACTCCCCCTCGGCAATGCACGCCTTAGCAAGACCAGACACTCCACCTCGGCAGGATCCACTTCGGCAAAGCATCCCACTTTGGCTGTCCACCTCGGCAACAGTACCAGGTCCTCACCCGCCATGACACCCCAGCTCGGCTACAGTGTCAACCCCTTCCACTTCGGCAACAGTGCCCTGACCCTACATCTCCGCCAGGTCTCACCCGGCACGACACTCCATCCCGGCCAAGCGCCTCATATCGATGAAAGTACTGAGCACTGACAGCTGTCCTCCCATGGACGCTCAAGCACGCTATGGCCCGTGCGACAAGACAAGGGGATAGCCCGTATCTCCTGACAGATCACCGTCCACAGCTCCCAAGGCGCCAGGATATGGCCTAACGGGACAAGACAGGCTACGACGGGACCGCGCCTCCCTAGTACCTGATAAAATGGGCTATGACAAGACAGCCAACTACCCCTTTGCCTCCTCTTCCTCTACATAAACACAGCTACAGCTCCAGAGGAAAGGGGGACGCCATTACCACTCTGGTATGCCATCTTCTTCCCCAACAATCTCCTCCTCCCCCTGCTTAGTTCATACACTAACTTAGGCATCGGAGAGCCTTGCGCCGCCCAGGCCAGGGTCCTCTGACCTACGTTTCTCCTTCCTTTTCTCAGGCTCCAGGCGCAGGCATCGGTGTCCCTAATCTCACTTGGGTAAGTCCTCTAAGGCACCCCCCGTTATTGTGGGTCATTATTTTTTGCACCTACAAAGATGATATAAAAAAAATCTTTAGAAATAGGAATCACTTGGTGTCAAAATTTACTCAGCCATTTCTGTCAGTCAAACAGGAATTAACAGCCATCTGTGCAGCCAAAAAGTGTGCGATGAAATGTGTTTCCTTCTCTATTGTAAGACAGCAAAAAATGGCCATCTACCCATTCAATCAAATCTGATTTCCATCGGGAGTGCATGTTTGTGTAACCTTTTTTATGTGGAAAACTCACTTTTTTTTTTTTTTATAAAAAAATCTTTGTGATGTTTGGTGTGGAAGTTTTTCTCGAAAAACAAAATCCTCGAAGTCAGTACTCTCTGCCCTCTCTCAGATCGTCTCTCTCTCTAGGAGAATGGAATTGATGGCGTGTGCTGGGTGTGTGTAATAGCCCCTTAAAATTCAAATCATTCGTGAGGCCCAAAAATTCATCTAAATCATGAGGCCAAGATGGATAATAGCCCCAAAATCAGATTTGTCGGTTGATCCTATATGTAGTTTAAAAAGAGTCCGGATCTCCAGTTTTCTGTTTTTGTAGAAACTGGGAGGTGCTGTTTCATCCTATCCACATTCGCCAACTGTGTAAAATCTTTTGGATCCCTTGTTTTCTTGATTTTTTTTCATTCCAGGAAAGTAACTAGCAAATGTAGATTGGATGAAATAGTATATCATTGTTTTGTAAAAACAGGGATCCAGACACGGTCGATGGAAGCTTTATATATATGAGCATTTGAGCATATAAGTCAGATTTTTTAGCATACAGAAGAATGGATTTGGTGTTGTTTCCACATGGATGGCTAAAACTGAATGGTGGACAAATTGGGTAATTCAGTTTCATCACTTGGACGGGCAAATGGCAAAAAGCATGATTTTGTCTCAGTTTCCATAGAAGTGCTCATGCTTAAATAGTGAAATTTTCTAAGGGAAAATTACACTTTACCACCCTTAACTATTACCATTTTTTTACTTTACCCCCTAAACTTTAAAAAGTATCAATTGACCCCCTAAACTAATCCAATTGCATGGCTGTTACCCCTTGATGCCAAAATCAAGTTAAAATAGACGGAATAGAGCAACACGTGACACGCAATTGGATTAGTTTAGGGATTCAATTGATACTTTTTAAAGTTTAGGGGGTAAAGTGGGTGTTACGCAATTGGATTAGTTTAGGGAGTTAATTGATACTTTTTAAAGTTTAGCGGGTAAAGTGGGTGTCACGTGTTGCTCCATTCCGTCTATTTTAACTCGATTTTGGCCTCAAGGGGTAACGGCCGTGCAATTGAATTAGTTTAGGGGGTCAATTGATACTTTTTAAAGTTTAGGGGGTAAAGTGAAAAGGGGGTGATAGTTTATAGTGGTAAAGTGTAATTTTCCCATTTTCTAATCCATCTTACTCTTTAGTTTGAATAAACATCAAAGATAGCCCTACAAGCATTCTAAGTAGCACTTATCAATTGCATAGATCTTTTTTTATTTTCATGTTAAGTGGATGTCGAATTAAGCTATCTTTTTTATTTTTATCTTTTGTAAATATTAACCTTTTGAAAAATTAAGTTGGATGCAACTACCTATATCAGCTTTTAAATGTATTAGAAGCAAATTTATTTGTAAATTTGAACAATTTTGGTTTTGTTTATTGGTGTGGAATGAATTTGGATTTTGGTGTGAAAAGAATGTGAATTTTGGTGTGGAATGTTGGGAAGTCCCACATCCCACATCGCCTAAGTAATAGGCTTGACATGTCTTAATATATTTGTACGAGCCTTCCACCTATCAGCTTTCAGATTGGTATATGGTTTATTACATGGTATCAGAGCGAATGATTGGCATGATGTGAATGTGAATTTTGGTGTTAAATGAGAGGATTTTGGTAATAAATTAGTTGCAATAGAAAAGTTTTACACTAGGGTGTCAACTTGGAGCACAAAATAGACTTGGCCATAGTTATTGTGTTTCCTTGTATTGAATTTAGAGTTTTTTTGTGTGATGATGAGCTTTTGAATTATGTCCTCTATTTTCAGTTTTATCCAAAGGCATGGCACCTTTTTTTTCTTCTAATTATGGCACCCATATTGTAGAGGGTATAAAGATGGGAAGAAAATTTATCTACATCATCTTTTAGATTGTTGAAATCTTATCTTTGCATTTGTGCAGTTGAGCACTCTGAATTTTGGAACACCTTAGCATTTGAGAAAATTTGAGCATTGTGTTGCTTTGACCTTTATGTTTTTCTTTGTTTAGATCCTATTTATTATTTCAAGCATTTACTACCGAGAATGATCGGGGTTGCACAGTTGGTTGTCAAAACCCACCTCATCTGAATGACCAAGTTCGACCCCGGTCTCCCCCACTCCTCACATGTACAGGTTCTCTCTCCTCCATATTTAGCCATTTCCTTTTGAGGCTTCGTTTCTCAATCCGTCAGCGGAGCTCATTCAACTATAAAATTCTATGTATTCAATTCCCCATACAAACAAAGAGGCCCTTGATGTCTGCAGGTTCTCTCTCCTCCATATTTAGCCATTTCCTTTTGAGGCTTCGTTTCTCAATCCGTCAGCGGAGCTCATTCAACTATAAAATTCTATGTATTCAATTCCCCATACAAACAAAGAGGCCCTTGATGTCTACATTGTATTGATCTAGTATCTGCTTTCTGAAAACTGACTCTAGTTCGGATTATGCATATTGGCTTGGCCGATGTGTGAACCAGGTATGATATGGATACTCGTGTAAGTAGCAGGGGCAGCACAAATGTGAGTTGACTACCACACTAGTACTTTGTATAGATTTTTTTTTTTTTTTTTAAGTTCACACCAACACCCTGAATCAGTTTTTTTTAATACCCAACATATCAAATGCATTCATATTGGCCAACATGGTATGTGTTTTTGCTGTGTGTCAAATCAGATATCACACTGATACTCTTCCTGGTTTTCTCTAGAACCGGTCTCTAGTTGCTACATTGATAGCTCAAATTGAAATATATATTATTTTTCAACTGAGAGATGAAATAATAGTCTATATCATTCTATATCACCACGCATAAGTATATCAACTACAATTAGTGATTTGAATCGAGTGTCTGCAGAAGTGTGTGATAGGATACCATAGCGATGGTTATCAGGCCAAGGCCATGTGCTTCAGCTAACCCCAGTCGGTTATCTCACCAGTACATAAAAGTATTTGTTCCAAGGAGGAATCCTAGAATCCGGTCTGTTTTCTGGATTTGGAAAAGTGCTGATTTTCAAGAACGGGGATCTTATGATATGTTGGGGATCACCTGTATCAGCTAGTTGTCAATTGGTAAGACCCTTCTTTTTCCTTTTTTCTTTTTTTTTTTATCAATAGTCTTTAATTGGAATCTTTCAACGTCCCTCACAGCCATAAATAAGCAACAAAAAGTCTACATTGACAAACTTTTTTGCCAGAATTGTGGACTATACCTATGATATCCTTGAATATCCCTTGATTGGATATTCAAGGGATATCATAGGGATTGTTCAAAATTCTGGTAAAAAAGTTTGTCCATGTAGCACTACTGAATAAACAATAGTCTGGTTCAAATTCAACCCAATTTTGCAATGTTCATTTTGATTGCATCATTCAAATGATGGGATAACGATTAAGATGATGATGACATAGGAGCAATCATTCGATCATGGTGACATTTATACAACATTAGGATAAGGATCCGGTACATTGCATTTAAACTAACATAGGTGGGCTACTGTATGCATGAGAACAAGATAGGAGGCATGGAAAGGTGTCACTCTGTATTAGAGTTATAAAGTCAGCCTCAACCCATCATCCTACTAGCCACTGATTCGTGGCCTACAAAGTTTTGATTGATACTGGGCACTTGATATGCCAAAAAGGGTGCATCTAGGACAATTTGAGGGCTAAAGCAATAACTAATAAAAAAACGAACACTAACTATAATAAATATATAATATGAGATTGGAATCAATTCTTTTTTTATAAGCATAGAACAATAGAACTTGATTTAGTGATTTATCGTTGTTGGCCATAAAGGTTGTAGATGTAGATGAGTTTCAAATTTAATACAGCTTTTTCGATATGAAAAAAAAAAAAGAGATTATATTTGAATTAGTGAATTGATTAACATATATTATCAAAATATACCCACATATATTATTAAAAAAAAGACAAAATCAAATCAATAAATCCTTAAAGAATATTGCTTTATAAATAATATAAAAAATGTAGTTATAGAGAAAGGCAATCTATGAGAGAGGCAGAGAGGATAAAAGAGTTAAGAGTACCTGATATGGAAAAGAAAAGCATTGGTGAAGACAGAACTGCTGGTAGAGACGTTTTAAAATGGCAAGAGAACATTAATATATAAAAGAAACGTTCATTTGAGAAACCTCACTGGTGAGGTGGTAGGGATGTTGAGATTTGTTGGAATTTAAAACGACACTCTGTAGAGAAAAAAAAAAGATGATAGTAGTTTTAATGTTTTTTTTTTAATGTGAAAAGATGACTTTAGTGAGATATGATACTAAATACTATTATGGGGCCTTATTTTTTGTTAAAAAAATAATAATAATAAAAATATGACAGTTGCTTTAATGCTTTTTTAATATGTGAAAATATGACTTTAATAGGATGTGTTAATATAGGGCCTTATCTTTTAGGGGGCCTAAAGCAAGGGCTTGCCTTATGGTCGATCCGCCCTTGATCCAAGATCAAACTCGGTCACCATCTCATCAAAAGTTTAAACGTGCAACAAGGACCAGAAAATGAAAATGCATAAAAGAATTTCCGTATTTTAAACAGGAATTCCACTACAAACAAAACCAGAATCGAGAAAGAAGAAAGCCAGAGCCTGAACAAAGAAATCTTGCACTTCTCATCACTAAAATGAAACCCTGATTCTGAAATGGAAATTGACATTTCATGTATTAGTTTGAAGTAAAAGAGTGCTTCAACATGTACACAAAAAAAAAAATGAAAGAAAATTTTCAAAGATTTGATGGATTAAGTTTCTTTATGCAGAAAAATTACACCCACATCTCCATCTAGTCTTGAAAGAACACAAATCCTTGATGGTAAAAACCTGTCATACATCGTGAAACAAGAATGTAAAGTAACTGTAGGATACAGGCCACACTGCAGCATTAGCAATTAAACCATAAAAGTCTTTGGCCTGCAAGTGTTATCTGTAGCTGCAAGATCATCTACTGAACCGTTCAAGACGTCGGCGACGCAGTTCTTCTAAAGAGAGGTCATGACCATAAATAAAAGGTTGGACATGTACAGTTGGTGGCCCATCACCTTCCCTCTCTGCGCCACACATCTCACAGGTGTTCAACCACCCAGAATTATCAAAAGTGCATGCTGGGCATCTCCACACCCCAGACACACTCCTTGTGGGAGGGTGACTCCGTCCAATGGTTCCCCTTCCAGATATCTGCCTCCTACGAAACTGGAATATGTCACGAACAAATTTCAATGGCCAGCTTACTAAGCCAACAAGGTTTCTTATTATAGAAGTTACTGGGTCTGGACCTAAATACGAACGCCTCAAACGCAAATAGAGGATCCCAGCAAGTATGCCACCAAGATGACCGAGGAATGAGACACCAGGGACGAATAACTGAATTAGAATCAATTCAGTCCATGCAGCATAATGCGAAGGGACAATTAATCCATGCACATAAGTGTAGTCACTGGATCGAGAGTTGAGAACCACTTTCATGGCAAAGAGAACGCCGGAGAATCCAACAGCATGTTCATAGTAGTATGCTTTTTCATAATCAAAGAAGACAAGCAGCGATTTTGCTAGCAGTAGTGTGATACCTTGGGACATGGCAACTAACTCCGCAATCATGGCTGCAAACTCAATGCTCCCCATTGAAGATTCCAACTGAATTCCTTTCCACAGAAGTGACATCATGTTGTAGACAAGATGTGATTCACCCATGTGGTAGAAAGCTGATAAGAAAAAGCGCTTGAGATCTTTGTTCTGCTCAAGTGAAAGTCAAGGTGTATAAGAAGGGGAAATAGATGATGATGTAAAGATATTACTAGAATGTCCAAGGATATGAACACTTGAGAGAGAAAAAAAAAACCAATGGATTGTAACCATCAAAAAGGAGGAGGAAGAAGAAGAAAAGTGGGTTGAAGGGATAGATACTAGATAGAAACAATATGGGTGAATTTCACGATCAGGCCTACTTCACCAAGGCTGAAGTATGGATGGGGCTAGGGCCTTTTTTGGCCAATTTCTATGCAGAAAATAAGTTAAATCAAACAAATGAAAGAATAGGTTGAATCCTTTGATTTTGATGAAATGAGAAGGTTGCCAACCTTGATTTGAAGATAACAGAACTCATGGAAAGAACTTTTGCTTTGACCAAGGCTCATTTAATTTTTCAGCACTCAGCCATAGCCTATAAGACAGGACCCATTCCCGTCCAAAGTTGACCCTGGGCCAAATAGGCAGTTAATCTCAAACTATCAAGCATGTTACCTATTTATAAATGCCATGAAGACATATAAAACAGATTGGTGGTCATAGACCCAGACAAAGATTGATTTAACCTTCGTGATAACAGTAGATTCTGTTTAACCAGCATATTGTAAATGAAAAGCGTATGCAATTCTTGCAGGAAGGATAAACAAAGACCACTCCAATAAATTGCCAGGCTCTACAACTCCCACCTTCGTGGTTTGGCTAGAGAGTCCACTCTAACTAGAGAACTACCTCTCTAGATGCTATAACTTTGAATACTTTCACTGAGAGAAGGATCCAAATTTTATTAGAAGAAAAAAAGGAAGGAAAATCGTACATGGCTCCGAACAAGCTCAAGACACCCATGCAAAAGCATTTGGGTCGATCAGAAATTTTGGCTTGATTTTTTTTACTCAGTCCTAAGGTTTTAGACTAACACTAGAACCCCGACTTGACTTCATCCTTACCCCTCACATTAAACATATAAATGACAACTTTCAGTTGCACTTATCAATAAAAAATAGTATCGGGCATTTTGCAAGTAACACGCACATCTCCTTTCTCCTTCAACAGAGCTTGCTTTAACAGTATTTTACCATTAGTTAGGAGTATGCATTACCCACCAAAAAGTGATACTCTTCTAGATAATCATCTTATAAAAACTGTTTGCATTATGACTAGCATAGAAGTGGCTCAAGTGCTACATGGAAGCCCAAATATTTCCAATCCATTTCAACCTGAATTCCATATTATGCTCAGTGATTTCTTTCAATAATTCTATATCTCTCTGCCTTTGTTGTTCTCGAGCAGTGCCTGAGCTTGTTGAGAAGCAAAAAGACAGATGTGTTTTTGCCCCCTTCTTGGTAAAAGTAAAGGCTGTTGAGAAGCAGAATGTTGAATGTGCATTCGGCAACAACAATACATGTACATTTGGAAAAGTTCACACGATGTGAGAAGCACCATTGCAAACATGAGTGAACAGAACAAAAATGCAAGGAAGACATGGGCAGGGCAAATGGTTTGCATGCAAAGAGCACAAGATAGTCAGAGGGGAATTGCAGAGAAATGATAGATGAAGTAAATGAATTCATGCAGAGATCTTGCAAGACACATAAGTTACACTCAACCAATGATGGTCATAAATTTGACCTCATACAGATCGAAGATTAACAGACAGGTGCTTTTGAAATATTCTTGTGCAGTGCAAAAGTATTCCTCCCTGGCTCCAAGACTCCCAAGGACCAACTGAACCAATATGGAAACTGCTTTTCTAGTCGAATAAATATTTTTCTTCCTAACACGCGATATTTAATTGCAAAGTACATAGCATCGTGGGACTTATGATGAAAATGGAATAGCAAACTGGAAATCACAAAGAACATGTGTAATTTATTTAAGCATCATCAGATACCTGCGATAACAAAAGGCATAACCTAGTCTCAATGCAATGACTACTTAGGAATTTATTCAAATTTGCATATTAGATCTCAACATGTCCACAGCTGTAAACTTTAATCAAAACCAAAACACCAACATACAGATGCAATCGCATGCTACATTGAGCTCCAACCATGGCATGGGTGAGACTCATAGGTCCCATGGCTTGATTACAGTGGGACAGATCAATCCATGGAAGGTGCATTCCACACATATTGGGCGCAACCAAATCATTCAGCTCATCTTTCTATTTCTTTCTTCAGCAAAGCGGAAATAACCTATGATTCCGAGATACCTAAAATAGGCAAAGCATCATGTCATATCGTATCCGATTTTCAGTTTTTATATGCAAAATCCATGTCCCTGTTGCATCCATGCATGACCGTGCTGTACCCATGCCATATATGGGCATCATAGGAAATAACTAATCAGTTCTATGTCATAAGTAGAGTGTAAAGATCATCCATTCCCTCTTTAAATTAGAATTAGGAGTTACTTTTGATAAAGAGAAGATTCTCCGATGGCTGAAATCTATAGCTACAAGTTATGTTATCTATTGTATCAATCCTGCTTTCCATAGATATTCTTTATTTAGCAAATAATCTTCAACGATCCTCCGTCCATGTAGGCAAGGATCTTCCACAGCTGATGACATATTCATGGCCGATCCGTCTATGTACTCATTGTGCACCTCTTTCGAGGTTCAATCTTGTTGGAGTTGAGATACCACCTCCTTAAGCATATTGCACTCCTGTAACTTCTTCACAGTAATGTCCTACTTAGCACTCTCATATGCTAGATCAATGGTTATTGCCCCCTTATTCTTTTGTCCTCCAGTCGTGGCATCCAATGACAGGATCAACAGCTCTGATACCAAATGAAACAGTCCAGAATATAGGACTATAGGATAAATCTCTTCAAAGGGAAATTGAAAGCTTAGAACTCAATGGAGAAAATTCTCATTCCCCACTTTGGTTAGAAACCATGGTATTCTTCATTGCAAAACAGAGGTTTGCAACCATCAATAGTACCATATGCCCCTAATTAGACACATGGCAGGACATCCAAGTTTCTCCTCAATCAAGTAACTAATGACGGAGAAAATCCAAAAAATGGACTAAAATTCCTAAGATAACTCTAAACTATCTCTTTCCCAAAAAAAGAAGATCTATGGACATGACGATCATTTCATTTATCAAAAGAAAAGAAAAGAAAAGAAAAGAAATCAACTAGTTAAATGATGTTAATGTTGGTGTTCCAAGCCCAAGCTTGCAGGCCCATTAGGCCCATTCATTATGTTTATCATTAGTCAAAGCCACATGTACATACTAAAGTTGTTAGCTAATTGTTAGTATCTAGATTGATTAGATTCTGTAAATTGATTGTAATTAGGACAGCTAATTGTTAGGATCTAGATTGATTCTGTAAATTGATTAGGGCATTCAGTCCCTATTTATATGAAGGATAGTCGACCCTCAAAGGGTAAGACATTCAACACAAAACTATTATCTTTCTATCTCTCAGACTGACATGGTATCAGAGCAGAGAAAACATTTTTTCTCTTCAGCCAAATCAATCAACCATCTGTGACTGTCTCGGTCATCTTCCAAGCCTTAGAAGCCGATCTGTGATCATCTGTGATCATCTTCTTCAGTCGGATCCGCTTTGATCATCCCTAATCATCTCAGATCAAGCGTGGCGCACCTGTGATCAGGCGTGGCCCATCTCAGTGGACTTCTCCATCTTGGTCGTCTGGATATCCTCTTATTTCTGAAGATTTTTTCAACATTTATTGGTCATCCGAGGTAGGCCTTCTACCTATTTTTGTGGAAATTCAAATTTTTGGGTTTGTTTTCATCTCGGCCGTTCAAAATCCTGGATCTGGATTTGATCTATTAGCGACCACTTCCATTAGTTGCGTGCTTATCCTTCTCAACCATCCCCACTCTCTGATCTATCAAGAGATCATCAGGTGGGGCCCAGGTCCTGTTCCTCTTACCTAACGACATGGACGATTTTTGCTGCTGGGGGCTTCTTTCCGGAAACTGTTGCTGACTGCCTGTTCTGCTAGTGCATGCAGTGCTTCTTCATTCTCCTTGTTACTTCTTCTGGTTTATTCTGCTGCAAGTTCCATTGTTAATTGATTATTCTGTGGATCTCTGCTGTGTTTTTGGGTTGTTCTGTTATTGATGTTCTGTCTTGATAATCATTCTGCTGGTTCATCTGCATCATTGTTACAAATGGAGAAATCTGAAATCACCTTAATCAAGTTTAATGGCAAAAATTATCCCTCTTGGGCCTTTCAATTTGAACTTTATCTAGAAGGTAAAGAGTTATAGGGCCATATCTCTGGAACTGATCCAAAACCAACAGAAGATGAAAAAAAAATTCTGTCATGGAACACAAAAGATGCTAAGGTCAAAACTTGGATTCTCGGTTCCATGGAACCACATTTCTTCATGAATTTGAGACCTTACAAATCTGCCAAAGATATGTGGGAATATCTGAAAATAGTGTATCATCAGGGGAATTCTGCTCGACAGTATCAGTTAGAATTTGAAATTGCGAATCATATGCAAGGGACTTCTTCCATTCAGGAATATTATTCTGGTTTTCAGACTTTGTGGACAGAATTAAATGAAATCAAATATGCCAATATTTATGCACAAGCTCTTCCCGAATTGCAAGTAATACTAGCAACTAGTCATCAGGATCAATTTCTTATGAAATTAAGGCCTCGGTATGAATCGGTCAGATCTAATCTCATGAGTAGGGTCCTTTCTCCTTCACTGGATGCCTGTCTCAATGAATTACTGCGAGAGGAACAAATACAATTGACGCAATCTGATGTGCTCCACCAAGCTAGTCCGGGTGCTATGGAGGTTGCCTATAGTGTACCCAATGCCTTTCAATCACCAAACTCATCAGTAAATGTTGCTTATTCTTCCAAGGGGAAGCAACCAAATAGAGATACGAGTAAAGTGCAGTGCTTCAAGTGTTAAACTTTCGGCCATTATGCAAATCAGTGCAAGCAGCGGATCTGCAATTATTGCAAAGCATCTGGACATTCAATCAATGAATGCCGCAAACGTCCTCAAAACAAAAATCCGAAAGTTTACCAGGCGAAAACTGCTACTGGCACTATTGATTCATCTTCCACATCTTCTTCAGCACCTGCTTCTGCTGCTCCAGTCTCCCCTAAAATGATCCAGCAGATGATTCTCCAGGCTTTGTCCACTCTTGGTATATCTGGTAAAATTCAATCTCCCTCTCAATGGTATTTTGATTCTGGTGCCTCCAATCATATGACATCATCCTCCAAAAATTTATCCACAATTAAACCATATGATGGACAGATTCAGGTCCATGCTGCTAATGGTACCACAATACCAATTAACTCTGTTGGTGATATTGCTCATTCTCTACCTTTACATGATGTTTTTTGTTCCAACAATCTTTCTACCAATTTAATCTCTATTGGTCAATTGGTTGATAATAACTGCATTGTTTCTTTTTCCTCCTCTGGTTGTGTGGTGCATGATCAGGAGACAGGGAAGGTAATAGTGAAGGGGCCTAAGTGTGGGCGTTTGTTTCCTCTTCACATAGTAACACCAACTCCAGATATGTCTTTGTTTGGTTTATCAGTTATCTCTAGGAATAATGTGCAGTTGTGGCACAATAGATTAGGCCATCCCAATTCAACCATTTTGTTATCCTTATTAAATTCTGGTCATATTAATAAAATGAAGTTTTTATCATCAAATGTTGCTCTTGATTGCACCACTTGTAAACTGGGAAAGAGTAAAACTTTGCCTTTTCCATTACATGTTTCTTCTGCTACCAAAAGTTTTGATTTAATACATAGTGATGTTTGAAGTGTTGCACCAATTATTTCTCATTCACAGTATAAGTATTTCGTAACTTTCATTGATGATTATAGCCGTTTTACATGGATTTATTTTCTACATGCCAAATCTGAAGTCTTTGATGTGTTTAAAAAATTCTTGTTTGTTTGTTATGACCCCACCTCCAAGCGTATTCGCATTTCTAGGAATGTTGTCTTTTTTGAACATCAGTACCTTTTTCAGTCTTATCTTGATTCATCTCCAGAAATCTCCTTTTCTAAAGTACCATCCTTTGATGATGAATGTCTTCCTTCACCTTTGCGATTTCATCCGGACAAGGTGTATACTCGTCAACAAGGAACAAATGCCACTACTTTGCCTCTTTTGCAAGAACCGGTCCCGAATTCTGCTCCAGCATCAACTTCACCTCAACTTGCTATTCGCCGTTCTGCTCGTATATCTCGTCCACCAGATCGATACGGTTTCTCTCATTCTTCATATTTTGCTACTTTATCCTCTGTATCCATTCCTACTTCTTATTCACAAGCAGCAAAACAGGAGTGCTGGAGACAGGCTATGGAAGAAGAACTTAGTGCTCTACAGCAGAACCAAACCTGGGTTACTGTTCCCTGCCCAGCTTCGGTTAAACCGATTGGGAGTAAATGGATTTACTCTATCAAATTAAAGGCAGATGGTACTTTGGATAGATACAAGGCTAGGCTTGTGGCCCTTGGCAACCGACAGGAATATGGCATTGACTACGAAGAAACTTTTGCGCCTGTTGCAAAGATGACGACTGTTCGCACCATCCTTCCCATAGCTGCATCTCAATCCTGGCCTCTTTTTCAATTTGATGTGAAAAACCCATTTCTTCATGGTGATCTTAAAGAGGAAGTTTACATGCGATTGCCTCAAGGTTTCCCAAAACCATCAGAAGATCAAGTTGCTCTTCTGAAACGATCATTGTATGGGCTAAAACAAGCACCACGAGCATGGTTTGACAAATTCAAAGATGCTTTACTCAAGCTACAGTTTCAGCAGAGTCCTTATGATCCATCTTTGTTTTTGCATCACACATCAACAGGAATCACCATTCTTCTCCTCTATGTCGACGATATCATCATCACTGGCACAGATACAGCCACGATTCAAGATCTCCAATTTTCTCTGCATCAATCTTTTCATATGAAGGATCTGGGCCCTCTGCAATATTTTTTGGGATTGGAAGTGCATCACTCTGAGAAGGGGTTGATTTTGCATCAACATAAGTATACTATGGATTTAATTGAATCCGCAGGTTTGTCTAACTCCACACCAGTGAATACTCCTCTAGAACAGAATCTTAAACTCCATAGTGACAGTGGTGATCTCCTTTCTGATCCGACATTTTATCGTCAGCTTGTCGGTAGTCTTATATATTTGACTGCTACTAGGCCTGACATCAGTTATGCAGTCAATTTGATGAGTCAGTATATGACCAAGCCCCATCATCTTCATTTAGCAGCTGTTCGACGTATTATTCGTTATCTTCTTGGCACTTCTCACAGAGGCTTGTTTTTTCCTGTTGGCTCTCAGATGACTTTGTCTGCCTATTCTGATGCTGATTGGGCAGGTTGTCCTGATACTCGTAGGTCCACCACGGGCTGGTGCATGTTCTTAGGTGATGCTCTTATTTCATGGAAAGTGAAGAAACAGGACAGAGTTTCAAAATCATCAACTGAGGCAGAATACCGTGCCATGTCTGCCGCATGCTCAGAAATTATATGGCTTCGTGGTCTTCTTGAGGAACGTGGCTTCTCACAGAAATCTCCAACACCATTACATGCGGATAACACCAGTGCCATTCGGATTACTGAGAATCCAGTCTTTTATGAGAGAACTAAACACATCGAGGTGGCTTGCCATTTTATCAGGGATGAATATCTACGTGATATTATTTCCCTCCCGTTCATCTCCTCAAGTCTCCAGACTGCTGATATTTTAACCAAAGCACTTCCTCGACCACGTCATCAATTCTTGACTGACAAATTGATGCTTGTTGATTCATTGGCATCAATTTGAGGGGGGGTGTTAATGTTGGTGTTCCAAGCCCAAGCTTGCAGGCCCATTAGGCCCATTCATTATGTTTATCATTAGTCAAAGCCACATGTACATACTAAAGTTGTTAGCTAATTGTTAAGATCTAGATTGATTAGATTCTGTAAATTGATTGTAATTAGGACAGCTAATTGTTAGGATCTAGATTGATTCTGTAAATTGATTAGGGCATTCAGTCCCTATTTATATGAAGGATAGTCGACCCTCAAAGGGTAAGACATTCAGCACAAAACTATTATATTTCCATCTCTCAGACTGACAAATGAGACTATTACAAACCAAAATGATATGGACATGCGCCCCTGTTTTTCCTTCTGAAATGATAACTACTTTTATTAGGAGGACTGGAGGAGCTTAAACAATTCAAGAGAAATATCCTAAAATGCAACCAAGCAAACCAGCTAAAAAGACAAGCAACAAAGGACATCCTCAGGACTAAAATCTACGCCAAAAGACCAAAAGAAAGAAGGGACCATCCTAGTTAATTGTCATGCTTTGGAGAGTGACCTCTTGCTTATCTATAAAATCTACCATTGTGTTAGTGCTTCTTTTGATGTGATAGAATGATGTGTTCAAAATTGTGGCCAGGTCCACTACTTCCTCCACCACATCTGCCAGGCTCCAAGGAGCCCTGCATAAACCTGATGCCCATCTAATAATGCACATAGAGTCTCCTTCCACAAGAATATGACAAAGACTCGGACATCTGAAAGACTCGGACATCTGGCTTCACGAAGGCCGACCATAAAGTTTCTACCTCCGCCTTATTGACGGAGAAAATGCCCATCAAGCTAAAAAATGACAGGATAATCCCTCTATCACTATCATGGATCATGGACATGGGACTTTTAACACTTGGCTACTTCAAGTTTCGGTTTAAGAAATCCTTCTGTGAAAGCTTAGTGATCAGGGCTGGACTATCCTTGTGGGCACTAAATGGTCCTTGGATTAGGTCTCATTCTGTTGAGTTTGGGTTTATTTCTCGTTTCAGTCTTGAGATGTGTTGCCGGTTAGTGTTGGATGCAATATTTTAACTCCTGAAATACATCTTAATCCATTTTCATGGGGCATGTTATTGGAGTTAGATTGACGCACAGTTGAAAGGACCCTTGAGTAGTAACACTGTTAGTGGTGGTGTTTCTTCTTTTTTTTTTTTCTTTTTTTTCCTTTTTCTGCAGTCACCATAGCAAATTAGCATTGCAAATACACATAGTACAATCCAACTATGAACAACCTAATTCTCAACAACCACCTAGTAAAAGGAATGTATTAAAAAATATATTAGAAACAAAGAAAACCAATTGATACCACCACTTAAAAAAAAAAAAAACAGAAATGGGTTTCACCTAGTACTGCCTGGGGTGCATAAGAATCTTTAGAATTTCCTGTATCAAGTCCTAAATTAACCATTATAACTCCATCATTGCTTCTCTAATCACTACATTCTTCTTCCTTTAACTCTCTATCAACTACAATGCCTACCATGTTAGAAGTCCCCCTTAGATCTCTACAATCAAACAACCAAAATTCCAAATTCACAACTACCATTGAATGTTTACAAAAATACCCAAAACACAATTCTTTGTTTAGAAACCATGGTATTCTTCATTGCAAAACATAGGTTTACAACCATCATTAGTACCATATGCCTCTACTTAGACACATGGCAAGACATCCAAGTCTCTCCCTCAATCAAGTAACTAACAACGGAGAAAAAAAAAAAAGACTAAAATTCCTAAGATAACTCTAAACTATCTCTTTCCCAAATAAAGAAGATCTATGATGGACATGAGGATCATTACATCTATCAAAAGAAAAGAAAAGAAATCAACTAGTTAAATGAGACTATTACAAGCCAAAACATTATGGATATGGGCCCCTGTTTTTCCTTCTGAAATGATAACTAATTTTATTAGGAGGAGCTTAAACAATACAAGAGAAATATCCTAAAATGCAACCAAGCAAAACAGCTAAAAAGACGAACAACAAATCCTCAGGACTAAAATCTACGCCAAAAGCCCAAAAGAAAGAAGGGACCATCCTAGATAATTGTCATGCTTTGGCGAGTGATCCCTTGCTTATCTGTAAAATTTGTGATTGTGTTAGTGCTTCTTTTGATGTGATAGAATGATGTGTTCTCCTTCCACAAGAATATGACAAAGACTCGGACATCTGGCTTCACGAAGGCCGACCATAAAGTTTCTACCTCCGCCTTATGGATGGAGAAAATGCCCATCAGGCTACAAAATGAAAGGATAATCCTTCTATCACTATCCTTGATCATGGACATGGGACTTTTAACATTTGGCTACTTCAAGTTTCGGTTAAAGAAATCCTTCTGTGAAAGCTTCCTGATCAGGGCTGGACCATCCTTGTGGGCACTAAATGGTTCTTGGATTCGGTCTCATTCTGTTGAGTTTTGGTTTATTTCTCTTTTCAGTCTTGAGATGTGTTGCTGGTTAGTGTTGGATGCAATATTTTAACTCCTTAAATACATCTATATCCATTTTCATGGGGAATGCTATTGGAGTTAGATTGACGCACAGTTCAAAGGACCCTTGAGTAGTAACACAGTTGGTGGTGGTGTTTCCTTTTTTTTTTTTTTTTCCTTTTTATGCAGTCACCATGGCATATGAGGATTGCAAATACACATAGTTCAATCCAACTATGAACAACCGAATTCTTAACAACCACCTAGTAAAAGGAATGTATTCAAAAATATATTACAAACAAATAAAACAAATTGTCACCACCACTTAAAAAAAAAAACCAGAAATGGATTTCACCTAGTACTTCTTGGGGTGCATAAGAATCTTTAGAATTTCCTATTTCAAGTGCTAAATTAACCATTATAACTCCATCATTGCTTCTCTAATCACTACATTCTTCTTCCTTTTAACTTTCTATCAACTACAATGCCTACCCTTAGTGCCCGGAACCTCCTCTCAGCCCTCTCGATCCCGCTCTGAAAACGTGGATAAGCGCTTTCGGAGCGGATCCGTCTTCGGAGCGTGGTTCAATCATTTTCGGAGCGCGGTTCAACCATCCTCGGTGCGCGGTTTGACCGAATATGGAGCGAACCGTGCAGAATTTTGATTTTTTGTGCATTTTCTTTTTCTGTAAGCTTGATATTTATCTTTTAAATGAAGAAAATTCTTTTAACTTATTAATTATTATCTATTTTATGTGATCAAATTGCAAAGTTAAGTTTTTTCTCTATTTTTGATACTTGAATATATGGATAAGATATATTTGTGCCCATCATTTAATTGTTTATAAACCCACAAGCACTATGTTGTATAAATGCTCCAGAGGGCACCCGGATATATAATTATTTTAAAACTTAGTGTTTTGCCGCTCCCACTCCGTGCGCTGGGTACTTAGTGCCTACCATGTTAAAAGTCCCCCTTAAGTCACTACAATCAAACAAGCAAAATCCCAAATTCACAACTACCATTGAATCTTTACAAAAATACCCAAAACACAATTTTTCCAAACATTAGAAATACATACAAATTGAAAAAAAACCCACTTCTCTCCACTACCAAAATTGACAAAAAAAAAAAAAGCACAAACTAATAGGTTATGATGGACAATATTGCAGGAGCAAAAGAAGGAGGAAATTAAAAAAGAGAAAGATGAAGTGAACATATTAGTTTGTTTACCTTGAGGATGAGATGGGGATTGAACCAGACCTCATCAAGGGTAGGAAGGATTTTATGGAGAAAACCAGGCCTGAGATAGATGAGGGTGTTGGTGAGGAGAAGGCCAGCTGTTACAGGAGGCTTTCTATGCAGCCTACTGTACTCGCTGAACACTTGAAACCCCAGAAGAGGAAGCATTCCTCTCGTTATTCTCCCTCGGCCTCCTCTCTCCATCCTCTCTTCTTCTTCTTCTTCTTCTTCTACTTCTTGTTTCTTCTTCTCTCTCTGCCTCTCGTCTCTCGTTTGTTCCATGCATTTTGGGGCATTTTGGGTCTTGAAAATGACTGGCTTACCCTGTCAAACTTTAAGATTATCTGAAATGACAGACATATAGATATTTAGATCAACGGTGGAGATTCAAAAATAGAGGGATTGAATGGTTAAAAGAAAATCAAACTAATGAAATTCGTTAGGATATCTACGTAATTTCACATCTGAATCAGATTTCTTGCTTGAGCTCAAAGAAAAGCCGGGGAACATCGAGAAGGTTCTTGGACATACAACCCTACCATTTTGTATAAATATAAAGAGGGCCCTAAGGACTATAATTGCAGAAAGATCCCTTGCCTTATCGTCAAACATCCTAGCTTGTGGAGTCACACTTTTCCTTAATATGTCATTTTGGATGGGACCCACCTAACCAATGATCAGATTTTTAAGGGAGCTGCTACCGGCACACAAGAAATCTCCCTTCCCACATATACATTTAAAAAAATAAATAAATAAAACCCTATGAAGTTATATTTTTGCCCACCCTCCTCCTTTCTCCCCCCCCCCCCCCCCCACCTTCCCTCCACCTCCGGTGTTGCCCTGCACCGGCTCCAGCCCGGGACAGCGGCAGATCCCTCTCCCATTGTTTTCTCTCTCCCTTCTCCCTTTCTCTCCCTCCCATTCATGTCTTAGATCTTAAAAGGTGTAGAATTAGAACCCCACTGCCCAAATCCGACGTTCAAGCATCATACTGAGACAAAAACTATAACCACCCCAAATCCAAAGACAATCACCCCCAAAAAGAGGGTTTTCAATGGGACCTGTTCTCACCCAAATCCATGAGTCCAAAGAGCACGACCCACAACCAAAAACAAAGCTCATTCTTTTCAGTGATGAAGAAGATGGTCTCGGAAGAAGAAGACAATAGATGAAAAAATGTGGGAAAACATGAAAATAGAGATGGTGGGAAGAGATAAGATCAGACAAATAACATTTTTTCTCTGATTTCTTTGCCTGAAAACTGAAATTAAAGAGGACCGTTGTAGCCATCGGAATACTCTTCTTCTCAGAAAATCCAAATGCTCGTTGAGTACTTAGCATTCAAATGCTTGCATTCTAGGATTTCAAATGCCAGGAATTCCAACTTCGGAATGCTTGTCAAAAATGTCGGCCTACAAAACAAACAAATTCTGTCATGCAAGAAAAAGGGATAAAGGAGAGGGAGGGAATGGAGGGGAGGAGAGGGATTCGCCACCGTCTCGGGCCGGAGCTGGTGGCCGCCACCGGTGCAGGGCAGCACCGGGTGTGGAGGGAAGGTGGGGGGAGAGAAAGGAGGAGGGTGGGCAAAAATGTAACTTCATAGAGTTTTTTTTATTTTTATTTTAAAAAATGTGTGTGTGGGAAGGGAGATTTCTTGTTTGCCAATAGTAGCTCCCTTTTTTAAACTAACTGGATTTCTTTACAATAATCCCCTTACATTTAACAAGTTTGCATTTTTTTCATAGCTGCCCCTATCATAGTCCTCACTAATACTCAACATCCTCTTTCACCATTTCCCTCACACAATCTAACTATTTCTGACTTTTTCTATCAAAAAGTAACTATTTTTAAGGGAGCGGCTATTTGCACATCTAAAATTCTCATTGCACATTTAATTTTTTTAAGACCAATATACCCATTCATGAAATGACAAAATTGAACATCACTAAAGGTTTTTAAAGTCTTCCAATTGCTCTGTATACTACTAATTAAAAAAATAGATTTTCCCTCTATTTTTTTCCATCTCCCTCTCTCTTCCTCCTCCATCATCGTTTCTCCTCCTCTCTCTTCCTTTTCCATCATGTTTGATTCTTCTCCTTCCTCTTTTCTTTCCTCCCTTCCCTTCCATTCCCTCTGCATATCTCCAAAAGAGATGATTTATGGGTTTTTTTTGGGCCGAAGGGACGCCACTCAGTTTTTCTTCCGCGCGCTTTGGGAGTGTTTCGTCGAATTATTCAGACATTCAGGGCCGAACAACAATGCAGTTGTTTGGCCCTGAGTGGCCGAACATAAACCACCTGTTCGGCCACTTATAGCCAAACACTAGTATATTTGTACGGTCACTCAGGATCGAACAAAATAGTTTTGTTCGGTCTTGAGTGACCGAACATGTTTAATTTTCTTATAAACAGTAGTTATGAAACGAAATAATAAACCATCCAATACATATGTATCATAATCAATAAAATGCACCATCCAATACATATTCAAAACAAAAAAAAAAAAAAAAAAAACTTCTATTGTTCGAAGTCCTCACAACAATAAAATCCAATAAAACGTCATACATCCAACAAACATCCAGGTCGTATACAAAACCCATCAAATCTCTCTTAAAAAAAAAAAAAAAGACACATCATGGTCAGGACCCCCCTCGAGTGCGAGTGCGGGTGTATGTCCTCGGATGGGTATGTGGCCTTGCTTGTTGGGCTTCTTTGAGAGACATCCCTCGACTCAATCTATTCACCTGCTCAATGGTCAAGTATATAGCGCTCGGGTCACGAATGCTCAAATCATGTCCCTCTAAAGAATCTGTCTCGTAATGCTCTGCAAATCCGCGACAAGCTACATTCGGAAATCATACAAATAAATCAGTGCTTGATTAGTGTAACTGATCGAAATATAACTTGAGTAAGATAATTGGTACAATTAACCATACCAGCTAAGGGTCTATGGTCATGGAGCCATCTTGAGAGTCCTGCACGCGTGGATCGAGCGTGGACAAACGATTTGGGTTCTGGATAAGCAGGTGAGACAACCGTGCATACCAATCCATGTACACAGGAACACAGTCCCATAGTCGAGTCACTGACGCACCACGATTTAAAAGAGAGTAAATGAATATTGGGCCAGCTCTCCCATACTTGGCTTAGGTGTTGGTATGTAATCCGATATTGGTTTACGGTGAACCCACGCGAGGCACGCACCAAAGCAAGTGGTGCGGAATGAATCGCTTGTACCCTACTAAACTGCCTCAGCACTCTGTCGGGATGGTATGGCTCGACAATGTCCATGCATTTCAGGCAATTGCAAGGTCCCCGACCTTAATAGGGTGATTAATTTTTTAATATTGGCGATTAACTTAATTAATTGTGATTCTAGCTAATTAGACAGGTTTAGTGGCTAAGCGAGTTTCTTTTATCATTGTAAAGTGGTTTGCAAAGTTTAGTTTGATTCCGAGTGCGATTAGTCTTAATAGGGGGTTAGGTTGTGATTAATAGGAAAATTAGTCATTTTTTTTCAAAAAATTCCGTTTTCGCCGAATTTGGGCTCGTTGGAAAGATCTGGTCGCGCTCGTCACTTTCCGTTCATGACTCATCATGATTCGTCGCCCCAAAGTCCTTCAAATAATCATATTTTTCTTGATTCACTCAAAGAGGGCATTTGAGTCATTTCCCCTCCATCCCTCACCCTAAGCCCCATCCCAGCTCATTCATTCATTTCCTTACTTCATTTGCAACTACTAGGGTCTTTCTTCTCTCCCTCCCTCTTCATTTCTCCTTCTTGCATGTGCCATTAGAGAAGGGATTCAAGGCCCACCAAGCTCATCATCTTCTTCCTTTCTTATTCCTTTACATGATCTAAATTTGGTGAGTTTTCTTCAACCATTTCTTCTCTAATTTCCTTCCTCATTGTGGTAGAGAACTTGCATGTTGATATATCTTATCGAACCCCAAGTGTAGGGTGCAATTGTAGTAATAATCTGGTGAGACCAGGTCGATCCACAGGGAGCAATGTAAACTAAGGTTCCTTCTCAACTTATACCTGCCCTAAATTAAAAATCTAAATCTAGGCTAAAAACTAAAAATTACAACCATCATTCTTACTTTCCAAAAATTACATTAATTACAATCCAATGAAAAGAAAACTTCTTAAATCTAAAAATCCTAAACTAAAAACTAAAATTGCTACAAAAGAACAAACAAGTTAGAACATCAAGAATAAAAAATACCAAAATTAAAAATAAGAAACTACACTAGAAACGAAAGAAACCTAAGTTAGAAAGTTAATAATGCAATGCATGCCATGCTATCTAAGTCCAAACATAAAATTTGCAAAAATAGACATAAAATTGAATTGATCATAAAAATAAAGACAATAAATAAAAGTTCAAGAATTTAAATGTGTGGTGAAAACAAGAATTTAAATGTGTGGTTTTAACATAAATTTAAATGTGTGGATGAACATAAATTAAAATGTGTGGAAGTGTATTCTTCTCTTTCAAAATTCTTTTCTAAGTGGGGTCATAATTTGAATCATGCTCCTAGGGCCTTTGGGTCGTCAATCCAAATACCAACAAGAAAAGAAACATAAAACAAGCAAGAATCACCCAAGGATAAGAAAGAAAATTGAAAAAAGAAAGCAACACTTTTACTAATATGCAAAGTCTTACATAAGATAAAAATAAACCAAGACAATTACATACTAGGATGAGAAGCCTCTTCTAGATGAAAAGCCCAAGGGTGTAGTGTGATTTCCGGGCCAAATCTCCTTGAGGACTCCAATAGAGAGAAAGAGAAAGGAAGAAGATGGAGTGTAGTAGTAATTCTAGAGAGAGCTGGTCTATCTTCCCATAGGAGGAGAGGGATGCTTATGCCTTCAATTTATAGATTTTTGCTCCCTTCCTTTCCTTCTTTATTCCAAGCTTGTAGCATGCAATCTTGTTTGTATGGCAAGTCCTTTCCTTGGCCAACAAGTCTTCAAAGAAATAGCAAGGTGAGTGAGAGATTCTTGGTGCTTTCCAAGTGCAAAATTGCAATCCCGAGTAGAAATTACAGCACCATATTCCAGAGGCCATATCATCCTCATTTTAGCTCCGATTGACACAATCTTGGACTCTAAAGATATCTACTCGAAAAGAACTTTCCAACGGTGTATGAATTGCACCAATCCGACGGTTAAATTAAGAGTTATGACCATTTTAATCTTGCTGCCCCTGAAAAATCCGAGAATACTTGTGCACATATGGAATGCTAGTAGTGCAATGGGGTGTGTGGGACCCATGTGGACATCCAAAGGGATCTTGGGATCTTTCTTTCCTTGTTTCTTGACTCTCCTTCCATCTTTAGTTTGCTTCCAAGCTTCTTTGATTGACTAGTCAACTCTTCTAGCACACTTTTCTTTCTTAAATTTATTTCTTGATTTTTGAGTTTTCAAACTTAGTAAGAATCAGATCTTACCAAATCTGAAGTTTCCTTTCTTGATCTTGAGATCACAAATCTAGCTTTCATTGTTGACTTTTCAAACTCTCCAAAAATACCAAGATATGTGGGTCCACTATGAAAGATGTCCTACCCTTGATCTCTCTCAAATTTCACCAATGTGGGTTCCATTCTTGATTTCTCCTACACAAATTAAAACAAATGGATTCAAGAATAATTCTATGTAAGGAATTTAAATGGTCGATGCATGGGACCCTACTTGATGCACCCAAAATAACCGACTTTCCAAAAATAATTCTACAAAAATGACAGGTTTCATGAATTTATGCAAAAAGTGTGATTTTTTTTTAGCAAATTACGCATGAATGCAATACAATGGACCCTAAATGCATAAAAACATGATTTGACACTAAATAAAGCTCTTTAATATTAATAAGCCCTTAAATTGGCCCAAAATGTGTATGAAAATGTGTGCTTTTGAGGACTCATCAATATCTCCTTTCTTTCTCTTCCATTGTGCTCTTTGGGTGTAGGAGAAGGGTTTTTGGAAGTGGTTAATTTGGCTAGAGTGTGAGTGGAGAGCTCTCATTCTCCATTTCTCTCTCAAAATTTCATCTCTTTCACTCTCTTTGGTGAAGGCAAGTAGATTAGCTTTATCTATTTCTCATGCATATATATTTATCTTCACTCTTGACAATGCAATTGTTTAGCAACCCATAATGCCAAGCTTGTCTATGTTTATTTGGATTTCACATGCTAGATTAGGTATTTAATGGGATTGAACCTTAATTGAATGGTTGGGTTTGTTGATGGGAGGAATGGAATGGGTATGGAGAGAAAAAGAGGCTCTTTTTCTTGCAGGGATGGTCTTGGAGGAGAGGGGATTGATTCCCCAAGGTTTGGACTCAAAATGAGTCATTTTATGCAATTATGGACACTTGGCTCGAGCCAACCTTCAGTTCACTCAAGCCAAGGAGTTTCTGGGAAGTTTGGCTCGAGCGGACCTTAGTTTGCTTGAGACAAGGAGGTTCTGAGCAGTTCGCTCGAGCCAACTTTTGTTCGCTCGAGCTAACTGCTTCGGGCTCAGGATGACAATCTTCCGGAAGCCATAACTTTTGACCCGTTCGTCGGAATTTGGAGTTCTACATATCGTCGGAAAGCCCTCAAGACGTAGAATCCAATGGTATACTAATCTTAATCATCAAAGATTTGAAAAGGAAATAGGTATTGGACCAATGAACCAAGCCCTTCTCTCTTTTGAAAAACGGTTGGAAACCTAGTTTGGACCCTAGGTTGGAACCTATTGACCCTACCCTTGCATGACCAATTAGGGAAATGAAAACGGAGCATGTTGGTTTGGTGTGCTTCATCGGTTGTCCAGGATTTTTAGTATATTGACATAACTTGGCCGAATGTGTGAATTGAGTTAATTGGTGCCCAATAACTTCCGTACACCATGGGCCCGCCAAACTAGGACACCATTGACTCATTCTCCATACGTAATTTGTTGGGGATACGTTTGGTACATGGTGGACAACTCTTGACCTAGGATTGTGTTAGAATATTATGTTGTCAGAGCCCAAACTGCCCAAATGGCAGAATGGTGTCTCGCTATAGCGAGCTTGAACGAGAAAGAAGAGTCTGATCCGGACTTTATGATAGTGTTTGAGAATGAGTGCTATTCTGAGTGGATTATGATTAGAAGACTTATACACGAAATTGAGGATATTTATTGGGTGTTTCTCTCAACCCAAAGTGAACACACAAAAAGTTAATTCTCTCTCTTGATCTGATATTAGAATACCCTAGCTAAGAGAGATTTTCTTGTTTCTCTAGAGCCATTGAGAGATTGTTCTGAAGGACTACTCAAGAAGGTTTTGTTGCTTCTACTCTCTTATAGAAGATTGATCATCTTGGTGGACAAGGTGCGAGGAGATCAAGTAAGGAGAACGGTGCACGGTGAAAGTTGTGTTAGTGGATTCTGTGCAAGAACAACTACGGTCCTTAGGTCGAGGCCTGTGAGTATATCTTGTAAACTATTCGTGAACTCTTGATTTCTGGTTCGTCTCCCGGAAAGGGTTTCCACGTAAAATTTGTGTCTGCCTTCTTGTGGTGATTGCTTGGTAGATTTATTTGCTAGTTCTGTCTGATTGGTTTATTTCCGCTGCATTGTTTGGTTAAATTAGAACTAGTAATTCATTCTAGTGGGTCCTAAAAAACCTTCAGATTGGCCTGTTCTTCACTATTGACTCTTGAACTATGTATCCGTAGCCTGTCGTACCTTGTACACTCTAGCCTTGTCTAATAACTTGTAATTTAACTTGTAGAATTAGGATGTGACCGGACTTAGAGTGTATCCTTAGGTACCTTTGTCTTGTATTGATGGACACATGTGGATAGAATTGAAAAGTGGACTACTCATGAAACTTGAAAATTGACTTGACTTGGAGTAGCCCTCGGCTTGTTATCTTGTACTTGGAAATATATCCACGTGTATTTATCTTGGAACTTGTGTCGTGTACAAACCATCATCATCATCTTGCATTCATGACCAGTTGCAGACTGATGATTATAAAGTGGGCCGGATACCGGATACTAGGGTGGACAGTCAGCTTTGGACGGCGTTCATGGCGCGAATAGCTGGGAGCGGGCTAGGACCGTGCTGCTATTCCTAGGACCGGGAGCTAGAATCCCCCTAGAGCCGGACTTTGGGTATTCTTCGTAGTCGGCTCGGACGTCACTTATACCCCCGTGAGATGGCTACATCCTCAGAGTCTCCTCTTGCTTGACATTGCATTTCATGGATGGTTATTCTTTTAATCTTGCTAGGATTTATCTTGTCACTTGATTCCTTTAACTACTCATGCTTTATGCCTAGCTTGTACCTTGCTATCTTTTAATCATGTACTTGTCTTTATTCTTTTTGAAACATGTTATGAATAATGTATATTGCTTGTCTTCTTGCCAGCATATTGTTGATCCTTTATTCCATGGTGTGCAGAGGACACCTACTATTATTACCCAGACCCGGATGTCGAGGCAATCCCAGAGGATCCTCAACCGAGTTAGGAGGACAAGGTATGAGAGTGAAGTGCCGATGACATAGCATAGTGTCATCCCGGCACTAGTGCGCGTTAAACGGGGATATCTATTATCGTGCCACCTCATTTCATCTTTTTGGTTTAGATCTTTTGGACTTGTCTATCTTAGCACTATATATCTTTTGTACCAGGACCTAGGTTTTTGGGATGGTTCTGATGTTTATAAACTTTATACGTTTTAACTTTTGAAACTTGAATATATATATATAATGGAATGAAATATATACTTGCTTTGATATTCCTACAGATTTAATGTTGCATTTACCGGGCAAGTCCCGTTGATTATTTGTTAATGAGGCTCAATTATACAATCCTTACAGCAAACTTCGATCCTTGGGCATTAAGGGCAAAAATTTTTAATTAGCCCTAAAAACTTCACACCCCAGATCCGGTTTATTCTCTAATCGGGTTCGGGGCCGTGACAGCAGCCGATATAGAAGAAAACCTCATGGAATGGACGATCACCCATCTGATAATAATACGGATCCCACACTACTTGCACAGCATAGAATAGACGCATTAAATAGAATTCTATTTAGCAAATACTGTTAACATATAGAGTACCCCCAAACAATAAGAGTAACTATCATATTACCCCATGAGGTATCAACCTGTCAAGAGCTTCCCAATGTACATGTAAAAGAGACATATCTTCTCTAGTCTCTCTTTGTGGTATGCAACGATGCACCCGAGGCCGACGAGGCTTGTACCCGATGTGGGGAGCAAGTCTCAACTGCGCAAAATGCTCGTATATCCATGCGGACCATGCCTCCATAAGCATCAAATAACCACATATTTGCTTGACGGAAAATCACGTGGCAAGTCCCAACTATCTATACAGGTATGCCGATGCAGCCGCACCCCAGACATATATATCCACCCGATCTAAGTCTGTCAACAATTGCAGATACATGACCGGGACCCGCGTGCCAGCCTTGTCAGCAAACAATGTGCTGCCCAATATGTACAATAGGTACGCTCTGGCAGCATGCCCAATACTGTCCTCTGGGTCCAAATATCTTAGTTGGAGAAAATTTCTAAACAATCCCTTGTGGTCCCCACGCCAGCCCAGCCCTAAGAAGAGATTAATGTTTCTAATCCAATGAACTCTTAAAGGAATGAGGAGTAAGACACATACTTATAATAGAAGTGAGACTTCTAATTATAACTCAAGAGGAGGTGCTCATATGCTATAAAAAGGAGAATAAGAGGCTAGACATCCCACATCATCCCACACACCCAAGCCCCTATTTCTCCTCGCTCTTCTTTTCTCCTCTTGTTCCCTTCTAGAGAGTCTAGGGTTTTCTTCTTCTTCTTGGAGATCCCACCATTCTCCTTGAGAAGATCTCTTCAAGAGGGGAATAGCGTGGAAGATCATGAGGTGTAAGAGATCCTTCTTGTTCTTGCGAAAGAGTTTCTCAGCAAGCCAAGCGATGAACTCATCGATTAGAGCACAACCGGCCTCCCAAGTTATAAATCTACTTTGTCTACTCTTGTAGATTTTATGGGTGCATGTTGCTGCTGTTTGCTAACTTCTATATAGTGTTTCTTCTGATCTTGATGCATGAGAAAGGGGCTTTGCATCCTGGGATTGGGTTTCTGGCCTTATAGGTATTTGATCTATCTACTTCAAGTGGGTCAAAAGTTTTGAAAACCTATCTACGAGGCCCGCCTACTTCCAATAGTGCTCTAATAAGTTGAATAAAAGAAGAGTTACAATAGTATAACCATATTTAAAAGGGAGATGTTCCTATGAGAGATATCTCTCATCATGTGAGGGCCCCCACCCCTATATCTCATATAAGGTGAGAGATATCTCTTATAAGAGCATCTCCCAATTTAAAAATATCACCAATAACGTCTCTTGGACATAAAAAAATATGAATAGATAACTTAAAATATTTTAAATCATTTATTATATATTTACATTTCTATTGTCATAAATCACTTATAGAGTCACAGGTGGTGGCCATAAGTACACGGTATATAGTTTTATGTCGTAAAGCACTTATAGTCACAGGTGGTGGCCTTAAATACATGGTATATAGTTTTAACTTTTATATCATAAATAAATTTTATTATTATCTTTTGCTAGGATTGTGAGTATCTAAATTGCTTTTGTTTACTGTCTTTTTTTGTCAGGTCCTTTTGGTTGAGCATATAGCTCTTATACTGTACAACATTTAATATAACTATAGCCGGTATTTCAGATAATAATAATAATAAAGTAAAAAAAAAAATTCCCTATCCTTGTATGGAACTGCTATGATAAGTTGAATAAAGAAGAGGTACATGCAAAAGTGTGGTCATATTAAAAAATATCACTAATAGTTTCTCTCTTAGACATAACAAAATCTGAATCGATATTGATAGCTCAAAATATTTTAAAGCATTTTTTATATATTTATACTTCTACGGTTTAAATCACTTATAAAGTCACAGTCAATGGCGACAAAACTTGGAGAGATACTTTTTTTTACTTGCTAAATTAACAACCATTGAAACATTGCTATCTTAGCAATTTGGTAGCTCTCTTAAAGACCATATAATAGTCATTTTTCTTTTGGCTGAATGTTCAATTTTTTGGATGTTATATTTACCTAGTTTACGACAACTCCCTTTTGGGAGGAAAATTTTTAAGATCTTCAGGTTCAATTTTAGTTATTTGATAAAATATTTATATTTTGACCAGTAAAGATCATATTGGTGTCATTTGGCAAGACTACTTTTTGGCTTTCTTTGACTTTAAACTCATTCAGAAAGATATTTAAGTGATTTTAGTCTATTTGGAAAAAGCTGATGTGAATGTTTCATTTAGTCGACTTGAAGAACTTCTGTCTCTTTTCAAAAAGTTAATATAAGAGGGTTTTACGGAAAAAGTCCCGAAATTTGATAATTCCTCACGAAATGTTCCCACAAATTGTGCAGCACAAACAGGGTTCGTCGGGACCTCTTCCATTTTGTTTTGATGTTGAGGGGAGCGACGCTAGCGTCGCACGTGTCTGATAGGAACAACGCTAGCGTCGCACGAAAAACTTGTATTTACAGCTTTTTCGCCAGTTTGAATAGTGAAAAACTTGTATTCGCAGCTTTTCCAGTTTAAACAGCGGAAAACTTGATTCGTAGCTTTTCTACCAATATGAACCGTGAAAAACTCGTATTCACAACTTTTTCCACCGATGTATACATAACCCAAATATGTTACCCAAGAGATTCTTGGATATTTGGACAGAAAGGTGAGAGGTAATAATCATCCTCTCCCTACACTTGAGGATGATGGAAGTATTATGGATGATGGATTGGCTGAGAAATGGAGTGGGGGTATGGAGCAATACGAAGGAGATGAGAAAGAAGAAGACGTGAGGAGTGATGCTAGGGCGACGCTATTGTCGCTCAGAAAAAAGTACAACAAAAATTAAAAAAAAAAGTGGTGGGAAGACCGAATTTGTGCCGCACAATCTGCGAGGACCCTTCGCGAGGAATGGCCAAATTTCAGGATTTTTCCCGTAAAATCCTCAAGCTATAAAATGTAGTTTTTTCACAAAAACATGAAGGTCTAAAGCAATCAAACCTTTTCGATTTTTTCTCATGACAAGTTTGCCCTTATAACTTTTAATATATGAATAGGAGATCAATATTGAACGATGGTGTGAAAGTTCATTCTTCGAAAAAAATAATAAACAGGTTCGTTCTTAAGAAGCCCCTTTCTTGTATAATTCCCCATCACAATCCACATCAACAACTTTGTGTTTATATCATTTGATTGGTCTGTTTGAAAATAAAATGCAGTGATTTACCACAAAAATTGTGGATATGATGAAGCAGTCAGAGCCAGCCTTGGGTTAAAGCTCAGGAAGCCGCCGCTTTAGGCCCCCAATTTTTGTCCATTTTTAGGGGCCCCAAATTTCTTTAGCCCATATAATATATAGGTTTGTAAAAAATAAAAAAAAGGCTGCCTAAGACATGAGAAAGGGCCCAATCTCTAAACAACCCATTACAAAGGGGCCCTAAATTAATGGTTTTGTGTTATATTTAAAAGTAAAAAAATGAAAAAAAGAGTATGAAACTTTGAAAATTGGAAAAGATTAGGTCGGCTATTATAGAGTAGTTTTGGATGCCGATTCACTTTCGACTTCGGAGATCAAATACACCCCGTCTCTCTCTCTCTCTCTCTCTCTCTCTCTCTCTCTCTCTCTCTCTCTCTCTTATTCACAATCAAAACTGGGTCTCCTTATTCCCAATTAAAATTGGTTTTGTGGAATGCAAAACCTTTTTTGACTTTTCATATATGTGTTTCACCGCTTTGTGCTGATGAGCCAGGAAGAGAATCAGGTGATTGAACATTCTCTCCTTTCCAAGTTTCAAAGAATATTTTAAAAATGAGCCATTATTTTTTTTATTTGTTCTTTTAATCTTTTTTACTTTTAAGGGGACAAGATTATTGATTAACATAATTTTTTTTGTTACATAAAAATTTATTGTATACAAAAACTCAATATAAAAATAAAAGGATAAGAAAAGGTACCACTAAGTTTAACCACAATATCAATTGAATCAAATGATTTTCGCTTATTATGAAGAAAAAAAATCAGTTGAATCATCACATTATGAAAATACAAATAATTTGTAGATTGGTTATGTTTGGCAAATTTGTTGATTGTTGTTTATTTGATTTAATGATTTACAGATGCTCTTATGGTGTTGATTGAGTTATTGATGCTGACCTAGCACTCTATTGTTTCGCAACCTTGGTAATTTTACCTGAATTTGAAGCTTAGTTTGGATTGATTGTTGGTTCTTGAGTTCTGCATTAGATTGTTTCCTAGAATCATGCATCCTAGAAAGTGCCTCTCAGGGTCTGAAAAAAGAAAAAAAAAAGAAAAGTTGATGCACTTTTTCAATCTCAATCAAGAGCTCTTGATAAGTTTGTTGTTGCTAAGAAACAAACAGGAGGATTCAGTTTCAGTTGAAAATTTTGAAGATGAAGAATTTATAGATTCAATAAATGAAGAGCATGATGAGACACTTGATGAGGAAATTAATCAGTGGATTAATGAAAATGACAATGAGAATTATGGTAGTCAACATGAAGACCAAAATGTAGAATTTCAGCCTTCAAATGTTGATGATCCAAGTAATTGGGATAAGATGAATCAGAATTTACGAGACTTTTTAGTAGAAATGGTCATAAAAGAAGAGTTGACGATGTCAATTATCCTAAAGATGATCTTAATAGACAATTCTCTTCCACACACTACATCCGGCATTTATCCAATGGAGAGAAACATGATAGAAAGATCATCTTAATAGACACTTCTCTTCCACACACTACATCCGGCATTTATCCAATAGAGAGAAACATGATAGAAAGTGGCTTGTATATTAGGATGTTTTGGATAAAGTATTTTATTTTATTTATAAGTTGTTTAAGGAAGAGGGGAACAAGACTTTATTGGCTAATGATGGACTTGGAGATTGGAGAAATATCAGTAAAAGGTTAAAAAGTCATGAAAGTAGTAATGAGCATCTCATGTGCGTGAGTAAATGGATTGAGTTAGATATGGGATTGCACAAGAATGAAACCATTCATAAAAGCGTGCATGAACAAATCAATAGAGAGAAAGAACATTGGAAAAGAGTATTGTGAAGGATAATGGTTGTGGTGAAAACACTTGTAAAAAATAATTTAGCTTTTCGTGGGGACAATGAGAAGATTTATCAAGAGAATGATGGAATTTCTTTAAGCATAATTGAAATGATTGCCAAATTTGATCCAACAATGCAAGAGCACCTTCGGCGAATTAAAAGTGGTGAGGTTCATTACCATTATCTTAGCCACAAAATTCAAAATGAATTGATACAATTGTTAGCGTGTGAGATTAAGAATGCAATCATTGCAAGAATCAAAGAAGCAAAATATTTCTCGATTATACTTGATTGTACTCCGGATGTAAGCCGTGAAGAACAAATGTCTTGTGATTCGTTGTGTGGATGTTTCAATAAGTCCAATAAAGGTGGAAGAATTCTTTTTAGAATTTTTAAAGGTGGAAGATACAACGGGGTTAGGGCTTTTCAATATACTTCAAGAAGTGTTGAGTACTCTTGAACTTGATTTTGATAATATAAGATGACAAGGATACGACAATGGATCTAATATGAAAGGAGAACACAAGGGTGTACAAAAGAGGGTACTCAACATAAATCCTAGAGTATTCTATACACCTTGTGGTTGTCATAGTCTTAACCTTGCACTTTGTGATATGGTTAACTCTTGTCCTAAGGCTACATCTTTCTTTGGAGTGGCACAACGAATATACTTGTTGTTTTCATCTTCGCTAAAGAGGTGGAAAGTGTTGAAAGATAATGTAGAAGGTCTCATGATCAAGCCATTATCGGAAACACGTTGGGAAAGTCGTGTGGAAAGTCTTAAAGTTATAAGATATCAAGCCCCACATATAAGAGATGCTTTAGTTGAATTGGCCCACACTACTGAAGATCCGAAAATAAAGAATGATGCAGAATCATTAGCAGAACATGGAATTGGCAGTTTTGAGTTTTTAGTTGGCATGATTATTTGACACAATCTATTATTTGCTATTAATTCCATTAGCAAGGTTTTTCAAAACGAAGACATGCACATAGATGTTGTTGTTGATCAGTTGAAAGGGCTTATTGCATTTATTGAAAAGTATAGAAAAACTGGATTTGTAGAGGCTATTATTGAAGCTAAAGAGGTTGCAGTTAGAATGAATGTTGAGCTGACATTTCAAGAAAAATGAATCATATATAGAAATAAGCAATTTGACGAGAGCAATAGTGAAAAGGCGACACAGTCACCTGAAGAATCTTTTAGAGTGAAGTATTTCTTATATATTATAGATCAAGCTCTTTCATCACTTCAAAGTCGGTTTGAACAGTTTCAAATATATGAGAAAACTTTTGGATTTTTGTTTGATTTGAAGGATTTAAATGCTACCAATGATGAAGCTTTGATGTCCTATTGTGCTAATCTTGAAACTTTTTTGAGCAATGATGTGCTTTCTGGTATTGATGGGAGAGACTTATTTTCAGAATTGAAAGGGTTGAAAGAAGTTTTGCCAAAAGAAACAACAAAGCCAATTGATGTGCTCAATTATTTGAAGGTGATGGATGGTTGTTTTTCCAATACATGGATTGCAAACAGAATATTGCTAACTATACCAGTTACAGTTGCCTCTGGGGAAAGAAGTTTTTCAAAGTTAAAGTTGATCAACTCTTACCTTCGGTCAATCATATCACAAGAAAGATTGAATGGATTAGCTATGTTGTCAATTGAGAAGGCCATGGTTGACAAGATTGAATACGCAGCTTTGATTAGTACATTTGCAGCAAAAAATGTTAGAAGAGTAGTGTTTAAAAGAATTTGAAGCGATATAATAACTATTGATTTTTCTATTTATATGTTTTGAATTTTGGTAATGATTAATTTATGACCAATTTTTTTGAAGCTAATTTTCGTATACAATATATAAGGAGGCCGCCTTTGAAATCTTTGCTTTAGGCCCCAAAAATCTCAGAGCCGGCGCTGGAAGTAGTTGAAGCTCTTTGTATCCCAAGACCCCATCATCTTAACACAGGTCAGTATTTTATCATGTTTTGCCAGAATCAATTTAGCAAAATGATTGTAGAAGTACCACATTACCTGTGATGTTTTTTCCTAACTTTTGCATCCTAAATTAGTATAGTGGTTAGTCCACATGACTTGCAGAAGAGGTCAAAACCAGTTATTGGAGACCTACTTGTATGTAGAAAAATTTTCCATAGGAACAATAATGATCAAGTGATTGGATTTACTCCAAAATTGATTTGGATAAATTCTCGCCCACCATGCACTTTGTATAGCATAAAACTTCCAAGTTTCAAGACAAATTAAGCGGGTTAGGTCCCTTTTATTCTTACAGATCTTACACGCAAGGGGCTTGATAAAGTTTAACTTCATGTTGATTTCTTGGCTCTGTAATTGATGAGATTAGTTCCGTCATCGCTCATGCAAAAAAAAAAATCAGCTACAAAACTAGTTGCTTATAACAGTTGACTGGTTCTTAGTTGGTAAGCGAGTTTAATGACAATGATCAAACTATGCCTATTTCTTGATTTGAGTTTATATCTTCTCCAAATGAGATATTGACAATCGACCGGTTAGCTGATGCTCTACTAATCCTTGCAATGTCATTCATTAAATCATCTTTGGCTAGCTTTAGATGGAAAAGTAGATTACACTATCTTAGGAATGAGATCGTGTAGGGCTTCTAAGCCTTCACAACAAGAAATGATCATTGAGAGTTTTTCTTTCCTGTGCTTTAGGATCATATTGAAGAGTATCATGAACTTTCTGCGAAAAAAATATATATTTCTTTCCACAGCAATGTTCTACGTGAAGGTGGATGGTGACATCCATTTAAATTTAGGTATGGATACAATATTGATACATTCTATTCATATGGATTTTACTCTTAAAGTTGAAGTGATGCGCTGCTGTATCTCTTGCTCAGCACAGATAAAGCCCCAGGGCTATATAGATCGAGTGTGTGAAGTTAGCACCAGTTCTGGCACAAAAATAATCCTCTTGGAGCTCTTACTAGAACCATTTTCTTTAGCTATCATTTTCAGCATTGAGAGTATGATCTATGAATATGTCTTTATTTGTAGGAATGTTAACTAAAATTTGAAGAGGAAAGTAATAAACACTTCATGCAACGAGGTAGTTTTTTGTCACGTCCCCAAAACACAACTAGGGAAAGACGTGAAAAATAAGAATAAACATTTATTTTCCTGTGTTTAATGTAATACAAGCTCCCAAATATGGACCCACAAAATTTCAAACCGTGGTGAGTCATAATAAGATATTTGCGGAAGCATTAAATCAATTGGTATTAATATTCAAAATCAAACCAACACATAACTAACTAAATATTTAAGGTTAAAATTTTCAAAATAACCTAAACAAAATAACTAAATAAAATTAGGTTCATTATGAATAGTTTGTTACTAAAATAGTCTCTATGATGAAAGTCACTCCCGTACGGACTCAGACGGCTCCGTAACCATCTCCGGCTCTCCACTCAGATTCATCAACTGGCTCAAATGCTTGAAATGTTTGACCCTCCTCCGTCTCCACCGCAGGATAGGGATCGGTATCTATACACCAATAAACAAAGTAAATAGCAAGCACGAAAGCATAATTTATAAATAAAACACAAGAACAAGATGAATAATGACAGGTAATGATCATATGAGAATAATAATGTGACAATGACGAAAAGAACATATAACCTAAATCCAATCTGCACAATAGAGCAATACAATAATCACACAGAAGCAATACCACTATTTTGGGTGGTCAGCCCTAATAAAGCGGGAAAACCGGTTCGAAGGCCGGCGGTCATAAACCGGCCGATTCGTAATCGTAGGCCGGATAAACCGGTTCGAAATCAATTCGGATATTACAGTATCCGCGCATATCGGTGATCAGCCGTCCAATTACAACTACAGTCGTTAGCATATGACCCAATCGATATACATATATATATATACATATCATAGTAGAATATACCTAATGACCAGTAATGTTCTGACACAGAAACCTAAGTCAAAGTGAAGGGCTGGCTGCACAACAATCCACAATCGAATACTAATCAAATCATTCGAATAAACCTCCACAATATTTCAATCAATTGCCAAGCCACATCACAGTCCATATCCAATCAACATAGGGTAGGCCACCAACAAACCAATATCAATCTCAATCATGCATGCAAACCCGAAGGTCACAAAATAATCATAAGCCAATCCTAAGGTCAAACATAAGGTCTCGCACCCAACAACCACATGAATATCTAAATAGACAAAAGATCAACACATCCCTTCACAATCAATGGTGCATAAACCCAATTAAGGGTTTTCCAATAAAGTTTGGTTGACCCCGAATCCATTAGGATTTTTCCGAGGTCATACGAGGCACTAAACCCCACGTTGGTAAGATATCGTGTGCCCGGACGGTATTTACTCGATCCAATGATATGATTAATAGAGTACAAAAATATAATTTAACACTTTAAAAACCAAAGATATCATTAGAAATTAATTTGTAAATAATAATAATAAATAACAGCCTTAGTTTATAATTTTAGAAAACCCGTACGTGGATTCCACATGTAACATTTTCCAAATTCAATTCCTTATAAAACAAGCCAAGGGGTCCAATTTGGGTTCTCATTAAAACTACCCGGGCCTTCTCTCTGGTTTTAAAAACATAGAGGACAAGGTAATAAATACACCCACAGTACTTAAAAGGCTACATGGTATTCCTTATCCCAAAATATCTCCAGGTCATCACCCCCCTCACTTCTTTATCCCTATACAAGTCAAGTCAAGGCCACACACACAACCCATTCCAGATCGAACTGTGCTTCACGCCTGCAGCAACAGGGAAGCTTAGAATAGTGGGCCCTACTAATCAAATCTCAAGATCAACCCCACCAACAAGGTCGCCCAGGGCCCCTCTACTAGATCCATGGTTCAGATAGGTCATCAGGTCATCTCCCTAGACCCCCCTGCAAGATTAAATAAAGAAACAACTTCAAAAGTGACTCATGCCCCAACTGTGTAACCCTCAGATGGTGAGCCAAGAGGGGTCCACCTCACACAAGTCCATATTTCTATGATCGCCCTGCCGTGTCTGGCCCGATGAACGGACCAGATCTATGAACATATCATCTAGTTGGTCCCACAATCAATACACACTAACAACTCTCATTATTCTGTGTCCGGGGCTTCGCTACGTATCCAGTCCTTACGGCTTGGTGGATTGGGTGAGTCAATTGTGATAATATAAAATCAATTCAATCAATCCCAATCTCCGATCTCATCACAAAAATAATTAACATAAAACAAAGGGCATCAAAGGGTTTCTATATGCATCAACACACAGATCAACGAAGTACACAAGTATTAAATATAAAAATTGTGGTTAAGTACTTGCCTGAGGTCTGCGGTTGAGGAAGACGGTCCAATGTGCTATCCCAGAGAAAAGTTGGAAGAGAGAGTTGTGTGTGAGAAGAAAAGAGTGTGGTGGTGTTGTATAAATAGGGAAAGGAAATAGGAGTTGCAATCTGACTTAAATTCTAAAAAGGATAGAGTTTGGATTCTAAAAAGATAAGAGTTTGGATTATAGAAGAATTATACCCACTAAACTGGCCTGGGTTAACTATGGGTAAAGATACCTATCCAACAAGCTTAACTCACCAAACTTAAGCCTAACGTGGTCCCCACTTAGACTAATCGCGTCTTTAACTAAAATACAATCAATTACATAATAATAATAAAATAAATAATTTATATAATAAAATAACCAAAACGTCACATTTATGTCATCTCAATCTTGCCACTTACATTTCAATCAACCAATAAGAAAAAATGCTTTGTTTGTGTGATACATTGTGAGATTATATCATCTCTGGCAACAAATGTTGAAACTACGGGATCATGGTTGTGATGTGCTGCCCATGTCGCTTGGTGCTTGGTTTGGTGGACTGGTTTTGCCTAATCACAAGTGAACAGAAAGAAAAAATTTGGTGTATAAGTTGCAGCCTTTTCCCAGCCATTTTCCTTACACGCATCTTGTTCTTCTAATGAAGCTTCTAATACTCCATAAGAACAATAAGTGTGATTGTAAATAACTCAATTTGCCAAAAAGATTAGCTAATCTGTAACCTGGGCTTTCTCTACTAGGATCATTACTATGAATTCATGTTTCAAACCCTTTGTTCTTTTAGATTATCTTAATGTAACATTGTTTTCTTATTATTTTTCCCTTCTTCCCCAACACTCTCCACTGATTTTCATTTTTTTCCATTTTTCGTTCTCTATTTTTTGTGGTTTTTGCATTTTTTTTTTAGACATTAGTTTGTATGATAGTTCTGTGGGGGTTTTTTGGTGGAGTTGTAGAGATTGATTTGCTTATGATAAGGTTTCTTATCGTAGTTTACTGAGATTTAATTTGGGTATGATAGTTCAAATGGGCTTTTTTTTTATTAGAGTTTTGGAGATTTGTTTGGGCATGATGCTATGTTGATTTGAAGGTGGGGATGCTCCGTGCATATTAATATTAATTTATGACGAAGATCATTATACATACCACCTGAATGTTTTAATGTTATAATGGTTTTATGCATACCTAGTGACTGATTTTTTATACTAATTCTAAATTGGGAAATATTCAAGTGAGAACTAATTCTCACCTATTATATGAGAACTTTTTTACGGTGCCCAACTAGCAACCCATCCAAACCTAGCAACCAATAGGGAACCCCCGGATAGCCATTAATCCATAGGATTGGCATACATCCGAATGGACTAAACCCTTTTTTTTTTCATTTTCAGATTGATCTTTAGTTTCTTTTTATGTATCTTAATCTCAATTGCTAAAAAAGATCCTAAAGTATGTGTATGCGCTTGTGTTATAATTGTTTTATGCATATTATCTATATGTGATTTTGGCCGTTGGGCTTCTTTGACTCTAAATCTGCTGCAATGTCGATTTTTGTCTTTGCAACTCAACCTGCAAGTTAAAAACATCAACAGATTTCTTTTGAAATATGACGGTCAACACTCTACAGAATGTTAAGGTTGAACTGCTTTTATTATTATAACTAGCAACAACTGCCCGTGCTAAGCCCGGGCCAAAAATAAAAATATATTAAGATTTTAAGAATTATTTTCAAATATTATTAAGATAAAATAGTTTAAAAGAAATAAATTTATCAACTTTGAATATTAAAATCTTTTAACATGTAATGAAAATAAATATAAAATGAGAAGTAAACTTAAATAACATAACGACCTCTTGAATTTAAATACATTGACCATTACACAAGTATGAATGTGTGTCATTATAGGGGTGGCTCTCCTAAGTTAAAACTTAGGTTAAGGTAAGCTCAAGTTTGTGGTGGGGCCCACCTGGCGACCCACATGGGGGTGGTTATGGGGGCATTTCAAGGACTCCCTGGACCCTTCCCTTTGTAAAAAATTAGTCCCAACTGTGTGATGGAACAGGCTTCCGCTCTGTTCTACCGAGGTCGGCAGACGTGGGAGTCCGTTTGGGTCCGACCCTTTCGTAACCGGGGGGCAGAGGCATGCATCAACATTTCTTTTGTGTGGGTGTGCCAGATTTTCTATTTTACTTGGAATTGCAAGTGGTGATCCGGAGATCAACCTTCGCAAGTAAAAAGGAAATAAACTTCTTTCAAGTTTTCCATTGCACATATATTTAAGAAAAGAGACATTTTCTTAATTTGCCGTGAAAGGCGATTTTTTGGCATTTATAGCCGATTTTGACGTTTATAGCTGATTTTTGGCGTTTATAGCCGATTTACAATCCTTATCAATAATGAAAGACAAGAGTTGTGATTTTTGTCTCTTTTGAAAAAATACAAACTACAATGAAAAGCAAGAAAATGAGGATCTAACTTCTCAGGAGATTGTAGGGGACTCGTTCAGATTGACGGTCACAAGCCATATGTGGACTTCGCCATCATCCATGCAGATGAGAACAGAGGATGCTATTGATTCGCTTGGCTTGGCTATAACCTCAGGTTTTTAGAGGACAAAGACCAAAAGGAGGTCCTATGTCCAATAAAAAACTAAGTAGACGGGCTGAAAAGCCACGCCTAAGCCATTAGAGGCAGAAAGAGAAGGCAAAGACCTTGGGGGGTTTGTCACCTTGTAGTGGTGGTCGGCGTAGGATTTCCGCAGAGTTTTCTCTCTTTGATGCCTTTTTCTGTCTGAGTTTCCGGATTTTCTGCAGTCTGTTGTGTGTTTTCTCTGCTGTTTGTGCTGTCTTTTCTTCTTGGAGTGCTCTCCTATTTATAGGCTTTTTTGGTAGCCATTTATGAGGGTTTATGGGCTTTTATTGTCATTAAGCCGCATAATGGGAGGAGTTACATGATTTAATTCCTTTATTTTGTAACTCCTTTTTCTTGGCTTCTGATTGGCCGGAGGAGATTGAGGGCATTTAATCGCCTTTAATCACCATGATGGGAGGAGTTTCATGGGTTAAATGCCATGAATCTCTTGACTTGTAACTCCCGGATGCTTGTTTCTGATTGGACCGTCCAAAGAAATGGATTAATGACTGTAATAAAGCTAGTCAATTAATCACATTAAGTGGTCGCCGAGCAGTTGAAGAGTCGCGGGTCGTGCCGCGTCTTTTGGGATTCTTCTGGCGATAATCATCGATGGACCTTCATATAGATCTGCTGGGATTGGTGTATGCCCTAAAGCCCACTAGCTGCACTCTCATCTTTTGTTACTGGATATTTACTGGTTATTTAATGGAATGACTCTTTTATGCTTAAACATGTATATATGTATGGTTGTGTAAGGCCCATTGTTTCTAGTAAATGAATTAGGTGTGTAGTGTCTACACACAGATAGGTCTAATTCATGGACACTGGAAACAACATATTTGTTCATAACTGAGAGATGGAGCTGGGCACTTCAACTTGGTATAAGTTATAATGAGAGACTCTTCTGTATTCAGGGTGACTTACCTAAGTCACGGGAGGGTTTTCCCGGATTCATCTCATTAGTGCATATGCAGTGCATTGAACAGGACCATGGTAGGTGTGATCTCTAAAATAGTACTATCACAAAGAGAGATCAAGTCACCTCATGCTACTGAGTGACCGGTGCTCTTAATCTTGAGCATTTGTGGATGAACTGACGAAGTCAAGTTCTTGTGCTTTAATTCACTATGGGTGAGATTCTTTTCATGGGTCAACAGCTCTGTGTTTTGGGTACTCGGACTTGATCAGTTGGGACGTGCAGATGCAATAAAGAATATATGCCATCTGATGATGGAATGATCGTCCCCTTAGAATTATCCGATTAATCATCAAAATCTAAGATCTTAGTATATGGATGTTCCATATGGATATTGAACTTGTGGGTCGCTCCCTGGATCAAGAGAATGATATCTGAATGATGATAATGTTAAGGATATGAAGTTTTAAGGTTTAGATGTAATCGGGAAGGTTGATAGTACATGTGATAACCTGACTCGATTATGGATGTTACATAGAGGGGCATTCAGGTCATTACACTTAGTAGGTCGAAGACAACCGTCATTTTATGACGAGCTTATTATATTATATATATTTGTCCTTGGAGTTCAACCATAACTCTTTAGTGGAATGAGTTAAGGTTAAAATGGTCTTAATGTTGCTATAGGTTTAGCATGGACATTTTGGTCATTTTGGGAGCCAATGGCAAATATGTCTTTTGGTCCCTTCTCTAGTCACTTACCAAGATTGGCATGGTTTTCTAAAATGTTTGGATAACATTTGGTTGAATTATTTTAGTGGAAAAATAATTTTGAGTTTAAATTCAAATAGGCCTTTGATGGCATACATGAATTTAATTCTAGATAAATTATATGTGGGCTATGGTGTGCATTATCATGAGGGACGTCCATAATAGGATTTCCATGGGTAAGGTTTCCAATTTTAAGTAGGTCTCTCTACTTGAAAGGTTGGACTCCTCTTTGGATTAGTATTCCTATGAGAAAGTTTCCTTTTTGGATTAGGAACTTAAATTAGTAAGTGTTGTACAACTAGGATTACTAATTGCATGGGAAGTTCCTTAGTTTCCTTTTCTAATTGGATTGTATCTAAAAGGAAATAAATCTTTAGATTATACTTTCCTTCTAGGACATCTTTGAGAATTAGGAGAGATAACTTTATAGGAAAGCTATCCCAAAGTTTCTATAAAAGGAGACAAACCTCCCCTTGGACATCCAACACTATGAGAGCTTCCTAGGAGTCCCACACGTCCAGCCTTGGGTTCTTTTCTTCTTCATTGAAGATAGTTCAAAGTCTGAGATTTTTTCCTTGGAAAAATAGTTCTCAATTCCTAGATAAGGATCCCACCATCTTAGCCAATCAGATTTGGAAGTGAGATAGAGGAGAAGATCAAAGGCAACACTACTGCAGAAAATTCCAGCAACTTGTTTGCTAATTGTAAGTCTGAGTTTGGGCCTTTGGATATATTTTTTCAGAAATTTGAAGTCTACAAATCTTCGAGGTAATAGTCTTCTTCTCTCTCCTTTAATTATACACTTGTTGGTCATGAATTCATGGAGTTCTCATGCGATCTCTATGGCTGATTTATGCTGCCCAAATCAGATTTTTTAAAATCTGTCATGTTACAAATTCGCCATGAATGTCTTCCGCAAATTCAGATCTGAATCGCAGTTTCTTTCAAGATCAACATCGGATGACCGGTATTGGTTGCCAACAGCGGGTCGGTGCCATCTGTCCTGTCGATTTCTCGATCGGTCGGGTAGAAAGCACACTTTTTTTTGTCGACCGGTTGGCGATCAATGTTGATTTCGATACTCTTGATGATTAACCCGTGTTTTTGTCGGATGTCAAAGGATTTGGTGTCTCAAAAGTATGAATTTTAGAAAATACCAGAGGCCGGACGCTTCGAATCGCGGAAAAAAGGCAAAAAACTGGGTTTCTGGGGCCCTCCCGGCGATCCCGGGGTTTTTCCCTCTTTTGTCCCGTTTTGAGTCCGTTTTTGCTGTTTTTTTACTCTTTTTTCTTCTGTATTTTTGCTTGACATTTTTTAATCATTTATTGGCCTGATTTTCCTGTAAAAAACCTGATGAGAATCCTTGCATTTTATTTTGTAAAGTTTCCAATTTTCTGAGAAAGCCGAAGACTTTGTCGCGCAGAGCTGCCGATTTTCCGTCAGAAGCTGAAACTGGGTCAAACGATGTCGGAATGACCTGAAATTTGGTGTGAAGCCTGCTGAACAATAAATAAGACCAACCATAGGCTTTTGTTTGAGTTTTGAAGTCGTTTGGGGTCCTATCACCAGTAGACTTGCTTTTGTCGCGATGGAGATATCGCGGCTTGATATGCGGTCAACCAATGTCCGATTGACTTGAAATTTGACAGGAAACCTATTGGAGTCATTTTAAGATGATCCATAGGCTCTGTCTTGGAAACCATGGTCCCGGGGAGCTTCATCGCCGAGAGGCCTGATTTAGCTGTTCGAGGGTTGATGTAGGGTCAAACGTTGTCGGTTTGACTCGGAACTTGACGTGGAGCTTTTTGGATGTATTTTGAAACCATCCATCGGCTCTGATCGAAGATTTGGTGTCTTCGATGCTTTCGCCGCCGGGAGCTCCTTTTCAGCTGCCGGAGAAGCAAAGTTAGGCCAAATGATTTTGAAATGGCCCGAAACTTCTTGTGTACTACTTTTGGCTGTCTTGAAGGATCTTGCAGTTTTTGTTTGATTCTGACAAGATTTGATTTTTTGGAAGTATCATTGCCTATTTATGGCAGGTTGCGACTTCATGTAGCTCTTTGGATCTTGAAGAGGCAAAGTGACATTTTTGGTGTCAACAAATGCCCCCTCGAGGTACAGCGACGAGTTGCTTAACTTTTGTAGTCAATGTGCCTCGAAGAGATTTGTGAAGGAGAGCTTGTGACTGGACCAAGAGTCTTTGAGCAGTCTTTCTTTTTGGTATTTGTAACATTTTGAGCTTCCAGGGGAATTTTATGGTAGTGAAAGGGATCACGTACCATCTCGAGGCAAAGTTTTGAAGATGACATCAGGGATGTGGATTTGGGTTTTGACCTTGTGACCTAACAGGCTGTATGTGGCAGGTTAGGGGGTCGGATTTGATTTTGACCGTGTGACCCAACAAGCTGTATGTGGAATGTTGGGGGATCAATTTTGGTTTTAATCTTGTGACCTAACATGCTGTATGTGGTAAGTTAGGGGATCAGGTTTTGGTTTTTGGTTTTGGTCTTGTGACCTAACAAGCTGTATGTGGCAAGATCTTCTTCACTCTTGTTTGCCTGAATCACTTTTGTTTGCCTGCATGAGGATCCGACGGTTCAGGGACGTCGAGATGGGGCAGTCTTCAGTGAAGCTTTCTCCGGAGTTGCGGAAGAAGGCATTTGATTTAGATGCCTCCCAAGACTCTACCAGGGCGGGGTCGGGAAGGCATTACTCCTTGACAAATACAGAGAAGGAGTGGCTTTTCAGCATACGTGTCGGCACGATGGTGTACCGCAGACATCTTTTCGTCGACATCCAGCCGTATGTACCTTCTCGCTTTGCTTTGCAGTTGGGCTTTTCTCAAGGCATTGTTGGAGCGCCTTCAAGCATGGTGAAGCGCTTTGGAGGTTTACAGGATGGGAGAAATGCATGGGCTTTCTATAGTGCTGAAGACACTACAACCATGATCTCTTATCCTGTGTTGTTAACTTCCCGGACTGTCGGCTTTACGAAGTGGTTCGCGGAGAGCTTTTCGGCATATCGGGGGCTTTCCAAGAAGGAACTTGATGTGAAGCTGGCATCTGGAAAGGGCCTTGGAAAGTCGGATGGCGTCCGGCGAGAGGAAGTTTGGGCCTTCCTTTCGGGAGAGAAGCACAAGATAGGCTTTCTCGGTGACCAGGGCGTCATTGGTTCTGAAGCTGTTCGAGAAATACCTGATGAGGCTTTAGAATAGTTAGAATAGGAGGAAGCCGAATTTGATGCTTGGATGCAAGCAGCGCAAAGGCAAGCTTCCGTGGAGTCTACTGGCAAGAGTAGACCATCCAGTGAGGAGTCAAGTGGAAGACCTGACTCTGACAGTGGGGCAAGTTCCTCTAAGAAGCGAGCCCGCAGGAGTAAGAGGAGGAGGAGGAGTCATCGCAGCAAGGGGCAACATGAGGACTCTCCTGACTTGGAAGTCCCTCTTACTATCAATGAGGATGTGCCAGTGGATGCTGACGAGCCTCCAGAGAAGAGAAGCCGAGAAGAAGAGACCGTCGGTGAAGGTATGATTCTTCCTTTTTCTCTGTCCATTTCTTTTCACGGGATTTTTCCATGTTCCGATTTGCTTCTTGTTTCTGTTTTTCTCTTTTTTTTTTAGCAGAGGAAGACTTGGTGATGCCTGAGGTTCCAACCGATGAGGTGGTGACGGATCCTGTCGGGGCACCTGAAGAAGAACCGAGGGACTCTGGAGTGAATCCAGAATCTCCAATTGGTATGACTTCTTTTGCTTTCTTTTTTTGTGTCTGTGACTTGGTTTGTTAACATTTTTCTTGTCAGCTGACTTGCCACATGATTCTGATGACTTTGAACCATCGATGGATGCAAATGTTGATGATGCTTCCGATGAGTTCGTGGGGGAAGAGAGTCTTCCGCCAGTCGTCGAAGAAGGTATTTTCTAGTAATAACCCTGATAATGATTTTCAAACATGATCATATTCATACCTTTTTATGTTTCTTTGGCAGGTTTTGAGGTGACAGAGGAGAGTCCGTCGCTTCCTTCAGAACCAGAGCAAGAGATGCCAAAGGTCGATCTAGAGGTAGAGACTCCTGGGACCAGTTCTGACACTGTTGAGGAGATACCTCGTGCTGAGATTCCTTCCCGAGCAGGAGCAGCTTCAACTGGAAAGAGTTCTTTTGTTACTCTTCCAACGGGTGATGACATGAGTAGCCGACCAACGGAGTTGGGCGAATCTTCAGCTGGGTCATCTCTTCTTTTTGCGAAGAAGGTGGTGGTGCGGGTTCTGAGCTCTTGGATTGAGACTCTCCTTTCTGGGCACTTAGATGCCGGATTTGGCATGATCCAGCATGTGCAGGAGATTCTCAGTGATGCCGAAGAGGCTGGTCTGGATGTCACAGGTGCCAGGGCAATCGTTGATAGGATCATTGAGCTGGGTGACAAATGATTTGAGACCATGGGTTTTCCTGATGACCAGTTCTTCAAGGAGATGTTCCCGGACCCTGCGGATAAGGCTCAGTCTAACTTGGATGAGGCTACACAAAGCAGGAAGCAGATAGTCCGAGAGAAGAACTTAGAAGAGCTAGCCATCGTTGGGCTGACACATGACCTTAACATCCTTGATAGGGAGGTCGATGAGGCCAGGAAACGTCTTGAGCATCTGCAGGCACAAGTCGCTGCCAAGTGGGCTGCAATAACAGAGGCTCGCGACAGGGAGAGTGCTCTGATTCGCCGGGTTGCAGATGCCGATCGAGTTCTTAAAAGGAAGTCTGAAGAGAACAAACAATGGCAAACTGCTCGGGATAAGCTTCCCGGTGCGAAAGAAGGGTTATAGCCCACCCCAGCATCTCATGGCAAGTTCCTGAAGAAGCGTGTCCTGGAATCCCTGACGGCTGAGGCCAAACGTTTGCTTGAAGAGCTGAACTCTTGGCTGGAGACCATTTTTGGCTGAGCTCCTGTTTTTTTTTTTTTAACAGAAACTATCCTTCTTTTTTTTGGTACCACATGTATTTTTTTTGTACTTTTTTTTTTGTAGTGCTTGTGAACACTTTTTTTTTTTTTGGAACCACATGTATTTTTTTTGTACTCTCTTTTTTTGTTTTCCCTACGCTCACTTAAATCTTTTTGTGATGAAAGTAATTGCTAAATGAAATTTGATCAAAAGTTTATCATTTTGTGAAAATCTTTTGTCAAATGATTGTTTTGGCATGGGAGCCAGATTTTGTTTGTGGCATGGAAGCCGATTTTGGCATGAGAGCCAGCTTTTTTGTTTTATGGCATTAATAGCCAATTTGTGGCATTGATAGCCGGTTTTGGTGGCATTGATAGCCGAGTTTGTGGCATTGACAGCCGGATTTTTTGAAAGCCACTGTTTTTAGTTTGTGGCATTGATAGCCGGTTTGTTTTGTGGCATTGATAGCCGGTTTGTGGCATTTATAGCCTGTTTTGGTGGCATTTATAGCCGGTTTGGTTTTCAAAAATGCAAGTATCGACTAATTGTCGCCTCCCTGCTGAATGTTCTTGCAAGTATCGATGGAATATCGCATCCTTGCTCATTCGGTTGCGAGTATCGATGGAATGTCGCATCCTCGCGGATTTGGGTGCCAGTATCGATGGAATGTCGCATCCTTGCTTTTCAAAAATTTTGGTTTTGCGAGTACTGACTTGATGTCGTTTCCTTATTATTTTTGAGATTTGTGGTTTTCTCGAACCTTTGGGCTATGGATATCAACTGAAATGTTGTGTATCCATGGTTTTTAGGTTTTTTCGAACCTTTGAGATTTTGGTTGTGGATATCAACTGAAATGCTGCATCTCCACGGTTTTGGATTTTGCAAGTATCGACGAAATGTCGCTTCCCTGCGATTTTGGAAGTGTCGAACGTGGTTCGTATGCTTCTGATTTGTGCGAGTATTGACCAAGTGTCGCTTCCCCGCGGCTTTTTGAAAAACCTTTTTTTTTGTTTAAAGACACGAGGGTCATAAGTTTTGACCTAAAACCATTTAGGCGGTAAAAGGGAGGGTGGACTAGGGTGGAAGTCCCTAAATCCGGATTTTGTTTTAAACCATGAATTTTGGGTTCAAGGGTTAAAAATTTTGGTCAAGTTAGGAAAAGGTTCCTAAACTTGGATTTTTTTTTAACAATGAAATGATGAAAGTAAGCATTGTTTAAATTTCTAGAAATTTCAACATTTGACATGAAAATTCTAAAAAAGGTGGGTTTAGCGAGCGTGTACCTGGAAACCGGTTTTGGCCATACAGGCATTGCTCTTACCCAATTGGGTAAGTCTTCAAGGGTAGTACCACCTTAAGAACTTGCCGTTGATGGGCAGCGTACATCTGTCACCCTCCATGTTTAGGAGTGTGTATGCGCCGTTGGAGAAATCCTTGTCGATGACGTAGGGTCCCTCCCATTTTGGCTCAAAGTTGCCTTTGGACTTGTGAGCGAAGACCATTGGTCCTTTTACCGCGAGAACCAAGTCACCATTTTTGTAGGCGCATTGCCTGACCTTTTTGTCGAAAGATCCTGCCATGCGTGCTTGGTAAAGTTCAATGCTTTGTTGAGCTTCGAGCCGTCTCTCATCGAGATTGTCCAGCTCATGGAGTCGCAATTTGACATTGCTTTCTTGAGTCATGTCATTTTGCAAGGATACCCTCAAGGAAGGAATTTGTACTTCCAAGGGCACGACAGCTTCGCATCCATAGACCAAGGAGAATGGTGTGCTATGGGTTGGTCCTCGAACGGTGGTTGGATAGGCCCACAAAGCTTCAGACATTTTGTCGCTCCAGTCTCTTTTGTGACTAGAGACCATTTTTTTGAGGATTTTGCATAGTGTCTTGTTGAAAGCTTCTGCTAATCCGTTTGCTGCCGGATTGTATGGAGTCGAAGGACAACTTTGGATTTTGTATTTGTCGCAGAATCTGTAGAATCGATGATCCTAGAATTGTGGTCCGTTATCATGGACGAATCTTTTGGGTATGCCGAAACGACAAATGATGTTGGTGCGCAGGAACTGAAGGACTGATGAGGTCTTCATTTCATTGAACGCAAATGCTTCTGACCACTTGGAGAAATAATCTGTAGCGGCGAAGATGAAGTGATGACCTTTGCTCGAAGGGGGAGAAATAGGACCTATGATGCCCATACCCCAGGCCTCGAAAGGCCATGAAATCGCTGTAGGATACAGCCTTTCTGGAGGCATGTGAATGTAATCTCCATGAACTTGGCATTGTTGGCAGCGCTTAGCAAATTGCATTGCGTCAGCTACCATGGTAGGCCAGTAATAACCTAACCTTTTTATCTGATCATAGAGCTTGGGACCAGCCTGATGAGCTCCGCAAAGATCAGCATGAACTTCTTTTAGTGTTTCTTCAGCCTCTTGTTGTGACAAGCAGCGTAGAAGTACTCCGTTGAAGGATTTCCTGTAAAGGATTTTTGATGGAATATCCAAATGAAAGCTTGGGGTTTGCCTTTGGATGCTTACCCGTTCTTTTGGATCTTCAGGTAGGATTCCAAACATAATGTAATCAATGAACGGATCCCTCCAGTCGCCGATTGAAGTTTGAAGGATTGAAATCCGACTTCCAACCACTTGGTGGCATTCAGCAACTGCTTGGTGTGTGTTAAGAGGAGGAAGAATTCTTCTTTCGCACACTGTGATTTGCATATTTTCCCCTTCCTGGATTGCCATAGATGCGGCAAGTCCAGCTAGGGCATCTGCACATATGTTTTCACCTCTACGAATGTGGGTGATGTGACAGATGTCAAACTTTTGCAGAAGCGATTGTGCTTTGTTGTAGTAAGGCAGCAAATCTGGCTTCCTCACTTCAAATTTCTGATTCATCTTGTTGACCATCAGTTGAGAGTCTCCAAAGACTTCCAGCATGGTGATACCGGATTCGATGGCGAGTTCCAATCCTAGGATCAGAGCTTGATATTCAGCTGCATTGTTTGTGCATGGTTCCAGTAGCGAGAAAGCATGTGGAATCATGTATTTGTCGGGGCTAACAAAGAGGATGCCAACTCCCGAGATCAGCTGTCTTTTTTCATTTGTCCTGGTTGCACCGTCAAAGTACATGTCCTAGGAGGCACTTTGTGAGAAAGTCTCCACATTGTAGACTGGTTCGTCTGGGAGATCTTCTCTGAGTGGAGAATCTTTAGGCAATGGATGCTCTGCGAGGAAGTCCGCTAGAGCTTGCCCTTTGATTGCCTTTTGTGGTATATACCTAATATCAAATTGTGACAGAAGGATGGACCATTTTGCCAGTCGAGCATTGAGAGAACCTGCCTTTGTGACAAGGACCTTCAAGAGGTTGACCCTCGAGACCAAGTATACTGTGTTGGAAAGCAAGTAGTGACGCAGCTTTTGTACGGTGGACATTACTGCAAGACATTCTTTTTCGACTAGAGAGTAGCGATGCTCTGCACCTACTAGCATGCGGCTGAAGTAATATAGAGCAGCTTCTTTTCTTTGATCATTTTCTTGTGCAAGCAGAGCTCCCAGAGAGTGATCAAGGGCTCTTGTGTACAAGATGAATGGTTTTCCAGTGGTAGGAGCAGCTAACACTGGAGGTTTTGTCAGGTACGACTTGATGTCTTGGAAAGCAGCTTCACAGTCAGCATCCCAGACAAAGTTTACACCTTTTTTCATCAACCGGGAGAATGGATGGCATTTCCCCGAAAGATTGGAGATGAACCGTCTGATGTAGGCTAATCTCCCTTGAAGCCCTTTGAGTTCTTTCAAGGTTCTTAGAGAGGGCATTTCTAGAATGGCTTTGATTTTTGAGGACCTCTTTTTTCTTTGGTTTAGAGGTTGCAATGGCGGTTGGCTCTTTTCTTGATGATTTCTGACTGTTGAGGTCTTTAATCACCGTTTCAGCTTCCATGGAAACTTCTAGGAGTTCTCCCAAGTTTTTTGATTTGTTGTCGATGATCATGGAGCGGATTCTAGCTCTCATGTTGTTTCAGCAGATGTCGGCTAGCGACGCTTGTGGCAATACATCAGAGCATTTGTATGCCATTGCTTTCCACCCTTGAATGAAGTCATATGTTGACTCATTCTCCCCCTATTTTAGGCTGCACATCTGAGCCATCGTAGCGGGATGATCCTCACCTTTGAAGTGGGTCAGGAAGCATGTCTCTAGCATAGCCCAGTTTTGGATGGAGTCCTCCGGCAGAATGGAGTACCAATCGAAGGCCGTAACTTTTAGGGTACTTGCAAAGAGGCGGATCTTGAGTGCATCTTGATTCGCGATAGCTCCCGTCAGGATCTTGAAGTGGATGAGTGCTGTCTGGCTGATCCTTTCCCCATATATGTTTGGAGAGTAGGATGCTTGAATTTTGTAGGGAACGAGACCGAGTCCATCCATAAGGGATATGGTGGCTTGACCCCATGCTCCTTGAGTATATCCTCTTCTTTTGCTTTGGCGAGGATACTGTCTACGTCCTTTTTGGTAAGGGCGCGTGACTCATTTTCTTCTCCATTTACCTCATCGTCTTGATGATTCGGAGGAGGTTCATTGTTCGCCTGATTTTGGAAGGCGAGGAGAAGGTTTTCCATCAGAGTTTCAATCCTCTGCTGGCCTTGTTCCAACTGCTGGATGCGTGTGATCGCATCGTCTTGAGGTGGATTGCGGGGTGGTGGCTCAGAATATGTAGCCAAGACGTTCATCCTTCGTGATTCGAACGAAGAAACTGTCCTGGTGACTGAGCTGGGGCTCATTCTTTTTGAAGAAAAGCTTGAGGAAGGATCATTCTTCCGTCCTTTGCTTGAAGGAGCAGGGGATTCTTCTGAATGTCTTCTTGTCCTGGAGACGCTGCGGGTCATCGGACGTCGGACATGGATTTTTGTTGCTGACTTTTGGTGCCTTCTGGTTTTTCCAACCATATGGACGGCAGCAACTTGGTTGGGTTTATCTTTTTCGACCCATTTGGGAGAGACTTGAAGTGTAGGAGGCTGGATCCTTTGCTTCTCTAGTCTCTTTTGCCGATACGATGTGCGGCGGCGTATACGACGAGCAATTTGAGCTTCGGTCAGCTCTGGCTGGGCTTTGACGATGAAGGATGTGCTCCCTCGGGCGCAGCAGCCGAGCCTGTCTTCTTTGTAGCTGGGCAAGGACAGGATGCGAACCCTGTCCTTCGCCTGTTGCAGCGAAGCTTTGATTTTTTGGAGTTCGGCCCCTGTAGAGATGAAGGGTCGAACTGCAGGTTTGTAGGCCTTAGCAGGTGCTTGCAGAGGCCTTGTGATACATGACTTGATTTTGGGCCTGTAGGAACAAGCCGGCCCATGCTGGGTCGACTTGAGAGTCAGATTGGAGATGGGTCTCTCCTCTTTCATGTAAGCAAGAGGGTAGAACTGGTTTTCCTTAAGTGGGGCCAGGAATGCTGGCTTGGTAGATATTTGGGACCTTCTTTATTTTGGTGAAGGTCTTGGGGACCAAGTCTTGGGATAGACCTGGTCATTTGATGGTCGAGGCTTCGTGGGGCTGCCACGGACTTCAGGCCTTCTAGTGCTTGCCTTTGGTGTCACGGTAGTGACACGTTGAGAGGCGAGTTTCTGCTTCTTGGAAAGAGCAGTTTGTTCCTCGGGAAGTGGGAATGGTCCCAGCGTCCCAAAGACAATAGTCCGGGGAGTCGAAGTCGACGCGGAGTTCAGAGAGTTGCCGAGGGAGTTGACGCTTCGGCAGCTGATGGGGCGCTTGTAGGTGCGCGTAGTTTGCTTCTGTTGAAGCATGAGTTGGTGCTTGTTCTCGTCGAAAGTAATGGTAAGCGATGCTGCCATTGTTAGTTTTTTCGAAAAATTTCTGAAACAAGACCACATCCATTAGTAATCATAAGAATATAATGATCATAAATGGGAAGTTTTATGGTTTTGTCTTTTCAAATTATTCGAGGGAGATGACCCAAGCAATATGAAGAAGGCAAAACACCATAGAGGGTAAATTGTTCTGAACGCAGGTATGGTAAGCCCAGAATGAGTGTCCCAGTGACTGCTAGAAACAATTGTGAACTTAAATTCGACTTATCGAGAAGCAGAACTTGCTTAAGGTAAGAAGAATATAAAGTTGGAGTTACAAATGTGCCGGTCGCGAATACAGTAGACCCTGAAAGGGCGTACTAGTACCGCTAGACACAAATGTTTGGAGACCGCATCCATGAGATGAGATTCTCTGTTTTGAAAGGTCAATATTGGATTCATCAAAGAGAGCAGATGGTATTCCGATCTGAACACGGGCTCACCGATTTCCGCGAGTGCCAGTGCTCAGAAAGAAATGAACCATAATTTCTCAGATCTGAATCCAAAAATGACGAGTTTTTTTTTTTTTTTTGAGAGGCCAATATCGGGTTCATCAAAGAGAGCAAAATGCACTCCAATCTGAACACGGGTGATGGACCGCGCTCCTGCTCGGTTCTACCGAGGTCGGCGGACGTGGGAGTCCGTTGGGTCCGACCCTTTCGTAACCGGGGGGCAGGGGCGTGCATCAACATTTCTGGGTGTGCCAGATTTTCTATTTTTACTTGGAATTGCAAGTGGTGATCCGGAGATCAACCTTCGCAAGTAAAAAGGAAATCAACTTCTTTCAAGTTTTCCATTGCACATATATTTAAGAAAAGAGACATTTTTCTTAGTTTGCCGTGAAAGGCGATTTTTTGGCATTTATAGCCGATTTTTGGCGTTTATAGCCGATTTTTGGCGTTTATAGCCGATTTTGGCGTTTATAGCCGATTTACAATCCTTATCAATAATGAAAGACAAGAATTGTGATTTTTGTCTCTTTTAAAAAAATACAAACTATAATGAAAAGCAAGAAAAGGAGGATCTAACTTCTCAGGAGATTGTGGGGGACTCGTTTAGATTGACGGTCGCAAGCCATATGTGGGCTTCGCCATCATCCATGCAGATGAGAACAGAGGATGCTATTGATTCGCTTGGCTTGGCTATAACCTCGGGTTTTTAGAGGACAAAGACCAAAAGGAGGTCCTATGTCCAATAAAAAGCCGAGTAGACGGGCTGAAAAGCCACATCTAAGCCATTGGAGGCAGGAGGAGAAGGCAAGGACCTTGGGGGGGGGGGTGCCCCCCAAGGGACTTTTGTCACCTTGTTGCGGTGGCCGGTGTAGAACTTCCGCAGAGTTTTCTCTCTTTTTCCTTTCTCTGGATTTCTGTCTGTGTGCTTGTGCTTTTTTCTCTGATTTTTCTGATGCTCTCTGATGTCCTTTCTTCTTGGAGAGCCCTCCTATTTATAGGCTTTTAGGTAGCCTTTTAGGTGGGTTTATGGGCTTTTATTGTCATTAAGCCGCATAATGGGAGGAGTTACAAAATTGAATTGTTTATTTTGTAACTCATTTTTCTTGGCTTCTGATTGGCCGGAGGAGACTGAGGGCATTTAATCGCCTTTAATCGCCATGATGGGAGGAGTTTCATGGGTTAAATGCCATGAATCTCTTGACTTGTAACTCCCGAATGCTTGCTTCTGATTGGGCCGTCCAAAGAAATGGATTAATGACTGTAATAAAGCTAGTCAATTAATCGCATTAAGTGGTCGCCGAGCAGCTGAAGAGTCGCGGGCCGTGCCACGTCTTTTGGAATTCTTCTGTCGATGATCATCGATGGATCTTCATGTAGATCGACATCAGATGACCATGTAATTTCAGGTGTTTGTTGCCAACAGCGGGTCGGTGCCATCTGTCCTGTCGATTTCTCGATCGGTCGGGTGGAAAGCACACTTTTTTTGGTTGACCGGGTGGCGATCAATACTGTCTTCGATACTCTTGATGATTTACCCGTGTTTTGGACGGATATCAGAGGACCTGGTGTCTCAAAAGCATGAATTTTGGAAAGTACCAGAGGCTGGGCCCTTCGAATCGCGAAAAAACGGCGAAAACCGGGGTTTCCGGGGCTCTCCCGGCGACCCCGGGGTCCATGGTCGCCGGCGACCCTGGCCCAGGGTCGCAGGGGTCTGCGACCCTGGGGGGGTTTTCCCCCTTTCGTGTCCCGTTTTGCGTCCGTTTTTGCTTTTTTCTGATTCTTTTTTCTTCTGTATTTTTCCTTGACATTTTGATCATTTATTGGCCTGATTTCTTTGTAGGAAACCTGATGAGAATCCTTGCATTTTATTTTGCAAAGTTTCCAATTTCCTGAGAAAGCCGAAGACTTTGTCGCGCAGAGTTGCCGATTTTCCGTCAGAAGCTGAAACTGGGCCAAACGATGTCGGAATGACCTGAAATTTGGTGTGAAGCCTCTTGAGCAATAAATAAGACCAACCATAGGCTTTTGTTTGAGTTTCGAAGCCGTTTGGGGTCCTATCACCTGCAGACTTGCTTTTTGTCGCGATGAAGATGTCGCGGTTTGATGTGTGGTCAACCGATGTCCGATTGACTTGAAATTTGACAGGGAACCTATTGGAGTCATTTTAAGATGATCCATAGGTTCTGTCTTGGAAATCATGGTCCCGGAGAGCTTTTGTCGCCGAGGGCTCCTTTTCGGCTGTCGGAGAAGCGAAGTTAGGCCAAATGATTTTGAAATGGCCCGAAACTTCTTGTGTACTCCTCTTTTGGCTGTCTGGAAGAATCTTGCAGTTTTTGTTTGATTCTGACAAGATTTGATTTTTGGAAGCAGCATTGCCTATTTATGGCAGGTTGCGACTTCATGTAGCTCTTTGGATCTTGAAAAGGCAAAGTGACATTTTTGGTGTCAACAAATGCCCCCTCGAGGTACAGCGGCGAGTTGCTTAACTTTTGTAGTCGATGTGCCTCGAAGAGATTTTTTGAAGGAGAGCCTATGACTTGACCAAGAGTCTTTGAGCAATCTTTCTTTTGGTATTTGTAGCCTTTTGAGCTTCCGGGGGAATTTTATGGTAGTGAAAGGGATCACGTACCATCTCGAGGCAAAGTTTTGAAGATGACATCAGGGATGTGGATTTGGGTTTTGACCTTGTGACCTAACAGGCTATATGTGGCAGGTTAGGGGGTCGGGTTTGGTTTTGATCGTGTGACCCAACAAGCTGTATGTGGAATGTTGGGGGATCAATTTTGGTTTTGATCTTGTGACCTAACAGGCTGTATGTGGCAAGTTAGGGGATCAGGTTTTGGTTTTTGGTTTTTGGTCTTGTGACCTAACAGGCTGTATGTGGCAAGTTAGGGGACCAGGATTTGGTTTTTGGTTTTTTGTGGAATGTCAATTTCAAGATTTTGGCTCAATTTGGTAGATGAGACTGGATGGTTTGATTTTTGAAAGCTCATGGGGCTTGGAATTTTCTTTTGTATGGTCCAATCAACTCAAAAGAGGCATGGAACCATTTTTGTATGCTCTTGGTAAGAGGGATTTCTCTTTGACTAAAAGCCCAAAATTTTTCTCTTTTTTTTTTTTTTTTTTTTTTTGTGTGTGCCTAGGTGGTCAAACCTGGCTCATGTGGGCTAACCCATGGGACCTTAAGCTTTTGAAATGGCTTAGATCTCATATGGTGTCATTTTTGTAAAGAATATCCAAAAATATCTCATTTGGATAGAGAATATCTAAGAATATCTTTACTTGGAGAGAATCTCTCATGATCCCTTTATTTTGGGATAGAATATCTCAAGATATCTTTCTTTTGGGAAAGAATCCGTCATAGATTGACTTTTGGGAGAAAATCTCTCAAGATCCCTTTATTTTGGGATAGGATATCTCAAGATATCTTTCTTTTGAGAAAGAATCCGTCATAGATTGATTTTTGGGAGAAAATCTCTCATTGATTTCTTTTTGGGAGAGAATCCCTCAAGATATCTTTCTTTTGGGAAAGAATCTTTCTAATTTCTTTCTTTTGGTAAGGTTACTAATTAGTAACACTTACCTCTTTCTTCTTTCCTTCTTTGGTTTGCTCTCCTCTATAAAAGCAAGGAGAAGGTTGGATCTCTTGCTCTTATTACTTTCTTTTGCAATAATCTCAAGAGGGCTTCAAGATCAAGAGCTTTTCTTCTTCAAGATCTTCAAGAGTTTTCTTCTTCTTCTCCATCAATGGCTTCAAGTAAGTTCTTCTTTTTCAAGAAAACTCCATTGTAGGAAAAAAAGTTCTTTCTTTTTTTTTTTGTTTCTTTCTTTTCTTTTTCACGTGTTTGCCTCCTTTTTTTTTTCACACGTTTTTTTTTTTTTTGCTTTCTTTTCTTTTTTTTTTTTCATGTTTTTTTTTTTGTGTGGGCCGTACGGACAGATCCATACGGATCTGGCCGTACGGCCACGTGGCCTGTGGGCCACGGCCTGTGGGCCAGCCCGTTTTTTTTTTCTTTTTCTTCTTTTTTTTTCTTTCCCTCCTCTTTTTTTTTTTTTGAGAGAGTTTCGTTTCTTTTTTGTTTTCTTTCTCCTCCCTTTTTTTTAGAGAAAGTTTCTTTTCTTTTTTTTTTTTGCTCATCATGATAATGCATTTTTTTCGCAAATCTAGATGTTCATGCATGCCTTTAATTTGTAAATTAAATTTGTAGCATGATGTGATAGCATACCTGAAAGCTTTTGCAAATTTGGGAACTTGGAGCTCGCAGTGATGTTGAGCCCTTCCTGATTTTGCGGAGACTTTTAGGTTTCGAAAGTTTGGAGTTTCGGAGCTCGCAGCGATGTTGAGCCCATCTTCAAGCTTTCTATTTCTTTCGGGATAGTTCCTTTTCTTCGGAATTGCCCCGTCATCATGTCAAAATTTCGCCAGATTTTTTTTAGCGAGATTCTGTCATTTTGGTGTTTGATCTTTTTCTTTTCCATCCTTTTCAGGTGGTTCCTCTAGAGCGAACAAGGGTAAAGAGCCTGTTACAAGCGTACCTCGTCGATCTTCTAGATCCTCTAATCCGGCCGTTCAGCAGGCTTTCGAGAAGGTCCAGTATGTTGAGAGAAATCTGGAAGAGTGCGACTCCCTCAACAGAGATGAGATGAGGCAGCGACTGATCACTCTCAAGGGAGAGGAATTCTATAAGATCATGGTAAGCAGTCGTCCATGGGTGATGGAAGATCAGAGCGTTTTGCCCAAGCCTACCTTCTTCTTTGGTGATGCAGTCCCTGATGACATGACATACCAGAGGAGATCTTTTCAGTTTTCCTTCACAGCAGATGGTGAGAAGAAGACTGTTACTACCCGGTCGATGTTTGATCGCACCGTCTCGATTCTGAGCCTTGCCCCCACGTGCCCTAAGAGGGAAGATCCTCCAAGTTGGGTGAGAAGGACAAATGTAATCAAGACCGGGGTTTTTGTCGGCGGTTCTCCTGGATATACGGAGAGGTCGCCTGTTGACATGGACCTGTTGATGCCATCCAGCGGCTACCAGGGCTCTGATTATCCGTCGGTCGATTTGAGACCGGTGGGCCTTGGTATTTTCAGCGGTGACGGCAGCAATTGGATCAAGCCTTTTCGACTTCGAGGTCGTTTCAATGCTGACTCCGAGTGGAAGTCGTGGACTGATCGCGTCCTGCTGATTGGTGGCGCCATTTTGAAGGAAGCCGGGATTTTTGATGCGGTCCGCGCTTTTAGGGAGACCGTGATCTTTTCCGACAAGGCCTTCATGGCTATGCTGGAGTCGTTCCTCCCTCAAACCAATACCTTCGTTGTGACGAATGGTGAGATTGGTTTTTCTTTGAAGGAGTTGAGCGCTATTACCGGATTGCCCATCCTCGGCAAACTCTATGAGGAGTTTATGCCGATTGATAGCGTCCTCGAGGGGCAGTCTGAGGAGTTCAGGCTTTTATACTTTCAGCTCGTCGCCTTCTATGATTTTTTTAAGGAGAAGTGGGGTTCGAAAGTTAGATCCAGCAGTTGGAAGAGTTTTTGCTCTTCATTCCCCAACTTTTTTGATAGTAGGGAGCCTTCTGATAGCATGACCCAGGAAGCTGGAGCTCAGGATCCAAGTTCAAAGAAGATCTTGGCCATGCAAGAAGAGTTGAAAGATTTCTGTGCAAGCACAAACGCCATATGTCCTGACATTGCACTGCGGAGAGATCTCGCTATTTACCTCACTTATTGGCTTGGTGAGGCTGTTTTTGCTGGAGGAGATGGAACGCACATCAGGCCGCATTGTATTTTCCCGGCTTGTCAGATGGCGTTTGGAGAACAGCTTGCTTTGGTGCCAGCTCTTTACTCCTACCTGTGTACCGAACTGCAGGCTGCTGCTTTTCTGGTTCGGCTTGGGCTTCCCATGAATAGGGTATTTTCAGCCCATATCTTTTATTCGTGGTATGTATACCACTGTCCTGGCTTCCATCGGCTGGGTGCTGCACAGGATGATGATCCTCTGATGATTCGACTGGCTAAGGGCAAAGCCGTGCTCGAATCACTTTTGTTTGCCCGCATGAGGATCCGACGGTTCAGGGACGTCGAGATGGGGCAATCTTCAGTAAAGCTTTCTCCGGAGTTGCGGAAGAAGGCTTTTGATTTTGGTGCCTCCCGAGACTCTACCAGGGCGGGGTCGGGAAGGCATTATTCCTTGACAAATGCAGAGAGAGAGTGGCTTTTTAGCATACGTGTCGGCACGATGGTGTACCGCAGACATCTTTTCGTCGACATCCAGCCGTATGTACCCTCTCGCTTTGCTTTGCAGCTGGGCTTTTCTCAAGGCGTTGTTGGAGCGCCTTCAAGTATGGTGAAGCGCTTTGGAGGCTTACAGGACGGGAGAAATGCATGGGCTTTTTATAGTGCTGAAGACACTACAGCCATGATTTCTTATCCTGTGTTGCTGACTTCCCGGACTGTCGGCTTTGCGAAGTGGTTCGCGGAGAGCTTCTCGGCATATCGGGGACTTTCCAGGAAGGAGCTTGATGTGAAGCTGGCATCTGGAAAGGGTCTTGGAAAGTCGGATGGCATCCGGCGAGAGGAAGTTTGGGCCTTTCTTTCTGGAGAGAAGCACAAGATAGGCTTTCTCGGTGACCAGGGCATCATCGGTTCTGAAGCTGTTCGAGAAATACCTGACGAGGCTTTGGAGCAGCTAGAACAGGAGGAAGCCGAACTTGGCGCTTGGATGCAAGCGGCACAGAGGCAAGCTTCCGTGGAGTCTACTGGCAAGAGCAGACCATCCAGTGATGAGTCAAGTGGGAAACCTGACTCTGACGGCGGGGCAGGTTCCTCTAAGAAGCGAGCCCGCAGAAGTAAGAGGAGGAGGAGTCATCATAGTAGCAAGGGGCAGCATGAGGACCCTCCTAACTTGGAAGTTCCTCTTACTATCAATGAGGATGTGCCAGTGGATGCTGACGAGCCTCCAGAGAAGAGAAGCCGAGAAGAAGAGACCGTCGGTGAAGGTATGATTCTTCCTTTTTCTCTTTCCATTTCTTTTCATGGGATTTTTTCCATGTTATGATTTGCTTCTTGTTTCTGCTTTTCTTCTTTTTTTTTTAGCAGAGGAAGACTTGGTGATGCCTGAGGTCCCAACCGATGAGGTGGTGATGGATCTTGTCGAGGCACCTGAAGAAGAACCGACGGGCTCTGGAGTAAATCCAGAATCTCCAATTGGTACGACTTTTTTTGCTCTTTCTTTTTTTTTTTTTCTTTTTTGTTTGTGACTTGGCTTGCTAACACATTTTTTTTGTTGCCAGCTGACTTGCCACAGGGTTCTGATGACTTTGAACCATCGATGGACGCAAATGTTGATGATGCTTTCGATGAGTTCATGGAGGAAGAAAGTGTTCCGCCAGTCGTCGAAGAAGGTATTTTGTAGTTATAACTCTGATAATGATTTTCAAACAGGGTCATATTCATACCTTTTTGTGTTTCCTTTGCAGGTTTTGAAGTGGCAGAGGAGGATCCGTCGCTTCCAGAGCAAGAGATGCCAGAGGTTGATCCAGAGGTAGAGATTCCTGGGACCAGCTCTGACAATATTGAGGAGATTCCTCGCGCTGAGATTCCTTCCCGAGCAGGAGCAGCTTCAGCTGGAAAGAGTTCTTTTGTTACTCTTTCAACAGATGATGACATGAGTAGCCGACCAACGGAGTTGGGCGAATCCTCAGCTGGGCCATCCCTTCTTTTTGCGAAGAAGGTGGTGTTGCGAGTTGTGAGCTCTTGGATTGAGACTCTCTTCTCTGGGCACTTGGAAGTCGGATTTGGCATGATCCAGCATGTGCAGGAGATTCTCAATGATGCTGAAGAGGCTGGTCTGGATGTCACAGGTGCCAGGGCGATCGTTGATAGGATCATTGCACTGGGTGACAAGTGGTTTGAGACCGTGAGTTTGGCTGATGACCAGTTCTTCAAGGAGATGTTCCTGGACCCTGCTGATAAGGCTAAGTCCGACCTGGATGAGGCTACAGAAAGCAGGAAGCTGGCAGTCCGAAAGAGGAACTTAGAAGAGATAGCCATCATCAGGCTGACACATGACCTCAACATCCTTGACAGGGAGGTCGATGAGGCCAGGAAACGTCTTGAGCATTTGCAGGCACAAGTCGCTGCCAAGTGGAGAGTGCCCTGATTCACCAGGTTGCAGATGCCGAACGGGTTCTCAAAAGGAAGTCTGATGAGGATGAACAATGGCAAGCTGCTCGAGGTAAGCTTCCTGGTGTGAGAGAAGGGGTACAGCCCACTCCAGCATCTCATGGCAAGTTCCTGAAGAAGCGTGCCTTGGAATCCTTGACGGCTGAGGCTAAAAGTTTGCTTGGGGAGCTGAACTCTTGGCTGGAGACCATTTTTGATTGAGCTCCTGTATACAGAAACCATCCTTCTTTCTTTTTTTTTTTTGGTACCACTTGTATTTTTTTGGTACTTATTTTTTTGTAGTGCTTGTGAACACTTTCTTTTTTTTTTTGGTACCACATGTATTTTTTTTGGGTACTCTTTTCTCTTTTCTTTTTTTGTTATCCCTACGCTCACTTGAATCTTTTTGTGATAAAAGTAATTGCTAAATGGGATTTGATCAAAAGGTTGTCATTTTGTGAAAATCTTTTGTCAAGTGATTGTTTTGGCATGAAAGCCAGGTTTTTGTTTGTGGCCTGGAAGCCAATTTTGGCATGAGAGCCAGCTTTTCTTGTGGCATTGATAGCCGAGTTTTTTTTTTTTTGTTTGTGGCATCTATAGCCAATTTTGGTGGCATTGATAGCCGGTTTGTTTTGTGGCATCTATAGCCGATTTTTGGTGGCATTGATAGCCGGTTTTCGTTTTGGTGGCATTGATAGCCGTTTTTTTTTTGAAATCCAAGTTTTTTTTGTTTGTGGCATTGATAGCCGGTTTTGTTTTGGTGGCATTGATAGCCGTTTTTTTTTTTTTTTTTTTGAGATCCAAGTTTTTTTGTTTGTGGCATTGATAGCCGGTTTTGTTTTGGTGGCATTGATAGCCGGTTTGTGGCATTTATAGCCTGTTTTGATGGCATTTATAGCCGGTTTGTGGCATTTATAGCCTGTTTGTGGCATTTATAGCCGGTTTGGTTTTCAAAAAAAAAAAATGCAAGTATCGACTAAAAGTCGCCTCCCTGCTGAATGTTCTTGCAAGTATCGATGGAATGTCGCATCCTTGCTCATTCGGTTGCGAGTATCGATGGAATGTCGCATCCTCGCGGATTTGGGTGCAAGTATCGATGGAATGTCGCATCCTTGCTTTTCAAAAAATTTTGGTTTTGCGGGTACTGACTTGATGTCGTTTCCCCACGATTTTTGAAATTTGTGGTTTTCTCGAACCTTTGGGTTATGGATATCAACTGAAATGTTGCGTCTCCACGGTTTTGGATTTCGCAAGTATCGACGAAATGTCGCTTCCCTGCGATTTTGGAAGTGTCGAACGTGGTTCGTTTGCTTCCGATTTGTGCGAGTATCGACTAAGCGTCGCTTCCTCGCGGTTTTTGAAAAACCATTTTTTTTTTTTGTTTAAAGACACGAGGGTCATAAGTTTTGACCTAAAACCATTTTGACGGTAAAAGGCAGGGTGGACTGGGGTGGAGATTCCTGAATCCGGATTTTGTTTCAAACCATGAATTTTGGGTTCAAGGGTTGAAAATTTTGGTCAAGTTAGGAAAGGTTCCTGAACTTGGATATATATATTTTTTTTGAACAATGAAACGATGAAAGTAAGCATTGTTTTAGATTTCTAGAAATTTCAACATTTGATATGAAAATTCTAAAAAAGGGTGGGTTTAGCGAGCGTGTACCTGGAAACCGGTTTTGGCCGTACAGGCATTGCTCTTACCCAGTTGGGTAAGTCTTCAAGGGTAGTACCGCTTTAAGAACTTGCCATTGATGGGCAGCATACATCTGTCACCTTCCATGTTTAGGAGTGCGTATGCGCCATTGGAGAAAACTTTGTCGATGACGTAGGGTCCCTCCCATTTCGGCTCAAATTTGCCTTTGGACTTGTGAGCGAAGACCATTGGTCTTTTTACCGCAAGAACCAAGTCATTCTTTTTGTAGGCGCGTTGCCTGACCTTTTTATCGAAAGATCCTGCCATACGTGCTTGGTAAAGTTCAATGCTTTGTTGAGCTTCGAGCCGTCTCTCATCGAGATTGTCCAGCTCATGGAGCCGCAATTTGACATTGCTTTCTTGAGTCATGTCATTTTGCAAGGATACCCTCAGGGAAGGAATTTGTACTTCCAAAGGCACGACAGCTTCGCATCCATAGACCAAGGAGAATGGTGTGCTATGGGTTGGTCCTCGAACGGTGGTTCGATAGGCCCACAAAGCTTCAGACATTTTGTCGCTCCAGTCTCTTTTGTGATTAGAGACCATTTTTTTGAGGATTTTGCAGAGTGTCTTGTTGAAAGCTTCTGCTAACCCGTTTGCTGCCGGATTGTATGGAGTCGAAGGACAGCTTTGAATTTTGTACTTGTCGCAGAACCTGTAGAATCGATGATCCCGGAACTGTGGTCCGTTATCATGGACGAATCTTTTGGGTATGCCGAAACGACAAATGATGTTGGTGCGTAGGAACTGAAGGACTGATGAGGTCTTCATTTCGTTAAACGCAAATGCTTCTGACCACTTGGAGAAGTAATCCGTAGCGGCGAAGATGAAGCGATGACCTTTGCTTGAAGGGGGAGAAATAGGACCTATGATGTCCATACCCCAGGCTTCGAAAGGCCATGAGATCGCTGTAGGATGTAGCCATTCTGGAGGCATGTGAATGTAATCTCCATGAACTTGGCATTGTTGGCAGCGCTTAGCAAATTGCATTGCGTCAGCTACCATGGTAGGCCAGTAATATCCTAACCTTTTTATCTGATCATAGAGCTTAGGTCCAGCCTGATGAGCTCCACAAAGACCAGCATGAACTTCTTTGAGTTTTTCTTCAGCCTCTTGTTGTGACAAGCAGCGTAGAAGTACTCCGTTGAAGGATTTCCTGTAATGGATTTTTGAAGGAATATCCAAATGGAAGCTTGGGGTTCGCCTTTGGATGCTTACCCGTTCTTTTGGATCTTCAGGTAGGATTCCGAACATAATGTAATCAATGAACGGATCCCTCCAGTCGCCAATTGAAGTTTGAAGGATTGAAATCCGACTTCCGACCACTTGGTGGCATTCAGCAACTGCTTGGTGTGTGTTAAGAGGAGGAAGGATTCTTCTTTCGCACACTGTGACTTGCATGTTTTCCCCTTCCTGGATTGCCATGGATGCGGCAAGTCCGGCTAGGGCATCTGCACGTATGTTTTCACCTCTACGAATGTGGGTGATGTGACAGATGTCAAACTTTTGCAGAAGTGATTGTGCCTTGTTGTAGTAGGGCAACAAATCTGGCTTCCTGACTTCAAATTTCTGATTCATCTGGTTGACGATCAGTTGAGAGTCTCCAAAGACTTCCAGCATGGTGATACCGGATTCGATGGCGAGTTCCAATCCTAAGATCAGAGCTTGATATTCAGCTGCATTGTTTGTGCATGGTTCCAGTAGCGAGAAAGCGTGTGGAATCATGTATTTGTCGGGGCTAACAAAGAGGATGCCAACTCCCGAGATCAGCTGTCTTTTTTCATTTGTCCTGGTTGCACCGTCAAAGTACATGTCCCAGGAGGCACTTTGTGAGAAAGTCTCCACATTGTAGACTGGTTCGTCTGGGAGATCATCTCTTAGTGGAGAATCTTTAGGCAATGGATGCTCTGCGAGGAAGTCTGCTAGAGCTTGCCCTTTGATTGCTTTTTGTGGCACATACCTAATATCAAATTGTGACAGAAGGATGGACCATTTTGCCAATCGAGCATTGAGAGAACCTGCCTTTGTGACAAGGACCTTCAAGAGGTTGACCCTTGAGACCAGGTAGACTGTGTTGGAAAGCAAGTAGTGACGCAGCTTTTGTACGGCGAACATCACTGCAAGACATTCTTTTTCGACTGGAGAGTAGCGATGCTCTGCACCTACTAGCATGCGGCTGAGGTAATATAGAGCAGCTTCTTTTCTTTGATCATTTTCTTGCGCAAGCAGAGCTCCCAAAGAGTGATCAAGGGCTCTTGTGTACAAGATGAATGGTTTTCCAATGGTAGGAGCAGCTAACACTGGAGGTTTTGTCAGGTATGACTTGATGTCTTGGAAAGCAGCTTCACAGTCAGCATCCCAGACAAAGTTTACACCTTTTTTCATCAACCGGGAGAATGGACGGCATTTCCCCGAAAGATTGGAGATGAACCGCCTGATGTAGGCCAATCTCCCTTGAAGCCCTTTGAGTTCTCTCAAGGTTCTTGGAGAGGGCATTTCTAGAATGGCTTTGACTTTTATGGGGTCAAGCTCTATTCCAGCTTTCCGAACTAAGAATCCGAGGAACTTACCTGACGTGACGCCGAAGAAGCATTTCAATGGATTCATTCGCAATTTGTGTTTGCGAAGCCGGAGGAAGACTTCTCGAAGGTTTTCGAGATGATCTTCTTTTCTTTTGCTTTTGACGGCGAGGTCATCAACGTAACATTCAACCGTCTTGTGCTGCATATCTTGGAATATTTTCATCATAGCCCTCTGATATGTGGCACCAGCATTCTTCAAACCGAATGGCATGACAGTGTAGCAATACACGCCAAATGGGGTTCGAAAGGATGTATGTTTTTCATCCTCAGGATGCATCTTTATCTGATTGTAGCCAGAGAAACCATCCATGAATGTCATTCGCTCGAATCCACAGGTATTATCAATCATTACCTCTGGTATGGGGAGCGGAAATTCATCTTTTGGGCATGCGCCATTCAGGTCTCTATAGTCAATACAGACCCTGATCTGCCCATTTTTCTTTGTCACGGGGACAATGTTGGCCAACCATTCAGGATGTTGTTCCTCACGGATGAAGCCGACGCTTTTGAGTTTTTGAACTTCTTGTTCAATTTTATCCATCACATCTGGACGGAATCTTCTTTGGCCTTGCTTGACAGGCTTGATGTCTTTTTGAAGATTGAGTTTGTGAACTGCTATTTTGGGGTCTAAGCCTGGCATTTCAGCGTAAGACCATGCAAAGCAATCAACGAACTCACGAAGAAAAGCGATATACTCGGGTAACTCATCATCCTTTATATTCTTGCTTATGAATACAGGACGTGGGTTATCTGGTGTTCCCAAGTCTATCTTTTGAACAGGATCTTCTGTTGGAAGGTTCGAAGGTGGTTCCTCCACAATATTTTCGGAGGCTTCCAGCTCAACGAAACCTTCTGGGGTTTCAAGGGCATTTCCAGACCAAGGCTTTGTTCCTTTCCACGGGTCTTCTTGATCGGTAATTTTCCCAAGGCTTGCTATGAGATGATCCCAATCGCCTGTTGAAACCGAGTCGAAGTAGGCTACTTCTTTTGGAGATGAGGGTTCTTCTGGGTCAGAAGTCCACACGTCTGTGCCATCGGACAACTCCTCTTCATTTTCGGAGAAATCGTGCCAATTGGATGAGCTTCCTGGATCTTTGTCAGGTGACTCATCAAAGAGATATCCAGGGAGATCGATGTCTTCATGGACTTGAGATGTTGAGGCTTGGTCAGTATATTGACTTTTAAGCCTTTGTGTCAACTGTCTCAAGGGAGTGTCGGATCATACCCTAACCCGTGTGAAGACTTTTCTACATAGCCGTAGAGTCTCCAATCTTCCAGCTGGCTTTTGGTCAAGACGGGCCCCAATGGTGTGAGAATACCGCGTCCTTCTCCCAAACCGACTGGGTTTTGAGCGTCATAGCCCATTTTCTTCATAATAGCTTGTGCCACAGAACTGTATAAGGATAGTTGAGGCGTACCTTTATTTTGGAAAGGTTCAAGCATGGAGTTTGATAAAGAAGCATTCGATCTATAGAAAAAGATCGGCTTTTCCTTGCTGAAGTTGCCGGAACAACAAAGGAAGCTGACGTGGGATCTTCTATGTCAGAAGGTGTCTCCATTGGAGTAAGAGCAGCCTGAACTTGTTGAGTGTCAGCTTGGCTTGACGATGCGTCGTCTTCTGGCTCTGAATCCGAGTCCGTGTCTTGCATGATAGACACGAAAGAGACAACAAATTTGCCCCCAGGCTTTTGTTTTGCCTTCTTCACTTTAGTTGTGATGACCAAAGGCTTTGAAGATTTGAGGGAGATGATGAAGGGAGTTTGCATGCTCTCTTCAGATTTACCGGATGGTTTGTTTTCTTCCGGTGATTGTTGAGGAGCTTTGCCTTTATCTTTCTGGAGATTTTCGGCAAAGGATGCTGTATGCTTCTCCTCTTCTTCTTTTTCACCTTCATACATCTGTGAGTCTGCGAAGTGGATTTCTTTACCTTTGAAGGGTTTTCTGTCCGCAAAGACTCGATGTATCATGCCGTCGTCGCCAACAAACTTGATGCATTGATGTAGAGTTGAAGGGACAACACCATTCTCATGGATCCAAGGGCGTCCGAGAAGGATGTTGTAGCATGAAGGGGTCTTTATTGCATACACTGTGACCTCAGAGATAAGATCACCTATCTGCAATTTGAACCTGATTTTGCCGATAGGCCTTTGAGTACTCCCATCGTATCCAAAGATAGATACAGATGTGTGGCTCAGTTTGCTGGGTGGGATGCCCAACTCTTCAAGAGCCGATGTGGAGATAAGGTTGAGTGCAGAACCTGGGTCGATCTGAACTCTATGCATAGGCATTTCCTTGATATACCCTGTGAAGTACAGGGGTCGGTTATGCCTGGTTTCGCCAAGTAGGAGGTCATCCTTTGTGAAGGCGATGGTTGCACTGGCTGCTTTTTTAACCGAGAGGCATTCAATGCATGATCCCTCAGTTTTCTTCTTTTCTCCCTTTGAGGAGGCTTCTGAGTTTTTGACCCGGTAATCCATTTCAATTTGGAGGATTTGCGGGGCATGTTTGTCGACATCCTCATTCAGTTTTTGTAATTCTGAGATGAGATTATCACGAGTGTGCGGAGACATTCGCAACAAATCTAGGATGTGCAGACGTGCAGGTATGTGCTTGAAGTGTTCAATCAAGTCATACTTGAAAGCCTCCTTAGGGCCTGCATGTTCATCATTGTTGCCACTAGGGGCGCTTACAACATCTTTTCCCGAAGGATTTACATATGTAAAGGAAGATTGGTTGTAATTTTTGTGGTAGTCCCGGCCATGAGCGGGTGCCTCTACCAACTTCGAGAGCTTCTTGAGAAGGGTCTTCGTTTGGAAGATTGTCTTCAGGATCAAGAGGCTGTCGTTTTTCATTTGCTGAGGATGCATCAGCAGCAGAGTTACCATCCTCAGTGATTGTGTTGCATGGAGCATTTTCCGGGAACAGGTCCTGAACAGCATCCAGCAATCTTTCTTCTTCGTTGACTAATTCATCGTCCCAAGCATCAATGGCTGGGAATTCTTCAGTCAGGAAGGGTGTGAACTTTGAAGTCACAGTCTCAGGAGAAGAAACCTGAGAGGGTGTCATCTCAGTGAAAGTCACGTGAGACGAGGTGGCTCCAGAAGATATATTGCTAGGCGTCGCCGGAGTGTAAGTGCTCTCATCAGACGATGCTTCGGAAGAGCTATAATCCCGAATTATCACATTACAGGAAGCTCTGACAGGAGACGTTGCCTGATCGGAGTCAGACTCATCCTCGGATGTGAGAGGATCGTCTATCCAGCAATTTTCTCCATTTTCAGGAGTTAAGGGAGGATGTACCTGGTGGTCTTCAGGGACTTCAGGCTCTGGATTGCGAGGAGGCTCGTTGACGCGTTCTTGTTCTTGTTCTAGAGCGAGTCGCTGCAAGATCCTTGCATATTCTTCAAGATCAGGTATGGGAGCCGGATCTTCTTCTTCATCATCTCTTTGTGGCTCAACATTGTTGATTTCCACTGGAGTGATGAGAGGTGCTGGGTCAGCAGCATTTTCTTGTACAGCTTCTTGGTCTTCTTCATCATCAGACCAGGATCCTTGTGGCTGTAGGGGGTTATACCAGATTACTGGCATAAGATGAGATTCAGGAACCCATTCTTCATCGGAGAGATATTCTCCTGTTTCAAGGGACTCCTCCCACTCATCTGTGTAGTTGGGTTCGAATCCATCATCGGTGTCGCTGGATTCGTATCCATCAATGGAGAATCCAACTACTGAATTGCAAGAGTATGATGCCTCCTGCATGGCTTCTTTGAATTGAGGTGGCATGAAATCACTGAGAGTGAATTTCCTTACCCCCTTTGAAGTCTCTGGAAGGGATGTTTTTGTTACCTCCAGTGAAGCGGTAGAGGAAGCCTCTGCCTTTTCTTTGACCTCTAGTTTTGGCTGGGTCTTCTCTTGCCGTTTGAGCTTGAGGAGATGTTTCCTAGCCTGCCTTCGCTGTTGAGCTGTAGGCTTTATTTTCACGACCTCCCAATTTTCATCTTCCAGGAGATCGGGATGTACCCATATCGGTTGTCTGTCTGGTGTCGGGTAAGGAACCAGTTCCTCGGACGCTTCGATTGAGTTTATCACCTTGAAAGAAGTAGTGATCTTCTTCTTTGGTGATCTTGATGTTTGTCCACATGTCACCATGTTGACGGAGGCAGACCCATAGTTTTTGTCAAAGGTGATGACTCCGTTTTTCCACATCTCATTTATTTTCTCTCTCACAACGAAGCATTGATTGAGAGGATGCGAGATCATCTGGTGGTATGGACAGTACCGAGGATCGTTGGTTTTGCCAACATCACCCGGTCTTTTTGGTTCAGGCAAGGTGAGCTTGCCGTTTGCCACAAGAGCCCCGAAGATTTCATCAACATCTTCATCAAACGGGTATTTCTTCTCTACTCGTTCTTTGAAGGCATCAGAGAGTTCAGGTCTCTTACCAACAGCTTTGTTTTCAGCTTTCTTTGGTGGCTGAGGAGCTGGCTTGGTCTGCACATTGAGGACCTCTTTCTTCTTTGGTTTAGAGGTTGCAATGGCGGTTGGCTCTTTTCTTGATGATTTCTGACTGTTGAGGTCTTTAATCACCGTTTCAGCTTCCATGGAAGCTTCTAGGAGTTCTCCCAGGTTTTTTGATTTGTTGCCGATGATCATGGAGCGGATTCTGGCTCTCATGTTGTTTCGGCAGATGTCGACTAGCGACGCTTGTGGCAATACATCAGAGCATTTGTATGCCATTGCTTTCCACTTGTGAATGAAGTCATATGTTGACTCATTCTCCCCCTGTTTTAGGCTGCACAGCTGAGCCATAGTAGCGGGGTGATCCTCACCTTTGAAGTGAGTCAGGAAGCGTGTCTCTAGCATGGCCCAGTTTTGGATTGAGTCCTCCGGCAGAGTGGAGTACCAATCGAAGGCCGTACCTTTTAGGGTACTTGCAAAGAGGCGGATCTTGAGTGCATCTTGATCCGCGATAGCTCCTGTCAGGATCTTGAAGTGGATGACGTGCTGTCTGGCTGATCCTTTCCCCGTATATGTTTGGAGAGTAGGATGCTTGAATTTGGTGGGGAACGGGACCGAGTCCATCCATAAGGGATATGGTGGCTTGATCCCATGCTCTTTGAGTATATCCTCTTCTTTTGCTTTGGCGAGGATACCGTCTACGTCCTTTTTGGTAAGGGCGCGTGACTCATTTTCTTCTCTATTTACCTCGTCGTCTTGATGATTCGGAGGAGGTTCATTATTCGCCTGATTTTGGAAGGCGATGAGAAGGTTTTCCATCAGAGTTTCAATCCTCTGCTGGCCCTGTTCCAACTGCTGGATGCGGGTGATCGCATCTTCTGGAGGTGGATTGTGGGGTGGTGGCTCAGAATTTGTAGCCAAGACATTCATCCTTCGTGATTCGAACGAAGAAACTGTCCTGGTGACTGAGCTGGGGCTCATTCTTTTCGAAGAGGAGCTTGAGGAAGGATCACTCTGCTGTCCTTTGCTTGAAGGAGCAGGGGATTCTTCTGAATGTCTTCTTGTCCTTGAGACGCTGCGGGTCATTGGACGTCGGACATGGATTTTTGTTGCTGATTTTTGGCGCCTTCTGGTTTTTCCAACCATATGGACGGTAGCAACTTGGTTGGGTCTTTCTTTTTCGACCCATTTGGGAGAGACTTGAAGTGTGGGAGGCTGGGTCCTTTGCTTCTGTAGTCTCTTTTGTCGGTATGACGCGCGGCGGCGTATACGACGAGCAATTTGAGCTTCGGTCAGCTCTGACTGGGCTTTGACGATGAAGGATGTGCTCCCTCGGGCGCAGCAGCCGAGCCTGTCTTCTCTGTAGCTGGGCAAGGACAGGATGCGAACCCTGTCCTTCGCCTGTTGCAGCGAAGCTTTGAATTTTTGAAGTTCGGCCCCTGTAGATATGAAGGGTCGAACTGCAGATTTGTAGGCCTTAGCAGGTGCTTGTGGAGGCCTTGTGATGCATGACTTGATTTTGGGCTTGTAGGAACAAGCCGGCTCATGCTGGGATGACTTGGAAGTCGAGTTGGAGATGGGTCTCTCCTCTTTCATGTAAGCAAGAGGATAGAACTGGTTCTCCTTGAGTGGGGCCAGGAATGCTGGCTTAGTGGATGTCTGGGACCTTCTCTGTTTTGGTGAGGGTCTTGGGGACCAAGTCTTGGGGTAGACCTGGTTGTTTGTAGGTTGAGGCTTCGTGGGGCTGCCACGGGCTTCAGGCCTTCTAGTGCTCGCCTTTGGTGTCACGGTAGTGACACGTTGAGAGGCGAGTTTCTGCTTCTTGGAGGGAGCAGTTTGTTCCTCAGGAAGTGGGAATGGTCCCAGCGTCCCGAAGACAATAGTCCGGGGAGTCGAGGTCGACCCGGAGTTCACGGAGTTGCCGAGGGAGTTGACACTTCGGCAGCTGATGGGGCGCTTGTAGGTGCGCGTGGTTTGCTTCTGTTGAAGCATGAGTTGGTGCTTGTTTTCGTCGAAAGTAATGGTTAGTGAAGCTGCCATTGTTAGTTTTTCGAAAATTTCTAAAACAAGACCACATCCATTAGTAATCACAAGAATATAATGATCATAAATGGGAAGTTCTATGGTTTCGTCTTTTCAAATTGCTCGAGGTAGATGACCCAAGCAATAAGAGGAAGGCAAAATGCCATAGAGGGTACAATTGTTCTGATCGCAGGTATGGTAAGCCCAGAATGGGCATCCCAGTGACTGCTAGAAGCAATTGTGAACTTAAATTCGACTTATCGAGAAGCAGAGCTTGCTCGAGGTAAGAAGAATATAAAGTTGGAGTTACAGATGTGCCGGTCGCAATACAGTAGACCCTGAAAGGGCGTACTAGTACCGCTAGACACAAATGTTTTGAGACCGCATCTATGAGATGAGATTCTCTGTTTTGAAAGGTCAAGATTGGATTCATCAAAGAGAGCAGATGGTATTTCAATCTGAACACGGGCTCAGCGATTTCCGCGAGCGCCAGTGCTCAGAGAGAAATGAACCATGATTTCTCGGATCTGAATCTAAAAATGACGAGTTTTTTTTTTGAAAGGCTAATATCGGGTTCATCAAAGAGAGCAAAAGGCACTCCAATCTGAACACGGGCTCAGCGATTTCCGCGAGCGCCAGTGCTCAGAAAGGAGAAGACCAAGATTTCTCTAATCTAAACCCAAAATGACGGAAGTTTTTTTTTTTTTGAAGATTTTGAAGATTTTTTTTTTTTTTTTTAAAAAATCTTTTATTTTTATTTATTTTTATTATTTTTTTATTATTTTTTTTTTAAGATTTTTTTTTTGAAAATTTTTTTTTTATTTTTTATTTTTTATTTTAAAATTTTTATTTTTAAAAATTTTATTTTTGAAAAAATTTATTTAAAAGACGAGAGAGTACACATAGGCCTCCTAACCCGGTCTTATGAAATCTTGATTGATAGAATTGCCCCCAGGTAAGGGTAGGATTACTTAATGAACCCGTTTGGAGGACCCTTGCCTAGAACAGTCAAGCTGTCTCCACACTCTGGACAAGGCTTTTCTTTGAATCAACCATGATCAAAGAACACAGTTGGTTTAACCTTAGTGGTCTATGTCTTTTTTTTTTATATATTTTTTATTTTATTTTTATTTTTATGAATTCATCGAAGAGAAACCATGGCCCAAAACCTTAGTCGAACAGGCTCAACATTTCTGCAAGCGCGATGAACGATAGGAACGGATCAAGGTTTCTCAATTTTGAATCCAAATTGACAAATCTGATTTTTTACTTTTTTATATATATATTTTTTTTTTAGATTTTTAATGAACTCATCGAAGAGAAACCAAGGCCCAAAACCTTAGTCGAACAGGCTCAACATTTCTGCAAGCGCGATGAACGATAGGAACGGATCAAGGTTTCTCAATTTTGAATCCAAATTGAAAAAATCTGATTTTTTTACTTTTTTATATTTTTTTTTTTAGATTTTTAATGAACTCATCGAAGAGAAACCATGGCCCAAAACCTTAGTCGAACATGCTCAACATTTCTGCAAGCGCGATGAACGATAGGAACGGATCAAGGTTTCTCAATTTTGAATCCAAATTGAAAAAATCTGATTTTTTTTTTTTTGAAAAGAGAAAGAGCGGAAATAAATTCAAAGAATTAGAAATTTCCAAACAAAAAATCTCATCTCATTTTTTTTATTATGCGGAATTCAACATAGGCCACCAATTATAAAGTAGCCAAGGAATCGAGAAAAGAAATATAAGCATAGAGCAAAATATATGATATGCAAATATTTCATTTCTAGCATCGTGTTCTCAAATAAACGAGTCCCACCGGGTGATGCCAGCTTGATGGACCGCGCTCCTGCTCGGTTCTACCGAGGTCGGCGGACGTGGGAGTCCGTTGGGTCCGACCCTTTCGTAACCGGGGGGCAGGGGCGTGCATCAACATTTCTTTTTTTGTGGGTGTGCCAGATTTTCTATTTTTACTTGGAATTGCAAGTGGTGATCCGGAGATCAACCTTCGCAAGTAAAAAGGAAATCAACTTCTTTCAAGTTTTCCATTGCACATATATTTAAGAAAAGAGACATTTTTCTTAGTTTGCCGTGAAAGGCGATTTTTTGGCATTTATAGCCGATTTTTGGCGTTTATAGCCGATTTTTGGCGTTTATAGCCGATTTTGGCGTTTATAGCCGATTTACAATCCTTATCAATAATGAAAGACAAGAATTGTGATTTTTGTCTCTTTTAAAAAAATACAAACTACAATGAAAAGCAAGAAAAGGAGGATCTAACTTCTCAGGAGATTGTGGGGGACTCGTTTAGATTGACGGTCGCAAGCCATATGTGGGCTTCGCCATCATCCATGCAGATGAGAACAGAGGATGCTATTGATTCGCTTGGCTTGGCTATAACCTCGGGTTTTTAGAGGACAAAGACCAAAAGGAGGTCCTATGTCCAATAAAAAGCCGAGTAGACGGGCTGAAAAGCCACATCTAAGCCATTGGAGGCAGGAGGAGAAGGCAAGGACCTTGGGGGGGGTGCCCCCCAAGGGACTTTTGTCACCTTGTTGCGGTGGCCGGTGTAGAACTTCCGCAGAGTTTTCTCTCTTTTTCCTTTCTCTGGATTTCTGTCTGTGTGCTTGTGCTTTTTTCTCTGATTTTTCTGATGCTCTCTGATGTCCTTTCTTCTTGGAGAGCCCTCCTATTTATAGGCTTTTAGGTAGCCTTTTAGGTGGGTTTATGGGCTTTTATTGTCATTAAGCCGCATAATGGGAGGAGTTACAAAATTGAATTGTTTATTTTGTAACTCATTTTTCTTGGCTTCTGATTGGCCGGAGGAGATTGAGGGCATTTAATCGCCTTTAATCGCCATGATGGGACGAGTTTCATGGGTTAAATGCCATGAATCTCTTGACTTGTAACTCCCGAATGCTTGCTTCTGATTGGGCCGTCCAAAGAAATGGATTAATGACTGTAATAAAGCTAGTCAATTAATCGCATTAAGTGGTCGCCGAGCAGCTGAAGAGTCGCGGGCCGTGCCACGTCTTTTGGAATTCTTCTGTCGATGATCATCGATGGATCTTCATGTAGATCGACATCAGATGACCATGTAATTTCAGGTGTTTGTTGCCAACAGCGGGTCGGTGCCATCTGTCCTGTCGATTTCTCGATCGGTCGGGTGGAAAGCACACTTTTTTTGGTTGACCGGGTGGCGATCAATACTGTCTTCGATACTCTTGATGATTTACCCGTGTTTTGGACGGATATCAGAGGACCTGGTGTCTCAAAAGCATGAATTTTGGAAAGTACCAGAGGCTGGACCCTTCGAATCGCGAAAAAACGGCGAAAACCGGGGTTTCCGGGGCTCTCCCGGCGACCCCGGGGTCCATGGTCGCCGGCGACCCTGGGGGGGTTTTCCCCCTTTCGTGTCCCGTTTTGCGTCCGTTTTTGCTTTTTTCTGATTCTTTTTTCTTCTGTATTTTTCCTTGACATTTTGATCATTTATTGGCCTGATTTCTTTGTAGGAAACCTGATGAGAATCCTTGCATTTTATTTTGCAAAGGTTCCAATTTCCTGAGAAAGCCGAAGACTTTGTCGCGCAGAGTTGCCGATTTTCCGTCAGAAGCTGAAACTGGGCCAAACGATGTCGGAATGACCTGAAATTTGGTGTGAAGCCTCTTGAGCAATAAATAAGACCAACATAGGCTTTTGTTTGAGTTTCGAAGCCGTTTGGGGTCCTATCACCTGCAGACTTGCTTTTTGTCGCGATGAAGATGTCGCGGTTTGATGTGTGGTCAACCGATGTCCGATTGATTTGAAATTTGACAGGGAACCTATTGGAGTCATTTTAAGATGATCCATAGGTTCTGTCTTGGAAATCATGGTCCCGGAGAGCTTTTGTCGCCGAGGGTTCCTTTTCGGCTGTCGGAGAAGCGAAGTTAGGCCAAATGATTTTGAAATGGCCCGAAACTTCTTGTGTACTCCTATTTTGGTTGTCTGGAAGAATCTTGCAGTTTTTGTTTGATTCTGACAAGATTTGATTTTTGGAAGCAGCATTGCCTATTTATGGCAGGTTGCGACTTCATGTAGCTCTTTGGATCTTGAAAAGGCAAAGTGACATTTTTGGTGTCAACAACGGGCTCAGCGATTTCCGCGAGCGCCAGTGCTCAGAAAGGAGAAGACCAAGATTTCTCCAATTTAAACCCAAAATGACGGAAGTTTTTTTTTTTTGAAGATTTTTTTAAAAAAAAATCTTTTTTTTATTTTTATTTATTTATTTAATTATTTTTTTAAAGATTTTTTTTTGAAATTTTTTTTATTTTTTATTTTTTATTTTAAAATTTTTATTTTTAAAAATTTATTTAAAAGACGAGAGAGTACACATAGGCCTCCTAACCCGGTCTTATGAAATCTCGATTGATACAATTGCCCCCAGGTAAGGGTAGGATTACTTAATGAACCCGTTTGGAGGACCCTTGCCTAGAACAGTTAAGCTGTCTCCACACTCTGGACAAGGCTTTCCTTGAATCAACCATGATCAAAGAACGCAGTTGGTTTAACCTTAGTGGTCTATGTCTTTTTCTTGTTTATATATATATTTTAGATCTTTAATGAACTTATCGAAGAGAAACGATGGCCCAAAACCTTAGTCGAACAGGTTCAACATTTCTGCAAGCACGATGAACGATAGGAAAGGATCAAGGTTTCTAAATTTTGAATCCAAACTGAGAAATCAGATTTTTTGTTTTTTTTTTTTTTTGAAAAGAGAAAGAGTGGAAATAAATTCAAAGAGTTAGAAATTCTCAAAAAATCTCATCTCATTTTTTTTAGATGCGGAATCCGACATAGGCCACCAATTAGAAAGTAGCCAAAGAATCAAGAAAAGAAGTATAAGCATAGAGCAATAGATATGATATGCAAATATTTCATTTCTAGCATCGTGTTCTCAAATGAACGGGTCCCACCGGGTGGAGCCAGCTTGATGGAACAGCGCTTCCGCTCGGTTCTACCGAGGTCGGCGGACGTGGGAGTCCGTTTGGGTCCGACCCTTTCGTAACCGGGGGGCAAAGGCGTGCATCAACATTTCTTTTGTGTGGGTGTGCCAGATTTTCTATTTTACTTGGAATTGCAAGTGGTGATCCGGATATCAACCTTCGCAAGTAAAAAGGAAATCAACTTCTTTCAAGTTTTCAATTGCACATATATTTAAGAAAAGAGACATTTTCTTGATTTGCCGTGAAAGGCGATTTTTTGGCATTTATAGCCGATTTTTGACGTTTATAGCCGATTTTGGCGTTTATAACCGATTTACAATCCTTATCAATAATGAAAGACAAGAGTTGTGATTTTTGTCTCTCTTGAAAAAATACAAACTACAATGAAAAGCAAGAAAAGGAGGATCTAACTTCTCAGGAGATTGTGGGGGACCCGTTCAGATTGACGGTCGCAAGCCATATGTGGACTTCGCCATCATCCATGCAGATGAGAATAGAGGATGCTATTGATTCGCTTGGCTTGGCTATAACCTCAGATTTTTAGAGGACAAAGACCAAAAGGAGGTCCTATGTCCAATAAAAAACTAAGTAGACGGGCTGAAAAGCCACGTCTAAGCCATTCGAGGCAGAAGGAGAAGGCAAGGACCTTGGGGGTACCTCCGAAGGGACTTTTGTCACCTTGTAGCGGTGGTCGGTGTAGGATTTCCACAGAGTTTTCTCTCTTTGATGCCTTTTTCTGTCTGAGTTTCCGGATTTTCTGCAGTCTGTTGTGTGTTTTCTTTGCTGTCTGTGCTGTCTTTTCTTCTTGGAGTGCTCTCCTATTTATAGGCTTTTTTTGAAGCAATTTAGGAGGGTTTATGGGCTTTTATTGTCATTAAGCCGCATAATGGGAGGAGTTACAAGATTTAATACATTTATTTTGTAACTCCTTTTTCTTGGCTTCGGATTGGCCGGAGGAGATTGAGGGCATTTAATCGCCTTTAATCGCCATGATGGGAGGAGTTTCATGGGTTAAATGCCATGAATCTCTTGACTTGTAACTCCCGGATGCTTGTTTCTGATTGGGCCGTCCAAAGAAATGGATTAATGACTACAATAATGCTAGTCAATTAATCGCATTAAGTGGTTGTCGAGCAGTTGAAGAGTCACGGGTCGTGCCGCGTCTTTTGGGATTCTTCTGGCGATGATCATCGATGGATCTTCATGTAGATCGACATCGGATGACCATGTAACTTCAAGTGTTGGTTGCCAACAGCTGGTCGGTGCCATCTGTCCTGTCGATTTCTCGATCGGTCGGGTAGAAAGCACACTTTTTTTGGTCGACCGGTTGGCGGTCAATGTTGATTTCGATACTCTTGATGATTAACCCGTGTTTTTGACGGATGTCAGAGGATTTGGTGTCTCAAAAGTATGAATTTTGAAAAATACCAGAGGCTGGACGCTTCGAATCGCGAAAAAAAAAGCGAAAAACGGGGTTTCTGGGGCCCTCCCGGCGACCCTGGGGTTTTTTTCCCCCCTTTTGTCCAGTTTTGAGTCCGTTTTTGCTGTTTTTTTTACTCTTTTTTCTTCTGTATTTTTGCTTGACATTTTTTATCATTTATTGGCCTGATTTTCCTGTAGAAAACCTGATGAGAATCCTTGCATCTTATTTTGTAAAGTTTCCAATTTTCTGAGAAAGCCGAAGACTTTGTCGCGCAGAGCTGCCGATTTTCCGTCAGAAGCTGAAACTGGGTCAAACGATGTCGGAATGACCTGAAATTTGGTGTGAAGCCTGCTGAGCAATAAATAAGACCAACCATAGGCTTTTGTTTGAGTTTTGAAGTCGTTTGGGGTCCTATCACCAGTAGACTTGCTTTTGTCGCGATGGAGATATTGCGGCTTGATATGCGGTCAACCAATGTCCGATTGACTTGAAATTTGACAGGAAACCTATTGGAGTCATTTTAAGATGATCCATAGGCTCTGTCTTGGAAACCATGGTCTCGGGGAGCTTCATCGCCGAGAGGCCTGATTTAGCTGTTCGAGGGTTGATGTAGGGTCAAACGTTGTCGGTTTGACTCGGAACTTGACGTGGAGCCTTTTGGATGTATTTTGAAACCATCCATCGGCTCTGATCGAAGATTTGGTGTCTCCGATGCTTTCGCCGCAGGGAGCTCCTTTTCAGCTGCCGGAGAAACGAAGTTAGGCCAAATGATTTTGAAATGACCCGAAACTTCTTGTGTACTCCTCTTTTGGCTGTCTTGAAGGATCTTGCAGTTTTTGTTTGATTCTGACAAGATTTGATTTTTTTGGAAGTAGCATTGCCTATTTATGGCAGGTTGTGACTTCATGTAGCTCTTTGGATCTTGAAGAGGCAAAGTGACATTTTTGGTGTCAACACCGTGGTTTCTACCATCTACATCTAGCCCTAAACGTTTAATGGTCAACAACCCATTCGGATCGGTATACAGTCAATCCAACGGTCCAGTAAATTCGGATCTGACCAAAAGCTAGTGGACATGTACAATTTAGGGAGGTCGTGTGTTTGGTCCAGTTGGATGGACTAAGGGTGTGGCCCCACAAGCGTAGGCTTACATAATTAAATGGAGAGGTATGTGCTCCCTCTCAAAAAATATAATGAAATATGTGATTCTTTTCTGAGATATTATCGGAAAAGAACAGATTTTATAGAAATAAATAAGTAGTTAATATTTATTATATATCTAACTTTAATAAAAAATAAAAAATAACTTGGTGGGGTCACATGATGTAACATCTAACGGTGGGCCTCATATCCTAATTCCTTCAAGGTGTGTCCAATTGGACAGTGGGACCTTGCTGATGTGTCATTCCGAGGATCCTTAGTGAGGTCACATGATATAGCATCTAAAAATATGCCCATATCCAAATATCTAAAGGTGTGTCCAATTGAATATTTGGTCAGTAGGCCCTTGTTGATGTGGTGTTCCAAGGAGTATTGGTGGGGCCACATGATGTAATATTTAAAAGTGGGCCTCATATCCTAATTCATTAAGGTGCATCATGATGTGTTTAAAGGTGGCCTTGTCTACAACAATTATTAAAGGCCGGTCTCATATCAACCCTTATATTATTTCATGTATATACAATTAGAAATGAAATGTATTTTTAATAAGCATTTTAATAACAAATATAATTGATCATTAGAGTCCATTATTTTCTGTTCGTCAAACGTTGCATTCCACCTTGTAATTAACGGTCTAGATCATGAAACTAATGGTCTTACTACAACACTCCATATTGGTTGGTCCATTTTGTTGGGTGTTGCATCATCTATGTCGTTGGTTTGATGGGCCAAGCTGGATGGTGGTTCCTTTTGAAGGTGCCTACCAATCGGGAGATCAAAGTGGTCCCCACAAATCCATCTGTTGTTTCTACTTTGCCAACACCATGAAAGTGGGTCCCACAGACCTCTATTAAATAGAGTTGATTCTAATCTTGTAAGGAAAATGAGATAATGTTTACTTTAAAATGGAAGTGATCGAGATTTTAGGGAGAGCAAATCCAAGAAGTTTTGTGGCTAGAAATAATAGTGTGATCTAGATTTAGGATTATAATTATTCCTAGGATTAAGGGAGGGGATTTGAGGAGATTTATTTGGATTGATATTTCAAGGGAGGAGACTTGTTTGGGAGGAGTGTAGTGGCCCACATTAAACCCAAAACTCTATGTGATTTTACAAGTATTTTTCTGAAATGAGAGACTTTTTAGGGATGACATGCACCCCTCACAACCCACCTCTTCCTTTGCTTTAATAGATATAATTTTATTTAATATAGTCTTTAAGTGGAGACAAAAGAGAGCAACAAATAGTCTAATGTGCGTGAGAAATTTGTGAGGCTTATATTAATAGTTCACTTGTAAAAAAGACAAGCCTATTGAAATAATATTTTAATTCTTACATGGGCATTGAACAAATTTCACCGCAATAGGAGTTGAGGCCACGCCAACAATCACTTATAAAACAAGTGAATAAAATATTAAGGGCCTATTTGGATGAACAAGAAAATGAAAAAAAAGGTAATATTTTATAGAATATAATCTTTCATTTTTAAAAGAAGAAAATCTTGTGTGTTTGGTAACCCAAGGAAAATACGAAGAAAATATCATTTTCTTTCAAAAAGCTCAATATTCTTTCCTATAGCTCTCCTCTATAGAAAACTTTCTACAATATAAAAATCTTTCAAAATGAGGTTTACAAAATAGTAAAGTAAAGAACTTCCCTAAACTCTATCATGATGTACTTGTAAACATGTATGAAAAAGTAAAGTAAAGGTAAATATCAAACCTTGGTAAAGGTGAGGTAAAGTAAAGGCGAGATAAAAGTATATGGTAAAGTAAAATGGGAGAGAGTGGTAAAGTAATTTCTTTTTATTTGACTATACTTTATCACACTTTACCGTAGTTTATATGGTAAAGAAGAAATGACTTGAGATAAAGTTTCTTGTAAAAAAGTGGCGGTTAGACTTTACTTTACCACACTATTTTTTCATCTAAACACGGTGGAGGGATAATATGCCACACCTAGGTCAAGGCATGTTTGTTTATATGTGGTAAAGTAAAATAAATACTGATCTCACATCATGATAAAAGATGAGGTAAAGTAAGATACGATGAAGTATGTGGTGAAGTAAAGTAGGAGAGGGAGAGAGAGAGAGAGTTGTAAAGTAGTTGGCGCCCTTTATATTGAATTTACTTTTCTACACTTTACATAGTTTTAAATGATACATAAAAGTGGCTTATGGTAAAAAAAATTGACAACTAAACTTTACTTTACCACACTACTTTTCATCTAGACACGTATATTATATATAAATTAAGTATTTAATAAAAAAATTATTCTAATAATGAACTTTACTATGATCAATAACATTAACTTCTTTTTTTTTTTTTTGAGGTAACATTAACTGCTTGTTATTTTGGATTTTTTAATATATATTAAATTCATAGTACCTTCCAAACAATTCAATTTAGAATATGTAATTTTCTTCAAAAACTGTCAAACAATAAAAATATTACAATATTTGAATATTACACTATTTTATTCTTGTAATATTTAAATCTGTAAATATTGTATTATGCAAACGGGCCCTAAGAAAGAATCAGGTGTCTTATAGTGACCAGTTTAACCGTAGATCCAGCTTTTATTAAATTGAATTTTTGTTACCACTCATACAAGAGAACGACACTTATTTTAAATGGGTTAAGATTTCATCAATGTGCCCTATCAAACAGCCTTAAAATTTTCCGGTGGGTTTGAGGAGGAGAAGATCGCCACTAACCTAGAAAACGCTTTAGTTCAAAATCATACTTGTGGACCCATGCACCATCTATTTTCAAAACTGAATTACTGTTAACCCTTTACACATTACACCTACCTATTAAAAAGGGGTTTTTTCTGTATGGTCACATGTGCATCTCGAACATCCCCCTCGTTACCAAACTCCATATATTTACCTGCAAGTTCTCTATGCTGTCCGTCCTTTGAAAGAGTAAAAAATACAGTTTTTTCTTACGATATCACAACACTAAACGCGTTATCGCAATTTCTTTAGGAAAGGTCACAATTATCTCTTGCGATATCACAAAAAACTTCATGCGATAATGCATAAAGTGTTACATATAAACTCAACGGTTGCCTTTCTATTTATATTTTTATCCCGTTCTATAGCTTTTATATTCAAACTTGCACACTAATTTAGAGTTCACAATTGGCTTGACGACCCAAGTTGTAGAACAGGGTCTAGAATATGGTAATCTCAATAGTTTTTGGTTCAAGCTGAAGAGGAGTATAAGGAATATCGAATTCACTACATTTAATTTTTCAGTATGCTTAACCATATTCAAATTTTAGTGTGCTTGAATACAATTAAATTAGTACAATGTTGACCCTACTTTTAAGTATTTTATGTTTCCTATCTTACTTTATGCATAATTTCATGGTTGGAATGTGATCATGGCATGCATTAGAATTAGGGTTTTTTTTTTCATGTTTTATGTTGTTGAAAATCCAATACTTAAGAATTGATAAAAAGGAGAAATTCAGAATTGATGAATCTGAAAATTAAAAAATCTGCATTGGTTTCAGTAGATTAAGCATGGTTCTGTGACAAAAGCAGCACGATTCAAAGTCAGTCAAAACATGTTATTTTCCATTGAAATTTTGAAAAATTAAACGTTGATATTTTTACTTTGAAACCCCCTAATTTTGGATTAGAACAATTTCGGGAAGCTAGGTTTCCAGTAGCCTAAACATGGCTAATCAGCCATGCCATGTAGAATTTTTACAGCATAACATGGTCATATATATGCATCTTTAGGCATGCATATCTTTTTCGTTTTGCATCCTTTTTCACTTCTATTTTCTTTTTTGTTTTCATTCATCATCAAAGTTCCAAATACAGCCATGGGATTTAGAATTAGATCATATTAGGTTAGTCGTTCAGGTTGGAAAAGTTGGGCATGTAACACAATTTTTCATACTCAAAAAAATTCATGCATGCATTCTAAGAGTTTAATTTTTTCTTAGAGTTTAATTTTTCTAGGATTGCATTATTCTCATTTTAGGATTGCGTAATTCATTCATTCTTGCATCAAATTAGGTTTTAGGAATTAAATTAGGATTAATTAACAAAAGTCGGAGCCCACGATCAACATACAAAATTAACAAATTTAGAATCTAAGCATTGATATTTAGAGTAGCATAAAGGTATATATTTCTAAAATATTAACAACCAAATAACAATACATTATCCTAAATATTCTTACAATATTTATTTTACATCTCATGGGTACTGATTCTCTATAATTGGAAAAAATATATATACCATAAAACACCCCTTTAAATAAAAAAAATAGTGACAACATGGGGGTTGCTCAGCTGATTGGTAGCCACAGTTGTTACTTGCATGCCCATGGATCAATTCATGGGTGCCTCTATTCCAACATTTGTGGGCTACTTCCCACATGCGTGGACTCCTCTTCCCATATGTGTGGGTTACATTGTCTCCCAACCACCTTCACTAAGACACGAAAGAAGGAAAAAAAATAAACACAAAGAATAATAGAGAGAAATAAACCTTAATGGATGAGGAAACTAGAAATTGACAGTAAAATCAAGGAATGATTGCTACGAAACGAAAGGCAGATTGCAGCGGGTAGAGATAATTGAGAATGAAAGATATAGCATGTGATGAAAATATAAATAGAAAGACAACCGTTGAGTTTATACGTTACACTTTATGCGATTTCGCATGAAATCTTTTGCGATATCGCAAAAGATAAGTGTGATATCGCATATAGAAATTGCGATATCGCATTAAGTATTGTGATATCACAAGAAAAAAGTGCATTTTTTACTTGCAGGTAAATATATGGAGTTTGAACCAGAGGTTTTTTTTTAGATGCACACATGACCGTACAAAAAAATTAAAAAAAACAGCGGCTCATGCTACAGTGATGGCAAAGACAATGGCAAGAATCATGTGTTTGAAAATTCAAACTGGGGTAACTGGATCTTGGTATTAGGTAATGAGTCATGAGTTGTTCCCTTTTAAGGCTGACAGACATCAGGGCGTGTGCACAACATAGCATACATTAAACTTCCTACAGCGCTGGCATAGGGTATGGAAGCCATTCTTTTTGTTTCAGCATCGGTTTGAGGACATTGCATTACACTTAATTTGCAACCCTTATCAATCGGGGTCTCAACGGGACTAGCATTGGCCATTCTAAATTTCTCTAGAATTTTCTCAATGTAAGTTGTTTGGGACAAGCCAAGAATGCGTTTTGAACGATTCCGCGTAATTTTAACCCCTAAAATGAACTCAGCCTCACCCAAATCTTTCATTTCAAAAACAGTTGACAACCATGCTTTGGTCTCAAGTAAAAAGCCAATATTATTACAAGCCAAAAGAATATCATCAACGTAAAGAGATAGCAACACAAATTTATGTTTAGATCGCTTAATGTAAACACAATGATCTTCGTAACACATGGAGAAACCATTTGACAGGATTGTGTTATGGAATTTTTTGTACCATTGTCTCGAGGATTGTTTAAGACCATAGATAGATTTCTTGAGTTTACAAACTTTATCCTCATGGCCTTTTTCCACATATCCTATTGGTTGTTTCATGTATATTTCCTCCTCAAGATCACCGTTTAAAAAAGCGGTCTTAACATCCATCTGGTGTAATTCTAAATCCATGTGGGCCACAATAGATAAGATCATGCGGACAGAAGAAAATCTCACGACAGGGGAGAAAGTTTCTTCATAATCCACACCTTCTTTCTGTGTGAACCCCTTAGCCACAAGCCTAGCTTTAAATTTGTCAATGGAACCGTCGGCTTTTCGCTTAATTTTCAAAACCCATTTGTTTGTAATGGCTTTCCTATCCTTGGGAAGATCCACGAGATCCCATACATGGTTCTTACGCATAGAACTTATCTCATCATTCATAGCGAGCATCCATGCCTTCGAGTTTACTGATTCCATTGCTTCTTTATAAGAACGTGGTTCGTCATCATCAGTTACAATGTATGCATAAGAAGTTCCCTCAATTTCAAAGAACTTCTTTGGAATCAATCCACGAGAAGAACGACGAAGGGCATCCTGATCACTCCCACTTGCCTGTGGCACCATAGGATCTCTCCCACTAAGACCAACAAGTGGTGTCAGCTCCTCGTGGTAGGAGAGGTCATCCAATTCAAATAGTTCAATGGACACCCTTGTCTTCTTCTTTTCAGGATATTGAAACTCGAAGAAATCTACATCACGAGATTCTTTTTCAATTAATCTGCCATTGACATCCTCATGAACTAGAACGTATCCTTTTGACAATTCAGAGTATCTCACAAAGATACTTGGGATTGTCTTACGCTCCAATTTATTAGGATTCGTGATAAGGACATGCCCTAAAGAACCCCACGGGCGTAGGTCTCCCAAGGAAGGTTTTCTACCGGTCCACAACTCATACGGAGTCTTAGGAACAGACTTAGAAGGGACTCTATTTAAGATATATGATGCAGTTAATAACGCATCTCCCCAAAAGGAGACAGGTAAATTTGCATGAGCCATCATTGATCTCACCATGTCTAATAGGGTCCTGTTACGTCTTTCCGCAACTCCGTTTTGTTGTGGGGTGTAAGCCATAGTCAGTTGTCGAGAAATTCCATTTTCCATGCAAAAACTTTTAAAAATCTCCGAAGTGTATTCTCCACCTCGATCGGTCCTGAGGGTCTTGATGTTTTTGTCAAACTTATTTTGAACTTCTTTTGTAAAAATTTTGAAAAAATCAATTGCCTCATATTTGTGGGAAATCAAAAACACACGACCATAACGAGAGTAATCATCAATGAAAGTAATAAAATATCGAGTTCCTTGTCTATTAGCCACGTTCATTGGTCCACAAATGTCAGAGTGGATGATCTCAAGGGAGGCTTTGGATCTTTCAGCTTTTGGAAAAGGTTTTCTTGTTGCTTTGCCTGTCACACAAGATTCACATGTGGGCAACTGTACTTGTGTGAGAGATCCAAGCAGGCCTTCCTTAGCCAATCGGATCATTCGATCTTTTCCTATGTGGCCCAATCGAGCATGCCACTTTATAGATTCGGAACTTGTGTCATGTACCATAAATAAATCAGAAAACCCTACCATTGAATTATTGAAATCCAAAACATATAAGTCTCCTACAATAAAACCCCATGCATAAATAGAACTATTTTTTCTAATGGAAACTCTATCCTTAGTAAAACGAAAATCAAAACCGTCCCTCACGAGTCGGCAAACAGAGAGGAGGTTTCGTCTGATGCCAGGTACAAAAAGCGTCTCATGGAGCACCATGGTTTTTCCTGTAGACGTTGAAAGATAATAATCTCCAATTCCCAATATGTCTTCTGAAGAATTATTTCCCATGTAGAGCTTGTTGCAACCGACATCTATGGACTGGAACTCCCGAAAACCACTCCTATCCTTTGTCACGTGCTTGGTTGCCCCTGAATCAATTATCCATCCATTAGAACTTTCATCTACATAAAGTGCTTCGGAGCAAACCAAAGAGAGTGACAAAGTTAGGGTGTTTACCGATTTTCGTTTGGGGCAAGTTTTAGCGATGTGGCCAAGTTCCTGACATTTATAGCATTTGGTTTTTGCTAAGTCCCTGGGCTTGTTACGCTTTCGATGCTTCTTTTGGTCTTGCTTGGGTGCACTCTGGTCCTGTTTAGGCTTCTTCCGGTTGTCTACCCCATTTTGAGAAGTCCCATATTGAAACTTACGTTTATTTTTGGTCCCCTTAGTCCCCGACCCTGATACAGGCTGCTGTTTAGCAAATAGTGCTTGTCCAGCGATTTCTACTTGAACTCTTTGGGTTTCGAGTTCGAGATGGCGACACAGATCCTTAAAAGTTTTGACTGCCTCTGTGTGGGTCAAAATTTGTTTTATTGTGCGCCAAGAATCAGGTAAAGATCGCAGGACTGCAATGATCTTTTGGTCCTCAGTTAGTACATTCCCTGCCCTTGCAAGATCCGCAATCATTTGACTCATTTTGCGGAGGTGGTCCCTGAGGTGTACACCTGGGGCCATCCTATACGCATCAAATTCCATGGTCATTACACGGGTCTTACCAGCGGTAATTTCACCATATTCTCCTTTCAAGGCATCCCACATCTCCTTAGCCGTGCCGTAGGTTTCATAAGTGGGAACCAATTCAAAATGCATACTACTCAGCATAATGTTGCGAGCAGTCCGATTATCTTTATCCCATTTCTCAAAATCATTCAATGCGGGCATGGGTGCAGCGTCATTTGCTAATTCGGGTCGGGTCTTAATCGATTCCAAGGTATACGTGACCTCTTGTTCATCGAACAAGTAAATCATGGTACGGTACCACTTATCATAGTTATTACCATCTAACTTATCTCCCTTATTAAGGTCAGCAATGATATTTTTGGAAGCCATCACTGAAAAAGAAATAAGATAAAAAAAAATATGATGATCAATGAATGCACAACATTGGCAACTCACACATACGTATCGATTGCCCTTTTTGCACTCAAATCATTCCAAGAATTAGGACATTGTAGTGAAAACCCTTCATGCCTAGGGCTAATTCGGGGCAATAAAAAACAATTATCGTAATTACATGGGTGATTTGATAGCATCATGCAATTTAATACTTTGATGCAATGACAAATATGCATATAAAAAATACAACAAAAGACTATTATTGGATGATGTGAATCCTTTTAATAGGAAAAAATTGTTGTAAAAAGTTTATTATCCCCCGCATCTATTAGGGCCTGGAAAGAAATGCTCATCTGGATAAAGCTTGCACCTAAGCCTCCAATTCGGTCTTATGAAATCAAATCAATCAAGTAAGCCCCCAGGAAAGTGGTGGGGTCACAATGGTCCCGCTTAAAAACCACTTTCCTCGAACATAGACTGTCTCCCTTTAGTGGGACAAGGCTTTTCTTGGAATCGACTCGATCAAAGATCGCAATTGGTCAACTAGGTGGTCTTAGTCCTATTAAGCAAGAACTCCTAGGGACTGGCCATAAAATACTAGAACATGGCCTTAAAAATATATGGGGATTCATGTAATGCTTATGCTATGTATAGTGAAGACATCATATCATGAACACATGACGTGAGTCGATAATTTAGTGCTTAAAACTTAAGCAGTAATTGGGAGTAAGCATAGGCATCAAAGTTACTCAATTCATCATTGCCAAAATGATTAATAAATTATTAACATGGAAACAAAAAAAATTAATCAAGCAATGAACTACTTGGCCTTAATACCATTTGGGCCAGAACCAATTTATGATGACATCTTGCTGTATCCAATATAGTAAATTATATAAATAATTTGATATAGGACTAGCAAGTAGGTCCCGGAACTCACATGTTCAACAAGAAGGCAAACTGATTTGAAAATTTTGATACGTACAAATGATGGCAAATGGGCATGTCTAACCATAAATTAAAAGAAAAGAAAAAGGGTGATTGAATGGTGGCCTACCACCTGATAAAGGATAGATTTCATCTATGGCTTACAAGGCCACAACCCTTACTAGGTGGTGCACACCACCTTTTGATCACTCAATGATACATAACTACAGAATGGATACCACTGTGAAGACTGACCCATATTCATGTTGCCCCACAATTGGTCCATAGATAGTAATATCATCATGGGGTCCATTATATATATCATCACAATTGCCTTATAAGAACAAAATGTTGATCGGCCTAATATGACTGACATGTGTGAATATTCAACTGAAATTCTACAATCTCAATTTTGCATTGGTTACTAAAACAAAACAATTGGTTGTGTCCAGCAGCCACACTATAAGGACCCTTTTAAGGCAATCATGAGGCAATAAATCTTATGAGAAAATAGTCTCAAATCCATGTCCATAAAAGCACAAAATTAATAGAAATGCTAATCAGGGTTTCCTGCCTAATCCGAGTAATGCCATCCAGGCAGGGTGCAAATGACGGTAACACAGTATCCTACCATTCCATTTGTCTCCACATGGCAGAGGCATTTATACTTATCCTATATATATGAATGGTAGAATCTGACACTAGATGGCCCAATCAAGGCTAATAAAACATGAATCAGTTGCAATATTTATTATCCTGATGATGAGCAATGTGAGATCTGATTCGCATGGTATCATGCAAAACATATATATTAGCAGTCTTGCTTGTAGCCTGAGCACCCATGTGCAAGGCTGCCAAGTAGTACTCCTGCGGTCCTTCCTATATATATATATAGAAAAGGAAACCACACAACTAGCTGGAAAAGGACACCCTTTCTCCATCATATTAATGTGATCACACGGTTTATATAAAAAAAAACATCCAATTTTATATACAATCTAATAGTATTACCAAGGTTTCGGGTTACCTGATTCGCAACCAAAATCAATCCAATTCCTGCGTGAGCACGCCAATTATTGCTCTGATACCAATGAAGGATGTAAATATAGCGGAAGCAAGGATCTAAAGATGCTGGCTGCTACAAACGCAATTAGGACAATATCGGCTTGAATCAGGCAATGGTGTGGAGATCTATGACTGTCTACGAGAGATCAGTCACATACAAGTCACTCTTCAAGATCCAAGGGCAAGGATGGACACCCTGGATGCAGAAGATGATGATGGAGAATTTGAGATCTAGTGAAAGGAAGATTAATTCTTCAAAGTTATTTCAAGCTATATTTCTCATGTCTATATATAGCTCTTAGGCTAATGGGTGATAAGATCTCTATTCAAGTTCGAATTGAGAGATGATTATGATCAATCTCTCTCAATTTGAATTTGAATGTAGATATGATAAAGAGATAGAGAGTTGGATAAAACTCAAGCTATCATTATCCTTATCACCATGAGACTCCTTGTGAGGGGTGTATCTTTGTGAGTGGGGTCCATCCACATGCAAACACAAGTGGGTCCCACCACAAATGCCAACAATGAGTCATGAGTTGTTCCCTTTTAAGGCTGACAGACATCATATTTGTACGGTCCTAAGCATGATTTTGGATGACTGCCTTTGAATATTCATTTCAGTAGCCACTGTAACTGATACTGGGTCATAACAGAATCTTCTACTGAAAACACCATTAAAATTAAAGGTTTGTCTAGATGGGAATAGTCAAATCTCTCTGCAATTGAAGATTCTAAGTTCAGATTTAAATCCTGAGTTCTTGATCTGACTTTGCTCTACTGGAAAATGGGCAGGCTATATGGACTCGAATACGGACTTTTTAAGGACTGAGTATGAATTTACAAGAACTATGAAAATCCTTTTATATTCGTGTGAGCTATTTTAGTCTTATTAAAATTTTCACAATACTTCTTTGAGAAATAAGATCATTTTATATTTAAAAACTATGAAAACGAACACCCTAATTGTTTATCAGATGTCCGAATATTTTACCTCAATAAGAGTCGACTAGCTACAAGATATATTATATGATGAATAATATAATTAATTACTTTGGTCAATCTTAAAACATGGCGAACATATACTGGAGTAATATTTGAGGACGTCCCAATGTCCCTTTCAGGGTTAGAGGGTTCATTCTAAGTAGGTATCATTGTAGAGTTCCACTCTTTCAACTCAGTAACTCTCTAAGCAAGAGACATGGAGGATCCGAACTCCTCAGTTTTAATTGAGGTCCTGAGAACAAGGGGCTTGAACCCTACTTCTCACCTTAGGGCCTGCTTGCTTGCATTAGAACATATAGAAATTGAAAACATAGAACTCATACCCTTGGTATAAAAATGAAGATCAAATGTGAATTCTCAAAAATGAATGTCAAATAATTAATCTTTCCTTTTTTCTTTTTTTTTTTGGTAAAATTAACCTTTCCTTTTAGAAAGGTTATTTGATGCTCGGTTTTAAAAATTGACATTTGATCTTCATTTTTAACTACTTATTGTATGAATTTTATATATTCAATTTTTATGTATTATAATGCAAATAAATATGCTCTTGGTATCTAGGATACAAGGCCCTAGGTATATCTCCCAAAGGATAGTCTGGATACAGAACAAATGATTACAACAGATTTTAATTTGTTGATAGACAGGAATTGAATGCAGTCCATTTCTGGATGTCGACTGAACCTGCAACCCACTTGCACAGTTTATAAGAAATTGTTACTGCAATCCACCTGTGGAAGGAAATGCAATCAGCATTCCCTTGTGGGCCCCACCTTATGATAAATCATGCTTTCAAAATCAGCTAGCTACTAAAGTCCATTCAACAAACAAATGTGTTGAATCTTAGAATGCCTGATTTTGATGGAGAGAAAATGATAAGATTACAAAAAAAATAAAGTGAAAAAAATGAGACAAAGAACCCTGATGTAGAGAATCATTGTCAAATTTTTGACAGTGATAAAAGAGTGGTTAGGATACAAACTTTATTGGGTCACTGTGACATCTGAGTGCCGGGTCCGGTGCTAACTGTGGACCTTTCAAACTTCAGCCATAGAAATCACATATTCACATGGGAGCAATCAGTCAAGAGGGTCAAGCCATCTAAACCAGCAGTAGACCCAACTTGTCCTGCACATTTATGCCAGTGGAATTTCCTAATTGGATTTGATTCCACTGCCAGAATGACTGGTGATGTGTAAAATAAGTCATTTCCCACTGAATTACTCTTGCTTTTGTTATTATATGCATCATGTAAAAAAGGCAAAATTCTTGAGGGAGTTTTCAAGATTTTCTATGGGGACCACAGTGTCCACTGGGGCTCACTTTGATCAATACAGCCCCTCGCACATTCTTATCCCCACATGATTATGTTAGATTGTATGTCCTCAATCCAATGGATGATCCGAATAAATTGATTTATTTCATTAATTAATTTGTATTTTTCATGCCTTATTCATGTGATGGATGATATTTTATTCTATAATTACACATAACTAATACAAAATGATATGATGGTTCATGAGATGAACCGGAGCCCAAAGTGTATTAGATGTAATCCATGTATGTGGATGAGATTCACATACAGGAGACGTGCACCACAAATCTTATACTTAAAATATTTTCACAACCAGTGATGAGACTGAGCATCTCATCTGAAAGGATTTTAGCACTGCAATAGAGGAGGGGGGAAGGGAGGGGGGGAGGGAGGTCGGCCGGGGCTACCGACTCGGGCTGCCAGCCGGGGATCCCTCCCTGCCTGAGACTGGGGGGGTGGGGTGGGGGAGAGGCTGAGGGAAGAGGTAGGCCTGTCAATGGGACGGGCCGGGCCTGGGCTTGGGTTGTCCAATCCCACCTGAAAATAGAACGGGCCTGCCGGTTATTGCCCAATCACAACCCTAAATTGAACGGGCCTATATCAAATCCCATCCCGTATGGGCCCAGGTTGGGATAGGGTCGGGACATAAACAAAACATTCTCTAATTATTCCTACCGTCACCAGACACCCGGTGTGAACCGGACTTTAAACCCTCCTCCTTTTTTCCGGGCTTGGAACCGGCAATGCAATGCAACAAGCAACATGGCGAAGATCACAATGCTGCAACCTTATCAGATGAGATGCACAATCTCATCACTGATTGTGAATCAATTTAAGTATAAGATTTGTGATTCACGTCTCCTGTATGTGAATCTCATCCACACATATGGATGACATCTAATACACTTCTGGGATGGATTACATCTAATACACTTCTGGGCTCCGATTTATCTAATGAACCATCATGTCACTTTGTATAGATTGCGTGCAGACATAGAATAAATACCATTCATCACATGAATAAAACATGAAAATATAAATTAACTAATAAAACAAATTAATTTATCCGATCATCCATTAGATCGAGGACATACAATCTAACAGCTAGAATGTTATTGTAGGTGCAGAAAATAATGACCCACAATTACTGGGGAGCCTTAGAGGACTTATCCAAAGATGGTGATGACTGGGTACCGTCCGAAAGCCTGAAAGGGAAGAACACACGGTCAGAGGACCCTGGCCTGGGCGGCGCAAGGTTCTCCGATGCCAAAGTCAGTGAAGGAACTGGAACAATGGAAGGAGAGAAGAGAGGCAGAGTAACAGCTCTCGAGTGTATATGTTGCGTACCTTGCATGTGAAGTGCAGTCCTTTTTATAGACGATTTGGAAGATATCTTGGACGATATCTTGGCATGGGTCTCATGATTCGACTGGGAAGTCATGATCAGCCCACGTTGCAATTAATGCGGTCCAATCTAGCCCACTCTGCATTAAATGCGCGTCGGATCAGCCCACGTCGCATTTAATGCGCGTCTTGTTGGGCCAGATCGTGTTGGACGCCTTTGGCGGTAGGGGTACCATTGGATCCGCCCTCGGGCCCTGCCCTGATGTGGCCTCAGCCGCTGGATGCCGCCATGTCAGTGATCTGGCGAAGATTGTGAGCGGCTGGATGTCGCATCTGTCCTGCTAGCTCGCGCCCCTACTCCTCCACGTGCTCGATGACGTGGAGGGGGCGAGGGGCGCAAGCGGAGGTTCTTTCTTACTTCGGCTCCCGTCCCGGCTCTTTCAGCCGAGGTGGAGCTCTCTATCCGAGATGGCCGAGCTCGGCGCTAATGGCCCGGAGCTGCTTGACTTCGGCCGGACCTCCTGTCCTGGCAGCCGGGGTGAGCCTGGTGCCACATGGATGGCACGCGGATGGCACGTGAGAGTGCTTAGACTCATCTGATGGCTGTGATTAGCGTAATCCTGTGGCTCTGGAAATCTCCCCACACAATTGCCCCCTAGCTTTTGACCTCTTGAGCGCCTTGGCCTTTAGTGGTCGAAAGCTAGAAGACTCGCCTGGGGATGCGACGGTCATTGCCTGGTGTCGCTTCAACTGTCCTGAAGTAATGAATGCTCCGTCCTGTCTGTACTGGGAAGCGAGTCGACGGTTACACGCGTCGCCTTTTCACTGATTGTGCTGTCTTATTGATGGAACGGGTGCAGATCGCGAAATCCGCCCTTTCGAATTTCGAAAGCAGCGCGCGCCGAGGGTTGGTTTTCCATAAAGAGGGTCGTCTCCTTGCCTTCTTGTTCATGATCTCTTTTCGCCTTTGCCTTCATCTGTGATTTCTGCTCTGCTGCTCGAGATTTCTTTTAGCGAGGACGACCATAGGGCGTGTCTGGATCTGTACTCGAGTCGCCCCTTCTGTTTCTGTAAGTTGCTCCGCGCCTCTGTGTAGCTTTTCTTTAGGGTTTCGCAACCTTTAGGGTTTTCTCTTTTGCTGTACCCTTCTTTCTAGACATGGGCACCCCTAGGTTCAGTTTAGACACCGAAGAGGGCATAGCCAGATTTAGGGCTGCCTTCGATATTCCGGAGCGAGTCCTGCTCAAGCCGGCAGACTCCGTCGACTATGCCACGATGCGCTGGTCCGGCGGCTGGATGCCGTTCCCTCTGATCTCTGTGATCGAGGGCGGGGTCAGGTTCCCCCTACACCCTCTACTTAGAGCTTGCCTCAGTACCTGGTCCCTTACCCCGTGCCAGCTGATGCCCAATGGCTATAAGGTCATCATGGGCACGGCGAAGCTGAATGAGGTTCTGGGGACCGACCTAGGTGTCCATGATATCGAGGACACCTATGATATCTGCAAGGCCGGGGAAGGGAAATATTATCTCCGGGTGAAGCCGCAGCGAAGAGGCTTCGTCCTGGCCTTGGAAGATTCAAGTAAGAATGCCGAAGAAGCCTTCTTCTGCGTCTCGGGGGACTGGGAGTTCGGTGCTGGCGAAAGTAGGAGGTTATCGGTCCCGCGCCGCCCCGGGACAGTCCCAAGTAAACATCGCTCCTTTTCACTCATCTTCTTTGCTTGATTTGGTCGATACCGAACTGACTCCTTTATTATTTGTTATGCAGAGGCAGGTGCGAGACGACGCCGAGCTGCGAGTGAGGGCTGGAGGAGGAACCCCGACGACATCAACAAGGTTGAGAGGTACAAGGGGCACGAGACTAGGTCTGCTTGGAAGCTGCTCGGATACACGCCGAGATACCGCGGCCACTACCAGAGGACCGGGGTACCCGAGGTGGACGAAGCGCATCCTGATCGTCCAACCGTCTCCCTTGCTGTACCTGCCGGGATCCCCTTGGACGATCCTGCCGCTAGGCGAGCCACGTCTGGGTCTGAGGCGTCCACTTCCAGTTCGGAGCCGCCGAACCTGAGGCAGATAGTGGACGCTTACTCTTCTGATCAGGAAGAAGACATGGCGGGAAGGTCGAGGGAGCCTGCCGTCAAGGACCTAGCGGCCAAGTTCAGGCGGGGGTCTTCTTCCTCTGCGACGCCATCTTCTGCCAGCACCCGAGCAGCTTCAAGCTCGGGAGGTGCTGGCGACACTTCCGCTCCTGCTTCGAATGCGGGAGTTCGGCGACGTTCGCCGGAGCGCCCGAGGGAGGGGTCCCCGCCCAGGAAGAAGTCCAAGGCGGGGGAGAAGGACCTGGGGGCCGAACAGCCTCCGAAGGGCAAAACCCCTGCGCGGGCCCCCGGAGCCAAGGCCCCAACTGAAAAGAGTGCACCGGCCGAGAAGAGTGCACCAGCTGAGAAGAGCGTGCCGGCAGGCAGGCCGCCCGGCGGGACGACTCGCGAGCACGGCACCTCGGCGGGGCAAGGATCCGGGTCGTCCTCCGGACCCCGAACTGCCCCAGCGCCATGGAGGCCGAGGATGGAAACGCAGCCCGGCAAGCCTCTGAACGTCGAGGATCGGCTGCTGGGAAACGCCGACGTCATCGGGGCTCTCGCCAAGGTCTATGCTCTGCCACGGGATATGGAGACGCACGAGAGGTTCGATAACGAGAGCCTGATGGTCTCGGCGATTCAGGTTAACCTCCTGGTAAGTGCTTTCAGTGTTTTTCTTCCAAGTAATCTGGCTCGACTGCCCCAGCTTGACTCATCTTTCTCCATTTGCAGAACGTGCAGAGGCTCCTGACCGTGGTGGGGCGGAGTGATAGGAATGCTGCACGGGTCACTCAGCTGGAGTCCGAGAGGGACAAGCTGAAGAAGGAGCTGGAGGAGCTGCAGGCGGGAATGGAGCGGATGAAGAAGGCCAGCGCTGAGGAGGCCGCTCGGCTGGCGTCGGCTCTGGCTGGTGTCGCCGAACTTACGGCGAAGACCAACCAGCTGAAGGGCGAGGTCTGGGCAAGGAACAAGAAGACCGCCGAGCTGGAGTCGGAGCTGGCCAGGTTAAAGGCTGAATCGACGGCCGAGGGGACGAGGCTGCGCGGGGAAGTGCTGGCTGGGCGAGCCGAAACGGCGAAGTTGAAGACGGCGAACGCCGAGCTGGAGAAAGAGAAGACCTCTCTTTTGTCCGAGGCCCAGTCCGCCTTCCAGGATGGGGTGTGTAAGACCCCGACCCGAGAGACTTCGTTTAGAGTTGTTTGAGTTGTGTTTTAGTTTAAGTGTGTTTAGTAGTTTTTGGATTAGTTGGGGATTAGAATAGCTTTTATGATAGCTTTGGGGAATTTGGAGAGCCTTTTTATTTGTGGGACCCTTTGGGGGTTCTTGTTACGAATTGTGTGTGATTGGGGGTTTACCGATGATTTCCAAGAATCGTGTTTTAACCCATTGAACTTATTTTATTAATCCCTACAGTTTTCATGTTGACATCGTTTTCATTCGAGGACCTTAAACCTGATTTTTCACTAATTGAGGGCAAAATGGTCTTTTTACCCAAAATCTGGACACCGATTTCAATGTCACCAAAATGTGCAAAATATATACTTTTTGGAAACTAGAAATTTTGCCGATCAACTTTGTCTTCTTCGCCGAATTCGTTTGAAGCCCCGAGAACCATGTTATGAGCCCGAGAAGTTCTTTAAGTTGTGGGCCCCATCCTCACTTACTATATATAGAAAGTTTCTTCTTCTTTTTCCCATTTCTGGCAAAAACCCTAGAGGAGAAGAGAAATCCCAGCCCTAAGGGTTTTCCCTTACCTTTTCTTGCCTCTTCATCTTCAATCACCCACTAAACTAGTGCTAATGGAAAATTAGTTACTATAATCTTCTTCCTCATCTCAAGGCCTTCATCTTGATACCAATTTTGAAGAAAACCGCCCACTCCAAGATCTACTTTGGACAACACTTTGCTTTTTGAAGAACTTCCTTGTAAGTGATTTTCCTAAAAATGTTATAATCTTGTTTGTTTAGCCCTAGGGTAGCCCTATTTCAATTATTGGAAGATTCCGTTTTGTTTTAATTGGATTTTGATATTCTAGGGTTTGGATTTGGGGGTTTTGTGTATAGGTGTTTGATTTTGGCCTAAGAGGTGATTAGAGCTCAAATTGAATTGCAATTGGACCCAAGGCAAGTGGATGAAATGATTCTCATGTGTTTTATCATGTTTTATGCAAAATCTTGATTTGTCTTCATTGATGGTTTTAATGAATTATCATGTTTGATGATTTAGTCTTATTGATTTTGAACGATGATTTGATGAGTTAATGAGGCAAGGAATAGCCCAATTAATTGTGAAGATATGTATGGAAGAAAGGGAAAGAAAGGAAATGGATAGGAGTTGGACAAGAGAAGGATTCAACCAAATGGGTTGAGGTTCGCTACAGGGCCGATCGATCGCCCATCAGGTCCGATCGATCGGACTGTAATTAACTGAGAGGGTTTGCAGGACCGATCGATCGCCCATCAGGTCCGATCGATCGGACTGTAAATAACTGAGAGGGTCTTCAGGACCGATCGATCGCCCTTCAGGTCCGATCGATCGGACTGAATAAAAATGAACTGTAAAGTGAGAGAATTATGGGGACTATTTTCCGGATTCACCCCAAGTCCACACTCAAGTCCAATTCAGATCTATCCCTTATCTTCTTATTTGAAGGCATTGCATTTATAATGATGCATTTAAACCCATGAATGAATTGGGAGAATTGTGATGGATTGTATTGGGGAGGTATTGTCTGGAGCCCCATTGTTATATAAGGACTTGTAAGACATTGCGTAAAGTCCGGAGGAAAGGGAAAGCTTATCATGAAGACTCTATGAGATTTTCTAAGTTGACCAATGTGTATAAGGACCCGGAATGTCCCTAACTCTTAAAGAGTACCAAAATTTCATTATAACCGACATACGGGACCCTATTCACACTGATTCAATTCTAGAAACTCCATTGTTAGCCTATAAAGGTGGGAAAACTATTTGTATTCGATTTTCAACTATACTCCTATTTTGGAATTTCAAACCAACTTGATATGACTAGACTGTTACAAGAGTACTAAAAGTGATGTGTTTAGCTTTTGCTAACTTGTATATGGCGACTTGAGATGGATGTGTATTTGTGCCTATGGCACCCCGTTTCTTACTGTGCATATGATTTGATTTATCGTATTTGACCTATGAGTCGGCACCACTGAGCTTGGACGACCTCGTCGGTCTGATCCTCCGACTTGGGGTTCCTTCCCCTCCTGATAGCCAACTGCAGTCTGGAATATGCATAGTTTACCCGGTTCGCTACCGTGGTCCCACAGAGTATATATATATATGTATAGTATAGTATCTATCGTTGTTCCTCCTCACCTCGTGTGACTGAGGCCAATGATCCTGTTAGGGTATATGCTCTCTTCACTTCGGTGAAGGGAGGATCTAGCTTGTGGGGTTGCCATCTTGACAGTTTCCAAATCCTTGTTACCTTACATGATTTATTGCATATGTACTTCTTTTGAAATGATACATTGTCTTTTATAAAGTTCATTGTTTATCCATAAGTTTTCTTAACTCTTGCATAGTATCATTGTTTTATTATCGTTATATCTTTTCACCCACCTGCCAGGCCGTCGTGTCTGATCCATTTATTTTGGTACTCAGGTCCCGAGCTCTTTGCCATTGAGGAGGAGCCAGAGGAGGCGGTCGGTGGACCGCAACGTGTGATTGAGTGGCAAGCTGATGATGTCATGTAGACATTTGGCTTTGCCTTGAGGACGATACACTTTGGAACTTGATATCTTTGTTTTAGATTTCTTTGGGTTGTACGGTCTTTGTTGACCGATATTTTGGGGTTTTAATTAACTGATACTTTGTAAACATACTTGAATTTACTTTGGGGAAAATGCTTATGATCATTGCTCATCCTGATACCTTATCATTTAACCATAGATTTGTCTTGTTTATGAGATTGAATAGTACTCATATGATTTGCTACACGCTTCCGCAATCTTAAAAATATATTGGATGTGGTTACATGTGAGATGATGAGATGATGTGTACAGATAATCCTCACCGCGGAACCCTGTGGGAAATCACGTGCACGGATAAATATTCTTTTAATTTCGTGTGCGTTTTAGCCAAAGAGATGCTCGTGGCGCGGCATCACCCCACCGTCCCGACCTCCCGGACTCGGATCCTTTTCCCCTTTCGGTCCGGGGTCGCGACAGGACTGGTATCAGAGCGGGACATGTTTCAGGCAATTAAAAGAAACTAGAAATCTTAAGTACGTGGCGAGGATCCGTTAGATAGAATCGTGTGAGCAATGTGTGACCACCCTGTACTTGGTTTATATGTGCTAACAATTTATTTTGCAGCGTTATGCCACCTCGCAAAAGAACAGCAAACAGTAATCACACTGCCAGTAACAGTGAGAGTGCAGGGCTTAGTGCAGAGGAACCTCAGGACAACAATATGCAGAATCAATTCCAGCAGATGATGCAAGCTATGCTAGACCAACAACGACAAGCAAATGAAAATCAGGCTAGACTCCAAGCACAAGCTCATGAGACACAGACCAGATTGCAAGAACAGATGCTTAAGAAAGATGAGGATCATGCTAGGGAGATAGCTCAAATGCAGGCACGGTTGTTGGGGATATTAGAGAGGAGACCGGAACCAATCCCAGTTGCACCACCTGGTCCGGTAAATATTAGAGGGAATGATCCTAATGTATTGTATGAGCGGTTTAGGAAGAGAGGACCGAAAGAATTTGTGGGGACTGAGGACCCAATGGCAGCAGATGATTGGCTTGAGCACACCGAAAACATATTCGAGATATTCATATGTACCGGTGTGGAACGTGTTCAGCTTGCAGCCTCTATGTTTGTGGGTTTAGCAGATATTTGGTGGAAGACCGTCAGGGCAGAATATAGGGAAATGGCTGATGCAGAAGCTTGGGTTAACTTCAAGAGACAGTTTGGAGAGAAATACGTACCTGCACATGTTAAGAGACAAAAGGCAGCAGAATTTCAACAACTTGTGCAAGGGAACATGACAGTCCTCGAATACCTTACCAAATTCGAGAGATTGTCAAGGTATGCTCCAGAGCTGATAGACACTGTTGAGAAGAAGATAACCAAGTTCCTTGAGGGACTTCACCCGATTATTGAGAGGGATGCTACCGGGGTTGTACCACCCGTTACCTTTGAAGAAGCCGTCAAGAGAGCATACAAATTTGAGAACTTTCACAACAAGATTGTAAAGAACCAAGGGAAGGGTCAAGGCCAGCAGCAGAACTATCAACAAAGAAACAATCAGAATAAGAGGCCAAGACAAGAGCAAAATGTGCAAAATCAAGGAGCTTGTGTTCATTGTGGGAGACATCATGGGAATGCCCAATGTCGTTCTGTCACGGGGGCATGTTTTAGATGTGGTTCGATGGACCACCAGATGAGGGAATGCCCAAGACAGAATAGACAGCAACAAGAGGTACAGCGTCAGGCACCACCTCAGAATGCATTGGTAGTTCAGAATCAAGCAAGGCCACTACAACAACAGGCACCTCAGCAACAGTTTAGGCCACAACAACAACAGCAACAACAGGCCCGTCAGCAAGGGCAGAATCAAAATCAGAATCAGCGTCCTCAGAATCAGAATAGGAATGCACCACAAGGCAGGCAACAGCAAGGGCAGAACAGGCCACCACAAAGGGCACAACTCTATGCTGTCAATAGAGCTGATGTGGAGGCTGAAGGCAATGTAGTGGAAGGTACACTTCTCGTCTGTGGTTTTGATGCTAAGGTTTTGTTTGACCCTGGCTCTACTCACTCATTCCTATCTCCAAAATTTGCTATGTTGATTGATATGCATGCTAGTGAGCTGAGTTTCATTTTGACTGTGACTACCCCTTTAGGTAAGGAAGTTGTTTGTAGAACTTTTTACCCTAGTTGTCCAGTCGTGATAGGAGAAGTAGTATTACCGGCAGATCTCATTTTGTTGGAGATGCAGGATTTTGATGTCATCCTAGGGATGGATTGGTTAGCAGGATACCATGCTACTATGGATTGTTTCCATAAGACCCTAACTTTTAAGTTAGAGGAGACCCAAGAAGGGGTGTTGTTTCAGGGAGAAAGGAGTAATTCTGGTGCAGGATTTATTTCAGCATTGAAAGCTGATAGGCTCCTAAAAAGTGGTTGTGAGGGTTATTTGGCGTTTATCACGGAGGATAAACGGTCCCAAGGGGTGGAGGAGATCCCAATCGTTTGTGAATTTCCGGATGTTTTCCCGGAAGAGATACCAGGATTGCCACCCATTAGAGAGATAGACTTCACTATTGAGTTGTTACCAGGGACTGCTCCGATATCTATCGCACCTTACAGAATGGCTCCGGCAGAATTGGGAGAGTTGAAGATGCAATTGCAAGAACTTTTGAACAAAGGTTTCGTGAGACCTAGTGTGTCACCGTGGGGAGCACCAGTTCTGTTTGTGAAGAAGAAGGATGGTTCTATGAGAATGTGTATTGACTATAGAAGATTGAACCAAGTGACCATCAAAAACAAATATCCATTGCCAAGGATAGATGAATTGTTTGATCAGTTGCAAGGAGCTGCTTACTTTTCGAAGATTGATTTGAGGTCAGGCTACCATCAGTTGAGGGTTAGAGATTCAGATGTACCAAAAACAGCCTTTCGGACAAGATATGGACACTATGAATTTCTAGTGATGCCATTTGGTTTGACTAATGCACCGGCAGTTTTCATGGCATTGATGAACAAAATATTTGCGGAGTACTTGGATCAGTTTACAGTGGTGTTTATTGATGATATTTTAGTGTATTCCAAGACCAAAGGAGAGCACGAAGAACATTTGAGGATAGCACTCCAGCTTTTGAGGGAGAATCAGTTGTTTGCAAAACTTAGTAAGTGTGAATTTTGGTTGGACCAAGTCACATTTTTGGGTCATATCATCTCCAAAGAAGGATTATCAGTGGACCCGTCCAAGATTGAGGCAGTCATGAATTGGGATAGACCGAAGAATGCATCAGAAATCAGGAGTTTTCTTGGATTGGCAGGATATTATCGGAGGTTTGTGCAAGGATTTTCGTCGATTGCGTCATCTTTGACGAAGTTGACAAGGAAGAATGCACCATATGTTTGGACAGACAAGTGTGAAGCTAGTTTCCAAGAGCTGAAGAAGAGATTGACTACGGCTCCAGTCCTTACTTTGCCATCTGGGAGCGGCGGTTTTACTATTTTTACCGATGCTTCTAATGTTGGGCTTGGATGCGTGCTAATGCAAGATGGGAAGGTAGTTGCATATGGGTCACGGCAGTTGAAAGATCATGAGAAGAACTATGCAACACATGATCTCGAGTTAGCCGCAGTTGTTTTAGCTTTGAAGATGTGGAGACACTACCTCTATGGAGAGAAGTTTGAGGTTCACTCCGATCACCGTAGTCTACAATACTTGTTTTCTCAGAAGGAGTTGAACATGAGGCAGAGGAGATGGATGGAATATATTAAAGACTACGATTTTCCAATCAAGTATCACCCGGGGAAAGCGAATGTAGTTGCAGATGCCTTGAGCAGAAAGTCAGTGAGCATGGCAAGTCTTCGGGGGACTTATGTGGTACAGCAGTTAGAAGAGTTGGGTGTAGATTTTCAGCCACTAAGAGAAGGTGTCATGTTAGCAAACATGTCAGTGTCAGAACCTTCTTTCATTCAGAAGATCAAAGAGAGTCAGTCACAAGACCCAGAATTGGCTAAGATTTCTGAGCACCTAGCAGATCGTCCAGATTTTCGTGTTGTAGAGGGAGTTTTGTATTACCGAGACCGTCTGTGTGTGCCTAACTTGGGAGACTTGAGGAATGATATCATGTCTGAGGCCCATGATACCAAGTATTCCATACACCCGGGCAGTACGAAGATGTACCAGAATTTGAAGGGCAGATTTTGGTGGAATAACATGAAGAGAGAGATAGCAGCTTTCGTCTCTCGTTGTATGACATGTCAGTTGATCAAGGCAGAACATCAGAAGCCTCCAGGGTTACTACGACCATTAGAGATTCCGGAATGGAAATGGGAGCACATTACCATGGACTTCATATCGGGTTTACCGAAGACTAGTAAGGGCAATGATGCTATTTGGGTCATAGTGGACCGTCTCACCAAGTCAGCTCATTTCCTACCGATGAAGACTGGGAAGAAGATGCATATGTTACCTTTGGCACAGTTGTTTGTCACAGAAATTGTCAGTCGTCATGGACAGCCAGTTTCCATCACATCCGATAGAGACAGCAGATTTGTCTCAAGATTTTGGAAGACATTGCATGAGTCTATGGGTACGAAGTTACAGTTCAGCACAGCCTATCACCCACAGACCGATGGTCAGTCAGAAAGGACAATTCAGACACTTGAGGATATGCTTCGAGCTTGTGTGTTAGATTTCAAGACTCAGTGGGATGAAGCCTTACCGTTGTGTGAGTTCGCTTACAACAACAGTTTCCACTCGAGTATCGGTATGGCACCTTTTGAGGCCTTGTATGGCAGAAGGTGTAGGACACCTGTTTGTTGGGAAGAAGTTGGTACTCGCAGTTTCCATGGACCGACCATTGTTAGTGAGACAAGTGACAAGGTCAAGTTGATCCAAGAACGTCTGAAAGTGGCTCAGAGTAGACAGAAGAGTTATGCAGACTCACACAGAAGGGATTTACAGTTCAAGGAAGGAGATAAGGTTTTCTTGAAAGTGTCACCTACTCGTGGGACTTTGAGGTTTGGACAGAAGGGCAAACTGTCTAGGAGGTACATTGGACCGTATGACATTGTGAGTAGGATTGGTGATGTGGCTTACAGGTTAGCCTTACCACCTGAACTTTCCGGCGTACACAATGTTTTTCACGTGTCTATGTTAAAGAAATACGTCCCCGACAGGCTACACATACTCCGTTATGAGCCGTTAGAAATTCGAGAAGATGCGACCTATGTTGAGAGGCCTAAGCAGATCATTGACACCAAGGAACAAGAATTGAGAACTCGGACTATTCAGTGGGTCAAGGTACTTTGGGAGAATCACGGACCGGAAGAAGCAACTTGGGAATTACGGGATCAGGTTCAGAAGAAGTACCCACATCTTCTACCGGAGGTGAGTTTTAATCTCCATTTGGAGGACCAAATGTCCTAAGGGGTGGAGGATGTAAGACCCCGACCCGAGAGACTTCGTTTAGAGTTGTTTGAGTTGTGTTTTAGTTTAAGTGTGTTTAGTAGTTTTTGGATTAGTTGGGGATTAGAATAGCTTTTATGATAGCTTTGGGGAATTTGGAGAGCCTTTTTATTTGTGGGACCCTTTGGGGGTTCTTGTTACGAATTGTGTGAGATTGGGGGTTTACCGATGATTTTCAAGAATCGTGTTTTAACCCATTGAACTTATTTTATTAATCCCTACAGTTTTCATGTTGACATCGTTTTCATTCGAGGACCTTAAACCTGATTTTTCACTAATTGAGGGCAAAATGGTCTTTTTACCCAAAATCTGGACACCGATTTCAATGTCACCAAAATGTGCAAAATATATACTTTTTGGAAACTAGAAATTTTGCCGATCAACTTTGTCTTCTTCGCCGAATTCGTTTGAAGCCCCGAGAACCATGTTATGAGCCCGAGAAGTTCTTTAAGTTGTGGGCCCCATCCTCACTTACTATATATAGAAAGTTTCTTCTTCTTTTTCCCATTTCTGGCAAAAACCCTAGAGGAGAAGAGAAATCCCAGCCCTAAGGGTTTTCCCTTACCTTTTCTTGCCTCTTCATCTTCAATCACCCACTAAACTAGTGCTAATGGAAAATTAGTTACTATAATCTTCTTCCTCATCTCAAGGCCTTCATCTTGATACCAATTTTGAAGAAAACCGCCCACTCCAAGATCTACTTTGGACAACACTTTGCTTTTTGAAGAACTTCCTTGTAAGTGATTTTCCTAAAAATGTTATAATCTTGTTTGTTTAGCCCTAGGGTAGCCCTATTTCAATTATTGGAAGATTCCGTTTTGTTTTAATTGGATTTTGATATTCTAGGGTTTGGATTTGGGGGTTTTGTGTATAGGTGTTTGATTTTGGCCTAAGAGGTGATTAGAGCTCAAATTGAATTGCAATTGGACCCAAGGCAAGTGGATGAAATGATTCTCATGTGTTTTATCATGTTTTATGCAAAATCTTGATTTGTCTTCATTGATGGTTTTAATGAATTATCATGTTTGATGATTTAGTCTTATTGATTTTGAACGATGATTTGATGAGATAATGAGGCAAGGAATAGCCCAATTAATTGTGAAGATATGTATGGAAGAAAGGGAAAGAAAGGAAATGGATAGGAGTTGGACAAGAGAAGGATTCAACCAAATGGGTTGAGGTTCGCTACAGGGCCGATCGATCGCCCATCAGGTCCGATCGATCGGACTGTAATTAACTGAGAGGGTTTGCAGGACCGATCGATCGCCCATCAGGTCCGATCGATCGGACTGTAAATAACTGAGAGGGTCTTCAGGACCGATCGATCGCCCTTCAGGTCCGATCGATCGGACTGAATAAAAATGAACTGTAAAGTGAGAGAATTATGGGGACTATTTTCCGGATTCACCCCAAGTCCACACTCAAGTCCAATTCAGATCTATCCCTTATCTTCTTATTTGAAGGCATTGCATTTATAATGATGCATTTAAACCCATGAATGAATTGGGAGAATTGTGATGGATTGTATTGGGGAGGTATTGTCTGGAGCCCCATTGTTATATAAGGACTTGTAAGACATTGCGTAAAGTCCGGAGGAAAGGGAAAGCTTATCATGAAGACTCTATGAGATTTTCTAAGTTGACCAATGTGTATAAGGACCCGGAATGTCCCTAACTCTTAAAGAGTACCAAAATTTCATTATAACCGACATACGGGACCCTATTCACACTGATTCAATTCTAGAAACTCCATTGTTAGCCTATAAAGGTGGGAAAACTATTTGTATTCGATTTTCAACTAAACTCCTATTTTGGAATTTCAAACCAACTTGATATGACTAGACTGTTACAAGAGTACTAAAAGTGATGTGTTTAGCTTTTGCTAACTTGTATATGGCGACTTGAGATGGATGTGTATTTGTGCCTATGGCACCCCGTTTCTTACTGTGCATATGATTTGATTTATCGTATTTGACCTATGAGTCGGCACCACTGAGCTTGGACGACCTCGTCGGTCTGATCCTCCGACTTGGGGTTCCTTCCCCTCCTGATAGCCAACTGCAGTCTGGAATATGCATAGTTTACCCGGTTCGCTACCGTGGTCCCACAGAGTATATATATATATGTATAGTATAGTATCTATCGTTGTTCCTCCTCACCTCGTGTGACTGAGGCCAATGATCCTGTTAGGGTATATGCTCTCTTCACTTCGGTGAAGGGAGGATCTAGCTTGTGGGGTTGCCATCTTGACAGTTTCCAAATCCTTGTTACCTTACATGATTTATTGCATATGTACTTCTTTTGAAATGATACATTGTCTTTTATAAAGTTCATTGTTTATCCATAAGTTTTCTTAACTCTTGCATAGTATCATTGTTTTATTATCGTTATATCTTTTCACCCACCTGCCAGGCCGTCGTGTCTGATCCATTTATTTTGGTACTCAGGTCCCGAGCTCTTTGCCATTGAGGAGGAGCCAGAGGAGGCGGTCGGTGGACCGCAACGTGTGATTGAGTGGCAAGCTGATGATGTCATGTAGACATTTGGCTTTGCCTTGAGGACGATACACTTTGGAACTTGATATCTTTATTTTAGATTTCTTTGGGTTGTACGGTCTTTGTTGACCGATATTTTGGGGTTTTAATTAACTGATACTTTGTAAACATACTTGAATTTACTTTGGGGAAAATGCTTATGATCATTGCTCATCCTGATACCTTATCATTTAACCATAGATTTGTCTTGTTTATGAGATTGAATAGTACTCATATGATTTGCTACACGCTTCCGCAATCTTAAAAATATATTGGATGTGGTTACATGTGAGATGATGAGATGATGTGTACAGATAATCCTCACCGCGGAACCCTGTGGGAAATCACGTACACGGATAAATATTCTTTTAATTTCGTGTGCGTTTTAGCCAAAGAGATGCTCGTGGCGCGGCATCACCCCACCGTCCCGACCTCCCGGACTCGGATCCTTTTCCCCTTTCGGTCCGGGGTCGCGACAGGGTGGATCACGCCACTGAGCTGTATGAGAAGCAGGTGGAGGAGATCACCGCCATCCTGTTCGAGGAAGGATGCCTGGCCGCACTGAGACGTGCGGGGGTCCTTGAAGACCATCCTGTCTATCGGGACCTGCCGAAGTACTCGGACTCGGCTCCTGAGCCGAGCTCCGCTCCTGCAGCCGAAAGTGCCCCAGTTGAAGCTCCTGCAGTCGTTCCTGCTCTGGAAGACACTCCAGCTGCCCCGGTCTTGAGCGATGCCCCGGTCGCGAGCGATGCTTCAGCCGTGCCTCAGGGTGAGACCTCTTCTGCTCCTGGTTCGGGTGAGGTACCGGTCAAAGCCTCCTCTGCCAGCGACGCTCCAAGCAAGGTCACGGTTTCGGCCGAGTCCACTGGTCCAGCAGATACGGTGATCGACCTAGTGGAGTCGCCGAAACCACAGTAGCCGGGCTCCTTTTTATTTCTGTCTCCTTGCATGTAATGTTTTTGCTTCTTAGCCTTGTAATATTCTCTGTCAATTCAATGAAAGTCGGGCTTCTTTACTTCTGCATTTTTCTCTGCATTTGTCTCTCTTTCATTTCTGGATGTGGCATTGAATGGTATTTGAATGCCTTTAATATAACGCGTGACTCTTGAGGTAGAAGGAGTCAAACGGTCCTCATAGCTGTCTGTGCCGATTCTCCGTATTCTGGAGATCATAATAGCAGTAAACATGGTGTTACTGCCGACGAGGGAAACGGGCGGACGTCTCCACGTGGTGCCCTAGGGATCGCTGGTCACCAGTCGTGCACCCCAAATAATGCGTGGGAGACTTCGCCCCCTAACTTCCTTCGGAGAGTGAGCCCTTCTTCTTCCTATAAGTAGGGGCGACAGGCTTGCCATGGGCGATGAAAAGAACAGAACGTAGGATAGTTTAAATCACGTAGACATAGGAGCCATGCCTGTTAGACATTCTGCAATCTTCGATCCGGGGGGAACCCTTGCGCCTGTGGACGGCTTTCTCCAAGGGGGGAAGCCCATCGTGGTCTGCGCACTCTCTGAAGGAACTCCCCGTGGACCACGCGCTCTCTGAACGCGGGTTCATGGCCGACCGTCCCTGGTCAGGTTGCGGGGGAAACCTCCGCAACTGCGGGACGGTCGGGCCCTGGGTGTCTGCTGATCCTGCAGGGTCTTGTGTGGCATCGAGCTCGCGCCCTGTCAGGATGGTAAGACTAAGGGTATAGTTGAGGCCCGCTGGACCTGGGGGCTCTTCAAACTTTGGTCTCACTGACCGGAGGGTGTTGAAGAGCTCGGCGAGGTCCAGGGCCTCCGAACTGGAGGGGCTCTGCAGTCGCTTTGGTCTGACCAACCAAAGTGTATTATAGAGCTCTGTGAAATTCAGGATCACTCAGAACCTCCAGTCTATGATCCGGCATCTTGGAGTCTGCAGCCCGAAGAGTCGGCGAAGATCAGAGTCTCCCAGCTTTTCTTTATTTTCTGTTTTTAGAGGACTGTGATCCTCCTTTCTATATTTTTCTTTCTGTTCTGTAACTTCTGTAATGAAGCAGTTTACAATGAATAAAAAGGAGGAGTTCTGTGATCACCCAAACTGTGTACAATGCTTTTGAGTTCTTTCTCACTTTCCTTGCACTGTTCTGGAATACTTGCATTTTTGTGTGTTTGAGTGCTGGCACAGCTCTCTCTCTCTGAAAAGCTGACCTTGGCCGAAATGGCTGGCTTTGGCCGAGACGAGCTGCCTTGTGCCGAAGTGGGGTCATCATTCCGCTGGTCTCGGCTATGGGAGCGTGAGCTCGGCAATGAACTCCAGACCATTCTCAGGGCGGTAGACCCTTGTAGAGGGGTAAAAACCTTGATTTTAGGAATTCGGCCGAGTGTCCGAACTCGAGGCCTCCTTCCAGGGCTATGAACCCTTGTAGAGCGGGATGAAACCCTGATTTTAGGAATTCGGCCGAGTGTCCGAACTCGAGGCATTTTCCAGGGCTGTTAACCCTTGAGTGGGTTCAAAACCCGGGACTTTAGGAATTCGGCCGAGTGTAAGAACTCCAGGCTATTTCCAGGGCGTAGACCCTTGATTGGGTTCAAAACCCGGGACTTTAGGAATTCGGCCGAGTGTAAGAACTCCAGGCTATTTCCAGGGCGTAGACCCTTGTGTGGGTTCAAAACCCGGGACTTTAGGAATTCGGCCGAGTGTAAGAACTCCAGGCTATTTCCAGGGCGTAGACCCTTGTGTGGGTTCAAAACCCGGGACTTTAGGAATTCGGCCGAGTGTAAGAACTCCAGGCTACTTCCAGGGCGTAGACCCAGTGCTGCCGGAATCAGTCAGAGAGAGACGACAAATTGATGACAAGGCGAAAGCTGCTTTTATTGATTCTGAGATTCAATACATCCTTAGAAATAAAATTTCTTCAAGTGGGATGCATTCCATGGTCTCGGCAGTGGCTTGCCTTCTAAGTCCTCGAGCTTGTAGGCTGACTTTCCTGCCGGTGAGACTATTCTGAACGGGCCATGCCAGTTCGGGGCCAACTTCCCTTCGTTTGGCTCTCTGTCAGCTGGCAGGGTTTTCTTTAGAACCAGCTCTCCCGTGGAAAACTTTCTTTCTCTGACATTTTGATTGTATGCCCTGGCTAACCGCTGCTGATAGTCGGTCAGTCGCAGGGCTGCTGCTTCTCGTCGCTCGTCTGCCAGCTCCAGCTCCATTGCCAGGTTTGTCTCATTTCGGCCTTGGTCGACCAGCTCTGTCCTCAGGGTAGGAAGGCCGATTTCCAAAGGAATGACTGCCTCCATCCCGTAGGCCAGAGAGAAAGGTGTTGCCGAGGTGGACCTCCTTGGAGTTGTTCTGTATGCCCACAGCACGCTCGGAAGCTCCTCTGTCCATCTGCCCTTTGCCTTGTCCAGTCACTTCTTCAGGCCGTCCAGGATCACTTTGTTGGAGATTTCTGCCTGGCCATTACTCTGTGGATATGCCGGAGTGGAGTAATGATTTCTGATGCCGTGCTCTTGGCAGAAGTCTTTGAAGGACTTGGAGTCGAACTGAGTCCCGTTATCCGAAATCAGGGTCCGGGGGATGCCGAACCTCGTAAGGATGTTTTTCCAAACGAAGTTCCTGGAGTCCCTGTCCGTGATTGAAGACAACGGTTCAGCTTCTATCCATTTTGTGAAGTAGTTCGTAGCCACTATCAGCCATCTCTTGTTTCCTGGAGCTCGGTGAAGAGGCCCCACAATGTCCAGGCCCCATTGAGCGAAGGGCCATGGGCTAGAGAGGGGACTCAGATCTTGTGCTGGCTGATGGAGGGAGTGGGAGAACTTCTGGCACTTCTCGCATTTCCTGGCGTAGACCTGCGCGTCTTTCTGCATGTAGGGCCACCAGTAGCCCTGGCTTATTGCTCTGTAAGCCAGGGATCGACCTCCTATGTGACTGCCGCAGATTCCTTCGTGGATCTCGTACAGGAAGTCGTCCACCTTGCTTGGATGGACGCATTGGAGGTATGGACCTGTGAAGGATTTCCTGTAGAGTTTGCCTTCGGGAGAGAGCCAGAATCGCGCTGCTTTGAGTCTGATCCTGTGGGCTTCAGCCTTGTCCTCGGGGAGCTGGTCGTCCTTCAAGTAGGCGACAATTGGATCCATCCAGCTTGGGCCGAGGTCAGCACAGAGGACAAGCCGAGATGAATGGAGTTCTAAACTTGACCTTGATACTGACCCAACCTCGATGGTCATTTTCTTCCCTGCTTCGACAGCGGAGGCCAGGTTTGCAAGCGCATCTGCGTGCGTGTTGGTATCTCGGGATATTTGCCTGACCTCGGCTTTCTGGAAATGAGAGAGCAGTTTTTTCGCAAGGGCTAGGTAGGTCGCCATCCTGTCGTCCCTGGCCTGGTAGTCTCCAGCGAGCTGGCTAGTTACCAGTTGAGAGTCGCTGAAGATCACCAGGTGCTGGGCTCCGAGGATTTGGGCGCTGTTCAACCCTGCAATCAGTGCTTCGTACTCTGCCTCATTGTTTGTCGCTTTGAAGTCCAGGGTGAAGGCCTGCTCTATGACCAGACCCTCTGGCGATTGGAGAACTATGCCGGCGCCAGCTCTCCTGGAGGTGGACGACCCGTCGACAAAGATCTTCCATGCCGAGGTGGGAGACTGCTCGACCTCAGTTTCTACCGGCTCGTGCCCTGTGCCCCCCAGTGCCGTGCCGAGCTGGGTCGGAGCCAGGTTGGGGGAGACGAATTCGACAATAAAGTCTGCCAGAATCTGGGCTTTGATCGCAGTTCGGGGACGGTACTGTATATCATACTGCCCCAGTTCAACTGCCCACTTAGATATTCGCCCTGAAAAGTCAGCCTTCATGAACACTGAACGGAGCGGGTGCTCCGTGATCACCACAACAGTGTGGGATTGGAAATAATGGGAGAGCTTGCGGGAGGCACTGACGAGAGCCAACGCAAGCTTCTCCAATAGAAGGTACCTGGTCTCGGCATCGAGCAGGGTCTTGCTCGTATAATAAATTGGCTTTTGAATTCCCTCGTCCTCCCTGATGAGGACGGAGCTCACTGCGTGATCCGAGACCGCCAGATACAAATGCAGAATCTCCCCCAAAGTTGGGGTGGAGAGTAAGGGTGGTGACATTAAATAGGTTTTGAGTGCGGCCAATGCCTGGTCGCACTCAGGGGTCCACTGGAATTTCAGATTTTTCTTTAGAAGCTGAAAGAAAGGCCTGCACTTATCTGATGACCGGCTGATGAAGCGATTGAGTGCGGCAACCATTCCTGTGAGCTTCTGAACTTCCTTCGTGGTAGAGGGGCTCTGGATGCCCTGAATTGCAGTGATCTGGTCCGGATTAGCCTCTATCCCCCTCCACGTTACCAAGCTGCCGAGGAACTTGCCAGAGGCTACGCCGAAGGCGCACTTGGAAGCGTTTAGCTTGAGCTTGTATGCGCGAAAGATGTCGAAGATTTGGCCGAGATCCGCCAGATGATCGCCGGAGTGCACTGATTTGACGACCATGTCGTCGATGTATACCTCTACCGTTCGGCCGAGCTGAGCATGGAACATTTTTGTGACGAGGCGCTGATAGGTTGCCCCCGCGTTCTTTAGCCCGAAAAGCATCACCTTGTAGCAGTAAGTGCCGCGGGGGGTTATGAATGATGTTTTCTCCTCATCAGGCTCGTAGAGCGGGATCTGGCGGTAGCCTCTGTAGGCGTCGAGGAAGCTCATTCGGTCGTGACCAGCGGTGGCGTCGATCAGTTGGTCAATCTTTGGAAGGGGGAAACTATCTTTAGGGCAGGCCCTGTTCAAGTCTGTGAAGTCCACGCACACCCTCCACTTTCCAGTTTTCTTCTTGACCACCACCGTGTTGGCCAGCCACACCGGGTACTGGACTTCCCGGATGGCTCCTGCCTTTAGCAGGTTGTCGATCTCTTCGACGACCGCATCTGTCTGCTGCAGCCCTGTCCTACGGGCCCTCTGCACTACCGGCTTGTGGTCGGGGTCCACATTCAGCTTGTGGCACATGACCTCAGGGTCGACCCCAGGCATTTCGCTTGGGCTCCAAGCGAAGACGTCGACGTTCTGCATCAGGAATCGTGAGAGTTCGGCCCTTTCTTCGTCTGGTAGCTGGGTGCCAACCAGGAAGAACCTGTCTGGGTCTGCCGGGCTCAGCCTGACTTCGGCCAGGTCTTCGATGCTCTTCTTCTCGGGATCGCGGCCGATTTCATCTAGGCCTTTTTCGAACTCGGCGAGGTTGACGCGCTCTGGCTCCTTCACTGCTGGGACTGCGGCCAGCATGCACTGCCTGGCTTGCTGCTGATCTCCCTCCACTGTGACTACTTCCATCTTGCCCTCCTTGTTCTCAAGGACGAACTTCAGCTTTTGATGGAGGGAAGAAGGAACTGCTTCTAACTTGTGGAGCCACGTTCTGCCCAGAATGACGTTGTAGGGAGAAGGGGCGTCCACGACTAGAAAGTCGGCCAACACGGAGGCTCCGCCAACTCGGGTCTCCAGGGTGATCCTGCCCTTGGGGTAGACTGGCGTGGCGGACAACCCTAGCAGGGGTGCACGGACCTCCGTGAGGTCTGCTTCGGAGAGTTTCATCTTCTTGAAGCAGTCGTAGTAGAGGACCTCGGAGGAGCTGTCGGAGTCGACGAGGATCCTCTTCACTGTGAAGTCTCTCAGCTTCATGGTGAGGAGCAGGGGGTCGTTGTGAGGGAGCTGGATTCCCTCTAGGTCTCTGTCGGAGAACGAGATGGCGGGTCGGTCGCGGCGGACTTTCTTGGATGCCGGAGCGAGCTCGGCTTTCATTACTTCCTTCCCGTGCGAAGCCCGCCTGGCTTCGGCACGAGCCTGGGAGCTGCCCCGGGACGAGGAAGCGGGAGCTGAGGACGCCAGATGGATTACGTTAATGATCTTCTCTGAATCCTCACTGTCTGGAGCCTGGGCTGCGCTCTGGTGAATCCGGCCCTCGCTGCCGCCGGCATCACCTGCCTTGACGAATTCTGGAATGTGGCCCTCTTCGGCCAGCTTCTCCAAGTACCACTGCAAAGTCTTGCAGTCCTCGGTCTTGTGCCCGTTACCCCTATGGAAGGAGCAGTAGAGCTTGCTTCGGCTGCCGGAGGTGGGCTCATTCTTCATGGGCTGAGGGTACTTGAAGAATGGCTTGGACCTGATCTTGGTCAGGATGCGGTAGATCGGCTCCTTGAAGACGACGTTGACGCTCTGACTGGCGCTGGAGGGAGGTCTGGGCTTCCAGGCGCCCCCGGACCTGGACGACGCAGGCTTCGCCGAACTGGAGACCCAGGCCTGCTTGGGCTCCTGCTTCTGGAAGGGCCTCCCGCCTCTCTGCCGAGGCTGGCTACTCTTCTGCTCGGGCTCCGGATGCCCGTCCTGATCCCGGGCTCGGATCTCGTCTTCCTCCTGGGCGATGAAGCACTTTACCCGGGACATCAACTCTGGCATGGATTCTGGGGGGTTCCCGGCCAAGTCCTTCCGCAAGTCGTGGCCGGGGATCAGGGCATGCTGGAAGGCGTAGATTGCTATCTCCTCCCTGGTGCCCTCGATCTGGCTGTAGACCGCCCAGAATCGCTGGGCGAATTTGGCGAGGGTCTCACCCTGCTTCATTCTCAGGGCGAGGAGGTCCCCTTCCTTCTTGGGGACGACAGTGTAAGCTTGGAACTTCTTTAAGAAGGAGAGCTGGAGCTCCTTCCAACTGGAAACTGACTGCTCTGGGAGAGAACAGAACCACTTCAGGGGGAGGTCACCCAAACTGGAGGAGAAGATTTTGCAGTTCAGGTGACCCTCATTCCCCCAGATGGACATCTTCTGGGAGAAGTGTCGGAGGTGAGCGGATGGGTCGGACAGTCCGTCATAGGGGACGAACCGCGGGATGGAGAACTTTCTGGGCAAGGGGGTGCGCTCGATCTCTTTTGTGAAGGGTGAGCCCCCCAGATCAGTGTGGCCACAGATCTGCTTCTGGTCCCGCACGTCCATGTTGTGCTGGAGAGCCAATCTGACGCGTTTGTCAAATCGCTCCTGCTCATCGTCCTTCTCTGGAGTTTGGGCCTTTGGCTTTCGCTTGGAGTGGTTCGGGCTACGATGGCTATGAGTTCGGCCATCGCGGCTATGATGACTCCGGCTGTTGCTCGAGCCTTCGTCACGAATCTGGCTCCGCTTTTGGTCCAGATGGTTTCGAGATCCTCGCGGGGAGGCTGGGCTGCCCTGCTGGGGGCGTCCCTCTTCTTCCCTTGAGGCTCAGAGACCTGCCTCAAGGAGGCGGTTTGCGCTGCCCTCAGCTGCTGCTGGAGCTCGCGAATCAGCTGTTCTTGCCTCTGGAGGAGAGCAGTTTGGGCTTCGAGAACCCCTCCAGTGGTAGGGGGTTGAACGTGGCGCGTCTCTCCTACGGCCACGGCTTTGTCCTTCCGAGGACGCTCATGCCGACGCTCATCGCGTCTGGGTGGCATGACTTCTTCTGCTGAGATCGAGGCCTCGAGCCCCTCTTGGAAGGGGAACTTGACAAAGAGCTGAGAGCCTAAGCGGCCCTCGCCTACAGACGTGCCATGTACCGTGCGGGAGCGCCCTTGAGGAGGGATTTCCGTCGACGGTGGTGGCAGCTCGAGCGCTGCTCTCGAGGACTCTACGCCCTTCTTAGCTTTCGGAGGCATGGCTTCTGAGAGATTGAGGTTAAGAAGGTTGGGAAGGTTGGGATATTACTTTCCCACAGACGGCGCCAATTGTAGGTGCAGAAAATAATGACCCACAATTACTGGGGAGCCTTAGAGGACTTATCCAAAGATGGTGATGACTGGGTACCGTCCGAAAGCCTGAAAGGGAAGAACACACGGTCAGAGGACCCTGGCCTGGGCGGCGCAAGGTTCTCCGATGCCAAAGTCAGTGACGGAACTGGAACAATGGAAGGAGAGAAGAGAGGCAGAGTAACAGCTCTCGAGTGTATATGTTGCGTACCTTGCATGTGAAGTGCAGTCCTTTTTATAGACGATTTGGAAGATATCTTGGACGATATCTTGGCATGGGTCTCATGATTCGACTGGGAAGTCATGATCAGCCCACGTTGCAATTAATGCGGTCCAATCTAGCCCACTCTGCATTAAATGCGCGTCGGATCAGCCCACGTCGCATTTAATGCGCGTCTTTTTGGGCCAGATCGTGTTGGACGCCTTTGGCGGTAGGGGTACCATTGGATCCGCCCTCGGGCCCTGCCCTGATGTGGCCTCAGCCGCTGGATGCCGCCATGTCAGTGATCTGGCGAAGATTGTGAGCGGCTGGATGTCGCATCTGTCCTGCTAGCTCGCGCCCCTACTCCTCCACGTGCTCGATGATGTGGAGGGGGCGAGGGGCGCAAGCGGAGGTTCTTTCTTACTTCGGCTCCCGTCCCGGCTCTTTCAGCCGAGGTGGAGCTCTCTATCCGAGATGGCCGAGCTCGGCGCTAGTGGCCCGGAGCTGCTTGACTTCGGCCGGACCTCCTGTCCTGGCAGCCGGGGTGAGCCTGGTGCCACATGGATGGCACGCGGATGGCACGTGAGAGTGCTTAGACTCATCTGATGGCTGTGATTAGCGTAATCCTGTGGCTCTTGAAATCTCCCCACACAGTTATAAAAGTCTACAATGAGTAACCGAGGGATTGAGATCATCCACGTGAGTGATCATAAATCACTTGGTCGTGTAAAGATTAGACACAGCCGAAAGGGAATCTATCCTCATGAATGGAGGAGGCAGAAAAACACTTCTGGTTCCAGAGGACCCATATTCTTCCCCCATGTCCTGATCCCTTGGCCTGCATAACAATATCTTCTTTAAAATATTTGGAGAGAGATTTGATTGGAACGGTCGTTTGAGCACTGGTGCTTATAGCTCCTTAGTCATGCATGAGATTTCAAGTGCCCTTACTTGGGATATGTGTCCACATCTACCCCTTTTTCGTAGAATATTCACATTTAGTAGTTTGGCAACTTTACTAATAGAGTCAAGTGAAACAAAGTTCTCATTTTCTTTTAAATGTCACGCACTTTAATTCAAAATTCCCACCTTTTTTAAAAAAAAAAGAAAAGAAAAGAACCTCCTTTCTCAACTAAAAAATAAAAAAAAACCTCCTTATTTCTATAAAAAAAATAAAAAAAAATTTATTCAAAACAATTAAAAATAAAATATCATCATAACTCACTTATTTATATATATATATATATATTTTTTTTTTCTTTTTTCAAAACAATCTTTACTTCACTCCACTCTATTAATAAATTACTTCACTCCACTCTATTAATAAATTGACAAGTCAAACGATGAGATACCCGTTGAAGGAGGGTGTGCGCGCGATGGTGCCTGCACTGCTTACTCATGCGTTTTTCCCACGGCATATTCATGAGGGCATTTGAGTTTTTAACAAGTGAGAGCATGGAGATGGAGGTTCCACAGCTTTACTGCTTCAAGGTTTGTGAATTCTATGAATTATGGGCTTAGAGGATCAAAATTCAACAAGAAAAGAATAAAAGGGGCATTTGCCCCATTTTGTCCGAGGCACCCCATTTCATTTTTGAGGAAAGAATGAGGAAATGAAGAGAAGTGAGGAAAGGAGGATAAAAAATTAGAAGAAGGAAGAGAGGAGTTGGAAGAGGAAGAAGAAAGAAACAAGTTGTAGCTCCAGGTATTTTTTCCTTCAACTAATAGCTTTAGTTTTGCAAACCTAGAGAAGAGACTAAACCCTTGAATAATACATATATAACAGGGTATTTCAAACTACTTATTCAATGTTGCTTCAATGAAAAAGAGAGAGAGAGAGAGAGAGAGAGAGAGAGAGAGAGAGAGAGAGAGAGAGAGAGAGAGAAGGATAAAGAAAGTTGTTTTAATTTGGTTTTTGATCAAATGGATGGCTTTAACATTTTCTCTATTTCAGTCTAACATATTTCATCAATTGTAGCACATGATGTTGTCTTGCTACTTGGTTGTTTTCCAACAAAGCCTGGAAAGATTCCAGCTTCAGAAGCTAATAGGCATTCCATTGCTTATGTAATCCAGGACCAAGTGAAGTTGCTTTGCATACAAAGATCTCTCATTCACTTTCTGTATGCATACTCAGAAAGATAGCATGGAAGCAATTGTTTCAGTTGTTGTGGCAGAATTGGGTGCCATGATAAAAAATGAGGTGGGTTTGTCGATTGATGTGAAAAAAGAGGTCCAAAAGCTTCGCAGCAAAGTTACAGCTATTGGAGCCGTGCTAGGAAAAGCTGAAAAGAAGCAATTTACGGATACGACTGTCCGAGATTGGCTTGGGAAGATAAAAAAAGTGGTGTATGAGGTCGAGGACATACTTGATGAGTGGAGAACAGATGCTTTCCTATCACAGAGAGACAAAGATGACATTGGTAATCAAAGGACGGTGGGATTTCTGTCATTCCTTCCTCGTCCATTTTTCAAGCAGCCTAAATTACTTCATGAAACTGGACATAGGATAAGGGAATTAACAGAAAGATTAGATGGAATTTCACAGGAAAAGATTGATTTTAGTTTGAATGAAGATCATAAATTTGAGGAAGTTGAGTTTATGCCCAATATGAAAGAACGAGAAACCGGTTCATTAATTGATGAATCAAAGATTTTCGGCAGAGATCGTGATAAAGAGAGTATAATTTATAAGTTGGTAAGTGAGACTAATCCGGAGCAGAAGTCAGTTTCCATAATTTCAATAGTTGGAATGGCTGGATTGGGCAAGACGACTCTCGCGCAACTAGTTTGTAACGACGAGAGTGTGAAAACACATTTCAGGCAGATAATTTGGGTCTGTGTGTCCGATCCTTTTGATGTGAAGAAGATTGCAATGGAAGTTATTGAATCCATGGGCGGGCCTAATCCAAAGAATCCAAACCTAAACACTTTGCAGCACAGTGTTCACGAAGTTGTTGGTAAAATGCGGTTTTTACTAGTGTTGGATGATGTTGTCAAACGTAGCATCAAGAGAAGATTAGAATTGAATAATTTCGTCTGTCTTTCATTGGAGATTTTCTCCCATTATAAAGAATACAGATGCCTTATCAAAGGCTACAAATCAGCTACAAATCAGCTCTACAAATTTGCTAATCTAATTACAATCTACTTTTAAAGAAGGTGTATCTATTTACAATCTAATTAAAGAAGGAAGGAGCTGTGCAAAGATTTGACCAAATCCAACGTGATTGAATAACATTATATTGGGCCCAAGTGGGCCTGAGCCATCTTGAATTTGACACCCCCCTTCAAATTGATGCTGGGGAATCCACAAGCATCAATTTGGTAACCAAGAACTGATGGCGAGGTCGCGGAAGTCCCTTTGTGAGGATGTCGGCATTTTGAAGATCAGAAGATATGTGAGGAAGGCTAATCACATCACGCTTGTATGCATCGCGTATAAAATGGCAATCAATCTCTATGTGTTTAGTGCGTTCGTGGAAAACTGGATTGGCAGTAATACGAATTGCACTAGTATTGTCTGCATAGAGTGGTGTTGCAATATCAGCAGGAAAGCCGAGATCAGAAAGCAACCCGCGAAGCCATAGAATTTCCGAACAAGCAGCAGACATAGCACGATACTCAGCTTCGGTGGAAGATCTGGACACCTTATCTTGTTTCTTGCATTTCCATGAAATCAAGCTATCTCCCAGATACATACACCATCCTGTGGTAGAGCGACGAGTATCTGGACAACCAGCCCAATCAGCATCTGAGTAGGCTTTGAGTGTCAGGGAGTTGTTGGCAGGATAAAATAATCCACGGGTTGGTGTCCGAATGAGATATTTGATGATACGTCGAACCGCAGCCAAATGAAGATGTTTAGGATTAGTCATGAATTGACTGACTAAATTGACTGCATAAGAAATATCAGGACGAGTTATCGTCAAGTAGATCAGGCTGCCAACGAGGCGACGATAGAGAGTAGGATCAGGGAGAGGATCCCCACTGTCTTGGTGAAGTTTAACATTGACTTCAACTGGAGTATCGACGGGAGCAGAACCTTGAAGTCCAGCCATTTCAATTAAGTCAAGAGCATATTTATGTTGATGGAGAACGATGCCTTTTGCAGATTGATGAACTTCAAGACCTAAAAAATAGTTTAGGGGTCCAAGATCTTTCATGTGGAAAGTTTCATGAAGAGAGGCCTGAAGTTGGTGAATCATATCTGCATCGGTGCCTGTAATGATGATGTCATCCACATAAACAAGAAGAATAGTAATCCCCGTAGAAGCATGATGAAGGAACATGGATGGATCATATGGACTAGGATGGAATCCCAAGTGGCTAAGAGCATGTTGGAATTTTTCAAACCATGCCCGGGGGGCTTGTTTTAGGCCATAGAGAGAACGCCGTAGCTTGGCAACAGCACCCGTAATGATAGAGGAAACCCCCTGAGGAAGGCGCATATATACATCTTCTTTGAGATCACCATGAAGAAATGCATTCTTGACGTCCATCTGGTAGAGAGGCCATGATTGGGATGCTGCAATGGCAAGAAGAGTCCTAACAGTGGTCATTTTGGCTACCGGGGCAAACGTCTCGTCATAATCAATACCATATTCCTGCCGATTACCGAGAGCAACAAGACGCGCCTTATACCGAGCCAGAGTTCCATCAGAGTTAAGCTTGATAGAATAGATCCACTTGCAACCTATTGGCTTAACAGAAGAAGGACATGGAACCACATCCCATGTATGATTTTGCGCAAGAGCATCCAATTCATCCTGCATAGCGTTATTCCAACACTCATGCTGCACAGCCTGGGAATATGAGTTTGGGATAGAAGTAGAAGACATGGTGGCCATTAAGGAAGTGTGGGTAAATCCATAACGATTTGGAGGCACTGAAATCCGAGATGAACGGCGTAAGGGAGGATCGCCAGTTGGACCAGATACAGTTGGGGGATCGTTAGGGGGACTATGTGTAGTCGCAGTTTTACTCCGCCTCTGATAAACGAAACTAGGATCAAATTTCACAAATGGTTTTTTATCCATCCCAAAACCAATTGGTGATAGGAAACTGCACAAACAACTACTTAACACCCCCCCTCGGGCGGGACACCGCCCGGATCCGAAGTACACGCCCGCACAAGACTATAACGCGGCATGGGGCCTTTTTGCCCTGCGCATTTTGCGCCCGCACAAACACACAACGCGGCATGGGGCATTTCTACCCTGCGTGGTTTCGAACTCGAGACCTCAGGCTCTGATACCATGTCAGAGTTGCTAGCCAGTAATCCCAAAACCAATTGGTGATAGGAAACTGCACAAACAACTACTTAACATCCTCAGGCTCTGATACCATGTCAAACGTAGCATCAAGAGAAGATTAGAATTGAATAATTTCGTCTGTCTTTCATTGGAGATTTTCTCCCATTATAAAGAATACAGATGCCTTATCAAAGGCTACAAATCAGCTACAAATCAGCTCTACAAATTTGCTAATCTAATTACAATCTACTTTTAAAGAAGGTGTATCTATTTACAATCTAATTAAAGAAGGAAGGAGCTGTGCAAAGATTTGACCAAATCCAACGTGATTGAATAACATTATATTGGGCCCAAGTGGGCCTGAGCCATCTTGAATTTGACAGATGTTTGGAATGAAGATGAAACACTATGGGAGAAACTAAGGGTTCCACTCATAGGTGCTGTACAAGGAAGCAAGATTTTGGTTACCACTCGTTGCCGTAAAGTTGCGGAAGTAATGGAAACAACTCACTTTCATGATTTGGAACATTTATCTCATTCAAATTGTTGGAACCTATTTAAATCCATAGCATTGAAAGGAGCAGAAGACGAAGAGTTCTTGGAGCTGACAAAGGTTGGTGAAGAAATTGTAGGGAGGTGCAAAGGTTTACCACTTGCTGTGCGGGCAGTAGGAAGTCTTTTGGGCCGTAGAAGGACATATGGGTATTGGAAACACATCTTAGAATGCAGAATATGGGAATGGGATGTTGGCATTTTACCCAGTCTCTTGTTGAGCTATTACAGTTTGCCCCTCCATTTGAAACGATGTTTTTCATTTTGTTCATTGTTCCCGAAAGATTTTGAGATGAACAAAGATGAATTAGTCAAGTTATGGATGGCTCATGGTCTCATTGAATCTGAGAAAGCAGACATTGAAGTGGACATCGAAGAAATTGGTGAAATGTACTTTGATGATTTGTTGGCACGTTCATTGTTGCATGATGCAAAGAAAGATGACGACGGAAATATAAATGGGTGCAAGATTCATGATCTTGTTCATGATCTAGCAACACGTGTGGCTGATGGTGACTACCGTTACATAGAGAATGCGCACTCTCCTATTAACTGTCATCATCTATCATTGCTTCGGGATTTTTATGTGCCATATATTCCATCTTCACTGTGTGAGGCAACAAGGTTGCGCACGCTGCTATTGCTCGCTGGCAGTATTTTCCCATGGGGTGAACTGTCAGGAATCCTTGATAGTTTATTCAATCATCTGAAGTTTCTTAGAGCTCTAGATGTAAGCAAAACTTTCCTTCAAAACTTGCCAAGTTCAATAAGCGAACTAAAACATCTAAGATATCTCAATTTGAGTCACTCGGTGATAAAGAAGTTGCCCGAATCTGTGACTCATCTCTGTAATCTGCAAACTCTGAAACTTAATGGTTGCGAAAGACTTTGTGTGCTACCAAGTGGCATGAGCAAAATGATTAAACTGCGACATCTTGAGATTGAAATGACTTTTAATCTCATGTCTTTGCCAAATGGACTAGGGAATCTGACTACCCTTCGAACATTGTGCAAATTCCCTGTGGGGGATGAGAAGAGAGATTGTAAAATTGGGGAACTGAAAAATCTCAACCTTCTTCGAGGAGAATTAAGGATAGAGAATCTGGAGAGAGTACCGAATGTGAATGAGGCTAGAGAAGCAGAACTCAATAAGAAGAGTTACCTTCAAACTCTGTATTTTAATTATAAAGACAAGACTGACGAAGAGTGGAGAATGTCAGGACACGGCGAGATGGAAAGGATGGAGGGTGTGTTCGAAGGCCTTGGACCACTTCATTCAAACCTAAAAGAGTTAGAAATAAACAACTATGCGGGTTCAAAGTTTTCCAGCTGGTTGGAGGATTCAGCGTTTTCCAGTCTAACTGAAGTCAGACTTCAGGACTGCAGAAAGTTAAGACTGCTGCCAGGTCTTGGGAGTTTATGTTCGCTTAAATGCCTGAAAATTTATGGAGCTGATGAAGTAAAAGTGGTGGGTGATGAGTTCTGCGGGAATGGTGATGGTAAAGGCAGAGTGTTTCCAAAGCTGGAAAAGCTTCATTTTCACTTTATGGAGAATTGGGAAGAATGGAAGTTAACAGATGAATATCAAGAGGTGATGCCGTCCCTCAAAAAGTTAAAAATTACCAATTGCAAGAAGCTGAAGGCATTTCCTGACCGCCTCCCTAATAATTTAAGGAAAGTGATAATCGTAGAATGTAAAGAAGTTACTTGGATGCCATTCAATGCACTCCCATTCCTTGAACTTTTGTCTGTAGGAGGCCATGTTAAAGTAATATTATCTCTCTTCCCCGCTCTCAAGACTTTAAAGATTAGTAAAGCATCTTACGAAACTCTCCCCTGTGATGGATGGGAACTGCTTGAATCACTCCACACTATTCAAATCTTCGATTGTCCTAGATTGGCATTTCTGCCTGATGGGATGGGGAAGCTAAAAGCTCTTCAAATTCTACGCATCGAACACTGCAATCAATTGACATATCTGCCTGAGGGGTTGGGGCAACTTGAAACGCTCCACACTCTAAAGATCTACTGCTGCAGTGGATTCACATCTTTATTTAATGGCTCGGAACAATTAAAGGCGCTCCGACATCTCGAGATAAAAAATTGTGATGGTTTGAGGTCTGTATCTGATGGGTTGGTGCACTTCGAAGCGCTGCAAAGTTTCTCTGTCTACCATTGTTATAAATTGCAATCTCTTTTTGACGGGTTTGAACAACTCAAATCGCTTCGCAGCCTCCACATCTGTGCCTGCCCGGAGTTGAGGCATTTTCCACCGCTACATCACCTAACCGCACTTGGAGTGTTCGAGATCGGATGGTGTCCGCTTGTAAGGGAGCAGCTCAAGAAAGAAATAGAAGAGGACCGGTGCAACGTATCCCACATTCGCATTTGCATTGATGGCAAAGACATTCAATAAGGTATGGATTATGAATGGTTCTGAAGCAATTACAACTCTTTATCACTCCATGTGTATATTGTCTCTACATTTTCACCCTTCTCTTGCAGTATTTTGAATTGCTGATGGTCTAGCAGGAGCAGAAGAAATGGTTATGTGAACAGCAGCTTTAAGCCTTGAAAGTTTCTTCTAGACTTTTTTTTTTTTTTAATTTTTTCTCTTGCCAGCAGCACTTTTTGTTTTTTTTTTTTTTTCGTCAACTTTTTCTTTGGATTCTCAAATCTCAAATGGACATGTAGCTAGTTTGAACGTTTGTGATTTAATTTCATCTGAGCTACCTGTGTTTGGATTTGTTAAACTCTTCCACCATCAAATAATCTTTCCAAGGAATCCGAATCCAAACCCCTCCATCATCATCTCTTGGAAGAAATCCCTTTTCCTCCATGAAGATGATGGCGAAGAGAGACGAAGGAGATTAGAGCCAACACCACCGAAGAAATCAATGAGGAGATTGTCGATCTCAAAGGCGAGCTCTTTATTATTCGACTACAGAGATCCCAATACAACGAGCTCAAATCCAGCGAATTCAGATGCATGCGAAAGAGGGTATGATTCCAAATCCCCTCTCCCAGTCATTTCTCTTTTACTGGTTTTCTTGCTATTGGATGTTATTTGTTTGGGGTACTCAACTTCAACAGACTCAGATGAGTTCAAGGTCATAAGACTTGTAGCGGATTGGAGTTAAGGGTTTTATTTGGGAATTTAGGGTTCATGTAGGGCTTGGGCTAGGTGCGGAGTTTTCGCGATTAATACAGTAATCTGCAAAAAATTCAAGTGCATTAGACATTAGACATTTATTATGCCAAGAAAGTAAATATCCTTAACCATTAATCATTATAAAAAAAAGATATATATATATATATATGTTGCGTGTGTGCGCAATTGTATTTTAATTTAACACCTGAGAGTTCAAATATAAATAGATAAGATTTGAGAGAATGAGGGAGTGAGAAATTTACCTGGCTGGAAGAAGATCAATGCCATGTAGAACATCATGCAAGCTAAATATTTTATTATTGTCATCGTTATCAAATAATCTTAAGTATTTAATCTCAAAGTTGCTGTGAGAAGTTCTGAAGAACTTTAACTCAGGAAGAACAACAACTGTTGGTGAAACTTCTACCTTCTATTGATACTGCCAAACTTCTAGACAGGTGAGCCTTTCTCATGTTCAGTTGTGATTCATGTTGTAACAAGGGTGTTTCTGGATGAACTCTACATCAAAATGGTGCTGACATTTAGCCTGGAGAGACCAAAATCAGGACACATTTAGTTGCAATATGAAAAGTGGGAACCTTATAAAACAAGGGGGATTTTACTGGAAAAATCCCAAAATACAGACATTTATCCCAATAGGTCCTGGAAATTTGTACAGCACTGATTGGGTCTTCTCGCCACATTTCTATTTTTTTTTAGTTTTTATTCTTACTGACGATAGCGTCACTCAAAGAAATATTGAATGACGCTATCGTCACTTTGCAGTAGAACCTCCATCCAAACCAAGAGGTTGTAGGCTGCAAAATGGAGCTCCATACCAGATTAGGGCAGCAGATGTTCGCTATGTGCTCACCACAGGGCAGCAGATGTTAACTCCTCTATATCTGATAGTGTTCCAGGCATAGGGATGGTTTTACCATTTCCCTTACATGGGTTTTACCATTTTTCTTCATCATCTTGCTTTTTGATTGTTGGGTAAGTTCTGTTTGGTAAAAGATCGGATTTCCAATCTCGATTTACTTTATTTCAGTGTATGAGTTTGGATTTCATGGGTTATGGTTGGTGTCACTGTTCGAGAAAAAGGAGGAAGAGAAACACCATCATCTTCATGGGCTTTTTGATTTCATAGTAGAGATTTGAGGGATCGAGATTTCATGGGCTTCCTCGCTCTCTTCCTATAAACACCATCATCTTGATGATAATAATTGTGATGGTGTTGATGCCTTTGATGACTGTGGGGCCCATTTGAGATGGCCGCCATCCGACCCATCTCTCTCCTTCCTCCTTCCACGTCTCGTCTTCCCCAGAGAGGCCCGAACCCAGAATAGTAGTAGTAATCCGACGCCGGCGCAGCTCTCCCACGATTTAGAAGACGTTTTTCAGCTGTCGAGTCAGATTCCCGGCTAGGTGTTTCCCTCTGGTTCGCTAGAATCTCCTCCATTGAATGCCCTTGTTTCGCCTCTTTCTTGCATTTCCGCTCCTCTCTCAAATCATCTTCTATATTTTCCTCTTCTCCTTTGGAAGAATCCTCGCAGCAGAAAAAACGAACAATACCATACAAATGAGACATGTGGGTGGATATAAGGCATGGCGGACAGTGACGCTAGCGTCACTGTTGTCAGGAACACATTGACGCTAGCGTCACTCCTCTCAAAGTTGAAAAAAAAATAAAAAAAAAAAGCGAAACAGTGCTGACGGACCCCGTTAGTATTGTATAATTTGCAAGGACCAGGTCTGATGAATGGCTATATTCCAGGACCTTTCCCGTAAAATCCCCTAAAACAAGATTGTAACATTTATTTTTCATTTTTTTGCCCCCAAATCAACATCTGCCACAAACAAATGAATGGGGAAATCATTCCATCGTCCTTGGTTTTTGAGGGACATCTGACATAGATTAGGTTTTTTGCATTACATCTGCTTAATTATAGATTAAAGTTATTACCTAACTGATCATTTATCATTTCTATCATGTCACAGCCTTAAAAGCATGTTTGATAGTCCTATGTTTGTGGCATCATTATCTTCCTTTCAACACTTCTTTTTCAGGGGTATCTTGGATCTCTCTTCTTCAGGAATAAAGAATGAGTGTTGGATTCTAAAGAGGCCTGCTTTAGTGAATATGACCAAATGGCTTGTGAATTCTTTGAGTATATTTAAGTCTTTGCAAATGAAACTAAACTTGATTCTGATCGTCTTTGTCTAAAGTATGTTCGGATGAAAAATGTCAAATGGGTGGAAGGATAATTGAAACATAAATCAACTCCCCTGTGCACCAATTGAGCATCGATTAAGAGAACCCATCATGTTCAAAATCAGAATTTTCTAGGTTAGCCCTGAAAGTGCAGACAGTTGTAGGCTTGTAGTTATGTTGTACTTCTTTCTACTCCAAGTAAATTATTAAAGTGGAAAATATAACTACTGTTGCAACTTAAACTGAAATATTAAAGGAAAAGATGGGAGAAATTATTGTTCTATTGCTGTAATTTTCATTTGGACTTTCAAATCAAATAAATAATAAGAAGGATGCAACACAGTAGTGTACCCACCACAGCGTGACTTTTATAGGTATTTATATTTGTATTGCGGCACTGGCTAAAGACAATGATTGGAGGTTATCAAAGCCATTGATTACGTGGTATCAAAGATTGAATGCTTCTCTCCTTGATGGGACTTTGAAAGTAGTGATGTGTAGGCATGGATCATTTTTTTAAGTGACATGTATTAATGCAAGGAAAATTAGTACAAGAGTAATACCAATCAACTTACAAGAAAACAGTATAAAACAAAGGCCCCAAAAGCAAAAGGACTACCAAAAAGAAAGGAGAGAACATAGCAACAAAATTAAGAGGACGCCAATTCCCTCCAATTAAACATGATTAAATGAAAAAGAACTTGCCTAAATTGAGGGCGGATAGAAACCCATGAAGTCATATAAAATCTCATCTTCTCAATTAAAGTCTCCAAGGAAGAAGAAATGCTTTCAAAACATCTGTGATTCCTTTCTTTCCAAATAACTCAAATTGTCACTTGAAAAGAAAACTTCCAGAAGAGTGCCAGCAAAGAACTTCCATCCTTTTTTTACTGGTTGAGACTCAAAAAGAATCGTTAGGTCCCTTGAGAAAAAAACATCTTTTATTCATGAAGTGCATATTACCGTGTTTCTCTTGTGGTTAATTCTTAAATTATTTTATTTGGATCTTTGTAAGTTACTGTTTGTATGACACGTTTCACTTGAAGCCACATTTTTTGCATCTTCCTTACTGCCTTTCATTGTTTTAGTAGTATAGTTTCCCTTTGAAGATTCCCTTTTAGAAGAAGAAAAAAAAAAGGAAAAAGCAAAAGAAAAAACAATGATGTTTAAGAGGCCTTTTCTTCGTTGGTCCATCTATCTTGAGGAGTCCCTGTAGCTCTTTGTAAACCTCCCTAATGCTCCTTGTTTTCTAGATTATAACTGAAAACTACCTTTCGGCATCTGTGTTTTAGCAATTATACAAAATACATGGGTGGCAGTTAGTTCATAGTTGTGTACGAAGCTATTAATTGGTTAACACGTCTACAATGTTCAATCATTAACACATCTACAATGTTCAATCATGTTATGTACTTAATTCTTGAGAATAGGTGTCTCCATGGCCAAGTCATTTCTCATTTTAGGCTTCATGAATCATGAAAGACCTCTCCTCCATGTAATGGCTTTAGATCTCTTCTCCATGCTTCATGAAGACAGAGACCCTTTCATTTCTCTGACTTATGGCCTTTTGTTGTTGTGCTCGTTTTTACTTAATGTGTTTTAATCTGAAAGAGAGGAAAGCTTTGTCTACATACAAAATTTCTACACCTCTGCTCTTCTTGTGAGGCCTACTTAGATGCATGTTTGCCAAGTGGAGGGCAAATTGATATCTCATGGGGCCCATTTTGTAAAAGCAATACCTTTTGAGATCAAGTACACTACTACACTTTCCTTTGCCACATAGATCTGTATTTCAGGTAGCCAAGGTAATTAATCAAACACAAACCATCCCTTTTAATTTTTAAGTTTCAATTTTGTTACATACTTATTTGATTCAAGACTCATTTGCTAATTATCTTTCTTTTTTTTTTCATATCTTTTTTTTTTTGTTTTTTTTTTCATTTGAAATGAATTATTGGTTCTTGAAACTCTTTTAATGGGGTCTATGAGAAAAATGCAACTTTCCAGTTCTGTTTTATTGTCGAATCATAGGGTATGCTTCATTTTTATGTTGTTCGGTATCAATTTTGGATTTCAGGGTCGGACTCTCCACTCTTTCCTTGCATTGTTTTGGTCACAAAGCAGCTGGGTATGTTTAGTTTTACACCCACTGATTTATTCTTTTGTATTTTAACTTGTATTGAATTCTAGTATCAATCTTGGTTTTGCATCTAAATGGATCCTTTCATATTATATAAATAGTTATTTTCATACTAAGATCTTCGAATTTTGTGGGATAGAATGAAGACCTTAGTATGAAAATATCTTTGTTACCAAATCCTTACACCATCTACTGGTGTCAGCTATATTATCTTGCATTCATAAGATACATTTGTTTGCATTTGAAATCAAGCTGCCAACAAATCGTTTTTCTGTTTTGGTTGATGAAACATGGGGAAATAATCTCGCAACTTTCTTGGGCCGGATGAATGTGTAATGAATTGAAGATCTCGCTTATTTCTAATTCCCCGAATCAGTTTTAACTTGGTGCATATCAAAACAGTCTTGTAAATATGAATAATTTTTATTACATTTCAAGATGTTCTAAACCAGGGGTGAATCCAAGTATTAGGCTTTTGCGGGGGTGATGCCTCCATTGGACTTAGTCCCGAAGGTGGGCTATGGGCCAGACGGACCATACCCCCATCAAAGATAAGCCCTTGCCCACCTCAAAGAACGAAATAATGAAGAAAGTAGCATTATGGCCATCATCCAGCCCCCTTAAATTGAAAATCCTGGGTTCGCCACTGCCATAAATATTCTTACAAGAGTCGTGTGTGTGATCCCAACCTTGACCTATTCAGAATGTCCACAACAAAACAATTTCATGGATTTTTTTATTTTTTATTTGGTAAAAAAGCAATCTCATGGGTTGTGGTAAAAAATAGGCTCTCTTTTTTCAAGAAACTAGAATATTGCAGTCTAACTTGGTGAAATAGTAAGACAAGGTTTTTTTCCCCTGCTAGAAGAGAGAAGAATTATTGATATAGAGTTTTTGAATAACAGCTTTAAAGGACTTGTTCCAGTTTTCCTATTTTAGTGGTCATGTTCAGTGGCTAATCTACACTTGAATTAAAGCTCATTTAGATGCTTTTACTAGTTAGTCCTTGTAGCATTGTGGAAAGTATCAGTGAAGGTGTGACTGACTTCAAGTGGAAGACCATGTGTTTCCTGTATTCACTGGGGAGTGGAATGAGTTTGGTCGTTGCGAATCAAAGGAAAGCAATATGTGCGATCTCTTGAGAATAAATACTGACGGAGGAGAAAATGCTCAATGATGAAAAAACTTCGACTTTCTATTAATGGGAACACTGTTAACAAGTAACAACTTTGTTGGCACTTCCAAATTCAATGATATCACTGTTATTTATACAGGTTGTCTCGCACATTTTGACCATTTGGCACCAGTTAACAAAGTTTGCATAATCGGTTGTGGTAGCTCAACAATTACTTGCATGTAGATGTGGACTTCCTGTTTGAATTATGATACGGTATTTTATTCTTCCTTTCAAGTTTTTACACTTATGGTGGAATGGAACCTATCATTTTGATATGGCAACTCGTCTCTTTGGATCCACTCTCTTGTGTTCATTTGAACTGATAGTTTTAGTTCTCATGGAAGGTGGTGGTTGGTTTTGTTTCTTGCTGTAGACGCTTCTAAGCATCATGCATTCCTTCATCATCATTGTATTTGCTAAAGTTTCTTTGAGTACGCCAATTGTCTTTTTTTTTTTTTATATTATGCATGCTTCATCCAAGGCATCATCTCAGGTAAGACCAATGTTACTCTTGGAGTCAATTCCCAGTGATTAATCCTACATTGCAGCCACATTATTATAATGTTAGGATAGTGAATTTTCAATTAAGTTTTCTTAGGATGTTGGAAGGTGTTGCCTCACCTATTCTTGCAACTAAAATGCATGAATCCCCCATTCCCAAACCCCCCCCCCCCCCCCCCCCCCCCCCCCACACACACACACACACAATGAGAGTGCATTGCTAAAGTTGTCTTTGTAGCTGGTTGTCATTGGTTGAAATTATGATATTAATTTTAACAACTTCAATTATTGCAAAATTTGAATGTAGTAGAACTGATTTATGATACATAAAAAACAAACATAAGTGCGACAAGTATGCATGGATTTATTAATGTATATCTTATTCACAACAAAGAATTCAATTTGAGTTCAAGATTTGGTAGTTGTGTCATCTGAATTCAAGAAAGCTTTTTAAGTGCTCTGGTTCTCATATTGAGATATGAATTTTGGTCCCTTTCATGGTGTTCAAAAATGTTGTTTTCTTAGTGCTGTCATTTGTTACTTCTCTTCATGAATTTGGTATTTCTTTGGCACTTATACTTTAGACAAATTTGAAAAGAAAATTGGTTGGAGAGTTGATCTATCACACATTGCAAGAATATATTGTAGCTTTTTCCTAGCCATCATGCATCTTGTTATTTTATAATCTCATATTCTCTTTTTGTAATGAAGCGCAACTATATTTCATAATAATGACTAGTGATTGTAAATGGATCAAGTTGCCAAAAAACTTGGTTGGTTTGTAATGTGGGTTCTTTGTTGAGATCATTACTATGAATTCATGTTTCAAGCCCTGCATTTTTTTTAGATCAGGTACAAATTGATTTAGAGTTGTCTAATCGCCAATGCTGTGAATAGAGCATAACAGCACCATTCCAAGGCTTACTTTGAAAATTGAAAATGGAGACACTCTAGACTGTCATGAATACAGCACAATACATCATCACCATCACCATTCATTGGTAAAAGGCATCATATTATATAGGGAATTTTACCAAAAAAGTGTCGGTACAGTCATTTTATACAGATTTAGTGTCAAATACACGTATATGACCATTATAGTGTTCGTACGGTGATTTTTTACTATTGTACCCCTCCTCCTTTCGAACGACATCGTCATCTATTTTCCCTTTTCTTACTTCTTTCTTCCTCATTCCCGGCAGAGCTTCTCCAGCCCTTCTCCCGCGTCTTCCTCTCTCCTTACTTCGGCTCCCAGCTCTCTTTCCCTTCTTCCTCTCCGGCTTCGCCGATCCCTGCTCTCTATTTACCCCTTCCTCTCCGGCTTCGACCATCACCATCAGAACTATCCAATCAATGGCCAGGAATCAAATTGCAGCACCATCATATGAATAAATTGAGGGCCCAGATGATTGAGATGCTGATGATCGTTCAAGCTCGTGAACTTTTACGCTCAGGTTTCTTAATGTATGTTTTTTTATGTCATCTCCTGCTATTTATTCCAGCACCCCACCTCAATCTATTCCCATTCAGTTGTCTAATAGTGGAGAAAAATATAAGTATTGGCTGTAATGAAAAAGGGAATGTCTGAAAAGTACATTCTTGCACAGACATCTAATCTTTTGTGAGATAAGTGGTTTTATTCTCTTTGTTCCTCTTCAGTGTCTGGCAACTCTACATCCGTCTCTTGTCGGCGGAGTTGTTGGAGAAGATCTTGCATATGAAAGAGTGTTTCTGTAGCCAATAAAGGTGAGAACTTGCTTAACATAACCGTTTTGGTTTTTTTGCAACAAATTTAGACTGTGTTATGTCAGTTTTTTCTCTCTCGTCCTTGTTGCTGAGAATGTCTTTCAACAAATTTGCTGTTGAGTTCTGTCATTTTTTTTCTTTTCACTTCACGTTCATATTGCATGTTGGGTTGTCAGCAAATATCCATGTGTGAGAATTGTCTGATACTATGTCCATTCTTACTGGAACTGTATGCGCATTTAATGGTTAATTTTTTGAAACTAAATGAAAAGCTTGATAGACTATAGTGTGCAAGCCCCTATTGCTCCTGCCGAAGTTTAAGTAATGGTGCCGAGTCTTGCACTTTGCAGGGAAAAAAAAAACTATATATTAAGTATTGCAATCTTGATGCCTCAAACATCAAACAGAATCTGCCAAATGTTGATGCAGCTTGTATACATTGTACCTATTTTAGCATAAGTCCCAGTTAAGTAATGATGCTGCATTGAATTCGTCCAATGGCAATTCTGCTTTTGATATATGATGATATGCATCTGCTTTTTCATTGAAAGAATAGGAAACGACAGAGGTCTTTGTTCAGGTCAAGAAGGCAAAAGGAAAAGTGTTATGTTTTGAAATTCATGTCTTCTCAGCCACCTTCGAAGTGATCAAAGCTCTAAATCACTGTGAGGAATGGTCACTGATTCTGTTAATTTGGATTGGTTTTTTTTTTTGTTTTTTTTCTTCGGGAATTGCTTATCTGTATATAGCTTACATTAATTTTGTTCCTACAATTTTTATTGTGTATGTGCATTTCATCTACTTAAAATGCACTGTTCTCATGATTATTTTGAGTGGACGGGTACCGTTCCGGACTTCAAAGCCTTTATTTTAACAGCACACAATCTTTATGATTGTTTTGATTTTTTTATTTTGTGCAAGACTACATATATGCCTTTAGTTGTCTTTCACATTCATCTTTTGAAAGAAATTTACAATGAATTTGACTATAATAGTTTTTTATCCAACTGCTCATATTGCGTGCTCCTATTTCCAGTGGCTAGACATTGACCTTACCCAATCCGGTTATTTCCTTTTGTCCACCCTCTTACCCATCGTTTCCAAGGTTCTTTTTTTGTCCCCCTCAATATATTCACTTTTTTATGTACAAATATTCTCGACAGTCATTTACATAGAATGTAGTGATTTCTTTCCCAATAAATAATTATGTGTAGAATATGGTCATAGATTTCCAAAAACCAATATTTTTCAACCAATTTTTCGGGTTTGGTCAGCGAATTACTAATGGCCCTTTTACCTAGTTGATAATATTAGACTCCAATAATATGGACTAACAATCAAGTTATAGCAAGACGTTAAGAATGCTGGAGAAAACGAATTTGTTAGCACACTCATTTGTATTTTGGTCATATAATTGAGGTTGGAATCAATATATGTGTGAAGTCCGTAAGTCTTTCTTCATATTTTAAGCACCCAAATATATAACCATTATCCTTTTGTTGTAGGCTGCAAAAAATTTGTTGTGTATCTATAAATTACTGAAACGATATCGTTATCAGAAAAAGTGAAATAAATAGTCCTTCTCATTGTTCATCCATACGAATATAAAATCAGCAATGTTTTGTTGACGGATACCACCATTGGAAGAAGAAAATAACAAATATGGTAACGATATCGTTATCAAATAACAATTTCCTTTAGCTCAAAATTGAGTGAAATCAAGAATCGTCCTCAACGTTTATGCAGCTCAATATAAAGTGACACCTGCTGTATTGTTGAACACCACGATTAGATGAGGAAAATAAAGAGTGATATCATTATCAAAGAACAATTTCTTTTTTGTCAATAAGCTAAGTTGATGTAAATGGTGAGTGTCTCTCATTGGTTATGTATTTCAATATTAAGTTAGCAGTGTTTCGTTCATATGAGTTTTGGTAAGCTAATTACTAATGGGCGTTTTCCCCCAAGCGGTGTTTTCATATGAACGAATTCTTCGCAGTAACATACAAGCATTCCACCACCGTTTATGCATCTCGGTATAAAGCCTGGATTTTTTTAGATTGTTGGATACCATAATATGGATGAAGAAAATAAAAATTATAGCAGCGATATCGTTATCATATGATATTTCCCATAATTCACATTGGTCGAACTTTACTGGCCTTGTGACTCCCTTCTCGTCGTTCGTTATCATATGAAATTTCCCATAATTCACGTTGGTCGAACTTGACTGGCTTTGTGACTCCCTTCTCGTTGTTTTTGCATCTAAGTTTAAATTCGGCAATATTCTGTTTGACAAAAAATAATAATAATAATTTTTACTACTGACAAAATGTGTTTTAGTCAATAGCATTGGTTTTGGTTTATTAGTCCTTCCATCGTAAGTTACTTAATACTGTTCGTTTCTCCAAATCGTATACGCATCTTTTAATAGAGTCGCCTGTGATGGGACTATTACGAGTGAATTATGGTGGTGCCACTTATGAATATGCTAAACTGTGTTGGATTAGTGCACTTACGATTAATCTTGCATGCGTCTGCCAATTTAGTTAGATAGTAGTTTTGCTTATCAAGACTATATGCCTGCACTTATGATAACCCGGTCAAGTTACTGCCACTTTAGTTAGATAGCTAGTAGTTTTGCTTATCAAGACTATGTGCCTGCAGCATAATGTCCGATCGTGATTTACTAGTCATCCTCCATTCCGGTGGACAATTTGTTTGGGATAATGGAAGTCCAACTTACAATGGAGGTTGTCCAAAGATGGTGTTCTTGCAGAGATCCATAACGTTCTCACAATTGGTCCAAAAAGTCCGCGATCTCTCTAATGGTTACGAGCTAGGACATGTCCCATATATACAATACCTTCATCAGAATGGGAAAGTTTGCACTTTAGTTGGCATAACAAACGATGAGGATGTAGAGATTATGTTCAGAGCATCTGTGGTTGATGCAAGTGCAGTGTATCTATACATCCAACCAAATGCGGTTCATACAATAGATCACCAAAGTAATGAACATAGGTATGCCATTATTAGACTTGTTAACTGCAACAATGCTTCATAATACTAAGCAGCTAATTTTATTTATATGCAGAATGGGAACTACTAAAGTTGTTCGGTCTAGTAGTCCGACTTCATTTCTTGGGAAAAGGTCAGCACTGTGTTTGTTTGTAGTTATATGTTATCCTAAAGGGTCACTAATTGTATTCTTATAAATAACATTTATTTCTTTTCGTTTGTAGGGATGCATCCGGACATGTTCTTTACCAACAAGACAGAACATGCGACGTGAATATCAACGAGGATGCAAATTTTAATATAACACTACCATCTCCAAAGTTTGTTATTGATTTATTTATTAAGAATTTTTTTTTTATTTTTTTTGTCATTTCGTTTCCATATTTTTGCTTTCATCTGTACGTTTGAATTTTGAAATTCCACCTCCGTGGGAATGCGTTGGACTGACTCTGAAAAGCAGCTTGTTGTTAATGATTTAGTCTAGCTAGATATGTCCTCATTGTAAATGATTTGCTCTTATTATTTTTTGATATAATCAGGTGTCATTCCATTCTGTCAATATCAATATTTTTAATGATCGCGTTTATTTATCTTGCAGTTTTAACCAAACGATGAAAGGATGTGACCTGGCAGCAATAACTGCCAACGTCTTCAGAGAATCGCGGTTGCATCATTCATGTCCTTCTGTACACCTTGGCAATGATAGTGATATGTTGTTTCCATCTGGATGCTATACGTGCAGCTCAGAAGAAAATGGATTCGTCGAGATGGATGTTGGGATGGATATCAACCATGACAGTCTAGATGATCTGCATGTGAGTACAGAACCTCATAAAGAAGGATGCCACCCCTGCCTCCGTGATGGAGAGGAAAATCCAGCTGCAAAGGATGATGTTGGCCTGGTGATTGATATTGACAATCTTGATGCACAAGGACCAGCAGGATACGGCCAGGGAATTCCCAGTCATATTGAATTTAGAATGGATAAAATACATCCGCGGGGCGCCGCATCATCATTCCAAGACAAACCATCGAACGACTCCGATGCCGATTATGTTGATATAGATGTCATCGTACCGGGGACTGTACAGTTTGATCCAGATTTGAACAAGCCAAAAGTTATTATCGACACCATGCAGGGAGCGGATGATTTACACATCCATATGCCACCCCATGATGATTCGCCGCACGAGATGTGGAAGGGTAGGGTGTTTATTAGCCGTGATGCATTCAAAAGCACATTGGCCAAATTTGCAATGTATAAAAACTTTTGCCTGAAACCATTAAGGACCAATAGATTTGAATCAACGGCAAGGTGTAGCCATCCTACATGTCCTTGGCGCATCCACGCTTCCATTGTGGATTCTGGTCCGCAATTTCAAGTAAGGTCGTACAATCCAGAACATATTTGTACAGGACCACTTAATGGGACGAATTATCCTCAGTCAACCTCAGCGTTGATTGCAGACTTTATCAGAGAAAGACTAAGAGTCCATCAAGACTACAGGCCAAAGGAAATTATGTCTGACTTTCAAAGGGAGTTTGGCGTTCAAATTTCTTATCGGAAGGCCCACATCGCAAAGGAAATAGCCATGAAACACATCCGCGGATCTTTCGAGGATTCATACAGGACCCTATCTGATTATCGTTTGGAGCTGAAACGGACAAACCCGGGTACAGTTGACAACATGTGGACAGAAGACGATGGCTCCTTTCAGAGATATTATGTATGTTTTGGTGGATGTGCTAGATCTTTCAAATCATCAATCAGGCCACTAATCGCCCTTGATGGGACACACCTCCGGGGTAAATACCCAGGAGCCTTACTAATTGCAGTATGTCAGGACGGTGACCATGGTCTTTTTCCACTAGCATTTGCCATTGTAGAGTCTGAGTGCTATTCGACTTGGGCGTGGTTTATGGCGAATCTGGATTTAACCTTGGAACATGTACAAAATCTTACGATAGTGTCGGATAGAATGAAGGGACTCACCAATGCAGTGAAGGATGTAATTCCAACAGCAAAACACTGTTTTTGCTGCCGTCACATTTCACAAAATATTCAGGCGAAATTCAAGAATGATGGAATTGTCATGAAGTTTTGGTGCGCCGCGCGTTCAACGCGCGTTTGTGAGTATGATAACTACATGGCAGAAATATTAGCAATTGATGTGGGGGCTCACGATTACATAAACGCCATCGGTCGCCAACACTGGGCAAATGCATTCATAGAGGGTAAACGCTATGATATGCTAACTACGAATATTGCAGAGAGCACAAATAGCTTGTTGAAAGACATAAGAGAGCTACCCATCACACAACAGATAGAGTCGATACGGGCAAAGCTGATGGAATTTTATCAGAGCCGGCGTGAAAAAGGGCTAAACATGAATACAAGAGTCACCCCATATGTTGATAAGATCATCACTCACGAGGCGGAAGTCTCACGGAGACTCCAATGTTGGCAGGCTGGAGAATACGAATTCCAGGTATTGTCGCCAGAGTATACGGATGTGGTACATCTCGATAAGTTGAAATGCACATGCCGCAAATGGGAGATCCTTGGCATTCCTTGTTCACATGCCCTTTGTGCAATCAAACTCAAGCGATATGATCCATATGACTTCTGTGAGCATTGGTTTACCAGTGAGTGCTATCGAGCAACTTATGCTGATGTCATCCATGCCACACGTGACGGAAAACAGTGGGATCCTAGAAGTGACGAGCGTGTGTTGCCGCCAATAGCTCGCAGACAGCCTGGAAGGCCGAAAAAATGTCGGATAAGAACAGAGGACAGGATGAGGAAACAGGTTACATGCTCTCATTGCAAGAAGCGTGGTCATAATAGACAGACATGTAGAGAACCACCTCCAAGGGGATGAATGTTAAATTTCGCAATTTGGTGTAAATATTTGTCTATGATGGTACAACATAATGATGTCATTATTTTGGATGTATCTCTCGATAATGGTGTGAGAACATCAGGTGTATATATTGATGTATAGACACAAACCATTTATGAAGTTTCGTTATGATAACTTGAAAATTTTTTGTATACCTGCACCATCAATACGGAGTTTTTTTGTTATCTGTCAGTTATTTGCGTATCATTGTCTCTCTACATTTTGTTTTTTCAATCTGCTCCATGCAACTAGCTCTTTTCATTTTTGTAATAGCTCAGTGATATTATCAGTCTTTTTTTTTTTAAAATTGTGGCAGGTCATCCTATAAGTTTTTGGTCTGGACAGAATTATAAATTTGATATGGTGGAAGACTGTGTTCTTGTGAAATCGACTGCTATGCGTTTAACTTGACACATCCTTCGAAAATTTTGTCCACTGGGATTGTTTCAAGCCGTCCCGATGCTTTGTTCCATTCAGCATTTACGTAACTTATGTGCCCCCTAATACTATATGGATTCTCGTCTGTTTTGAGAATTGAACACCCTGCTCGCATGATCAGCAAGAAACATTACAAATAAGACTGCTACAATGATGCTTATGAAATGTTTACAATGAATATAGCAAATAAAAGAGACATGCGGTTGATCACTTAATTGCGACGATGTTCTTAATTCATTGACGCTTAAAGAGATTTCAAGTACGAAGATTCATAATCTAATTTCACAATACAATTTACTGTTTTTATTTTTCTTTTATTTTTCCTGTTCATTTAACCATTCATATTTGTGTCCCTATTAGCCCTCTTCGTTATACATGGCAATCCGTTCTAAGTCCATACCTGTCTTCACATAATTATAAACTTGATATGGTGGAAGACTGTGTTCTTGTGAAATCGACCGCTATTTGTTTATCTTGACACATCCTTCGATGATTTTGTCCACTGGGATTGTTTCAAGCCGTCCCGATGCTTTGTTCCATTCGGCATTTACGTACTTATGTGCCCTCCAATACTATATGGATTCTCGTCTGTTTTGAGAATTGAACTCCATGATGGCATGATCATCAAGAAACATTACAAATAAGACTGCTACAATGATGCTTATGAAATGTTTACGATGAATATAGCAAATAAAAGAGACATGCGGTTGATCACTTGATGGCGACGATGTCCTTATTTCGTTGATGCTTAAAGAGATTTCAAGTACGAAGATTCATAATCTAATTTCACAGTACAATTTACTGTTTTTATTTTTCATTTATTTTTCCTGTTTATTTAACCATTCATATTTGTGTCCCTATTAGCTGGTTCTTTATATATGTCAATTTCCACTAATTCCATACCTGTCTTCACATAATTATAAACTTATTCTGGTTGAATAATGCGTTCTTGTGTAATCGAATGCAATTTGTTTAGCTTGACACATCCTTCAATGATTTTGTACACTTGAATTGTTGCAAGCCGTCCCGATGCTTTGTTCCATTCGGCATTTACGTACTTATATCCCCTCTAATACTATATGGATTCCCGTATGTTTTGAGAATTGAACTCCATGCTCGCTTGATCAGCAAGAAACATTACAAATAAGAATGCTACAATGATGCTTATGAAATGTTTACAATGAATATAGCAAATAAAAGAGACATGCGGTTGATCACTTGATGGCGACGATCTGTTTATTTCGTAAACATTCTTAAAGAGATTTCAAGTACGAAGATTCATAATCTAATTTCACAATACAATTTATTGTTTTTATTTTTCATTTATTTATCCTGTTTATTTCCCCATTCATATTTGTGTCCCTATTAGCTGGTTCTTTATATATGTCAATTTCCACTAATTCCATACCTGTCTTCACATAATTATAAACTTGATATGGTGGAAGACTGTGTTCTTGTGAAATCGACCGCTATTTGTTTATCTTGACACATCCTTCGATGATTTTGTCCACTGGGATTGTATCAAGCCGTCCCGATGCTTTGTTCCATTCGGCATTTACGTACTTATGTGCCCTCTAATACTACATGGATTCTCGTCTGTTTTGAGAATTGAACTCCATGATGGCATGATCATCAAAAAACATTACAAATAAGACTGCCACAATGATGCTTATGAAATGTTTACGATGAATATAGCAAATAAAAGAGACATGCGGTTGATCACTTGATGGCGACGATGTCCTTATTTCGTTGATGCTTAAAGAGATTTCAAGTACGAAGATTCATAATCTAATTTCACAGTACAATTTACTGTTTTTATTTTTCATTTATTTTTCCTGTTTATTTAACCATTCATATTTGTGTTTCGTTATACATGGCAATCTGTTCTAAGTCCATACCTGTCTGGACATACAAATATTGATTCCACGTATTTTCTTGAAGAAATGGTTGCTTTAAGGTGCAAGAATGGGAGGATTTTATTTTATTGATATGATCATGCATGAGGTATTCTATAAACATTGAAAGTTGATTGCAGTTAAAAAGGTTACGTATCCTTTTATCCAACTTAATACCAAGTGTATAAAATCCCACACCAGACTATCTAAACACCGGTAGGATGAAGTATCATCTTGCCTACCATTCATGGCATGACGCGCGAACGAGATAGAATTACATGATCAGGAAATGACCATGAGTCTGTTAAACCGTCGTTACGTATCTCAAACTCCACATTCACAAGGTCGATGATTTTCCCCAAGAAAATCTGGAGAAAATGTATGCGGTCAATTCACAATAAATTCAATGTTAGATGGGCAGTGTCTTATGCTAATTAAGGCTAGACCCTAGAGGAAAGTTTGGTGAAGGTGTGAAACTACTCTTCGTTGCATTGGACCTACTAGCACACTGGGATTCCTCCTACTCAGTAGAATGTTCGAATCATCCCTTCTAGGATTCGAACCTTTTGTGCTTTTGGTGATTTGGCACAAGATGGGAAATATGCTGAATGTTCGAACCATCAGTGTAAGGGTTCGAACCTTGAGATTCCCGTCTTTCTGGCCCATCATATCATTAAGGTAGAGGTTCGAGCCGTTACAGACATGGTCTCGTATCTTACTGGTCTCTGTGGATCGCCACCAGGGGGGAATAGGTAATGAAGTTTCAAACCCTTAAAAGTAATGGGTTCGAACCTTTGTGATTTAAGGACACTGTTATATATATATATAATTTTTTTTTTAAGCTTGTATATTTTGTATTTGTCCATTTGGTGAAGTATATATCACCATCAGTTGTAAGAGTTGTGATTCTAAATAATGTAGAATCAATATTTGAACAAAATAACTCTGCTAACCCAATAAATTTGAGCATATTGTTAGATGTAGACTGAACAATTTGACTATATTGATTTCCTCATGTTTTAAATGTTATATAGTCAAATGGATAAATTAAATTTTGCAGAATCAAATATTTTTTGAAAATCAGTTCAAAAGTAAGTGGTGTCAAATAATTGAGCAAATGGAAGTCCAGCTTGCATCCATTTTTCAAGCAGAGAGGTGTCTTCTCTGATCTTTCTATATATATATTTATTTTGGATTTCCACATCGATATCGTATTTGCAACTACTTCTAAGTAACACCAACCAGTTCTCAGGAAGCAGAGCTTTAAGAAAGGCTAAATGGAAGCATCTACGGTTTTTATTTTTACCACGCGATCCATAAGTTCCAATTTATATTTAGATATTTAACCTGGATTGCCTGTTTGTGACTTCTACGTCTTTGTTTGGCCCCAATATAGTCGCAAGTGTTTCTTTCAATGCAAACTTATTGATTTTCAGTGGAATCACCGATATTCATGAGCACAAACGCTTTATATATTCTCATGCCATGAGTATCAAATGTATCCATGATAGTGACTTGTTCCATGTCAGACGCTTTGCGGTTAAAAAAAAAATATGAATACTGTTCTTGAACCTTTTAGATTCTGTGTCTGAAAATCCCCACAACATACTATATTACATGAGCGATGTTTTCAAATAAAAAACAGATGCGACAAAGTTCACTGCACATGCCAAACTCCTCGCAGCATTAAGTTATATATGACATTCAACTGAGGAAACTGGAACGATTAAATACTGGTTTCATTAATGCAACGTTTACTGATAACAATGCTAGTCAGATACCTACATAAGGAGGGATTCCACATAAGTCATCGGTTTTGATCCATATTCATTACAACATTCTAGATGTTAGTCAACTGAGCATCGAGGAACGGATATCAGTAAGTTTCCTTGTTCATAAATATCCTGATAACAAGTCTTATCAGGTGACCAAACATGACAATATCAAAAAAAGACATCCATTTACAATTAACTAAAGTTCAGTCCCACTGTGGCCGATGTTGCCCAAAATGACAGGAAGTATGGGGAACTACCCTTCTCGGCGGATATGTGAGAGCATATCGGCGAAACCCTGTCTCATCTCGGCGAATCCTTCATTCATACGCACTTCTAGCCGCTCGAGACGCACATTTAACGCATGAATCGACCCCTCACCTAAATTATCCACCCCTGGTAGACCTGCAGCTTCGGACGGCCCTGCCCCTGAAGGTTGATATAATGTAGGATCTTCTATATCATCCTCATCATTATCCAACTCAACGGAAGGGATGTGGGACTTGGACTTTTCAAGTGTGAAGCGATCTATCTTCTGCTTGGGAATTATAATGTCTTCATTGGGTTCGGCCAACTTACCCATGTCCACGAGCAGTTTGGATACTAGCCCTGGGAAGGGGAGTGCCGTGTTTTGAGGTGCATTGTGAACCTTTGCCATTCCGCGATATACCGCAAGAGGAATGTCGACTTTCCTTTGAGTCCCAATGCAGTAAAGGAGGTACCCATCCTCCTTTGTGACCCTTTTGCTAACTTTGGGACTGACATTGTGCCGGATGAAAATGGATAGCAAACGATATGAATCGGTAAGCTTATGATGGGATATGTCACCACCAATCCAAGCGATAGGCTTGCCTGTCAACACTTTAGCTACCAGATTATAATTGATTTGACGGTTGCCCAAAATCGGGAAGTGTGCGCCTGCGACGCGATCAATTTCCAAAAGTTGACTTAGAAGATCAGGTGTAATTATCAGTTCATTACCTCGCACAAAGGTCTTGAACGAATCGTCTGAAACTTCGTGCATGTTTGAGTAGAACTCTCTGACCCAATTGACCACTATCTGGTATCCATGCTCATACAGTGTAAGCCATCTTCTCTCACGCATCCACATCGCAAAATCAGTATCATCTAGTTCATTGTACATGACGATTCTCTCGGGCACAACAGAACGATTATGGAACTTGTTCATGTATGAAATTTGACCAGCTTCACTCATAAACCGCGACCGATCAAAAGTTGGGCGTTGACATGCTTTCTTCTTTTTTGGGGCCATCTCAATTATCAATACCTGCAAGAAAGTCCATTCTACATCAATCAAACTAAGTTGGTTAAAGGTTAAGAATACGGCAACACATTCCATTTTAAATGTAAAATAGAAGTTAGATATCACATGGTAGACATGGCATTGCTTACCACTAAATTCCAAATTCCATGTAATGTTTTGTTTTTTCTTTAAATATAAATTACAAAATGGTTACAATTAGTTTCATACTGTTGGAATAGTTTCAGCGTATCATTTTATTAATTCCTACATTTTATCCCATGAATTCAATCATTAATACAACAGTCTTGCGCGGACTCAATGCACTAATTCCTTGGCCGATGAGCATAGCTTGTTTTCCTTATGAATTCGAATGCAGTTAGTATAAGATGTACTACATTTTATTGAATAGTTGATTGTGGAACAACTTGGCACGGCACTTAAAAGGTTTTAGAAGGTAAAGAAAATGACAACAATGTGAATTTTTCCAGTTTAATTTATGAAATAATATGGATCTGTCACAGGCACAGTGTCTCTTTTTGAGTTACTACACTTATCACACGATAGTTTCACCCTTTATTTGACCACAGTTTCATACAAGCTGATCATGAATGCAAAGCCCGCTTACATCCTAGAAGCCTTACTCATAAATGCTACTAAATGCGTTTCCAATGGGGCCAATTTCAAAATGCAAACAAGAATGTAGTTGCTAAACTTGGAGGAGATGTTTATGGAATGGGGTTTAGGTATTAAGATTTAAGGAAAGTGGATTGCAGTTGGAGTTTGTTTGTTTAGTGTTTTAGGTTTTCCATATTTCGAGATAGAAGAGGTGGAGAGATTGATATAGATAGAGAGACAATGTGAGAGGGTAAAATACTTGCTTGGCCTGCTTTGGATCTATCGAAGACAGAGGAGAACAAATAGATCCAAGGGGAATGGTTGTTTGATTTCTAAAACTGTGGACGGTGATCGACTTGCATGGGAGCGGATGGCATCTAGGCCATATCTCTCAAGTGATTTTTTCCAAATCCGCGTGGGGTGGACGCACCATGTGCCAGACATGTGGGTTCGCATATGTTGTAGAGAGAGAGGGATCATTACCTTGTATGAAATTCGTCTCCCGATTCGTTCCTGTTGTCTTCGACGCGCCGCAATAGATCACTCGTCTGGAGTGAGAATAGCAGATGGAGGGCCCAAGTGTAGGATGGTTATGACGGAACCATGGTGAAAATAGGCATAAGGAACATGGGAAACGAACTAGGGTTTTTCGGATCTACTGTCACTTGGGGGTTTTTCATACCTAAATACTACTAGCATTTGCCTCCTCGAGCTGTGGAGTGAATCAAATCCAAGTAGGACGTTGGCCATATTGACCGGGATTAATAAAACCAGGACGTGGAAAATGGAGGGTTCGAACCAATACAACGGTATTATTTTGACCCAGATAGCTTTAGTTAGAACCCTATATACAAAGGTTCGAACCCTATTTACTAAGGTTCGAACCTAATGTGTCTCTGTTTTTTGGCACAGATATGCACGTAATTGAGGGTTCGAACCCTGTTTACAAAGGTTCGAACCTTATGTGTCTCTGGTTTTGGGCCCAGAATAGCAAAACATGGAGGGTTCGAACCCTGTTTACAATGGTTCGAACCTTTCATTCCTCTTTTTTTTTGGCCCACAAATGCAATTATAGCAGGTTCGAACTTCGTTTACATTGGTTCGAACCTACTGTATCTGTTTTTGGTCCCAGATATGCACGTAATTGAGGGTTCGAACCCTGTGTACCAGGGTTCGAACCTTATGTGTCTCTGGTTTCTGGCCCATAATAGAAAAGACAGTAAGGTTCGAACCCTGTTAACAAAGGTTCGAACCCTTGTAAACCTCAGTTTTTTGGCCCACAAATGCACCTAACACACGGTTCGAACCTTGTTTACATGGGTTCGAACCTACTGTCTCTCTGTTATTTGGCCCAGATATGCACGTAATTGAGGGTTCGAACCCTTACTACCAGGGTTCGAACCTTATGTCTCTCTGGTTTCTGCCCCATAACAGGAAAACATGTAAGGTTCGAACCCTGTTTACAAAGGTTCGAACCTTTCATTCTGTTTTTTGGCCCACAAATGCACCTAACACAGGGTTCGAACCTTGTTTACATGGGTTCGAACCTACTGTCTCTTTGTTTTTTGGCCCAGATATGCACGTAATTGAGGGTTCGAACCCTGTTTACAAAGGTTCGAACCTTTCATTCCTCTGTTTTTTGGCCCACAAATGCACCTAACACACGGTTCGAACCTTGTTTACATGGGTTCGAACCTACTCTGTTTTTAGGGCCAGATATGCACGTTACAAAGGTTCGAACCCTATTCATAAGGGTTCGAACCTTATGTGCATCTGTTTTCTGGCCCAGAATAGCAAAACATGTAAGGTTCGAACCCTGTTTACAGAGGTTCGAACCTTTTTCTGTCTGATTTTGGCCCACAAATGCACATAACACAAGATTCGAAATCTGTGTATGATGATTCGAACCCAATGTATACCTGGTTTTTGTCCCAAAATATGCACGCAGATTGAAGGCTTCATACTGTTTAACAGACGCTTATACCATTTAATCCATATTTTTTTGATGATTTTTCGTATTTTTTGGCCCTGTAATGGAAGCTCGCAGTTTCATTTTATTTTCACCGCACAGTCAATATTTGGAATCAAATGTTTTATCTGCCTCCTGTTTGACTCATATCAGGCGAGAATTTACTCTTTTATATATCTTTTTCGAATGTGTTCTTGATCTTACAAACATGAAATATGATTGAACATAAAAGACATGACTTACTATTCACGCCATAAAGGGAACTTAGCTCACACCAGAAATGGATAAGAGATTTGTATTCATGAATGCAAATGTCAGCCCTTCTATGCAGTTGCTGTTACTAATTGAATATAATGCAATGGAACCTTTTTGATCAACACAAATGTCACTCACTTCTATATATTTATATCCATTCCAAATGTTTACAGCTTATCTACATAGATATCAACTGTTACAGATTCATAAAAAAAAAAAAAAATTTAAACTCCAATGCGTACGTTCATGACTTTCAAATTGGGTAAAGCTCTCGCACAATTTTTGTTTCATAAATAACATGTTTAACTCGGTATCCCACAGTTTGAAGTAATCAAGCCTTGGTTGCATATCATAAATGTCAACAAATCCTTCCTTGCGTCTGCGTACCACCAGCATGAACAACCACAACACGAACCGCATAGTCATCAACAGACGACCCCAGCATCAACCCCATCAATCCACAGGTAACCCAGCCCTCCCTGTTCCTTCCAAAAGTTATTGTAACACAAATATCTCTTTAACTTTCTCTCGAAGGTTTTCTTTTCTCTGATATTCTCACAGTTTGAACCCTCTTGGATGGTGCGGTTGAATATTCAACATATAGTGCTCGATGTACAGCTTTTCAAATTGTACTAAACATTGATCCGTACCACCAGCATGTGTCTTCATGCAAAATCCATTAGGCATGTTTTATCTTACTCCTCATGCATCACATCTCTAATTTTCCTCCCCCGAAGAATCGTTATTCGGATTCAGCTGCCTCCTCACATCCCACCGGGCGAATTGATCTTTATAGATGTCACTAACTATCTTGGCACGATAGTAGTACATGTCGCTCTGCCCGAACAACATTGCCCGACCCAATGCGATGTGCTGCGCGTAAGCCATGACAAATATCCCACAATCGACGCTGAGACAAAATTTCCAAAATTATTTTAGAAAGAATGTGCAATTCAATGGGTTTTATGAAGCTTACGAAAAAATGACCATGAAACGAAATCTCAAATTTTAAACAAGTTTAACCTGTTTGACTGCATGGGACAATCCATTTTATGTCTCGTCCATACAGTGGGATCATTCCATCCATATTGCATAAATCGATCATTTATCCATGTTAGCTGTAAAAAACACGATCATGACAATCAGAATTAGATGTTCCATACGATAGTTATACCAATTAATGTTAGAGCATGGATTCGTCATTGATATTAGCTTACGTAGTTTTCGGCAAATGGATAATCTCCGGCGCGTGTCATGCTGTTATAATATTCCCATCTTCGTTCGTTGACCCGTCCAACTAGAAGGAAGAAATGCATTTGATGCCACACAGGGAAGAACAACAGATCCTTATCGGCAATGCTTTCGAGGAAGGCTTGGCTAAAACAACTTTCAATGAGTTTTTCGCTCGTTTGGTCATGCACATACCAGTCCTGCAGGGGCAAGGTTATAAACTGTAAACAATCCAGGTGAAACGAATCAACTAGATGAGAAATTGTTGCATTCCTTTACATAACACTTACCGACAAAGCACATTCAAAAAAATATGACGATGGTGCCTGTGTCTTTAATAATTCAAACCAATAGTGCATGGTCTGCAAACATCAAAGAGGTCAAAGGATGGCGGTGGAACAAATTGAACAAAACAGAAGTGTTACAGCCAAAATACAAAATCAAGTAGGGAAATGTGCCACAAACCCAGTTGTCCATCCATGCTCCCCTGAGAACCGCATCCATGTTGTTGGCGGTCACAGGTGTACAAAACTCATTCAATTTCGCCATCCTAGTGGTAGGACGGCACAGAAGAGAAGTTAATAAAATAACAAAGCACACGTAACTTGACAAAGGGGTACATGAGAGTTGGAAAATACCCCGTCTTATTAGCAAATTCATTCCGAAATACGGTGAGGATCTGTAATTCTTCAATCGTTAGCTTATATTGTGGATTCCTCATCCAGGCTCCAGTAGTGTAATCAGCCATCCACATTGGGGGCTTCGGCTCTCTATAACGTGCTTTGACATTCATGATCAAAGATGAGATTTTGCTGAATGGGGACAGACCTATGCCAAGTTTTGCACGATCCGGAATTGGTGTACTAGAGCTAACAGTTGATGACCAGGGGACTGGATGTGAAAGGACTAATGGAAGTTCTTGGCTGGTTGGGGACCCTGACTTTTATAGGGGAATTTGGAACCAACTGGGATTGGAATAAACGAGGACTCCTCCGTGGTGACAATGATGATGGACTTGATGCTCCTTCGGAGGTTACGGGTTTCACTGGACTTGTGGATTTCATATCAACTGGAGGTTTAATATAAATTCCTTTGAGGCGTTTGGATCTTCTGGGGCTTTCTGCTGACTTTGTACGTTTGGGCTTGTTTGGGTCATCAAGTTTGACTGCTCTCTTGCCTCTTGCTATGCGTTTCTTGGATGTTTTGATGATTTCTTCTTTCACATCATCTCCCATGTCCACCTATTGAATAAGTAGACAAGTCAATACCAAATTGTGCCCAATTGAACTGAATGCTAGTATGAAGTTGAGTTAATATATAGGATACCTTCAGGGATGAATCAGCTAAACATGCGGCGTCTGAGTCGTCCAAATTTCTTGACTGAAAAGCAGATACACATGCATCATTTAACTGGGAAACTTCAGATTTGACTCCGTCAATGAAGCTCAGAAAATCACTTGATTTTCCCTCCAAAGCATATGCCTGATCACATGATGCCAGGAGCCGCGCAGTGTACTTCAAGATCTAAATTGGTCAAGGAGGAAAGAAGATTACAAAGTTAGAATCAATTCAAAGACAGTTGAGCCCGGTGAACCCGGTGAATTTAACAATTGCTAGCAAGGGAGAAAAATCATTTTTTACCTGGGACGAAACAATGCTTAGTCCAGCTTGTACGTTTCCGCCGTCAGGACGACCGATGCGTAGCCGGGTGATGCTTCTATACCACTTAAAATACGCTTCATTGTGTGGCCCAGCATCACCATCATCCCCATAAGTTATGGCATCCATCCGTTTGTTCCAAACACCAAAATATACCGCACGTAATCTCTCTCGTTTATTTTCTCCAACTGGTAGTATCTCGGTTCGCAGGAACGGCCTTTGGAAACGGGGTGGCACAATTTGTTCTAAGCCAAACTGTTTCATCACCCTCTCCGGATTGTGCCGCTCCACAATCCAATAACAAATCAAAACAGTATTTGACCTAAAAAGAGGTACATCTGCATTGTCGATGTAGTCCGACAGATTTTCATAATGGCTATATGGCTGCCAGTTGAACTGAAAGAACATAGAAAAATGAATTCGTCAATAAATTGAAACATCAACCAGCTAATAATCAACAAAATTACTTGAGTGTATATTCAAACATCAGCACCGGCATAGCATTGACTGATTGTTGTAAAATCATTTTTACTTATTCAGTTAGTATGGTTCCATATAACTCAGTTGCCTTGGCATCGTCCTCATTGCCACTCTTACCTGGGTCAGCAATTAGTTCCCATGGATTATATGACATATTCCCATGAGAGGTATAAAATTTTCAATCCCATATTCACTCAAGTAATAGGGGAAGGATCTATTAATGTCGGATCAAATTTATCAGTATCTTTCATGTTACAAAATTCCTCACTTTTCTTTTAATCTTGTTTTTGTAATTAAAACAACTCATAATTGTTGCGTTACCTTTTTCCTGTCTCATTGTGTTTTTTCAGGATCTGAAGATGGGGTGAATGATTGGTGGTGGGTATGAAAACAATGGTCTATATATTCTGGAGCCTATGGAGAAAAGTTTAAAAGCCTTAAAATCTTCAGCAGATATGGGTAAATTCCTCTTTGGCATTGACATCTTAGATACATGCCTCTACAATGCCTTTAATTCTTTTTTAAATTAAGAGTAATATTATGGAACTAAAGGGTGAATTGTGTTAATTTGCCAAGAAATGTAGAAGTGTTTGTCCAATTAGTGCTGATGAAAACATGAGGGTTACTTTGGAGTTAATCTACCCTGATATGCTCCTCTCATACCTATTTATGGACTTTGATATTTTGTAACATTTATTGATATGTTAATTCAAACGGGTGTGTCTCATGAAATCACACGATGAGGCGTTGCCAATGTTTAAGAATTTCCATAAATAGTTGGAATGGGCTTTCATAAGAAAATTGAAGTGTTGAGATTAGACAATGGTGATGAATATATCTCTAAAGATTTCTAACCGTATTTATCAGGAAACTGAATTGATTCCCGATGCCAAAACAAACTGGAGTTGCAAAGCACAAGAAAAGACACTTATTGTAAGTAATTAGAGCTTTATTAATTGAAATGGATGTTCTAAATTCATACTGGTACGACCACTTTTCTTATTAATCAAATGACTTCACTTGTTTAGAATGAAGGAGAGTAAAGAAGCACGTGATGCGTGTCAGTTACAGGCAGATTGAAAGAATACTTAAACGAGAGAGAGAAAAGAGAATTCTGTGAAAATGTATTCTCATTCGATGATCCATCTTCTTGGATTTCTCTTCTTTATATAGACTTTACATTGCCTAAGTTTAGGCTACAAATCACTACAAATCATGGAATCAAGATCTAATTAGATCTCTAAGAATGGAAAGACATCCTAGTATATACGTAGTTATCTTCTGACTAGATCCCATATATACAAGTGGGCTGGGCCTATTATCATACAAGTGGGCTGAGTCTATTATCATACAAGTTTACACTTTGACACCCCCCCCCCTCAAATTGATGCGGAGAATCAACCAGCAACAATTTGCGAACCAGGAATTCATGCCGCGGCCGTGGAAGACCCTTGGTAAAGATATCAGCAAGCTGGAACTCAGTGGAAATATGAGGAAGAGAAATGACTTTGCGATCATACTCGTCCCGAATGAAGTGACAGTCCACTTCGATATGCTTGGTCCGCTCATGAAACACAGGATTTTCAGCGATTCGAATGGCACTTGTGTTGTCAGCATGAAGAGGAGTCGATTGAGTTTGGGAGAATCCAAGCTCTGAGAGCAACCCACGGAGCCATAGGATCTCAGAACAAGCGGAAGACATGGCCCGGTATTCTGATTCCGTGGAAGATTTGGAAACTTTATCTTGCTTTTTACATTTTCAGGATATCAAGGCGTCTCCCAAGTAAACACACCATCCTGTGGTAGAGCGGCGTGTGTCCGGACAGCCGGCCCAATCCGCGTCAGAATAAGCAGTGAGAGTAAGTGGTGTGCCAACTGGAAAAAATAAGCCGCGGGTAAAGGTACCAAGGATATATCGAATAATCCGTTTGACTGCCACCAAATGATGATGCCGCGGGGCTGTCATAAACTGACTGACCAGATTAACAGCATAAGAGAGATCTGGTCGAGTAATGGTTAGGTAAACAAGGCTACCAACCAAACGACGATAGAATTTAGGATCAGGAAGGAGATCGCCGTCTTGTTGCCGAAGCTTGGCATTTATTTCCAATGGGGTGTCGACTGGGCTAGAATCACCGAGATCGGCGAGATCTACTAGGTCAGTAGCATATTTGTGCTGATGAAGAAACAAGCCTTTCTTTGATTGATGAACTTCCAAACCCAAGAAATAATTCAAAGGTCCCAAATCCTTCATATGAAACTTATCTTGCAGAGAGGCCTGTATTTGTCGAATCATATCACTGTGAGGGCCAGTAATAATGATATCATCTACATACACAAGGAGAATTGTGGATCCTCGGGATGAATGAAGTGTGAACATCGAAGGATCATACGGGCTCTGTATAAAAGAAAGCTGAAGGAGAGTGGTTCGGAACTTGTCGAACCAGGCTCGGGGTGCCTGTTTAAGGCCATATAAGGAGCGTCTTAAACGAGCGACATCGGTCTTGGAAGAAGAAGGAATGCCATTAGGGAGACGCATGTACACTTCTTCTTTAAGATCCCCATGAAGAAATGCATTCTTCACATCCATCTGGTATAGAGGCCATGACTGAGAGGCAGCTATTGCGAGAACTGTACGGACAGTTGTCATTTTGGCCACCGGAGCAAAAGTCTCCTCATAGTCGATACCATACTCCTGCCTGTTTCCAAGTGCAACTAGACGGGCTTTATAGCGATCCAAGGATCCATCAGACTTCAATTTCACTGAGTATACCCACTTGCATCCAATGGGTTTGACAGATGAAGGACAGGTAACAATGTCCCATGTATGATTTATTTGAAGAGCAGTAAGTTCTTCCTGCATAGCCTTTATCCAACAATCATGCTGCACTGCCTGAGAGTACGAGTTAGGGATAGAAATAGAAGACAAAGTGGTTAATAAAGAAGCATGAGTAAATCCATATCGATCAGGTGGCTTTGTGTGGCGAATAGATCGGCGAAGAGCAAGAGGCTCCGGGGTTGGATTAGATGCAGGATCAGGAGCAGAAGACTCCGGAGGTGGATCAGGTTCAGGATCAGTTGTAGTCAGGGTAGGTGTAGCGAGAGACCCAGAGGCAGAAACACCTGTAACATTCCGTCGTTTATACACAAAATTCGGCTTGAAACGAGTAACAGGTGAAGGCATTGTATCTGAAAATGATGGTAAAAAGGAGAACGAGACTGAGTCATTCGAATCACCATGTCTCGGAAAAAAATATTATTTTTCAAAAAACACGACATTGCGAGATACTCGAATTCTGTTGGCTTTAGAATCATAACAGATATAGCCTTTTTTATTAAGAGCATAACCAAGAAAAGCACAGATGGATGATTGAGCTGTTAACTTAGTGCGCTCAGTGGGAGGAAGAAGAACAAAACAAACACACCCAAAAGGACGAAGATGATCATAGAGTGGATTCTTTTGAAAAAGTCTATAAAACGGTGTCTGATTGTCTAATTTAGATGAAGGTAGCCGATTTATGACATGCACAGCGGTTGAGAGGGCTTCAGGCCAAAACCTAGTTGGAACAGAAGATGCTAACAAAAGTGATCGAGCAATATCCAAGAGATGTCGGTTTTTTCGTTCAGACACACCATTTTGTTGAGGGGTGTAAGGACAAGATCGCTGAGAGATAATGCCTTTGGATTGCAAAAATGTTTGGAAGTCCTTAGAAACATATTCCCCCCCTGAATCAGACCGAAGAATTTTAATGGTGGTGGAAAATTGATTTTCAACGTAAGATAAGAAAACTTTAAAAACCGAGAAAACATCAGACTTAGCATGCAAAAAATAAATCCAAGTAAAACGACTATAATCATCAATGAATGTAACAAAGTATTTATAATGAGAATGAGAGATAACAGGTGCAATACCCCACACATCACTATGAACAATATCAAAACATTTCATTGCTAAAGAATCATGAAGAGGAAAAGGAAGGGTTTTCCCTTTCCCCATCTTGCAACTATCACAATTAAAAGAAACATCCTGAAAAGAAACTTTATTATCATTAATTAAACCAGAATTTAATAAAAACATCAAAGTTTTGGAATTAGGATGTCCTAAACGATTATGCCACAACTGGCATTTATTATGACTAGAATGGGAAAACAAAGCAGACTCTGAAGGAAGATGTTGTTTTGACGAAATCTGGAGGGGAAACAGTCGCCCCTGCTTAGGACCCTTCGCTAGCACCTTCCCCGATACTTGATCCTGCACAACACAACCAGCGCGAGAAAACAAGATGGAGCAATTACTATCAACAAGTTGACCAACTGATAACAAATTTGTGGTTAAGCGAGGGGAAAGAAAAACATTATGCAAAGGTAAAGAGTGAGGGACCTGTCCAACTGCAGAAATTGGAATATTACCACCATCAGCAGTATTGATGCAGAGGTCTCCATCATACTCCCTAATATGAGTCAGATTGGCAGGAGAGTGTGTCATGTGATTGGAGGCCCCTGAATCAATATACCAGGTAGAAACCGAAGATTTTGGTTTACCTGATAAGCCAAGTGCAGAGAAAGCATTTATGATCATTTGCTGGACCATTTCAGGAGTGAGGGTAGAAGAAGAAGTTTCAGTATGTGGTGTAGGCATGACTGGTGAAGAAGCTTCAGGAATATGTGCAGAGTATGCTCTCTGTTGCGGTGCCCGATTCTGAGGTCTCGTCCGGCATTCTGGAAGAACATGACCTTTGGTTTTGCAGTAGGAACAAAACTTCTGGTTGCACTGAGTGGAAACATGTCCCATTTTATGGCAGCAAAAACATTTGACCTTGCTCATGTCCCGAGCTGGAGGCTTACCCCTGGCAACATAAGCAACATCGATAGGAGTAACTTGAGGAGCATTCTGTGTAAGTGCCGTCTGAGTCACCAAGCGTTGTTCCTCTCTAAGGAGTTCGCCAAGACATGATTCAAGTGAAGGAGATGGCACCCGGCACATTCAGTTTGAGCGGACAGTTTCAAATTGTGGTCGTAATTTCATTAGAAACTGATCTCGCTGACTCGTCTGATGTATCCCTTGAATAGATGCTAAGGCAGCAGCATGGAGGTCAACATAAATAAGCTCAGCGTAATCAGTCCACAAACTTGTAAACTGAGAGTAGTAATCCTGTATTGACAAGGTCCCTTGAACAAACTGCGAGATTTCATCTTCTAAATGAAACCTGCGAGCAGAATTTTCTTGCAAATATATCTTCTTTAAATAAAGCCACATTTCTTTGGCAGTCCTGTATGGGCGAAGGTTCAGGATAAACTGAGCCTCGACGGACCCCAATATCCATGTCATGATCTGCCAATCTTTAACTTCCCATTGAGCAAGGAGCTTGTCATCAGTAGGTCTGGGATCTGAATCATCAATATGTCCCCAGAGTTCTTTACCCTTAAGGTAAATTTGAAATTGAAAAGCCCAAGTGGTATAATTTTTACCATTAAACTTGATCAATTTAATATCTCCTTTCTCCATAATGAATAACCACCAGTCAACTGGACTGATACAATAGATTCCACTGATACAGATGTTCCACGATGGTTCACAATAGCAGAAGATGAGTCTGTTAATCAGTTCAGCAACAGAAAGCAACAAAAGATGCAAAAAAGGTGCCCAGACGACCTTAATATCAGGTGTAGAATCTGTGCGTGGACCCCAGAAACAGATCTAATCATAGATCAGATAAGAATATCTGGAAGAAGTCCAAAAATTCTTCCTTCGGGCCAAAATCTGATGAGATTTGGATGAAAATCCAAAAATCTGGACGGCTGTGATGAAAACTATTTGATACAGAAAAATCACAATCGTCAGAGGAAGAAGTGGCTGGAAAATACCTCAAAAATTGATTGAAAAATCCAGAAAAGACACCAGAATTCTTAGAAAACCCAGTCGACCACTGCTGTAGTAGTTGTTTGATGATCCATGATGATCGCAAATGGTCCACAGTTGTAAGTGAGCGAAACAGAGACGTTTTGGCCGAAATCGTCCCTGTCGACAGTGGATCGATTTCCACGTGGGCCCAGCTTAGATGATCAGGGACTGGATCAGGTGTTGGGGATGGAAGAACAATGTTTTTCTGCAACCCATGGGAAAAATCCTATGCAAAACGGAGCAAGATCCACAAAGTTGAACGGCTGTGATGGAAACTGTCCGTCAAAACTGAAATATCACAAAATAGGTTGGAAACCCTACTTCTGATGATCCAAAAATCATGAAAAAATCTTCATAAATAAGAGAATAACAAGACGAATACTGTGGGCTGCTTCTGCTGTGATGATGTTGATGATCAAAAAGTGGGCCACGTCTGATCAGATGTGATCAGGGATGATCACAGACGATCAGATGGCAGGAATAGACTCGGAATGACTTCCAGAAGAAGAACAATATCCTAGGCAGAGATAAGAGAAGAAACGAAGCTTTAGAAATCTCTCAAAATGAAGAAGGAAGAAGATCTCCTAGATCTCAAGCTCTGATACCATGTCAGTTACAGGCAGATTGAAAGAATACTTAAACGAGAGAGAGAAAAGAGAATTCTGTGAAAATGTATTCTCATTCGATGATCCATCTTCTTGGATTTCTCTTCTTTATATAGACTTTACATTGCCTAAGTTTAGGCTACAAATCACTACAAATCATGGAATCAAGATCTAATTAGATCTCTAAGAATGGAAAGACATCCTAGTATATACGTAGTTATCTTCTGACTAGATCCCATATATACAAGTGGGCTGGGCCTATTATCATACAAGTGGGCTGAGTCTATTATCATACAAGTTTACACTTTAACAATGCGGATGGGAGTAAAAGGAGAGTTTAAAAAAAAATGGTGATGTGACTATTTTACTTCATTGCTTTTTAGATGGAAGAAGGAGAGAGGAGAGTAAACTTTTGATGCAGGCCCTAGGATTAGAGGTTGCGTGGGTGCCGAAGCACGTGTCCTCAGACACTTCAAACATGTCTCCACAGAGACTTCAACACGAGGATGCACCTCTCCGAGAGAAGAATACCCATGATAATTTTATTCCAATAATCAAGTCTGAGATTTTCATCTCTACAATGTGATATAAATAGGGAAACAAACTTGATGGTCAAGAAACCTAATCAACTAGGAAAGGATACTAAATTAGAAACTATCCTAATCATACTCCTTAAATAAAATTGGAAATTTAATAACAAGCAATTTAAAATAATTTCTAAGCTACTTTGTTGGGTCTCGGACTACCAAACTGATGCAAGCCCTAGGGTTAGGGCTTGCGTGAGTGCCAAAGCACGTGTCTGTAGACACTTCAAACACGTCTCTCCGTAAAGACTACAACATAAGGATGCACCTCTCCGAGAGAAGAAAGCACATGATAATTTTATTCCAATAATCAAGTTTTTGATTTTCATCTCTACAATGTAATATAAATACGGAAACAAACTTGATGACTAAGAAACCAAATCAACTAGGAAAGCAGACAAAATTAGAAACTATCCTAATCATACTCCTTAAATAAATTGGAAATTTAATAGCAAGCAATTTAAAATAATTTCTAAACTACTTTGTTGGGTCCCACACTTGGGTCATCCATTCTGCATCAACTTTGATATGACATAAAGTCTGCCTTCTACCCCACTTTTCCCCACTTTTTTTTTTACTCTCCCTAAGTGTAATAAATTGGGGAGAAGTAAAATTTTGCATTCTAGTGCCTTTAACTCCCTCCTCTTTCCTTGATTCATGATTTGACCCCCCTACTTTCTTTTTGCTCTCCCTCTCGTGTAAAGAAACAAGCCATTTTTAGGAGATAATAGCAAATTGCAAGTTCTCTGTTCATGTGCTCCCTTGTTTCCTATTCTACCGAAGGTGTTTTGGTGTACATGTTCTGTGCATATTTCAAAGAAAAATTTATATAAGTTGGATTCTAAGGTGGTAAAATGCATATTGTCAGATCCCCATTAGGCCATTACTAAAAAAGGATACAACTCTTACCTTCCTAGAAAGAATGGAAAAGTGTCTGTGAGGTAGGAAGTCAAGGAAAGATTCCTTCACTCATCCAATAGGTTGCAGTGAGTTGCACCATTGTTATATCCAATATAGGACGTCAGAGAATGTGATCAGATAGATCAAACGCTAGAAAAGAGAAATTCGTCAAAAATTCCACAGAAATAGCTTCAATTGTACTATCAATTTACCATGAAAAAGAGAAGACTAGACCATTGTTTCATCTGATCTGTTATAAGTGAAGGCCATGGATTCAAATCCATAGCCCGGTAGCTCTTCTCAAATGCATGCTGAGATTATGCTTGCCCTGCTACAATTAAAGTTATCCCTCAAAATCCTTTCAATAAATTTCCCATTTACCAATTTAGTAGGCTCAGATTGTAGCTCGTTTTGCTATAATTAAAGTTACCCCTTGGCTCCTAAAACTAACTAGAAGTCTTACTCAACATGCATACTACATGTTACAACTTAATTATCACTTCTCAGTAAAAGCTTTTGACCATAGTAGCTTATTTTATATTTTAATAAATGCATTTGACCTATGATTAAAAACCCACATTTCAAGCATTCTGGATAAATGTCTTCACTTTATATAAACAATATCAAAGAGAATGAATTATTAAGATAAATCATAAAAGAACTGTTTTAGAGTGAGGTTCATCTTTTACATATCACAGCTTGACAGTGGTGCAGCCTTCATATCATCTTTTCCACAGCTATAGCAATCATTCATTGTTACTTTCTTCACTTTCCACAAGCACCCAAACCAATATTTTGAATCAACAGTTTGGAGCAAAAATAATGAGAACAGAACGCCTAACGTGGTTTCCAACTCAGAATCAACAATTATTTACTGTATGGTTGCTTGATATTCATCTTTCTATTTTACATGATTTAGAATCTGCTGCACTCATAAGATATTTGTTCAAAAACCCGAGCTTAGCACGGGTACACCCATACAATATAAATTAAACAATCATACATCGAAAATCTAAAAACACTACATTGTAAATCAAACATTCATAAGTTTAAACATCCTTAGAACAATTAAACATTAATAAGCTTTTAGAAATGTCTCTTTGTATTTTTGTTCTTTTAATGGTAGTCCTTGTTACTGTTCAACAAAATTTGAAATGTAATTGACAATCAAGTTCAGAAAGAACATCACAATAAGGTCTTAATTGTTGACACCAAAAATGTCACTTTGCCTCTTCAAGATCCAAAGAGCTACATGAAGTCGCAACCTGCCATAAATAGGCAATGCTACTTCCAAAAATCAAATCTTGTCAGAATCAAACAAAAACCGCAAGATCCTTCAAGACAGCCAAAAGAGGAGTACACAAGAAGTTTCGAGCCATTTCAAAATCATTTGGCCTAACTTTGCTTCTCCGACAGCCGAAAAGGAGCTCTCGGCGGCGAAAGCATCGGAGACACCAAATCTTCGATCAGAGCCGATGGATGGTCTCAAAATACATCCAAAAGGCTCCACGTCAAGTTCCGAGTCAAACCGACAACGTTTGACCCTACATCAACCCTCAAACAGCTAAATCAAGCCTCTCGGCTGCGAGAACCACCGAGGCCATTACTCATCAGATAGAGCACATGGACGGCTTCAAAATGCTTATAAAGGGCTACATGTCAGATTTCAGGTCATTTCCACAACATTTGACCATAGTTTGACGCTCGGAAGCCAAATCAGGCCTCTCGGCGGCAAAGCTCTCCGGGACCATGGTTTCCAAGACAGAGCCTATGGATCATCTTAAAATGACTCCAATAGGTTTCCTGTCAAATTTCAAGTCAATCGGACATCGGTTGACCGCACATCAAACCGCGACATCTTCATCGCGACAAAAGCAAGTCTACTAGTGATAGGACCCCAAAACGGCTTCAAAACTCAAACAAAAGCTATGGTTGGTCTTATTTATTGCTCAGGAGGCTTCACACCGAATTTCAGGTCATTCCGACATCGTTTGACCCAGTTTCAGCTTCTGACGGAAAATCGGCAGCTCTGCGCGACAAAGTCTTCGGCTTTCTCAGGAAATTGGAAACTTTGCAAAATAAAATGCAAGGATTCTCATCAGGTTTCCTACAAAGAAATCAGGCCAATAAATGGTTAAAATGTCAAGAAAAAGTACAGGAGAAAAAAGAATCGAAAAACAGCAAAAACGGACACAAAACGGGACAAAAAGGGGGAAAACCCCCCAGGGTCGCCGGCGACCTTGGAGCCCGGGGTCGCCGGGAAGGCCCCGGAAATCCCGGTTTTCGCCGTTTTTTCGCGATTCGAAGCGCCCAGCCTCTGGTACTTTCCAAAATTCATGCTTTTGAGACACCAAGTCCTCTGACATCCGTCCAAAACACGGGTCAATCATCAAGAGTATCGAAAATAATATTGATCGCCACCCGGTCAACCAAAAAAAGTGTGCTTTCTACCCGACCGATCGAGAAATCGACAGGAAAGATGGCACCGACCCGCTGTTGGCAACAAACACCTGAAATTACATGGTCATCTGATGTCGATCTACATGCAGATCCATCGATGATCATCACCAGAAGAATCCCAAAAGACACGGCACGGCCCGCGACTCTTCAACTGCTCGGCGACCACTTAATGCGATTAATTGACTAGCTTTATTACAGTCATTAATTCATTTCTTTGGACGGCCCAATCAGAAGCAAGCATCCGGGAGTTACAAGTCAAGAGATTCATGGCATTTAACCCATGAAACTCCTCCCATCATGGCGATTAAATGCCCTCAATCTCCTCAGGTCAATCAGAAGCCAAGAAAAAGGAGTTACAAAATAAAGAATTCAATTCTGTAACTCCTCCCTTTATGTAGCTTTATGACAATCAAAGCTCATAAACCCTCCTAAATGGCTACCTAAAAGCCTATAAATAGGAGAGCTCTCCAAGAAGAAAGGATCATCAGAAAAAAAGCACAAACACACAGACAGACAGAAGCACAGAAATCCAGAGAAAGGAAAAAGAGAGAAAACTCTGCGGAAGTTCTACACCGGCCACCGCAACAAGGTGACAAAAGTCCCTTGGGGGGTACCCCCCCAAGGTCCTTGCCTTCTCCTCCTGCCTCCAATGGCTTAGATGTGGCTTTTCAGCCCGTCTACTCGGCTTTTTATTGGACATAGGACCTCCTTTTGGTCTTTGTCCTCTAAAAACCTGAGGTTATAGCCAAGCCAAGCGAATCAATAGCATCCTCTGTTCTCATCTGCATGGATGATGGCGAAGCCCACATATGGCTTGCGACCGTCAATCTAAACGAGTCCCCCACAATCTTCTGAGAAGTTAGATCCTCCTTTTCTTGCTTTTCATTGTAGTTTGTATTTTTTCAAAAGAGACAAAAATCACAACTCTTGTCTTTCATTATTGATAAGGATTGTAAATCGGCTATAAACGCCAAAATCGGCTATAAACGCCAAAAATCGGCTATAAATGCCAAAATCGGCTATAAATGCCAAAAAAATCGCCTTTCACGGCAAACCAAGAAAATGTCTCTTTTCTTAAATATATGTGCAATGGAAAACTTGAAAGAAGTTGATTTCCTTTTTACTTGCGAAGGTTGATCTCCGGATCACCACTTGCAATTCCAAGTAAAATAGAAAATCTGGCACACCCACACAAAAAAAGAAATGTTGATGCACGCCCCTGCCCCCTGGTTACGAAAGGGTCGGAACCAAACGGACTCCCACGTCCGCCGACCCTCGGTAGGAACCGAGCAGGAGCGCGGTCCATTATTAATTACTTAAGGGCTGATGCGCGGCGGGTTGGTATCAGAGCCGAATTCCGGTCGCCGGGAATAGTAGTTGTCCTTCTAGTAACTCTCTCTCTCTCTCTCTCTCTCTCTCTCTCTCTCTCTCTCCCTACCCAGAAACAAAAAATGCTACCCACAATCCCCGCCCTAAACCCAGAGCCCTTGTCCATCCACCCAACCACTTTGCCAAAAACCCTTAAACCCCAGTTACCTAACCCGAAATCATCTCAACCTATACGACAGCCCCGACCCTTCCCCATGACGAACCCCAAAGCTCAGCCAAAAAAACTCCAAACTGACCCAACCGAACTCCTCAAATCCACAGCCCATCTTCTGAAGCTGTCTATGAGAACTGAATCCCACGCCCAAAGGCCACGACCCCAGACAAACCGAGCTTGACCACTTCAATCTACGTTCCGCATCCCCAATTAGAAATAAAAGCATAGAAAGAAAGGAAGAGAACAAGAAGAAGTTTGCACTCTACGACGTACCTGGCACCTTCAAATCTCTAGCATCAGCATCTGCAGCAGCCCCACGGTCTTTCTCCCTTTTTTTCTCTCTCTTTTCAACTGTACAGAAGTATATAATCTCAATCCTAGGACCACGGTTTGCACAGGATGTTTTGGGTTGGAAACTTCACAACCACAACCACACTATTGGACTTTCGAGGGATAAATCCAGCCCAAAGGATCGGAAACTATGTGATCAGCAAAAAAAAAAAAAAAAGTGAAGACAGGCAAACCTGAGGACAACAAGTTATTGGTACGCCTGGTCTAGATCGGACAATTATAATATATTAAGCTAGGAGATTTTGGACCCAATTTTGACCGACGGTTATAATTTTGACTAGCGGTTATGTAATTACTAATGCAACTACTCACTCATTTTTCATTAAACCACTCATGTTTCGGTTGTTCCTATGAAACTATACCTTTTTCGATCGGTTATAATTTTGAGCGATGGTTATGTAACTATTAATGCAACTACCCACTCATTTTTCCATCAAACCACTCACATGTCAGTTGTTCCTGGTAACTATATCATTTTTTGCTCCAATTTCTCTATTTTTATTTTATCCAACTTATCTTTTGGAAAGAGGTAATTCTTTTTAATTTGTGATTATTTATTCTGTAGTGCAAGGAGATAGTAAAAGATTAAGCACAAAACTGTCGGCATAAATTAAGTTTGGATTTAAACAAATAAAGAACGTGCTTAGATTGAGTCTAATGTGACTGTGATTTTGCAATTTTAGATTCAGCCTTGATACTAATTTTAGAAACAAAACAAGATCACTAAATCTCAAATCTATCTAGAATTACATAATCAACGGTATAGATGATAGATCTATACCATATGTTTATTAATCTAAATGAACAACACACCTGATGCCATGGAATTGCGGTTTTGATCGTTGATCAAGCACTGGGATGTCCAAATTGGCCCAAGGTGGCTTTACCTCCGCTCCTTTTTAATGGCGATGAAACCTCATTAGTTTTTTTTTTAAGATGCTAGAGGTGGGACCTTAGGTAGCCTTTTATTGATAGCTTTTGAAACTTTGGGCAAGTGGACTTATCCTCAAATAACCAAAATCCAATAAAATGGGTAATTTATAAACAACTTTGGCTTGTTGGTACCATAGTTATCTAGTTCGGTTACCCGCCTCCGAATCCCATAGAGTTCAAAACAAATAAATTGTTATTCTTTTTTTTTTTTTTGGGTTATCGGAGGGTTTCCAACCCTTTGTGCTAGACTAAGCCTTGTTTGGCATGTCTACTCTTTTTCTGACAGACCATTCAAAATAGAGTCATTAAAAAAAGAGTCATAAAAAAAAAAGAGGCTAGAATAAAAAAACGTGTTTGGTAATGAACAAATATATTTTAAATAGACTGTTTGGTATGCCCTTTATTTGCCTCTTTTTAGAGGGTTTGCCTCTTTTAAGAGGGGTAGTTTATGTCATTATGTAAAAAAAGAACTTATACACATTTTCCACCTTCATATATTATTCAAGAACACATGCAACATAGGCCCTCAAGTTCACATTCATTATAGACTCATTCAAAAACACATCAATCATCTACACACATACTAGCATATCATAATCTCATCATTTGAAAAATACAACCATCCATTGAAGTATGGCATTTAAAATTGTAAACAATTTAAAAATTACAACATCGAACACCATTATACAACATCTCCATCATTCCATCATCACACTCTACCAGACACCATCTCTCAAACAAATTGAAAATCACACCATCACACACCAATGCATTCATCATCACAACCCACTCCTATGCCAAAACCCAAAATTCAATACCCTAAACAAAACCAAATTGAACCCCCAAATATCATCTCCTACAGCATGAATTCAACATACACTCTTAAAAAACCGACATTAGAACTGATAGGAATCAAAATACTACAACTATTCATCACCAGGCAATCAAAATACATGTAACATTCATCATCATCACTGAGACTTATTTCATCAGTTTGGGTGTGAGTCGATGAGCTTCACTAAGTTCGGAAAAAGTAAGTGGGATTTTTTTTCATGGGCTGATTATTTACCATTGCAGAGGACTACAATCCAAATGAACAAGAACTCTTTGATGGGGATTCCTCGACGGGTATCATTGATCTGATCAACCTAGCAACCAGGGCAGTTCTCGTAGTAGAGCTTCTTAAGCAAAGGTTCTGCAGCACCCGCCATACAAAAATTTGAATTTTCAGTTCTTGATTTCTGAAGACCCAAGTGCACTCTTTCCTTTTGGTAAAGTGAGAAACCAAACACCCTACCTCCTACAAAGCTGGCTGGAGATCCAAATCTCTCTCCTTTAATTATAGAGCCTTGAACATGAAATCTTTGACTTTTCATTGATTCAAGCCAAACAACTCAATAAGGAAACGTAAAATAAGATATCAATGAGAAGAACTCCAGTCCACGTGCTTAATCTATTAAAAACTCAAGGTATGGCAGGACCCCAAGATCGGCCAGTTTGTTGGAGTGCATCTTCGTTCGTCATTCGCACACGGGAGGGGTGCAACTTTTAGGAAGGATCCGTTTTTCAGAACAACTCCAATGTTGTTCGTGGTATGCGTTAGAGCCCCAAATATCACCTCTGTCACTGTCACCGTCGCCAATGGCGACATCCCCTCCCTCTCCAAGCTCCTATCTGCCCAATCATGGGTCTCCTCCAACATTTCCTCCCTGCCACCAAGATCGCCCAAATCGCCGTCGGAAACGAAAGCATGGCCACGACCGACAAGAACCTCATCACCCATGTTGTCCCGACCATGAAATCCCTCCAGTCCGCCCTTCGCCTCGCTGGAATCTCCACCGTTGCCGTCACCACCCCACATTCCCTCGATCGGCATCCTCTCCATCTCCGAGCCGCTATTGTTCTCTCCTTCCTCTTCTCCCTTCCGGTCTTTCGCAGTTCCTCTCTCAAAACGAATAGGGCTTCCATCCCCAGCGAATGATGCTTTTATTGGAAGGATTTTCATTGGCAATAAAAGACCGTCTGGGGGTATTTTTCTCTTAAAAAATGGCTCCGCCTCTACTTTCTCAAGAGATAATGCCTCTGATTTTCACATGCCCAGATTTGGAGTATTTCATTTTAAGAGGCTTTGCCTCTATTTCTCTAGAGTGTGCAGAGGCTAGAAGTCACTACCAAACATTTCTAATTTTAAAGCCTCTACCCGCTTTAGAAATATAGAGGATTAGAGGCAAAAACTAGAGATGCCAAACAGGGGCTAATCCCTCCTGGTCCAGAGGGAAGCTGGGGAGTAGTAAACTCCCCTGTAGTCCCAGTGTGGTGGTGCAGTTTTGAACCCACAACCTTCGGGTGCAAATCGTGATCCTAGGCTAACTGAGTTACCCCTTACAGTTAAATAGTTGTAGACACTTAATCGCTTAATTAAAAGTTCTGATAGTGGTACTTAAATTCAGTTTGCCGGTTCACATAGTCGTCGCAACTCACAATCTCTGGTGTGACATGATTCTAGGCCGGATTCCAGGTTTGATGCTCCTTTTTTTCTTCACACGACTCACATGCAGAAAATTCTCAATGAGAAAAATAGAAATTGAGCCTTGGAGAGGTTGAGCGAAGGAGATGAAAAGGTTGAACATTGGGGAAGGGGAAACGACAGTCAACATTGTTTCTCTCCTAATCTCGATTAGTCCAACTCTCCCACTTCTCTATACATTAAAGAAATCTATTTTCTCTTTCTTTTACACTCTCCCTTCTTTTCATGTTTCACTGCTAAATTTACCCTAATTAAAGCCATCAATTAAAGCAACTCTACATCGTCAATATAAATCCTAGCGATTCCAAGTTAAAAGGTGCTCAGTGGGGTCTATCTATTGAAATCCTAATCGTAAAAAATAATCATCTTCCACGTGTAGACGTTATATTTCAATTTTTTCGTTAATTTTAGTTTAATCCACCAATAGATTGACTTTCTGATGAAAAACGTGATAATAAATATGCATAAGATTTTGTTAATTACGTTTTTTCATAAACCAATCAATCCAATGATTGAAAAGAACTCCGATTGATATAAGATTTGAGGATACCCCATGTAATTATATGACAAGAATTTTAAATCGTTCAGATTTCAAAAGGTGAGTCCCACTGCGAGTTCCACTCTTTTGAGTAATGAGTTCTCTATCTTGACACAAAAAAAATGTTACTTATGCCTCTTCACACATCTCCAACGTCAAACAAGTCACATGAAGCTTCAACGAGCTTCATAAATGTGGTGTGGTTTTCAAAGCTCTCAAACCATTTTTGAGAAGTTCCAACGTCATTTCATGTGCAGCGATTCTTCTCATGATAGATCGTTTCAAAATACTTTTGAGAGGTTCCCTGTCAAATTTCAGGTCGATCGGATATCGTATGACCAAACTTCAAAGCGCAATATCTTTCTTGCAACAAAACTGATTCTACTGGCGACAGGACTTCTAACGGCTTCGGTTTTCGAGTTAAAGTATGTGCTTGGTCTCATTTTATGCCCAAGAAGCTCCACCTCAAATTCCATGCCATTCTGATATTATTTGAACTAGTTTTGGTTTCTGGTGACAAATAAGCACCTTCGCGCAACAAAGTCCTCAAATTCCCGCAAACTTGGAAGCTTTACTCCTCATTTTGCATGGCTTTCCATCAACTTTACTGCAAGAAAAGCACATCAAAAGGTGTCCAAATATATCAATAGAAACATGCCAAAAAGAAAAAAGTGAAAAAAGCGGCCGAAACGGGGACCAAATCTCCCTATGGTTGTGGGAGACCAAGGTGCATAGTAGCCAGTGACCATGGAAATTCGGGTCTGCCAGATTTCTACGAAAACCCATTTTTTTGGTCCTTTTTCCTCATTTTTTTGCCTTTTTGCCTATAAAACTTTTCCAAAATCTGACTTTTGAGGTATGATATCCGTAGACCTTCGTCAACATCATAATTCTTTGTCAAAGTCATGGATTCATCATCGAACATTTCAAAGTCATCATTCAACCAACCAAGAAAGCACACTTTCTGCTCAACAAATTGAGAAATCAAAGGACATGTAACATTGGCCTCACCGACGACAATCAACGTCTGAAATTGTAAGATGATCTGACATCAAATGATGCATGAAAATCACCCGTGACCAAGGCTCACTACGTGTATGTCATGCAAGTAATTTCAAAGGTTGCAAGACGGGCCATGACTTTTCAATTTTCATCACATGCTTTGGCAGCTACTTAATGCAGTTAATGACCCATTATCTTACAATGACCCAATCAAAATGCAAGAAAGAGGAGTTACAAATGAAGTACAATCATGACATTAAAAGCATGTAACTCCCTCTATCATGGTGCATTAATGCAATTAATAGCCCACTACCTTGCAACAACCAATCAGAATGCAAGAAAAAGGAGTTACAAAATCATGACATTAAAATGAGTAACTGTCATGGAGTGTTAATACATTCAAGGCCCCATAACCTTTCATACACCCCACCAAAAGCCTATAAAAGGGGGTCGCTTATTCCATTCCAAGCCATGAAACATTGCACTAAAGAATTACATACGTTGCACACAAGTTCTCTCGCAACATTCTCTTCTTCGTTGAAGAAGTCTGACAACAAGCACCACCATAAGGTGATTGAATACCTTTAGGGGGGCACCCCCAAGGCCATTTCCATCTCTCCGTGGCTTAGACGCAGATTTTTAGTCCGTCTACTGGAATTTTAATTGAATACAGGATCCCCCTTCGATCCTTATTCTCTAAAAAATCGAGGTTCAAGCCTCGCCAAAGAATTAAAAGCATCCATGTTATCATCAGAGGAACGTTGGAGGAGCTCATACATGGCTTGCATCCGCCAATCCAAACGTGTCCCCGTAATTACCTCTAAAGTCAAATTTATATTTCTTACTTCTTGTTGTATTTGTGTTTTAAACGAGATAAAAATAATAAGTCTTATATTTTTCGATGAGAGTTGCAAAATCGCCTTTCAAGGCATCAAATTCGCCTTCCACAACAAACACAAAATCTCCTTCCACGGCAAAAACACCACCTTACATGGCAAACAAAAAATGAAATTTATCTTTCATGGCATCTAAAAATAAAATTATGTATCTTTTAGCACATGTGCAATGAAAAGTTAGAAAATCTTTTATTTCCTTTTTACATGAAAAAGTTAGTCTTACGATCATTTCTTTTATTTTTCAAGTAGAATAGAAAATTTAGCATATCCTTAAACAAACGAAAAGAGAGCCCAACTGTCATTTCGCTTCGGGTTACGAAACGGTTGGATCCACGGATCTTCGTGTCCGCCGAGTCCGGTAGTTCCTGAATGAGCAACAAACACTCTTAAGTTACATTGCATAGCTCATTGCATTATCTTGAATTTGCGCTTACGCCTCGATTTTATGGTTTGTCCTGTCCTGCTATATTAGCACCTGGTTGTGAGAAAAGAAAGCCCCCAAATCAACATGAAGATGTTATAAAGGGAGTGATGGATGTTAATATGCACTTAATACATTCAATAAATTATTTTACAATTTGATATTTTTACAAGATAATTAAGTTAAGCAAAAATTGCTAAATACGTAATTTTTCATTCCAAAGACGGTGTTTATGGACTTCCTGCAACAAAGGTGGATACGATTGTTATGTCACTAATAAAATGATGGTCAACTTATGGATGTAAGGCACCGGAGCTAGTAGACATACCTATAAAAGTTCTTACACAATCTGTAAGCTCGTCATCTACAAAGAAGAACTGGAGTACATACTCATTTACCCATAATGTTAAAAGAAATAGGCTTAAAACTAAACGTGCAAATAAACTTGTCTTTATTCATTCAAATTTTCGTCTTTTATAACGCATGAAGGAGGGCTATAACAATGGACCATTTGAAAAATGGGACATTAATCCTGAGCCAGGTGTTATTGATAATTCAAGTGCACGTTTAGAAGACCTAAAGTGGAAATCACGAGATGATGATAAGGAGCTTCAACTTCAAAATCGTAGTGAGAGTAGAGTGGAATCCCAACCAAGTCACATATCTAATGTTGCAGCTGCTCAGTCCTTTTTACCATCGTGTCAATAAATCAGACAAAGAAGCATTTCATCCTACGGACGCAGTTTGTCATCTTCTTGTGACAAAGGAAAAGAGCAATGGGAATGAAGATTTTTATTTCATATAGTTTTTTTTTTCTTTTTCTGTTTTGGTGTTTTTCATTTTATATCTTTTTCACTTGAAGTCTTGAATTTAATTTATTTTTTTACAGATAGTTAAATGATTGAAGTTTATTGATTCATAATATAAATAAGGGATTTTACCAAATAATTAAGCATATAGTACAATTAGACTGTTTTATGAAAAAACACAGTGAAACTTCAAATTAGTTGTTCGTACATCTTTTTTGACGAAAATACCCAAGTTGACTATATCGCCAACTCAATTGATGATATCATCATCCTAATTGACAATATCGTCAACTACCTGTATTTAAGCCCATGAATTTTCTTCATTTTCTTTGTGAAGCACTCTGCTTTCTTTTGTCCCTTTCTTCATTTTGTGGGTTGCCTGCTTCCATTTCTCATAGATTTTTCTTAAATCTAGTTTGTGGAATTAATCTTCAATAACATGTATTTTTATTTTCTTATTTTGTAACCTTTTGTGGTTTCCTCTCATTCTTTACTAGCAAACGGTGCCTGAGCTAATCACATGCAAATAGGAGAAAGAAATTTAATTTCTTAGTTTGAAAAGCTTGATTGAATTATAACGATCTAGAGTTTTTATTACTCAATTGATTATCCACAACTCGCAAAATTTATTTGACAAAATTAGCAAAAAAAGAAAAAAGAAAAGAAAAGGTGCAGTCCAATTAAACCTAATAAACCTTAATGTTTCATTTAAGTTAGTAGAACTTATACCGTATCTTTTTCATAATCGGTCTCCTTCAGTTAGTTTTGCTTTTCTTCGTAGTTGAAGAGCACACTGTAGCACATAGCAATCATAGACAATCTTCGCACGATAGTATGGCATGTTCTCTTATGTGAATAGCATAGGACTCTTGTGTAAAATGTGATCAACGTATGCCAACACAAATAAGCCGCAATCTTCGCTGCAATCATTTGCAAATTTGTCACAGTCTAGATGAAAGCATGATCATCTTGACCAACATTGAGTTGGATTTAGATGGAAAATCTAGCAGATAAAATTATGTGAGAAACTTCTACCAGTGACTTGCTTAGATGGAGGCATGATCATCTTAACTAGCATTAAATTTAATCAAGCGCAATTCTTTTCCACACTTTTTATACCAAACCCAAACCATCATTAAAAGAAAAAAGAAAGAGATTTTCTTTTTTTGTGAGATCTCAACCATCTAAACGAGCCCAGGTAAAATACGAGAACCTTGCGGTCCCGTCCAATACATTCATGATCACCACAAGGCAAAGAACTTATAGAATGGATGGTTAATGTCTTACATACAAGACTATGAAAGTTAGAAGTAACCAAAATGAGAGGGAGATTGAAGAAAGGACGTTTAAGTTGGAAGACTGGAGATATGCAAGTCGTTTTGAGAGACGAAATGAGGATTTGTCCGTTGTCATGATCAAATGACATATGTGGCTTATTCTTTGTCTTCTACTGGGGAGGGAAGTGGAGCGAACGCATACACTTGCAGACGACTAGATTTGAGGCCTCAGTCACAATCGAGAGTTTGGATGGGCTTAAGTATAGGCAATTGATGATATCGTTAACTTGGATATTTTTATCAAAAAAGATGTACAAACAACTAATTCGAAGTTTCAGTGTGTTTTTTTTCATAAAACAGTCTAATTGTAATATATACTTAATTATTTGGTAAAATTTCCATATAAATAAGAAATTATACATTGTCTTTAAACATTTTTTTTTTTTTTTTGAAGAGTAAGTTAGTTCTTCAATAGATCAAAAAATAAAATACAGAAAAGGAAGTCTACCCTCCAAATAGGAGGGAAGAAGCTTCGAAAGGGGCATACCCCTTTTTAACAAAACAAAATAAAACTACACTAAGTCAAGCCCACAACCCGGGCATAGGTAGAAAATAAATGAGATAGTGCATCACTATTTATATGGGTTGAGGTTACAATATTTCTACTAAGAAACTTACTGAAGCGGGTAGAATGAGAATGTAACTGCGAAAACTGAACCCTGTCAAAACTTTGAACAACCGAATGGAGTTGACGCACCTGAAAGCGCACATTCCAATCCGATTTGGAAGGCTGGAGCAGAATCTTATTTAAAGAAGAATCAGCCTCAATAGTGAGGTGACCCATATGACTTGGAACAAGTTGCAGAATATGGAGAACACCTGAATAGAAATCAAAATTTGGCTCAAGTTGTGCAGTGATTGGGATGTTGATATCTTGCCACAAAATACCAACCACCAGCTGTCCAATACTAGTAATGGACAGTCTCCATCCTTGATACATTGTCTTTAAACATTTATTTGCTCATAGTTATTATGAAATGTCATTATTTATCTATTTATTAAGTTTTTAATTTCTAAAAAGCTCTTTATGTATATAAGCGAATTTAAACTCGAATAAGTCAAAACTATAAATCAGACAACTATGGTTGAGACCACTTAAAATTGATCCAACACAAAACACTTCTCTTCCCTCTTATCCCTCTAACCAAACAGCACTCCACAAGCCATAACCAAACTCCTCCTCCCTCGCGACCTCACTTATCAACACACCAAAACGAGGAATGACCGGGCGTGTGGTTTTTTTTTTTTTTTTTTGTGTCCTGATTTGAAAAGTCCTAAAAAGTCAGGGTCCATTTTGGAAATTTCTCTTTTATTCTCGTTCCCTCAAAACGCTAAAAAGAGAGTTATAGCATAGGTCGAAACTCCGACGGTACCCACAAAAAGTTCATCCATCTTCGTCTGCTGCCGTGTTCTTCTTCCACCACCACAACGCCACCTTATCCACACTCCACACTATAAAAAAAAATGGCCACAGTTCTTCTTCTTCTTCTTCTTCTTCATACCTTTTCCCGCCAAGATCCTCTCCCTCTCTAAACCCATGGATGCCATCGCCTTCCTCAAAATCACTGGACATTCTACCGTCGCCTTTTCCATAGAATCATCGAAAATGGCAATGAAAACGCATTCTTACATGGTAATCTTCTTCTTATGCATTAGGGTTTTGATTAAGGTGCGGTTTTGAACAATCCTTGTGATTTTTATTTTAGTACTTGGCATTGGCTAGAGTAGGCTAGAGCTTGAGCTTGGCTTGTGTGCCAGTCAAGCTGAGTTAAGCTCAATCGAGGCCATGATTAGCTTGGTTCGGTTTGCACTTAGATTATTTAAGGCTTGGCTTGAGCTGAAGCTCAAAGTCGGATTGATGAGTATATGATGGTAGTAATAAGAACTATGTATTATTCATACTTCCATGTAAATGAGATAATGTGATATGGTAGTATAAGACAAATAGACAATGCTACAAATATTAGTGATATTGCCTGGAATGGTGATTTCCTGATTTTGCTCCGATACATTCAGATTACTGCCAAAAGAACAGTATCATGAGGAAATCATGGTTATTGCAATGCAGAATGGAAAAATCGGGGAAAATCTGTATCTAATATTTGTTTTTTTTTTTTTTTAAATTTTTAATGTTTTAATTGTTTAGATTAGATTTTTTGGCGAAAATTTTCTGGTATGTAATTACATCCCAAGAAGAACGCCAATTTGATAATGTTCAGATGCTTATTGAGATAATTTCTCCACAGATGGTATTTGTGATGATGCCATCAACCTACTTAATGCAATCCTTCTTTATCCAGGCTTGATATTGGCGTAAAAACTGGCGAAGTTTTACTATATGTATTACACACACACACACACTTACAACCATTAAAATACACGCGCGCTCGTGCGCGCACATACTTGCATGAAACAAGGTGAACTTGAGCCACACTTAACCCTAGCTTGATTCAAGCTTGAGCCTAAGGCAATCCAAAGTTGAGCTGGGCCAAGGTTCTATCAGCTGAATTGAGCTTGCTAAACTCAGCTCATTTTTGCCTTAGCTATTAGTGCTGGCATGTTCATGGCCATCCAGTTGCAATTCAAAATGCGTATTTGTATTTTGGATGTTGATTTCTGCCAATTATTGCAGTATTAAATATCCAGTTCCAGAGAAACTGCAAATTTTGAGCATTGATTTCAGCTGAATACTGCACTATCAGGGAGAAGGCCAAACTAGCTAGAGGACAGAACTGGTTCTGCACACCCCCCCCCCCCCCCCCCCCCCCCCCCCCCCCCCCCCCCCCCCCCCCCCCCCCTCTTTAAAGAAAAAAAAAAGGAGTGTAGTACTCTTATGTAAGTCCAGGACTGTCCAAATGTAGGATTTTCGATTATGTAGTGCATGGAACATATCTTGGTTATCTTCCAAATGTTCCCAAGCTAAGTTTGATATGAATTTTGTAAGTTACTAGTGAGAACCTCATTCAATATGAGGGCTGACAAATAGGAAAAAAACTGGATGATAAAATTAAAAATGGAAGAAAGACAATGGAAAAGGGTCTACGAAACAATAGAGAGAAAGAGTCATAAGATTTAATCAAGAGTAAGAAGGTTTCAAGATATAAGAGGAAAATATCAAAAAGAAAGAGGCAAAGAAATTACTAATGAAAAAATAAACAAAAAGGATAAACTATAAAAATTGTTTTGATAGTCAATTCCTAAATCTTAATTAAATTAGAAGCCGGCTATAAAAATTTGACATATGTTTATTTTAAGCAACATATAAAAAGCTAAGATGGGATAGATTGAGCAGTGTTACAAAGTCAAAGATGGGATAAGGCTCCAGTCACAATGTTGCAAAAACCTAAAAAGGACAATCTTCAAAACTCCGGGTATCCGTGAAGTGTCAAAACTCAATCCTCAACGGTTCTTATAGAAGGAGACTGATATTGCACAATTAGTGGGCAAGTCAATCTTCAAATCCTCCTTGGAACCTTATTCATATCATTGAAGAGGTGGTCCACCTTTCACGGGAGTTGAATGTATCTTTTCACCACATTAAAAGATCGGCCAACCAGGAAGCAGATAAACTCGCCAAAGAGGGAGTTCTCAAAACTGCCTTGACTGTATTCATTTAATTGCTTGTGTTTTAATTCTTGGGAGGGTGCTCCAGGTTTTGGTTTCGGGTTGTGCCCGTCTTTTTGGGGTTCCTTTTTGTCTTTTTCCGCTCTCCCCTTTGTAGCGGGGTTTTTTGAGTCATTATCTTTCTCTTATATTGTACAGTTCTTTGAGCAATACAATACATTGTCACCATTTAGAAAAAAAAACCCAATGTATGTACTTAAGAGGGAGTAGCCATGTACACCAGTTTTGATTAGCACGTGAACTAGATTGGGTGCATAATTTGAACTCTAAAAACAAAGTGACTATCAAGATGAATGGGAATAGAGAAGAGGGATGCATTTTTCAGTGGTAAGGAATCATGTTGCTAAAGGCTATGTGGGACCTAGCTGTGGAGAGGTTTGAGAAGAAGATAGCTATATGGAAGAGGAAGCATTTGTTATTAGGTGATTGAAGTATTTTGATAAAATTGACACTGGGCCTTTTTTTGATTTAGTACCTTTCAATGTTAAAAATCTATGCAGTAGTGGCAAATAAGTTGGAAGGGATTTAAAGAGATTTTCTATGGGAGTGTAAAAAGGAGGAAGTTATTTAGCGTAAAGGGAAAGATGACTTGGTTTGGGAAAGATATGAGAAAGGAATGGAACTCTTTCCAGTAAGTGGTTGTGGTGGTTTGGGATATGTCATTGAACGACATGCGGCGGGCTGGAGTTAGGTATCAGGTATATTTATTAGGAACAATTTGAGTCAATTTCAAAAGTGGGTGATACATTTTATGCTGGGAATAAATCTAGGATAAGATTTATAAATGGGTTAGCTGTTAGGGTGTTACCTTCTTGTTGTAATTTTTTTATTATATATATTAGTGTTTTTTTTTTTTTTTTTTTTTTTTTTTGAGGAATTTACCTCATGGGACCCCGCAGGACCTCGTACCACTTTTGAGGTCCCAAAAACACCGTATGTATGGATAAGGTCCTCAAGGTACGTTTTTATATATATATTTTTGTCGTTTAGTGAATGGTCGATATCAACCATTCTACGGGAACCCAAATAAAAATTGGGTTTTTTCAGGATAGAGGGGAGGAGGAGGAGGAGGAGGAGGGAGGAGAGGGGAAGGGAGAGGTAGGATCACGCGAATCAGCACATGCATGTAAAACACGCATGATACTAACACCAGTGGGTTTCACCCCCTCGATCTTATCACTGCTGCTCAGCTTATTGTCGCCATCCTCAAAGCAGACTATAGGAAAAAAGCATTTCTCCGCTTCATCTATATAACCCACAGATTGCTGCTCCCCAGTTTTCAGATCAGTCATGACCATATGAACGAAACCCTAGAAATCAATAAAAAGCCCTAGACATCTAAAGGTATTTACAGATCTTCCTCCTTCTCCGAAGTGTATAACATCATAAAAGCCCTGTAACAACAGTTCGTGCAGATCATCATCAAACCCTAACACTAACAGATGAAAAATTAAAAGTCGATTGCCTTTTCCTCCGATCTGATTTTTCTCATGTAAATGGCGATCCTCCCTCCTCCTCCAACGAAGACGACCCATGCTTGCCGCCCTCCACTCCTTCGTATCCTATCCCTGCATCCCCTGGCCGCACAATTGCACAGCTTGGACCACTTCCTGTATGATGTATAGCCTCTTAGTTGTTTTCTTAGTCATTTTCACCAAAAAAAATAGTAGACTATTTTTTTTTTTTACTCATTTGTTGTGGTTTTGCATGAAGGATCTGGCTTCATTTTCCTTTTCTGTGTTGTGAAATTGAGTGGGTATTTGTAGAGAGACCTTAGAGGATAATGTCATTTGTTGGAGTTCATGATCTTTCTAGAGGAAGGGGCAACTGGTGTGAGAAATGGTTTCAGGGACAATGTTGAGGTCTCTTTGGAAAGAAAGAGAAGACGAGATTTTGGGTGTATGTAGAGAGGCCTTAGAGCATAATGCACTCATATGTTGGATTTCAAGATCTTTCTAGTGGAGGTGGCAACTGGTGTGAGAAATGGTTTCAGTTTCAATGCTGGGGTCTCTTTGGAAGGAAAGAGATGAACAGAAATTTAGGGGCAAAAAAAAAAAAAAAAATGTTAAGTGGATGAAATATTTGAGATTACAAGGGTGTTGTTGGGGATATGGGTTATTAGTAAGGAAAGAATTCAGAGATTTCAAAATATTGTATTTCATAGGCAAATGGTGAGCTTGTTCTTCGATGTGAAGAAAGGAAAAGCTAAAATGAGAAGTGGCTGCAACCTAACAGCCCCTCCCCTCGGATATGTGAAGTTAATTGGATGTAGTTGTATGAGGAAAATCCAGGCTATAACAGGCATCAGATATGGGGATGATGCAATTGCAATTTCTTGGCCTTAAAATTTACAAATAAGCCATACCTTTAGAAAAGGAAACTGAACCATCTATATCATGATTCATTTTTGGCGAAATCGAGCAACCGCTTCCACCAGTGTCGGTTTCTTATATTCACGTACATAGGAGTGATATTGAAGATGACAATTAATTGGAAAAAGAAGAGGTTGATCAGGAAAACCTATCTATAAAGTTTTTATTTATTTATTTATTTATTTATTTATAATTTAAAATTTTCCATGGGTGGATAGGTGGATTTTTTTTTCACATGTTTATGTTATAGTAAATTGCTCCTATCCCTTACAGTACTTTAATGTTCTTTTGTTTTGATAGTAGGATATTTGGTAAAAGAAAGAAAACTTAACAACCAAAAAGGGGAAAAAACTTAACTTATGAACCAACGAGTGGTAGCTCAGTTGGCCAAGGACTTTGTGCCTCGAGAAGTGGAGTCGTTGGTCACCTCCCTAGTTTTACCCGGTGCATGTGGATAGGAGGGTTTGCATGTGCCCCTAGGGATTAGTTCTCTGCTGTCCAGAATCGAGCGTCCCTCAGGCTCAGGGCCTTTGGCCCTGGGTTGGGTGGGAGATACCCTGGGTTATGGAAAAAAAAAAAAAGACTTAACTTATGTTGAATGAAATAGAGAGAATTCACTCTCAAATTGAACAAACTGTAGTAAAGTTCAGAGAAAGGTAGAAAGAAAAGGAAACAAAGTGTTAAAGGCGATTCAGGAGATTAAAATAAGCAAAAGTCTGATTCAACAAACAATAAGAAAGTTCTGTAGAACTAAAAGGAAGAGATTTGAAGGGAAAAAAAAAAAAAAACAAAAAGAAAAGAAGAAATAAACTAGAAACAGCCCATTTAAGATACAAATGTTGGAAATAAAAAATAAAAATAAAACGTCAAATCCTAAAAAGTAAAAAAATGTAGGAAATGGATTCCATATATTAAATCTTGACGGAAAGGTATCTAAATTCTAAAGAAATGGAATAAAAAAGAAGCAGCAATAAAAAGAAATCAAACTTTGATACTGTTTGGTGTTCTTGTCATAGGTATTGTGCAGATGGGGTCATGTTCTGCTAAGAGGTACCTCTCACACAATCCGTGAGAGGTAAAACTTTGAGTTCCCTATGTGTTCCACTTGGATGCATGCTAATCATGGGAAGGTACTGTGATGGAAAGGTCTCATTAAGTATATGATTTTGCATAAAAATCATCTGAATCAGATCATCACAACCATTGATTAGGGGCTTAAAGTTTAACTATTTCTTAAGTTACATATTTTAGGACATTTAATGCAATGGTTAGTATAATTCAGATAAGTGTCAAAATAAGGTGATTGTTAATTCGAGGGGGGGGGGGGGGGATGTTTGATTAGTCATAGGGGGTCCCATGTGCAAAAAAGTTACCTCTCATAGATCTCATGAGAGGTACCTCTTAGCAAAAAAGTTACCTAAAGATGCATCTAGGGCGAGCCAGGAAGGTATGACCAAGCCCAAATTTGGATGAATAGAGCATTAGGGTTTGTATCAGTTTTCTGAGATCCCACCTGTTTGGGCTTGCCTGTCTTGTTTGTTAACTTGCTTGTCTCCTAGGAGGCTTGGACTGCACTAAGTCCCACATCGGAAATATTCATGTATTGACCCTGGGCATGTAAGTGGCCTAACCTTAACTCCACAAGAGGCCTTTTAAAACCGTGCGGCAAGATTGTGTTGAAATCCTATGAGCCAAAGCGGACAATATCATGTGGACAGTGGGCCCGGGTTGTTACAGTTTTGTATCAAAATCCTGATCCTCAATAACAAGAACATAAAACCAAAAACAGAAACTCATTTCTACAAGAAGAGGAGAGGGAGGGGGAGGGGGGGGATAAGAGTAGGGGTGTTTTCTGTTGCTCGCTATACCACGGATCAGTGTATTTTAGATATCGGAATCAGCCTGATTTTGGCTGGCCCTAGAATAACAGGCCTGTAAATACGGAGCCCAAAATTGGACTTTTATGCAGGCCAGGCCACGGGGGCGCAGGCTTGCCTGTCCCAGGTTGCACCCTGTACCCAAATGTCTTTTGGCTTGGAGTTGGATAGCCTTGGTGATATTGGAAAACATCTGAAAAGGATGAATTTATCAGACATTTTTTTTTTCATTTACAACTGGATAATACTAACTTCTGCCTCAAGTAGATACCAAAGAACTTCTAGTGAGGAGACATGAATGAAATAATCTAGATGGAGATGGGTGACGTGCATCTCATTCATAGCACCTGGAAGCTAGATTTACTACTTTTGGAATTAATGCTAATTTTCTTTCGGTATTAATGTGATTTTCCTGTGTATGTTCAGGTATTGTCACAGAGGGCATGCTTATCTTTTAGAAAATCAACTGCTGTCAGACCATTTTGTTTTAGTAGGGGATTGTTGGGTAAAGCCTTTTTCTTTTCATCCACAACTTCTTATTCTACAAATAATGAAGATCATAGCTCTGCCTCAAAGCGAAGAGGTCGTGGACCGGTTATGGCTGCTAAAAAAGCATCAGAAGGTATGTGATGGAGTACTTAGATAAGCACAAAAACATCACCCTGAACAAGCATATGGTACTTTGGGATTTTATGTGTTCTGGTTTTGGCATCTATCCATTTGTCTGAAGTAATTTGATTAATACTTTGGAGAAAAAATTAAATTTTCTCTATTTCTTATGTTGGGTTGCACTGCTCAACGTGTTCAGGTAGAAAGCAAGAAGATGGAAGGTATAAACACACGGTTGATTTGCCTAAGACAACCTTTGGCATGAGAGCGAATTCTGTTGTAAGGGAGCCAGAGATCCAAAAACTATGGGATGACAATGAGGTGTTGAAGAAGGTGGTTGACAATAACAATGGGGTAGGTTGCCTTGCTGACTCTCTGTTTTTCCTTGCAGTAGCTGACTTGATGTATATTGCTTGACGTTGAATTGCCTCGGCAGGAAAGCTTTATTCTTCATGATGGTCCACCATATGCTAATGGCAATCTACATATAGGGCATGCTTTGAATAAGATTCTGAAGGATATCATTAATCGTTATAAGGTAGTTTTTCTGACCCCCAAAGTTTTCTTTTAAGGCCCATCTGTAAGCAAAAAAATATTGACTATTTTAGCTTCATCTCAAAATTTGCTTTAATTAAGATTTCTAAGGATATTGCTGATCATTAATGGTTCATTTAAGTAACGGAATCAAGGGTAACGATTCTTTCATTTCGTGGAACTACAAAGTTATTGAGTGAAACTGCCTAAAATGGCAAACGAAAGAAAATGCAGGTTAGTCTACCCCAAATGTTATCTCGAATCACGTCTCTTTCTTGTAAGACTGAGGATGGTAAATTAATTAATAAATAAAAAAAAATCAAAACGCACCATCTCTGTAAGAGGTTAAATGCCTCTTTTTCTCCTGAAGTTGTTGGAAAGTGATGCAGCAGCAATACTATATCATTGCAACAAGACTCGTGGGCCACATATGGGACCCATGAAATTCTAATTTTAATTAGTTTTATTTTAGTAAGAGTATAATTAGGATTAGTTTCTAATTATTATTTGGTTTCCTAGTTTGGTTGTTTTCTTAGGCCTTAAGTATCTTTTCCTATAAATATTACATTGTAGAGATTGATAATCAGATAGAGAGAATTGAATTAAGAAAAGATTTATCGTTGAAGACTGTTTTTTCCTCGTGTGATTGTTCCCTGGGAACCCTAATTGTGCCCTAGCACTTGCATCCTAACCCTAGGACTGCATCAATTGGTATCAGAGCCGAACGATCACTCCATCGATCGATCGGCGTGTTACCCTTATCATCCATCCATCCATCCCCGTCATCGTCTCAGCTCCCTGCCGTTGCCGTCCGCTCGCCGCTGTCGCCAGCTGTCTCCGGAACTCCAAGGCACTACTCCATCTCCAGCGCCAGAGTTTTGTTATCTTCTCTGTCTTTGTTGGAGCAGTAAGCAAAAGGGAAGAGAAACCCTTTTTTTTCATTCGTGCAGCAAACCCAAAGACCCTCTGTGCACGTGCCACAAGGACTTAAGTGTTGGGTCTGAGTTTTCGTTCGGACCAGATCAAGTGGATCCGACCCATTGACGAGGTCTAGAACACGCGCAGAACACAAGCATAACATCACAGGAGTAGTCACACAAGAGGCCCAGTACCATCAGTAGAACTCAGTCAGCAGCTGATTTGACCAATATCAACCGTTGGATCTTGTTTTTGCACTATTACAGCCATCCGCGGTCCGATTTCCGAGCCGTTTTCACCAGCGTGATCGTGGAGTGCAGATCTACACATCAGGTCAGTCAAAACTTTTACATTTGCATTAAACCAAAATGCCTCCTAAGAAACTGATTGACGCGGAGTCTTCCTCTCACAATGATGATGATTTGAGGGGAACCGTTGCGCAATTATCGGTAACTGTTAATCAATTATCTGCAACGATGGTTCAAATGCAAGTTCAAATGCAAGCGACTCTGGAGAGGATTGAAACCCGGTTAACCAATTTGGAAATTAATCGGCGTGATGATAATCATCGCGATGATGGAGGACCTCATCGAAATCAACGAGATCCACATGTAGTCAATGTTGATCGTGATTTGGGTATTAAACTTGTGGTTCCCGAATATGATGGGAAATTGAACCCAGATGAATTCTTGGATTGGTTAGTGTGTGTTGAAAATATTTTTGCACATAAACCAATGACGGATGCTCATAAGATTACACTGGTGGCAACTCGATTTCGCAATTATGCTGCAATATGGTGGGCCGAGTTGCAAAAGAAGCGAAGATACCAACAAATTGACCCTGTTGACACGTGGGCCGAGATGAAAAATTTGTTAAAGCAAAAATTCTTGCCTGTCAATTACTCCAGAGATCTGCGTTCACGTTTTCAATACTTGAAACAAGGATCTAAGACAGTTGTTGAGTATTCTGAGGAGTTTATGACCATGCAAGCTCGTTGTGGTTTGACTGAAGATGAGGATGTATTAGTTGACAGATACTTTAATGGGCTGACACTTGACATACAAGATATCCTCACATTTCAGCATTTTGAGAATGTTGATGAGATCGTTCAGCATGCTATCAAAGCCGAAGGAATTGCACATCATCAAGCCAGAAAACTTAATGCCTCTAAATGGGTTATGCAGAAGAATTCTTCACTTACAGGTTCTAAACTGAGTGATTCATCGGAGAAAGATTTCACCAAACCCGAAGGTCAAAATAGGGTCACCTGCTTTAATTGTCACCAACAAGGACATCGTGCAAGGGAATGTCCCAAACGTATCCACTTGATTGAAAATGAGCGTGACGAGAAGGATGCCCCAGATGATCCTAAAGAAACAGAGGTTGCAGCTGAGACAGAAGAATTAGAGATTTACACTGCAGTTGACGGTGAATCTCTCATGGTCATCACCGATGCTCCATCAACTACTGCGACGAAGTGGTTGCGAGAAAATATTTTCCGCTCCAAAGGAACAGTCAATGCTCAGGAATGCACGGTAGTCATTGATGGCGGCAGTTGTCAGAATATTATATCCCAAGCTTTTGTGGATCGCTTACAGCTGAAAGTTCGGAAGCATCATCGTCCTTATTTTGCTAGATGGTTAATGACAGGTGATGAAGTGCAAGTCCGATATGCATGTCCAGTTACCTTTTCCATTGGTACAGATTATACAGATACAGTTTGGTGTAATGTGGTACCCATGGATAGTTGTGATATCTTATTGGGTTGTCCGTGGATGTATGACAAGAATGGAACTAATGGCATGCGCGACAACACATACACATTCATACATGGTGAAAAGCAAGTCACACTCCGTCCTATGAAACCGACACCACCGAAGCCAGGGTCAAGTTCTCGTCTCACCAAGGATGCGCTTCACGTGCACACTATCTACAGAAGTAACATCAAGAAGAAGAGCCGAGTTCGAGGTCGAACTCTTTTCCAACCTGGGGAGAATGATGCAGCAGCAATACTATATCATTGCAACAAGACTCGTGGGCCACATATGGGACCCATGAAATTCTAATTTTAATTAGTTTTATTTTAGTAAGAGTATAATTAGGATTAGTTTCTAATTATTATTTGGTTTCCTAGTTTGGTTGTTTTCTTAGGCCTTAAGTATCTTTTCCTATAAATATTACATTGTAGAGATTGATAATCAGATAGAGAGAATTGAATTAAGAAAAGATTTATCGTTGAAGACTGTTTCTTCCTCGTGTGATTGTTCCCTGGGAACCCTAATTGTGCCCTAGCACTTGCATCCTAACCCTAGGACTGCATCAGAAAGGTTTTACACAAGTATCTGCTGTGGTAGATCCTTGAATTAGATGAAGCTCATGAGCAAGATCAGCTCTTATCTGATCCACCACCACTTGATAAGACTTTGGTCTTTATATTTGAAGTTTTCAACTTGAGAATTTAAGTGATCCAGGACCATGAAAGCTAGCCTAATATGATGAATTTGAGATCAAGTAACAATTGGCACTCACCAATCAAATTATAGAATAATGCTCATTCTACCATAAGTCGCGCAGAATTCCAAATTAGCAATTAAGAGCCAATGCAAGGCCTAATCAAAATCCCACAAATGCTTGTCCTTAAATCTTGATTGAGGTTCCCAATCTAAGACTCAATGTCCACTAGCCTGGGGATCACCATATATAGAGTCATATTATTCTTGATCCTATCAAGGATTTCAAACAAAGGCTAGGCTCAAATTGGCAAGTTTTAACAAGTTGTTAGGGTTGGAACCAAGGGGATTTTAGTCGTTTTCAGCAATATTGCAAAACCAGGAAACCAGAAACCGGATCTAGATGATGAACTAGGATTTTACCATGCCAGAGAAGGGCTTATAGGGTTCAGCCAAGGCTATGGAGAGCCCTAGGGTGCTCAACCTATTAGGGGAATCCAAGGGTTGGGTTCATGATTTAAAATTAGACTCCCTTAATTGGCTGAGCTCCCCATGGTCTCTGTAGCCTTTGCTGAACCCTATAAGCCCTTCTGCAATGGTAAACTCCTAGTTCATCATCTAGATCTGGTTTATGGTTTCCTGGTTTTGCAATATTGCTGAAACAACTAAAATCCCTTTGGTTCCAACCCTAACAACTTGTAAGAACTTGCCAATTTTAAATTGTGCCGTGCAGAACTTGTTTGGCATCATTATTTTAAACTGTTCCACTGAGAATATGCTGCGTGGAACTTGTTTGGTAGTATTATAATAATTTTGTTTTAAGGAACGGAATCAAGAGAATTATGTTTGGCAACACTGTTGAGCTTAAATCCATTTTTGTTGTAGATAGGACCCACCTTCGCAAATTACAACATGGTACCCACCTTTAGAAATTAGAATAGGGGCCACCTTCATAAGATTTACAATGTGGGCCCACCTTTCGTGATTGTGAATATGTGTTCCACCTCTAGGAATTGCTAAGTGGGACCACCATTTGTGATTGTGAACATGGGATCCACCTTTAGGAATTATGGAAATTGGGGTCCACCCGGTAGAAATTATCATGTAAACTACACCATTTGGGCCATTTAAAAAATTTTACGAGGTCATTTTGTCCATAACATTAGTAAATTTTGCATTGTCCATTTCTATCTGCTTTAGCTAAAAAGGAACTTCTAAAATAAGCAGGCTCCCTCTATTTAGATGATCTCAATCTTTAAAGATGATGATCACCTAACTTTTACAAGATTAAAATTCTCTTTCTAAGTCCTTCATGTTCTCTTTTCCTAATCTTAGAGGCTTCTTTTCTTTGCTTTGTATAGTAGCCTGTTTGCCCAGGCGACCTATTCTTTTGAGCCTTTCTGGCTAATTATTTTGGGGGCCTATGTAATTCTTTCTCCTCTCATATATTTAATTTTCATTATGTGAAAAAAAAAGGAAACATGATGCTTGAGAGAATTAAAAAGAAATCAATAGATAACATAAAACCCAAAGAATAAATGGCAATTTTATTTTAAAGAACTTTTGCAAGAATATACGAAAATGAAAATGGAGACTGGATTTTTTATATTCAAATAAAAATAAGTAATGCTATTAATAAAAAAAAAATGAGGAAACAAGGATAAACTAAACAGTAAAAAATGCATGAACTATATTTTTGTGAACTTAAACAAAAAATGAGTCTAGAAAGAATAAAGAAAAGCCTATTGTTAAATTAAGAAATATAACTCAAAGGCTATCATCACCTAAAAGCTTAAATGATAGGAAAATTATAAAAAATTAAGTGAAAAAACACTAAAAGACAGAGATAATGACCATAGTGCCTTAAATATAAAAGCTTCAAATACAATGGGAGTTTCCTATAGAAGTTCTATCATTTTTTATATCTTATGCCAGCGGGTCAACTTTCTAGGGATTTTTCCAGCCAAGTCAGTATTTGAAATGGTAATTATACTTACCAAACGTGTTTTCCACGGTCTTATCCTGTGGGAACATAAGAACATCCCATTGGCATGATGCCAAACACGCCCTAAGCTTTCTTAGGTGCCTAATCATTTCCACCTTGGCTCCCATACTTTCAGTCTTACATAGTTTTAAGCTAGGAAGCACGGACACTTTGTCACGACCCATATTCCGGGGCCCTGTCGGATATCTAGATCGTGATAACTTGGCAACATATACCATACATTTATCAAATAGTTCTAGCATGATGGTAGGCGTTTAAATCAAACCATAATTAAATTATGAAAAGTCAGAAACACAAATAATCTATGCATAATAAAAATCCGTATGCCTTGACTGAGTCAATAATGTATGAAAATTATTGAATAAGTTCCCTAAAACAAAAGCTAATCTCTCTAACAATTATTTAAATGTTTCTCGTTCTCTCCCTTCAGCCACGCATGCCAAAATCTACGTGCTGAACATCGTCCTGTTCTAGCCCACCCGCAATAAGATTACCTGAAGGGAGCAACACTACATCAGTACTACTGGTGAATGAATATTTCTAATTACCCAAGTCACCTATAATATAACATCACATAATTTAAAAAATCTGAATCAATAATCAAATATCATTAAAAATTCTTTCACATACAAATCCATGCCCATGCACATTACCACGCCTCAAAAGCCTTATCGTATACATGTATACCGGTCACAATGACCCTGTCTCATCAGACACGACCACTAAGGACCAGCCATCATAATGGCCACTCACGTCCACTAAAGACCAGCCGCTATAACGGCCACCATGGCCCGAAGCCATCAATCATCCGGACACAAGTCCAACATCCCAAATCTGGGACCCAGTGCACAATATCTCATAGTCACATAGCAACTAGAATTCATTATTAATAATTTGCACAAATAGTAGTGTGGATCCCACCCCTACCCAATTCACTGGTTGTTGCCCCACTCCAAATCATAATTGGTATTGATTGGTGTATGGTTGGTCCACACTATAAAACAGAACACAACATAACATTAATTAATCACAGTGCATATAATTAATCATAGTTAATTGATCACAGTCACTTAATCATCTACTCTTTAAGTCATCTGGATGTGAAGTCTATATGATCATCACTTACCAAGTCTCGGGCTAACTCCAATTATAGATTTCCTACTTCCACATGTAAACCTACAGAAACCAGTACAAGTATTGGTTCACGCCTGAAGTCATCTTGGCCTAAGATACAGTGAGTCCCACTGGCCTAAATCCCGATCAGGTCTACTCTCTAGGGTGTCCCAGGACCCCACAGTGGATCCCATGGTTTTGTTTCAACATCAGGTAGCCCTACTGGGTCCTGCACCGGCCTCACGATTTCCAAATTTGATGTTTCTGGATGGTGGGGTAGATGGGTCCCACACCACATGGGCTCACCATCAGCTAGGTCGCCCCTGAGTCCCCTTCAAGATGTGGGATCCTGATCTTTGATTAGGTCAAGCAGTGGGTCCCAGTATGGATGTCGACCAAACTACTCTATTTCATCAAAGTCATGCCTGTATGAATAAAAACAAGTGGATGGTGGCCCAAACAGGGCCCACCTCACATGGGTCCAGGTCCTCCTTGGTCGACCATGGGTCTACTACAGGATCTGTGGACCAGATTTACCATCCAGTGGGCCATGGGTTCCCATAATCCCCAATCGACAATTCTTCACATTCACGCCCAGACTCTACAATTTCTTGAATCCCTCTGTTACTCAGCCATCTCTGAAGGATTACTTACTGATGAAACAAACTCATTATTTATATAAATGTAACAACAAGACCAACATGGTTTCTTTGACTCAAACATAAGAATTACAACCAATCGATGGTTCAGGGTGTCAGTCACAGTAACATTACAAAACAGTATCCAGCCTTATCAGTCATCTTATGCAATGTTTGGGAGCAACTAGGAAGATTCACTCACCTTTGATAAACGATCGTCGCCTTTGCAATATATGAATGCGAATAGGACATCAGTAGCCTTCCTCTCCTTCCCCTAAATTGCAACCCACAAGACTTTTCTCTCAGAATTTCTCCAAGGAAGATGAATAGGATACCATTGTAGTGGTTGTTGGTTATCATATATATAAAGGGGAGATGGAATTCTAGTCATCTCAAACTTCCTATTTAGAGTTGTTATACAACTCCACTCCTTTCCAAACCCAATCACGTGGAATACTACCAAGTTAATAAAAAGCATTACTTCTAATTCCATAATAAGAACTTAACTAAGATACTACCTGGGCCAGACTAATCCTGGGCCCAGGTAACTCAGGATATTACACACTTCTCCGGAGCCAGAGTGTCGGTGTCCGACACGTCAAACACGGACACGCTCCGACACGTGTCGGACACGCCCAAAAGAGTGTCCTGATTATTTTTTTATCTTTAATATTTCGGATACGCTGGGGACACATTCCGGACACGCTGGGAACACGCTGGCCTCTTTTAATTGGGAAAAAAATAATAAAATTAGAGTAAAAAATGAAAAGAAAAGGGGGCTGTTTGTAAAAGGTCATAACTTAAAAGCAAAGGGGCCATCCTTCCGCTGCCCTAACAACATTCGTCCGTCCAGCGAAAGAAAAAAGGGAAGAAGAAAAGAGAAAAAAATTGATATTTTGTTAGTTGGTACAGTGGTACTTGAATTTTTATTTATTTGATTGCTAAATTGATTACAAAGTTAAAATGATAGTATCTTTTAGTATATGATTAGATATATTATTATTATTAATTATTAACGTGTCCGTGTCCTACTTTTTTGAGAAATGTCGTGTTGGCGTGTCGTGTCGTGTCCGTGTCCATGCTTCTTAGGTTTTAAGCTTTAGCAGGTGCACGCATTTGCTATTCTCTCTCTTCTCCAACCAAAGGGAAGGTCCTCCAGATGCTCTTTACTACATTCATCCTTCCTTGGGAATGCTGAGTTCAAGATTTACTAAGTTGGCAAATTTTGCTGCTGCTTTATATCCCGTTGTGGAGGGATAAATAGTTCTTTTATTATCACTGAGGGTGGGATAATGGTCAGAAGTCAGAACTTCCCTATTGCTTATAGACACTAGATCTTTAGTTCCTAGTTCCAGTTTACGAACACTGCTATTTGAAAGAAACTGAGAGTGATCAATGGTTATTTCCTTAAAGTGTTATGTGCAGGGTCTTTTATGTAGATTGAGAAAATAGGGGCTGATTTGTAAATACTGAGCAGTAGTGTTTTTTTTTTTTTTTTTTTGAAGAATAAGAAATAGTATAGATATGTTTTGTTGGTCATCTAATTAAATGGGCAACCTCTTTCTTTATCAAATCTTATGAGATAAAATAGGGCGCTTAATGTAAATTCAGAAAGAGGGACTGATTTGTAAACACTATGAACAGTAGGTTCTTTTTGTAATTCTGGATGATAAGAGATAATATAAATATGATATATTGGTCGTCCAAACCTAGATTGAATGACCAACCTCTTTCCTTCTCAAAATATTCTATCATCTTTTCTCCTTTCTCTTTTCTTTCCTTACCAAAAACCTTTAGCTTTTCAGACCTTTCCCTACAGAACCTTATACTTTAGATAATTAGATTAGAAAATCCGATCTCAAGAACTATTTTAATTAAAGGAAAGTGGTAGGGTGTAGAATAAGTAGCGATTGCCAACAAGAAGGAGCAGAAATAGAGATGCCTTCCCCAGTAAGATTTTTTGTTAGTGGAAAATATTTTTATTGCTGAATAAACCTTTTTCCTATATGAAATTATTTGTGCTCAGATACACTAGAACTTATTTTCCTCATTACGTTCACTTGTAGTTGTACTGCATCTATGTCCTAAGTTTGTTTCTTGTGGTTCCTATGAAGTTTATTGTGAATATCAATGGTTGAAACAGATTAGTTAGTTATTTGGCTTGGTTTTTTCCACGTCGAACTATGTTTCTTTTAATATGGAAGAGAATATCAGTTCAGATTCAATTTACATGCACACTTATTCATGCAAATATTAAATACTTATTCACATTGAGGTGTCAAAATGCTTTGCATGACACCCTCATTGCTTTTCCTCTACAGCTTCTTCAAAATTATAAAGTCCATTTTGTGCCGGGCTGGGATTGCCATGGTCTACCAATAGAACTGAAAGGCAAGTGTTTCATATTATTTTTAGCTAATAAATCATTTGCTCTTAGATTGTGTGAATTATTTGTTGCTCTTGCTCTTGTTATTTTTAGCCAATGGCTGGTACTGCTCTATTTGTTTGTTCCTGGAGTCATTCCTCTTATTTGTACATCTTGTTTATGCTCACTTCCATGAATAAGATGTAGTTATCGATAACAAAGATTATAATTGACAAAATCCTGTGCGACAGTTTGCACCACATTGTCGCACCTAACCTTTAAATTTTTTTTTGAAAAGAAGGTTAATTAGTATATTTTAAATGCTGCTTATTGAGCCTTGCGTTGTAATGTTGTCAGTTGTCATGATCTCAAGGGGAAATGCTGAATAGAATAGCAAAACCAGGAAAAATATAATAGAAGTCGCAAGGAAACTCCCTTGAATCTATCTTGCTCCTGAAAATTCAAAGATTATATAGGCAGAAGATCCATTCTGTTTAAAAAGGGTGAAAAAATGCGTAGCCCTGCTCCTACTAACAGTAGACGTACTCCCTAAATATGTGAAACCGCATTTATTTGAGTTCAAAGTTTGTGTATAGACCTTTGGGAGATGGTAAATGTCACCCCTCCCGCAAGATGATGTCTACACAACATCATCTGGGCTCCACACAACTAAGTCTGACGGTGTCTCCTCCAATGCCTTTGGTTCCGTGCCAAGGTTGGTGGCGATGTCTTCTACAGAGCCAAGGGTAACAAGGAAGAGCAAGTAAGCAAATAAAATAAACATTGCCATGCTGCATCAATTTTAGAATTAAAGGCAAGTAGATCATATGAATAACAAGAAATGCGAATATCTAGGCATGGTTGTGCAATAAATAGATTGACATCTATGAATCATGCGAGACAAGTCTGGACAAGTATAAACTAGCAAAATGGCAATCCACATGAGCTCATTCTCTCAACTGCAGGGTTACCATCAAAATGTCCATTGCGAGAGCTAGATAATATATAATAAATGAGGGTATCACAGGCAGTGTTGAGAAATTCCTTTCGGATGTCGTTTCGGTTTGGCCTCCAAACTGAAATATTTCAGCTGATTCGGGGTTTCGGCGAAACGTTTCGGATTTATATTTTGGAAAAACATAAAATTAAAAATATATAATACATATAAAAAAATATAAGATAAATATCAAAAATAAAAAAATATAGTTTCATACATTTAGTTTCTATATCAAGAAGAAGAAAAAAAAAATACTCAGCCCAGCAGACAAACTGTTGAACCAGTCCAGCAGGCAACTGTTGGAAAAAAACATGAATGAGGCCCAGCCCAAAGCCCAGTCCAAAAGGGAGGAAGAAAAGGCAGGAGGGTCCGGATTCTGAATCAGCAGTAGTATAAATAAAAAGCAGTGGGTCATTCAGTCAGGTGGTAATAACCAGAAATAATAATCATTAAAAAAAAAGAGCAGCACCACTGCACTACAGAATAAAAGCAGGACTGCAGAACTGCAGAGAGAAAAAGCAGCGACTGCATAGAGAAAAGGCAGCAGCACTTCAGAGAGAAAAGTAGGACTGCAGAGAAAAAAAGCAGTAGCAATCTTGATTCTTGAATAAGAAAAAAAACTGGAAGTGAAAAAGCAGAAGAGGAAAGCAAGACAGCACGTGAGTCGAGTGGCAGTGAAGAAGACGATGAAAACAGTGGTCCAATAGCAGGTTTAAGGGGAAAAAAAAAAAACTGGCAGCTGGGTGGAGCGGACGACCAGGGCAGCAGCAACAGGTACTTCTCTCTCTCTCTCTCTCTCTCTCTCTCTCTCTCAGATGCGCTGAGCAGCAGCAGCAGCATATTTGGCTGCTGCCGCTTCCTCTTCTTCTTCTTTACCGATTCAGCAGATCGTCATGGCAGCCATCTTCATTCTTTTTCACTTCATTGAAGGAAAAGGGACAGGGTCTTTGGGCTACAGTTTTTACTTTTACCTTTTAAGTTAGAAAAATTATGTTTTACCCCCTTAAGTTTTTTTTCCTTTGAGTTTTAAGTTAAAAATTATGATTACCACCCTCATGTTTTATTTTTTTTCTATTTTTAAGGCGCTTTACAGAATTCGGATGAATTTCTGAAATTCGCCCAGTTCAGTCAAATTACTCCATTTCGTTCCGAATTTCGGAAATTTGCCTGAATTGATCCGAATTCTGGAACGAATTTTTTCCAAAGGGGTATTCGGTTCGGTAGAGGGACCGAACCAAAATTATTCGGGAAATTCGGACAAAACGAAACGAATTTCGTAAAACTGATCACAGGTCTCCATAAGGGAATCTATATATGTGGCCATCAAGTATGTTTGAGTATGGTACTGGAGGACATAGTCACCCCCAAGCGAGGCTAAGTCGCTGCTAGCATAAACAAGGCTAAATCTACATCAAGCTGGGTTCGATTAGAATGAGATTGAAGCTAAGTGGTGCTGAAACGAGAATCAATGGCAACTCTAATCGGACATGGTACTAGGTAGGCTACAACATACCAACTTATCTAACGAGATACATACACAAGGGGTGTAGCGCTAAACTTCCAAGTCCTTCTAGCTCTAGGTCATCATGGTGAACCAAGTAAATGAAGAAATATAATAAGTCCATTACAACAAGGGTTACTAGGTCTATCTAGGTACAAGTTACAAGTCCATCACATTATGATATCAAGTATAGACAAATACCGATGCACGTGCAAGTCATGCGAGTAATGAAATACAATAGGACACATATCATAAGACAATGGAAGTCAAAGACATGAACAAGAACCAACCCAGGGCTTAGATTGACCTTGGACAATGCTAACCAACCTTGCGTAGCCTTAGGGTTCCTGATGTCTACGTTGTAATATACCTTGGCGTCCTGAAGTTAAGTGACATCAAAGGCTTTAAACCTTCGTACACTTGACCTAGCATTGGCCTCAACAAACTCAGGGCAATCCGTAGGTGAATGTCAGCTTAAACACCACCTACGATGGTTTCACTAGTGAATTACAATGAGGCATGGTCAATGGGTCCCAAACTATAGGTTGAAAAGTCCCCTAAACAAATGAAATCTAAGAATCCACGGTTTGCCGTCGGGGCTCCATGGTTAGTTGTATATGCCTTACGGGTTAGCCGTGGGTAGCTCTACGATTAGCCGATATAAAACTGACGGCTAGCTGTAGTTCAAAAGCCCTGGATTTCACCTCTTTGAAATTTGTAACCGTAAGAGAACCACGACGAGCTACTTGATAACTTATGGCTGGCTGTAGAGGGCGCATGGTTAGCCGTAAGCTTGATTTCTGCAGGCCGAACCGAATTGATCCATTTTATGGGAATTTTAATTCCAAACCCCAGATCCTACAAACTTCCATCATTTTAAGGGTTTTCTAGGTCCAATCGATCATATGCAACACCTAATTCTATCATATTAACCATTAACAATCCTATTAACATGTAATTAACATCAAGAACCACAAAAGAGCTTGATTTAGGGTAATCTAGAGTACATCCATCAACAATCCAAGGAAAACTAGCATGCATGTTATGTAATATTAGATGTTTACTTGCCTTAGCTCAAATTTAGGTGAAAACTCTCCAAGATCTTCAAGTCCTCTCAAGACCTCTAGCTATTTTCAAGGAATTCCCCAAATCTAACCCCAAATAGAGCCCCTGCACCACAAACAAAGGGAATTGAGCTTAAAAGGGTTTGCATGCAAAGATCCTAGCAAGTGGATCATACAATTAAGTAATTGCTCACCAAAAGAGATCAAACCAATAGAATTAGAGAGGGGAAGGAGATCTTGATGAAGAAGGTGACGATCAAGGCTGCAAGAAGCTTGGATTGGCAATCTCTAGCTTGAATTTGATGAAGTCCTTTAATCTCTTGAACGCAAGGAAGGAGAGGAGGAGACAGGAGAGAAATAGAGTGAGAAGAGAGCTTTGTTGTAGGAGAGAGGGGAAATGAAATGAAATTTGGTGAGAGTTGGGTTTATATAGTTTAAGTGAATTTTTAGTATTTACAGGTCAATGATTTTGGGTCCGACAAAAGGATGATATGTAGCAAGTGAAGGTGCCGCAACACAACTTCCCTTGTCCAAAGAGCCTTAAGACCTCCAAGATTCTAAAATTGCAACCAACCTCCCACACTCTAAAAGGCTTACGAAAAGGTCCTTCTAGGTCTCCAACTAGGTTCAAACTCCCCAAAACCATCTAATCTCTAATCTGACCCCTGGAAAACTAGTTAATTACTCACTGATCACTATTAATTAGCAACTATTCCCATAATCAAGGAACGGGACCTTACACATGTGAGGCTGCACTGCTTTTCTTATTGATTAACTGGCCGTAGGCTCCAATATTGAGGTGTCACAACTCACAATTAGTTGTGAGGAAAGTAATTGAAGTTTTATGTTCCTTTTGAGTTCATGTGAATCCTTATTTTGTGTGTTCTTTGCCTCATGGTGTAGTCATTGTGCTTCATCCCATTGCATTTTGTCTTTTTTCACAAAATTTCAGAGTCATTCCATTTTTTTTTGTTGAGATATCCCTTTGATAGTTGTCTTAAAATATTTCAGTTCTTCAATCAATGGATCAAGATGCCAGAAAGGCACTCACACCATTAAAGTTGCGAGAGAAAGCTGCCAAGTTCGCAAAAGAGACTGTTAATATTCAGAAGAAAGCTTTTAAGGTCATTTGAGATTTTGTTTTCCATTGTTTGGTTTGCATGCTTGTATACTTTTTCGTTGAATGACAGAGGTAACATTGCCTACATTCTCCCTTATCATGTTACACGTAAATACTTATGTGTTGCACCGTTGCCTGCATTGTGATAAAGCTTCACATGCTTCTTCCTCTTCTTTTTGAACACCTCATAGATGATAGACCTACTTTTTTCAAGACAAAGAACATGTTTGCTTTATCAAGGCAGATAATTAAATTTAAACTTCTTTCTTGAATTGTTGTCTACGTTGATAAAGCTGCACATGCATTTTCCTCTTTTTTGAACACTGTATCGACCTGTGAGCAGTCCCGATTTGACGCAATAGGACTGTTAAGGGGCCCAAGAATCCAGAAACCAGAAATATTCCAGCAATTACATGGATGTGCATTATGTTAAGATCAGTAACAGCAAGAGCTCGAGCTTTTAATGAACGACATAACAGTTTATATCAACACCCCACCTCGAATGGGAAGCTGTTCAAATTCGAAACCCAATAGACACACCTGACACACAAATGGAGTTAACATGCCTTCTAGGGATTTTGAACTTGTAACCTCTGGCTCTAATACCATGTTAATAACCAGTAATACCAAAAGCTCAAGCTGTTAGTGAACATGGTTATTAACACGGTATCAAAGCCAGAGGTCACGAGTTCAAAACATAGTTGTCAATATCGTTTCGGACTCCATTTCGCTCTGGCCTACATGTAAAGTTTCGGCCGTTTTGGAATTTCAGCGAAACTGTTCGGAATTACTTTTCGGAAAAAATATAACATAATATATATACATATATATATATGTGTGTAAAAACATATATATATATATATATATATGTAAAAAAATAAAAAAGTAATAAATATAGATTTAATCCATTCTAGTAAATTTTTTGGAATTACATTTTGGGAAAATATAAGAAATACAAAGTATATGTGTAAAAAAAAAATTATGTAAAATACCATTTTGGCCGAAAAGTTTTGATTGAAATTTCGTTTTTCGGCCACTTGTCTGAAACAAAAAATTTCGGCCATTTCGGCCGAAACGGTACGAAATGAATAACTATGGTTCAAAATCCCTGGGAGGCATGTGACCTCCATCTGTCTCTCCGGCCTGTCTGCTCCGTCTGTGTGTTGGGTTTCGAATTCGAATGGCTTTCTGTTCGAGGGGGTTGTTATATAAATTGTTATGCCGTTCACTAACAGCTTGAGCTTTTGGTATTACTCGTTATTAACACAGTAAAGAATAGAAAATTCAGAATTTAAATGGTGAAGGAATAATGCAATTTTGCATCAACCTGCTTCTTTTTTCAAGACAAAGAAAAATGTTTGCTTTAACACTGAAGATAATTAAATTTGAACTTCTTTCTTGAACACTTGCAGCGCTATGGGGTATGGGGAGACTGGAATAATTCTTATTTGACACTCACTCCAGAATATGAAGCAGCCCAGGTGCTCTCTCTCTCTCTCTCTCTCTCTCTCTCTCTCTCTCTCCACATATATGTGCGTCTGTATGTAAATGCAACTTTCTTTTGTCCTCTGCCTGCTGTGCTCAATATTGCATATATCAAGCTTTGGCATATGTTTCAGGTACCTGTATTCTCCATTAATTTATGCGCATTACCAATGCTGTTTAAAAAAAAGAAGATTGCTTGCAGTGTTTATGATGCTTGTCTGTATGAGATGAATTATTTTGCTGTGATATATATGCACGTGTGCGTGTGCATGCATGTAAAACAACCACGTGTGACACGTGATGGTGTCGTCCATCAAGGAGCGAATAAAGCAACAAGAAATACAGAAAAAACAAATCATGTTATGGTGTCTCCACCGAATGGTCAATCCACATGCCACCTTCATGTTTGTTGGATATTACTTATAGTTGTCTATCAAATGCTTGATGGAAAAAGAAATCACAACAAAAACATAGCACATGTAAAATGTCAGCCCTCTTGCCTCATAAAGTTAAAGGAGTTGTGAATTATATATCTAGGAAAAACCAACTCCATTGTACATTGCTAGCCATCTGATCTAAGGCTTTAAAATGGACGGTTTAAGAATGGACAGTCCATTTCAAAGTCTTGGATCACATGATTAGTGATGCCCAATAATGCTGATCTTTACTAGATGGGAAACCAATCACCCCCTTTGAATTTTGTGAGGCCACTGGGCACTGGCAACTTGCCACTATGTACTATATTTGTTGTATGAACAGCATAAATCTACCACATGTTGGGCTGGATCAAGTATTTTTTTTTTCCCAACAGTTTCAAACTTTATCATTCATTTTGGGGTTCCCTATCATCTATAGACCAAGACAGCATCTCTTTTCATTTTGCTTGACATCTCTTCTTCACTTGAATTAGTCTTCAACTGACCTTTTTAGGATCAAAATCTGTCGTAGAACAGGTTGATCAATGGGAACTAGTGATGTAAAGTGCTGCAATGGGTTGAGAAAGCCTGACCAATGTCAGGTCAAAGTGTGCTTGGTGGAAATTGTAAGAAACCACATACCAACCCAAAAGCTTAAGTTGATAGGTGGAGGCCCATACAGGTATATTAAGACATGTCAAGCCTATTACTTAGGCGATGTGGGACTTCCCAACACTCCCCATCACGTGCAGGCCCAACAGATTTCATGGACGGGCCTGTCAAGTGGGCCTGCAAGTGAGGTGGAGTGTTGGGAAGTCCCACATCCCACATCGCCTGAGTAATAGGCTTGACATGTCTTAATATACTTGTATGGGCCTTCCACCTATCAGCTTAAGCTTTTGGGTTGGTATATGGTTTATTACAAGTAAGACACCATATACTAAACCATATACCAACCCCAAAGCTTAAGCCGATAAGTGGAAGGCCCGTATAGGTATATTAAGACATGTCAAGCCTATTACTCAGGCGATGTGGGATGTGGGACTTCCCAACAGAAATGACATTAGTGGTTATAAATGTTTAGATGGCCCTCGACCCATGAAGGGCCCAAGGCCCATCAGTCCATCAAGCTTGCATATATCACGATGATTTGTTTTGGATTTGATTGAGTCATTGATTGATTATGCTGTAAATATTAGATTGATTGCTTTCCTAACTTAGCTTAGTGATTAGCTAATTTACTTTGTAAAGTGCCTTGATTAAAGGCTTGTAAATTCCTATATATACATGTGCTGGTTCTCCAAGAGAGACACAGAAATAATACAATCATCATTCAAGAACTCTCGTTCCTTTCTTGCATTCTAAAATTATTAGAATGACATGGTATCAGAGCCATGATCAAAGAAGTCTAGGTATTTGGTCTTACACAGCATCAAGGAAATAGATTAGAGAGAAACCAATCTCTCTCGTGAAGAAAGACAGATCAGGGATCTGTTCCGAGAAATCCACAGCGTTTCGAGCAAGACAGATCACGGATCTGTATGGTGGCCCACCTCTGATAATCAAGACAACTTCAGCAACCTATCCAGACATGGTCGCCTGGATTTTCTAGGAATATTGAACATTTTTTCAGATTTTTTCATCTCTTCCAGGTTGGTGATTTACACATTCTCGTCATTGTCCAGATTTTTAATATTGTTTTCATCTGGACCGTCCAGAATCTTGGATCTGTGGTGGAATTCGATCATTCTTTTTTCAATTGAAAGCAAATTACTGCACTTCTTCAGATTAGTGATCTGATCCTTGTCCAGATCTTTCAGTGGGGCCCACATAGTAGATCAGCAAGCAAAATCCTGGTCGCCTGGGGTGATTTTTGGCCTGTTTTTTAGTTCTGTGTTGATTTTTCCATCTCTGATTGATCAGATCTGAGTATTTACACACAACATAGTTTCGTATTAGCATTTAGAATTCATCTCTTCACTGTTATTGGATTTTCTTTGCAAACAAGATTTGAAGATGGAAAAATCTGAGGTTACCTTGATCAGATTCACGGGAAAAAATTATCCCGCCTGGTCGTTTCAGTTCCAGATTTACCTTGAGGCTAAGGAATTGTGGGGTTATATTTCTGGATCTGACCCAAAACCCAAGGAAGATGAGAAGAAGATATCCGCCTGGCTTACTAAAGATGCAAAAATAAAAACATGGATACTAGGTTCCGTCGAACCACATCTGATAATGAACCTCAAACCTTACCCCACATCTAAAGACATGTGGGGATATTTGAAGCAAGTGTACCATCAAGATAATTCAGCACGTCAATTTCATCTGGAATGTGCGATTGCTTAATATGCACAAGGGACATTGTCAATTCAAGGCTACTATTCAAGATTCCGAACCCTCTGGTCGGAATACGATAGTATTAAGTATGTAGATGTGGCTCCCGACGTTCTGATCGTGATTCGTGATCTTCAGGCCTCTAGTCAAAGGGATCAGTTTTTGATGAAACTGCGGAATGAATATGAAAGTGTCCGATCTGCCTTGATGAATCGGACGCCATTACCTTCCTTGGATATATGCTTCAATGAACTATTACGCGAGAAACAGCGTATTGCAACCTCGTCCCATATCGCTCAACAAACGACTGAGACTTATTCAGTCGCATTCTCAGCAAATAAAGCCCCTCAGCCACCACCTCGAGACTTGAGCAAAACTCAGTGCTATAGTTGTAAAAAATTTGGGCATCTTGCCTCTCAATGCAAACAGAAAGTCTGCAGTTACTGTAAAAGGTCAGGACACATCATCTCTGAATGTCGTCGCCGCCCACAACGTTCTTCTACACAGTATCAGACTTCGCAGTATCAGACTCCACAGTATCAGACTCCACAGTCTCAGCCTCCGCATGCTTATGTTGCTTCTTCTGTTATGCCTGCTCCTATATCAGCATCCTCATAGCCTGGGCCTTCATCTTCTCTGACTCTTGAAATGGTTCAACAGATGATTGTCAATGCCCTCTCTGCCTTTAGTCTCTCAGGTACCACATCTTCATCTTCTACTTGGTTCGTTGATTCCGGCGCGTCTAATCATATGACGTATTTTCGTACCCCTCTCTCCAATATGCAACCATACAATGGCCACCTTCAAATACAAACTGCTAATGGAGGAAATATTCCCATTACTGCTCTCGGAGATATCTCCGGTCCAATCCCATTGAAAAATGTTTACCTTTGTCCCAATTTAACTTCAAACCTATTGTCTGTCGGGCAACTTGTTGAAAATAATTGTAACATTTCTTTTTCTTCTTCTGGTTGTGTTGTACAGGACCAGATGACCGGGAAGGAGATCGTGAGGGGGCCTAAGTGTGGACGCTTGTTTCAGCTGGATTTTTCTAAAGTTTCTAGGAATATATTTGACAATAATGTGTTTTGTTTTTCTATTAGAGATAACTGCCAATTGTGGCATAAAAGACTCGGACACCCTAATTCCAAGGCTTTGTCCCTTATGTTAAATTCTGGTTTATTAAAGAAATCTCTTGGATTCTCTTCCTGTGTGCCTTTTGATTGTACTACTTGTAAAATGGGAAAGAGCAAAACTCTTCCTTTTCCTATTTCTACGTCACACAGCACTCAGTGTTTTGATCTAGTTCATAGCGATGTATGGGGAATTGCTCCAGCTCTTTCTCATGCTCACTATAAATATTTTGTCACTTTTATTGATGACTTCAGTCGGTTCACATGGGTTTACTTTCTACATTCCAAATCTGATGTTTTTAATGTTTTTAAAATGTTTTTAGCTTATGTTGAGACTCAATTCTCCACCTGTATCAAAATCTTGCGATCTGATTCGGGCGGAGAATATGTGTCCTCTGATTTTCAAAAGTTTTTGCAAACCAAAGGCATTATTTCTCAGAGAACTTGTCCTTATACTCCACAGCAGAATGGAGTTGCTGAAAGAAAAAATCGACATTTGCTTGATGTCACTCGTTCTCTTCTTCTTAAATCATCAGTTCCTACCCGTTTTTGGGTTGAGGCACTAGCTACGGCAGCTCATCTTATCAATCGTCTGCCTTCAACCTCTCTTCAAAATCGGAGCCCATACTACCGATTATACCAGACATCTCCATCTTATGATGATCTTCATGTTTTCGGATCTGTTTGTTTTGTGCACTTGCCACCTTCTGAAAGAACCAAACTGACCGCACAATCTGCTCAATGTGTGTTTTTAGGCTATGCGCCCTTCCAGAAAGGGTTCCTCTGCTACGATCCTCACATTCATCGCTTGCGGACCTCTAGGAATGTCGTTTTTTTTTTAACATCAGTATTTTTTTCAAACACACATTGAACCTCCTGACTCCTCATCCTTGGTGTCTTTACCTGGTTTTTCAGACAACACTCCAGTTGTTCGTTTTAAACCGAACTTTGTGTATCACAGACGGAACAAAGAAGCGCCTCTCAGGGATCCCCCTCCCGATCTTCCTCCAGCTTCCGGTCTACCTCTGACAATTGATCCATCTGGACATCATTCCTTGCGACGCTCCTCTCGCATTTCGGTACCTCCCGACCGCTATGGGTTCTCCCACACTTCCTTAATGGCCACTTTGTCCTCTTCTTTCATTCCCCAATCCTATTCTCAGGCTGTGCAGGTTAAATGTTGGAACCAGGCTATGCAAGATGAATTTGATGCTTTGGAGAAAAATCATACGTGGGATGTTGTCTCCTCTCCTGTAGGTATAAAACCAATTGGCTGCAAGTGGATTTTTTCTCTGAAGTTAAAATCAGATGGCACACTCGATCGATACAAGGCGCGTCTTGTTGCTCTCGGAAATAGGCAGGAATATGGCATTGATTATGATGCAACCTTTGCTCCCGTCGCCAAGATGACCACCGTTGGCATAATTCTTGCTGTTGCTGCATCTCAGTCTTGGCCTCTCTATCAAATGGATGTAAAAAATGCGTTTCTTCATGGTGATCTCAAAGAAGACGTTTATATGCGTCTGCCTCCGGGGTCCTCTTCTGGGAAGGGTATGGTTGCTAAGCTCCGTCGCTCCCTCTATGGTCTGAAGCAAGCTCCTCGTGCATGGTTTGAGAAATTTCAGAATGCCCTTCTGCACTTGGATTTTCATCCCAACCAGTATGATCCTTCCATGTTCTTACATCATGATCCGTCTGGCATTACTGTACTTTTGCTCTATGTTGATGACATTGTCATTACTGGTCCTAATGCACAAATGATTCAGGCACTCCAAGCTTCTCTTCATCAGACATTTCAAATGAAGGATCTAGGCCCCTTACACTATTTCCTTGGCCTTGAAGTTCATCAATCGCCTAAAGGTATAGTTCTCAATCAGCACAAATATACGGTTGATCTTATTGAATTGGCTGGGCTTACTTCTTCAGCTCCAGTCGATACGCCGATCGAACTGAATGTTAAACTCAGTAAAGAGGAGGGTGACCTTCTTCCGGATCCCACCGCATATCGCCAGTTAGTGGGTAGCTTGATCTACCTCACGATCACGCGTCCTGATATCTCATTTGCGGTCAATCTCATGAGTCAGTTCATGACTACTCCTCGTCATCTTCATCTGGCTGCTGTTCGTCGCATCATTCGCTACCTTATTCGCACACCAACTCGCGGGTTATTTTTTCCATCAGACAATCCTCTTTCTCTCAAAGCTTATTCAGATGCTGATTGGGCTGGTTGTCCGGATACTCGCAGATCAACCACAGGATGGTGCATGTTCTTGGGTGATAGTCTCATTTCCTGGAAATGCAAGAAACATGAAAAAGTTTCTAAATCCTCTACCGAGGCTGAGTACCGAGCTATGTCCGCTGCCTGCTCAGAAATACTTTGGCTCCGTGGTCTGCTCTCTGACATTGGATTTCCTGCCGAAGGAGCTACCCCCCTCTATGCAGATAATACAAGTGCCATTCGGATTACTGAGAATCCTATTTTTCATGAACGTACTAAACACATCGAGGTTGATTGTCACTTCATACGGGATGAGTTTAAACGTGATATCATCAGCCTTCCGCATGTCTCCACTGAGTTTCAAATTGCTGATATTCTTACTAAAGGTCTTCCCCGACCTCGCCATCAATTCTTGGTTGGCAAATTGCTGCTCGTTGATTCTCCCGCATCAATTTGAGGGAGGGTGTTAAGATGGCCCTCGACCCATGAAGGGGCCCAAGGCCCATCAGTCCATCAAGCTTGCATATATCACGATGATTTGTTTTGGATTTGATTGAGTCATTGATTGATTATGCTGTAAATATTAGATTGATTGCTTTCCTAACTTAGCTTAGTGATTAGCTAATTTACTTTGTAAATTGCCTTGATTAAAGGCTTGTAATTCCATATATATACATGTGCTGGGTCTCCAAGAGGAACACACAGAAATATTTCATTCATCATTCAAGAACTCTCGTTCCTTTCTTGCATTCTAAAATTGTGAGAATGACAAAGACAAGGATCAAAGCAGAGAGGGGGTTGATTTTGAGGATCATCAGCCCTAGCCGAACATGTGTATAGATTCGGTTAGGCCTCCTAGTTGTCACAACAGGTTCAGCTGGACCTGTGGCTGGTTAAAGTAGGTTCGGTTGAGCCTCCCAGGTGCTGTGACAGGTTCCAATAGGTTTGGCTGCCTATGTTGGTGTTCAGCTGACCTATATGAGAGACGACAAGACTCAATTTGCGTTGGTGGTGTTTGGTAGTGGGTGGTTTGCATTGTTGATGTTTGGCCATGGTTGTGGTGGTCCACCGGGTATAGATTGAGATAGACTACACTGTACTCATTGTGGGAGAGCTATTCATGTTAAGTTGAGTACATTATTTGCAGCAGAATTCTCAGGTGAAAAAAATGGTTTTTGGAGAGAATGTTGGATGTAAGGGGGAGTTGGATGTCAATGACAAAATCCGAGCACTAAGACAATGTCTGCAAGCACTAGAAGATAGGGACTCTTCACATGTGGCTCGTATGGCATCTTATTTTGCAATGGGTGCATCATATATGGTTTCTGCATCACCATTTTCCACTCATGGGTTATTGACCCAGGTGCTACTAATCATGTCACAGTTATACGTTTTTAGTTCACCTCATACACATCATCACCCTCTCTTGGGACAATCAAAGTTGCCAGTGTTAACCACACTAAAGTCCTAGGTGAAGGGACAGTTGATGTGTGCAACACATTATCCCTCAAATCCGTTTTACATGTCCCTTAGTTTTCTAAAAATCTACTTTTTGTAAGCTCCATTGCGAAATCACATATTTGTAGTGTTATATTTTATCCTTCTTATTATGTCTTTCAGGATCCTGAGACAGAGAGGACGATTGGTGGTGGCCGTGAGCATGGTGGCTTATATTACTTAGAAGTCATTGATAGAAACCCAGTAGCATTAGAGCCTATGGGTAGTGTTGATGCCACATTGAAAGTGACATCGCCGTTTGGGTTATGCACTAGTTCGGAGTCTTAAAGTGTGCGTCGTTCCTTACTTGAATGTCAATAGTAATGTAGTAGAAATAAATTGTGACACGTCACTCTGAAAAAAGTTGAAGATTCTCTTATCCAGTTAGTAATAAAAATAAAAGCAGTACTCCTTTTTCCTTGGTCCAAAGTGATGTGTGGTATGCTCCTCTTTTTTATATCAATCGCTATCGATATTTTATTTCCTGTATTGATGGTGCTGCCAGATGTACATGGTTGTATTTGTTAAAATCTCGTGATGACTTTTTTTTGTATATTCGAGAGCTTTCATAAAATGGTAGCCCCAAAGTTTAATGCCAAAGTTAAAATCTTTTAGTCTGATAGTCGGGGCAAATACATGTCACACAACTTACGGTCATACCTAGCTCATAATGGAATTGAGTCTCAAACTTCTTGTCCATGCACTCCAGAACAAAATGGTGCAGCGGAATGCAAAAGTGGACATTTGTTAGAAGTAATCGGGCATTACTCTTTTAGAGATGAATGATCCTAAAGCCTATTGGTCTGATGGTGTTCTCATTGTGTCTTTTCTAATAAATCATATGCCTTAACAAGTTTTGAAAGGCTCCAAGAGTGTTTGATGTGTTTGTTTTGTTCATATTCCAAAACACCATAGGGACTTGTTAGATCCATGAGCTGTTAAGGGCATCTCTGTGGGGTACTCCAGTACTCAAAAGGGATATAAGTGTTGAAATCCAGAAAGTGGGGGAAAACCTTTGTTACCTTGGATGTCACATTTTTCGAAGATGTAGCCTATTACTCATCAAAAGGGAAAAAAAAATTTTGGAATCATATAGACAGGGGCAGCAACCCACACTTGTTCAGGATGTTCCACCACCATCATATATAAGTTGTGACAGTTTGACTTCTCTTAGTGCTATATCGACTCATAATGAGAACGAGCATGCAAATGTAGAAAATTCCAGCAACGTTTTTGCCTTTGAGAGTTTACTCCAGGAAGAGTCAGTTGAGCTGCTAGTACACTACCATCTGAAGTCCCTATTCCAGAGACAAAAACTGGTAGTCAAATCTTTGAATCATCTTACTTAAATCGTCCTATTGTATTAAGAAAAGGCAAACGTACCAGGCACACATCCACTAGATACCCAATCCAAAATTGTTTCCTACCACTTTCTTTCCATTTCATATAAAGCCTTTGTGTTACAGTTTTCCTCAGAACGTATACCACGAACTGTTATTGATCCAATGAGTGACCCAAAGTGGAAGGCAGATGCTTGAAGAAAGGGATGCTCTGGATAAGGATGGCACATGGGAAATAGTGTATCTTCCAAAAGGGAAACAAAAAGTTGGTGTAAGTGGGTCTACACCATCAAATACAATCCAGCTGGTACCATTCAAAGGTACAAGATACGACTACTGGCAAAAGGTTTTACAATCTTATTAAGTAGATTATTTTGAGACCTTTTCATTGGTTGCTAAATTGAATTCTATGAGAGTAATCTTATCTATTGCAGCCAATTTCCAGTGGCCTTTGTACCAATTATATTCAAGAATGCCTTTCTGCATGGTGATCTACAATAAGAAGTGTACATGAAGTTCCCTCCAGGCTTTGTTCTGGAAGGCCAAGCAAATAAGGTGTGTCATTTGAAAAGGGCTCTTTATGGTCTGAAACAATCTCCACAAGCTTAGTTTGGTAGATTTAGCCAAATTGGGTACAAAGGTGTCAGTCAGATCATACCTTGTTTATCAAAAGGAGTTGTGAAAATGTGATTATTCTCATTGTCTATGTTGATGATATTGTGTGACATGTAATGGTGAAAAAGATATGAAAGTCATTAAACATTATTTGAGCACATAGTTTGAAATTAAGGACCTTGGGGAGTCAAAATATTTTCTTGTCATTGAAGTGGTAAGGGCTAAAAAGGGTATTTTCACATTTCAACGAAAATGCACTTTGGAGGATATACTAATTGAACTGGGATGATAGGTGCTAAATCAGTTGAAGCACTATGGAGCAAAATCATGGGCTTCTAGATGATCCAGGCATGTATCGGAGACTAGTTGACCGATTGATATACTTAACTATTACACGACTAGATATTGGGTTTGCTATCAATGTTGTGAACCAGTTTATGCAAGCCCCTCGCAGAGAGCATTTGAAAGCAGTCTATAGAATATTGAAATATCTGAAAAAGGCTTCAGGTCAAGGAATAATGTATTAGAAGCATGGAAATGTCGATATTGAGATTATTGAGATTTTCATTAATGCAGATTGGGCATGGTCTACAGCAGATAGAAGATCAACAACTGGGTATTATGCATTAGTTGGTGGTAATCTAGTCTCATGGAAGAGTAAGAAACAAAGTGCGGTAGCTCTATCGAGTTCGGAAGCAGAAAATCGTGCAATGGCCGGTGGAACTTGTGAGCTTCTGTGGATAAAAACTTTGATGCAGGAGTCAGGATTTGTGTGCAAGAAGCCAATGCTTCTGCATTGTGACAATAACTCTGTTTTAAATTTTTTTCTACGCTTTTTGACTCATGTATTAAGTCTGTGTTTCCTCTTTTTTTTTATTTGAATCTAATTTACCAGTTACTGATAACCACCATTCTGTAATTGGGATTGTGATAGAATTCTATAGTTCCTCTCTTTATCTTTTTCATGATCGTTCTTATGAGTGGTTGTTGTCTTTGAATTGTAGCCAGACAATGCCGTTTCGTATGGTGATCTCCCCATGATTGACAAGCATGCATTATTCCAACTTGAAAATGTTGTAAGCAGCATCAGAAACAGTTATGAGAATTATCAGTTTTACAAGATATTTCAGGTGATGTGCTTTCCTGATATCCCTTCTTTCTTAAAAAATCATTCAATGCTCACACCTTAAGAATTAGGAATCCTGAAGAAGTTGTTACCCTGCGCTTCTACTACGGATGGCCGTAGTAAATGATGTGGATAAGGTAGCAATGATTGCAAGATCCCTCTAATCTTGTGCCTTATGTGGTGGTCTGAACCATTCATCTTGTGCATCTCACTATAATTGACTGCAAGAAAAACTCCCACTGATCTCTTCAGTATCTACAAAAGATGGTTTGGAAGTTTGGAACCAAGGTAAACATTTCAACAATATTGAATGGTGAGCAAAGAATTTTTGTCCAGTGTTTCTTTCCCCTTCATGTGGACCATTCATGTGGGACTAACCCCTTGATGAACAGTGGATCCCCTCATGGAAAGCCACAAGGTGTGAAAAAGTGTGTCCAAGGTGCGACCTTTGCTAGTGTTTTTGGATGCTGTTATTCATCTTTCTTACTGTTTGGCACTTTACTAGAATAGTACAAGTCAAGTAAAGCCTCCGTTTTTCAAACAAGAGGTCACATCAAAGTCACTTTAATTCAAAATTCCCTCCATTTTTTTTCAAAAAAAGCCAAAAAGCAACCACCTTTGTCCACTAAAAGACAAAAAAAAAAAAAAAAAAAAAAAAAAACCACTTTTCTATACAGAAAGTCAAAAAGATTCCATACAAAACAACTAAAAAGAAAATACCATCCTAACTCACTTATATTTTATTCCCTCTTGATTTGATGCTTTACTTCACTTCATTTCACTTGATTTTAAAAGTAAAATTACCAAACAGGCCCATATTTTGCACTGAACATAGTAGGAACCGACAAGATGAGCGTGGGACCATAGTTACCTGATTCGGTTAGGCAGCCTTCGAATCCCGTCCCATTCAAATCGAACAAATCGTTGTTCGATTCGGATGGATTCGGGGTCTTGAGAAAATAGAGTTTGTTGCAGTTCTTAGAGAAGAAGGTGAGAAAAAGGTGCTACAGCCTTTTCCTATGGTCTCTAGCACCTCTTCCTATGGTCTCTATGCAAGAGAAAAAGGAGCAGGCTTTTAATGCAAGGTGGTACAGCAGTACAGCAGTTGCCTTTCTATCGGTCCCTTGGTATGAGAGGAAAATGGTCTTCTCTCTATTAACTATGGGACTTATCCAATACCTATCCAATGTACTACTTTCTTGTTTTACTAAAACATGGACTGCTTTTCTCTCTCTCTCATCTCAATCGCCTCTTCCCAAGAGAAAAGGGTGGATTTTTAATGCCTCTAAGTCCTTTTAGAGTTTTAAATATTAGATATATGAGAAATTAGCAGGGCCCATAGTGCAGGCACTTATTAGAAATCCAAATCAGTGAAAATGAGTGTTCTTATCTTTTATTGGATTCAACAAATTTTTACATCAAATAAACTTGGGCCTGCCATAATGTTAATTACATACAGAACACCTGATTTAATAATAAAAAAATGTACACGCTTTTAGATTGGTGAATGTGATGATGGAACATTCTTTTATCAAATTGAAAATTCTCATCATGCTTATTAGTGGAAAGCATGTGTTACTATAACTCAAATAGCTTACCGACCATAGTTATGACAAGGATTTGATGATGGTGATAAAGATCTTTATCTATCCACTTGTATCTATTTTTGTGAAATATTATTATTTATATATTTTTTAAATTATCTGAAGTTTTATTAAAATATTTACATAGATATTTAACTTGAGTTACGAACTAGAATATCGAACTAATCGAATTCGAATTGCGAATCGAGCGAATCGAAAAACGAATTAAGTAAACCTACTCCATCGAATTTTCGAATTTGGCTGAGAGTCGAACTTCGAATTGCGAACTCCAATTCAAATTAGTCGAATCGCGAATCAGGTAACTATGCGTGGGACCTTAAGTAACTAATGAAATTGCAATTAGTTTTCTGTAACCTCTTTGAAGTTTTGTTTTTCTTTGTTCCATTAAAAAAAAAAAGAAGATTTTTGTTGTCCCTTAGCTATTGCATTGATGACCTCAAGTTCTAAACGCACTTGCCTGATATGCTAATCTACATGCCTCATCATCATTGTCAACCTTACCCCTATCTCCCTTTATCTGGGGTTTTAGCTTGAGGAGCTCCAAAATATAACTATAGAGACGGGTTGGCTTGATGAGTTCGACTATATAACTATAAAAAAAGCTGTTATCTTAGTAAAAAAGTGAATAGTATGGGAAAACTGGGGTTGATTTCTACTATATAACCATAGAAAAAAGTGAGAAGCTGAATTTCTGAAGGTAAAGTTTGGCTTGTAGTCATGATAGGTGTAATTAAGGCAATCCTTACTAGTATTCTGACTTTGTGTTATGTATTTCAGATTATACAGCGCTTTGCCATCGTAGACTTGTCAAATTTCTACTTTGATGTTGCAAAGGACAGACTTTATGTTGGGTATGTGCTTCTTTATGCACCAGTATTTAGGCCTTGAACAGCAATTTATTACACTTATTTAAGCTTAGAATCTTCCATTTTTATGGTTCTCAGAGAGGATTTAATAAAAATCTTACAGTTCTTTTGCTGTAGGCATTCTTGATAGGTAATAGAAAGTTATATTAATTTAAAAACATAGTTAGGATGATTTAAGACAAGCCCATTGCACAACTGGAAGGTGCTCATTGTCACAACAAGAAGATTGCAGTGTGACTCTTATTACTCATAAGAGAAGTTACAATGATCAAGTGCAAAACTGCAAAATCCATTGAAGGTATTAGATTTGATGAACCTTTTTTTCATGAAACATGACTTGCACCCACAAACTCATAATTTCAATGAGGAACACCTTCCAACCATGATGCAGGCTCTCATCTTGTAAATGAGGTGCCTTGTAAGCGTACCTTGTCATATTTTATATTTTGGTCGGAGGAGTTGTTGGAACTCGTCAGTTATTGATATCCTGTGTAGTTCATTTGACAGAATATGGTCTTTCCTTTGAAACTGAACCTAGATGTTTTGTAGCTGAATTTTTCTGGAACAATTACATGTACAAGAAGAAATTTTTTTAAGTTTGTTTGGGGTTCATCCTTCTTTCTCCTCGTCTTTTTCCTGATTGATAAATGAGCGGTGATTTCAGGGGAGCAACAAATTTTACCAGAAGAAGTTGTCAAACTGTTCTTGCAGCACATCTTCTCTCTATTGTTAGAGTAATTGCTCCTATATTACCACATCTTGCTGAAGATGCATGGCAACACCTACCCTTTGAGCATGTCAAGGAAGATGGTTCTGTAGCAAAGTTCGTTTTTGAGTCAAGATGGCCAGTTTCAAACGAAAGATGGTTAGCATTTCCAGCTGAACAAATTAGTTTCTGGGGAAAACTTCTTGAGGTATTATCCTAGATCCATTTAATCTGATTATGGTCGCACAACAAAATATTAAGAGTTGCAGCCCATATGGACTTTGCTTTGGTGGACCCCCGGGTTTCCGACCAGGTTTGGCTATCCTGTTAAATAATAAAACCACAACAAACAAAGCCATCAAGGCTATCAATATCTGTTATTTTGGAATTGTTCAAGACTAAAACTGGCTAAAATTTGCAGCAAATGTGCCTCCTATGTTGGCAAAATCTTGCAATTGTTGGATCTAAAGCAATCAATTTATCGCAAATTCTTTTGGATGTTTATTTCTTTCATTTCTTTCAAAAGTCACAAGTTCATTCATCATTTGTCTGGAGTCATGCAGCCTTAAATCTCTTTGAAACCAAAACAGGATCCCTCTTCAAAAGACTCATTGTGGAACTTAGTCTGACCAATTTGTAGTAAATTACAAAATTTTTTTCTTAGCAGTTACGGCAAATTACATCAACAAAGAAGCACAAACAAGGAAGAAACCCCAATACACACACACACACACACACACACACACACACACATACACACTTGAGCTTAGGAGAGCTGGCCTCATAGATTTTTATATATATATATATATATTAGTAATATTAAGTTGAGAACTAGTTCTCACATATTATATGAGAACTTTTTTGTGGGGCCCGATTGTGGGCCCCATTTGGGGATGGGACCAGGGGGGATGGAAAGATCTATGTGAGACCACCCCAAATATCAAGTTTGACCCCAAACTCATGCCCCTAACCCCTTCATCCGTGCCTCACAAGTATAATGTCTTCATATTCAAAAAAATATTCAACCCTCGATTCAACGGTTCAGTCCATTCTATGTCTGCCAATCCTTGGGATTAGTGACTATCAGGGGGGTCCCCTATTCGTTGCTAGGTTTGGATGGGTTGCTAGTTGGGCCCCGCAAAAAAGTTCTCATATAATAGGTGAGAACTAGTTCTCACTTGAATATTTTCATATATATATATATATATATGTATATATATATATATATATTGGCGCAGGGGGCGGGGTGGTGTAACAGAACTATACCGACAAATAAAAAAAATATTACATAGTAAAAGCTGTTAAATCTGAAGACCCATCCGCCCCTTGTTTAGCCAACATGTCCACAAAGCCGTTGACCTCCCACTTCACATGTTGAAACCTCACATGAAGCGAGGGCAACAGGGACTTTATCTCATTGAAGTAAAACTGAAATCTCCAAGGTGTCTTGACCAGAGACAATATCCAATTGATTGCATTCAAGGAATCACTCTCCACCACCAACTTGGCATGAAGAGAAGATGAAAAGATCCGAAGGGCTTCAAAATAGCCACCACCGCCTCATTGGACTACATACAACCTAGATGCTTAGAGAAATGAACTATAAACCACCCCATGACTATCACAAAGCGCTCCTCTGATGCTGGTCGACCCTGGTTTTCCCCTAATTGCCCCCATCAACATTTAACTTTAGCACTTCTACAGTAGGAGGAACCCAAACCACCAATATACACTCCTTAGGAGAACCAGCAAAAAGAGAAGCCTCACAATTATGCAAGTTACCATCAACTTTTAAGTTATCAAACCCTTTTCCTTTGGAAGCCCACTTACTTGCCCCCCTATGCACCAATAACGTCAACTTTTTCATTGGAGCCGAACTCCTCCCGAAAACCCTAGCATGTCTTTCTCCCCAAATAGACCACAGAATGACAAAGGGGATAAGTCTCCAAAGAACCGCCCTGGTCCAAAAAAAAAAAAAATGCCTCAAACAAACCAGCCAAAGAATTCGGGAGGCAACTACAAATACCACTTAGACCAAAAAACAACACCACAAGACATAAGAAAACTCATAATGCACAAAACGTGATCAACGGTCTACCCCTCCTTCCAGCAAAGCAAGCAAAGATTAGAAGTGTCCTCTGACTTCATACCCCCCCTAAGATTGTTAGTTGTGGAAACTTTTATGGAAACAGAGAGCCAACAAAAAGCCTCCACTCTAGGAGCCAAACCCAACCAAACATGCGGGCTAGAGGGTCTGACTCCTTGCTCTGACTCCAAAATGTTGGAAAAAGATTTCAAAGAAAAGATGCTAGAAGGGCATGGTTTCCAAATTTGAATATCTGCCACCTCCTTGCAAATTATAACGTTAAAGGAAGACCGACTGAGATTCCAATTCAAACCAATACAAGACTACTAAAATCCACTTCCCAAGAAACAAACCCCCTCCTTGACATAACAATCTTTAACCAAAGCCCCCCTTTTGACAACCACTCTAAACAACCGAGGAAAGGACAAAAATAAAGGACCCACACCCAACCAATCATCGACCCAAAACCAGACACGACTACCCAATCCCACTTTAAAACCCACCCCCTTATGAAACATCGCCCTTCCTTGGAAAAAAAGAAAAAGAAAAAAGAGAAGGAAAATAAAATGAAGATGCATCCGCTAACTTTAAAATGTTCCTCAACAACCCCGGCACTCGATGACTAGGAACTCTACCTGGAAACCATGGCCACTCACCCTTACCATATTTTTCCACAATAACCTTTCTCTATAGAGCCTACCTTTCATCCCCGAACCTCCATAGTCACTTTGCTAAATGAACCCAGTTCTTAATCTCCTAGTTACCAATCCCAAGGCCCTAACAACCTTAAGGGTTAACATCATCCCACATCATAAAGTGAATTTTACCATTATCATTATGGCCTCCCAAAAGAAGTTCCTTCTTATGTGATCCAAGTTCTCCCTTACCACAACTGGCATCAACAACATGGACAAGTAGTACACCAGAAGATTAGACATGGTTGCTTTGATTAAAGTGATTCTCCCACCCAAAGAAAGAAAGTTTCTTTTCCATAGAAGGAAATATTAAGGTTGGCAAAGAAAAATGCACATTTTTTATATACTTGATAGTTTTATAAAAGGTGCAGAATGTGAGTTGCTATCAACTTTTATGTTTCATTGAACACAAATGAAACAATAAACATCAAAGAAAACTTATGTTAAAAGGTCAACGGCCAATAATATACGTGTGCTTTTATCATTTAGTACGGATAAGCCCACGTGTGGGACCACCTAAGATAGTTTAGGAATATTGTTATTTTCCAAATTATTTTTTATTAGGTTTCTAATTTTATTTAAGAGCTGTAATTAGGATAGGTTTCCGAAATTGCTTAGTTTCCTAGTTGATTAGATTTTTTAGCCATGAAAGATTGTTTTCCTTATTGATTTTGCATTGTAGAGATGGAAATCTCAGACTTTGATAATTAATAGAATTTTGAGTGGCCGAGTTTGTGTTTTACCCATTGAGGTGCGTCCTCATGTTGAAATCTCTGTGAAGATCTCATATAGTGGAAACGTGCTTTGTCACTTCCACTTAAGCCCTAACCCTAGCGCCTGCATCAGTTTGGTATCGGAGACGAAGACCCATCACCGGATCGTTCGAATATTACCTTCACTCCATCATCCTTCTCCCTACCAATCCCACCACTGACAAATAGGTCGTCATCCCTATCAAATCATCTATGTCGATTTCATCTTGACCTATCCCATTGATTCCAGCCGTCCAAAACACTTTAATGAACTCAACCAAGCCCCAGACCCCAAAATAGGGAAAAAAAAAAACCATCTCCAACCCATACCCAAAGCTCCATCTCCATTGTTATAAAAAACACCAAAACCCTAGTCTACCCGCTTGCTACATCAACACCACCGAGAAGCAAACCCGTCAACCCGACCGAACCCACAACCTCCATAACCGAACCTACCTGCCAAATTCACCGAAACAACCCCAACCCGTGAAAAAAAGAACAGAAAAAAAAACAAAGAGAGAAATCGAGAAGCAAGAAGAGACAGAGAGAATAGGACATACCTGACACCTTGATTCCTCTCCATAAGCTTCGTTGCAACCGCGTCCATCATCGTCGCCAGCAACCAACAACACGCTCACCGCCTAGACCTCACCTCTACAACAAACGACGATAGAAGTTGGAGAGAACAACCACCGCTACTCATCACCATCATTTGACCAGAAGTCACCACCCACAACCATCGCCGAGAGTGAGAGCCCTTGCCTCTACTATTTGCTATAAGGAACAACAAATGAAAAGAAAAAAAAAGAACCTTTTCATCTCTTCTGTGCACGAAGGCCTAGACTAAAAAGAGGCCATCGCACGCGGACACGTATTGGGCCCAATTCCAAGCCAAGGTCGGCCAGGTTGCGTTCAGGTTTTGACTTTATCTTTTAGCCAAGAATAGCAACGAAGCCCAATCAGTAGCAGCGTTGACATCATCTGTTGACCAAATCAAAGGTAGATCTGACAGATTGGAGGGCCAAAATTTCTTTCTGCGATATCGGAGCAAGATCCATCCTAAGTCCGGTTTCCGATCTATTTTTTACCTACACATTCGTGGAGAGTAGATCTATACATTAGGTTAGTCTAAATTTTTAATTCACATTACAAAAAATGGCTCAAAAGAAGAAGGTAGAAGTGGAGTCGTCATCCACGCCATGGAGGAATTGACTGAAACTATTGCGGAATTATCTGGAACTGTTGCTCAATTATCCACAACAACTGCTCAACTCCAAGAAACTCTTGTAATGATGGATACCGGAATAACAAATTTGGAAGATAATCAACGTGCAGATAATTACCGAGGTGATGGAGAAAATATTCGGAATCAACCAGATCAACCAGTATACATTGTTGATCGGGATTTATGGATTAAACTCGTGATTCCCGAATATGATGGAAAATTGATATCAAATGAATTTATGGATTGGTTAGTGTGCGTTGAATATATTTTTGCACACAAGCCAATGATGGAGGGTCATAAAGTCTTTCTGGGTACATCTCGATTTTGCAATTATGTTGCGATATGGTGAGCTGAGTTACAAAAGGAAAGGAGGAATCAAAACATTGATCTTAGTGAGACATGGATTGAAATGAAGAACCTTTTGAAACAAAAGTTCTTTCCAGTCAATTACTCAAGAGATCTACGGTCAAGTTTTTAAGATTTGAAACAAGGATTCAAGTTAGTTGTTGAGTATTTTGAAAAGTTTATGACAATGCAAGCTCATTATGCTTTAAATGAGGTCAATGATGTTTTAGTTGACTGATATTCTCATGGGTTGAGAATAGACATACAACATATACTTGCATTCAAGAATTTTGATAATGTTGATGAAATCATCCAACATACCATTAAGGCCGAGGACATTGCAAATTATGAAGCCCGAAAAATTAGTGCGTCTAAATTGGTTGCACAAAAGACTCCATCAAAACCAAATTCTAATCCAAGTGGTAGTTCCTCGAAAAAAAAAATTCTCCAAGCCTGAATAGGTTCACTTGTTTTCATTATAAACAAAAGGGGCATCCATCATTTGAATGTTCAAAACGAATGAACTTAAATGAAGGTGCATGTGATGAGCCAAACACACAAGATGATCAAAGACAAAGAAATAGAGGAGGTAGAGGGAATAGAAGCCGAAAAGGATGGTGAAACTCTCATGGTCCTCACAGAGACTACACCAACTGTCGAGAAATGGTTGCAGAAAACTATTTTTCATTCAATAGGTACAGTAGATGACCACTCTTGCATAGTTATGATTGATGGAGGAAGTTGTGGAAACATCAAATCTCAAATCGCTTGTAGATTGCTTAAAAGTTGAAGGTTCGAAAGCATTATCATCCCTATTTTGTCAAATGGCTTATGATAGGCGATTGACGAAGTGCAAGTTAGATATACATGTCAAGTTACTCTTGCCATTGATGAAGATTATAAAGATACTGTTTGGTGCGATGTGCTACCTATGGATAATGGTGATATCCTGTTGGGAAGACCATGGATGTACGGCAAGAATGGAACTCATGGCATGATGTGCTACAATACCTATATGTTTGCATGCAAAGGAAAGGAAGTCACACTTCATCCTATGAAGCAGCGCCAAAGAAAGGCTCAAGATCCCTTATCACAAAGGAAGCTCTTTTAAGTACACCATGTCTACAAAGGCAACATGAAGAAAACTCAAGTTCAAGGTCAAACTCTTTTTTCAACCTAGGGTTGAATGGATAAGCCCACATGTGGGACCACCTAAGATAGTTTAGGGATATTTTTATTTCCCTAATTATTTGTTAGTAGGTTTCTAATTTTATTTAAGAGTTGTAATTAGGATAAGTTCCTAAAATTCCTTAGTTTCCTAGTTGATTAAATTTCTTAGCAATCAAAGTTTGTTTTCCCTATTTATAGTGCATTGTCGAGATGGAAATCTCAGACTTTGATAATTAATAGAATTTCGAGTGGGTGTTTTATCCATTGAGGTGCGTCCTCATGTTAAAATCTCTGTGGAGATCTCATATAGTGTATGTGGACACGTGCTTCGGCACTTCCATGCAAGCCCTGATATGTTAGCTACTAGAGTTAATTAGTTCTTTGGAATTAGATACATCATTATCATATGCATTTATAAAGAAGTGGAAGGGTCAGTGATATAAATTAACTTTGTATGTTTAATATGTGACAGCTCTGGTGTTTTTTTTTCTTTTTTACCTCTTTTTTTTTCCTTTGACCTTTTTTGAGTCAAATAGGAAATTCATTTCCATGTTGTGTATCATCCATCAGTTGAGAACAGAGGTTAATAGAGTTCTTGAGACTGCTCGTGTTGGGAAGTTGATAGGCTCCAGCTTAGATGCAAAAGTTTATCTCCACACCACACATACTGAAATGGCCTCCAGGTTGCAACAAATGTGTGCTGCCAGCAATGATGCAGATAGGCTGCATCGCATATTCATAACATCTCAGGTAAATTGAGTTGTACCTACGATCTGCTAGAGAGAAAATAAGGCTGTCTTTATAGAAGATGAAGATTTTACAGCTTTTAATTTTATTCTCTGAATATTTGGGCACATTTCAGGCCACATTGGCTCGTGGTAGATTGGAATGGAGAAACAAAACTCATATAGCCAACCCCAACATAGTTGGGACAAGGCTTTGATGGTGATGGTTTCAGCCACATGGCTGTAGATTGTCATTGTGTGAGGGTCCCTTATAAAATGAGAATTTTTTACATTTCTACTTTTCTGAATGAGCGCCCGCAGGAAAATCGCAACCATCATCTGATGTGGTTTGGGCGGGCCTACATAATCACAAAATGATTATAATCTATAAATTCCTTATTTTAATTTCCGCAGCCAAACACTACCTTACCCATCATGTATAGTAATTGCAAGTTTTCACTAAACAATGGTTACAGGTTGAAGTTCTACCTCATCTGGATAGTGGGTTAACTGCAAAAATACCTTATTCTGGACAATATCATCTTCAGGAGAAAACCCAAATCTGGATAGGAGTGTCACGTGCAGATGGCACCAAATGTGAAAGATGTTGGAATTACTCCACCAAAGTTGGTTCATTTGTTGAGCATCCTACCCTCTGTGACCGCTGCTTTAATGTTGTTGGCTGCCAACCGCTCGCTGCTGTGGCAGCAATTAGTTAAGATCTAATTGAAGAGAAAAAAGATTAATGACAGCCTCTTTGTTTCTCTGCTGCTTCAGAAGTCATATTATTGCTCCATTCGTGCTTCGTCAGATGAAATGCGTGTGCATCGATATCATATCTGAAATGAAGCCATATGCGGATCTGAGGTTAGATAACTTCCTCTTTTACCAAGAAAATACCTCAATTCCAGTGTCTGGTTTCATCCCGGTTATTGACACAAGTTGATGTCTCATTTGAGTAGTTGCATTTGTATGTATCTCATTTATTGTAAAGACCATTTTTTCCTTTTCTTTGGAGAAACATGTCTCACAAGGATTACAAAGTTTACAGGGAAACTTTTTATGATGTTTCCATCAGTTCGCTCCCAACGATCCCCCATGGAAGGTAGTCAATGTCTGTACTTGATGACCAGATCCAACACCATCTGGTAGCCAGATTCTTACTTCCATGCATGGGGTTTGTGCGTGTGTATCAGCTTCTTATGTTAAGCAGAACCCGTATTCCCTGAAATGGGCTCAAGTTTACACAGGCCTTGCAGCTGCCGCCATTGATGCTTCTAGTCACCCGACATTCTAACTTGGAATTTTCCTTACTGATACCAGCGTTCATCCACCACAACCAAGTTTCCTTTCAATATTTTAGATTGTTCCATTTAAAAAATTTTATAAACTTTTATCTGGATAGTTGCTATTTGCTTAAAAGCTTTCAACCAGGTGTGCTTTCCAGTTTTGATTCATTAAGAGTAGATTGTAATTTGGTGAACCAGGCATTTCATAATGTTTTTTTGCCCCTTTTCCTTTATCAGTTTTTACACAACTTGTACTGCTAACTAAAATGCTAGCTCTTAGCCATGTTGATGAGTAGTGTTGTTAAATCAGGGTTTTCAGTTCGCTCATGTTTATGGGAAACTGCGAAAAAGTTTGATGTCGTCCGTAGTTTTGGTGGTGCCAGCCAACCATAATCAAGGGGTGCTTTTAATTAATCTGCTTGGGAAAACCAAAGAGGAGTAGTTCAGCCAAGGACTCTGGCACCTTAGGAAGCAGAGGTCTTGTGTTTGACACCTACCTTCATTGGCCACCTCCCTTAGTTTTACCCGGTGTATTCACATACGAGTGTTCGACACAACCAAGTTATCGGCTGTCCAGAATCGAGTGCCCCTCGGGCCAAGGACCCAAGGCTCCTGGGTGGGGGAGAAAAAAAAAAGAATCTGCTTGGAAATGAAAATTGGATTCCAAGTTCAATGGCCGAACAAATGCCTTAACCAAGTGTAATGACCCAAACCCAGAAATACTTAACTGCTAGGGTTTCCTGGAATTTTGGACCCAAATAGTTTAATTGGGCAATTAGGGTTCAATTCGATTTGGGCACAATTTATATTTAATTGGGGAAATTGATTGATTTTGGATTTAGTTATTTTATTAATTGGATCTTAGTGGACCCAACTGAGACCTATTTAATGATAGTTGAACTCAGCTGAAAATATGGGTTAGACCTGAGTGGAGAGGGACTCATCTTTAGTTAAAAGGATACTTCTGTGGTAGGGATCATCACCACGCAACCAATGGGTAGAACCCACTAAATTAGGAGTAAGACATTGATAAGAACTAGAATGTCAACCAAGAAGGGGTTTGGCAGTCCCCTCTTCTCCTCTTCAAGCACTCAGATATGATGAAGATAGGTTGTGGAAGGTGATTTGGTATGTAGACAATGAAGAAGCAGCATGTCTGTGACTCTTTTCATGGGATCTATCACATGGCCGAACCTAAAAATCCATGAATGCATGATGGTGCAACCTTTTCTCATCATGGTCCATGGATTTTGGGGTTTTTTTATTACCTTTGTTTTTCAGGGTTTTAATATTTGAATTGTTTAAATTCAATTTGACTTTAAATATTGTTCAGTTTTGATAGTATGAATTTTTTTTTTTTTTTTGCTTACCGGGGGTATCCAAGGCCTCTTAGAGCACCTGATTAAATCCCTCGGGGTGGTGGCCTCCCCCTGTTTTCACTCACCGGGTTCGTCGGGCTAGGAAACCTAGCCAGGGGTTCCAACACCTGGTGGGCTTCGATGCTGAGACCTCTGGGTGGTTACAGAGAGCCCCAACCAACCGCGCTATCAGGCGTTGGTATGGTATGAATTGTACAATCTGGAAAATCTAGTTAGTCTGGTGTTTGAAGTGATTTTCTCCCTAGTAGGAAACACCTATAAGGGTTTTTTTGACTTGGTATCGTTTAGGACCTATATTCTTTTTGGTATTTTAAACTAGATTTCTGAATTATTGATTTAAATTGATTAAAATCAGTTAAGAACAATTGTGGGGTTCTTGTTTTGAATCAACTTAATACATGTATGAACTATACGAAAGCCTAGTGGTTGATGTTTGTTCAAAACACAAACTAAATGTGCCTGACTGAATTGATCAATTTAGCATGACTCTTGTCTCCGAGAGTTAACATGTAATCATAGGGATTTTGACTCAACTCCGGTGGATTGGAGTTGCTTCTAGTCTAAAGAAAATAGGGGCAGCAAGTATGTCTTTTGTTCCTTGCCTTGTAATTCCTTCCAGTGTGATCCTATAAGGGAAATTCTATTTGAACACAAATTTTTTCTTTTTTCACACAAATTCTCTCTACACACATCACTATAATTTAAAAATTACATTATTTCTTTCCACACACATCAAAATTTCCCAAAGTACCCATCCCTTCATTTCCCTCTTTCTTCCCACACACATCCTCTTCCAACAAAGGGCTCTCCACCATTACCATTTCATTCTTCTTTCCCATTTTTTATTTATCATTTTTTCATCTTAGATTACCTTGTTTTTCATGGAAACTTATTATGGGGATAGATTCTCATTCAATGTAAGATTTTATAAATAATGCTAGTGTTTTTTCATACATTTGGGTTATTTTTCATCCATCATCGCAAGGGTTTACAACCCAGAAATCGTGACTGTTCGGTCTCTGAGTGGCCGAACAAAATGCAAATGTTCGGAACTGTAGTTCCGAACAAAATTAGACCGTTCGGACCTTAGTGTCCGAACAGAAGTGTTCGGACATTATCTTTCGAACATGTTCCTTCTGTTCGGATGTACAGTTCCGAACAGGTGCAATATGTTCGGACCTGAAAGACCGTACATATCGAGACCTGCAACTCGTTCCAAGCGAGAAATGAAGAAACGGACCTTTCCACTACTGCTCTGATTGAAAGACACATTTGATTGTTGTTTTCTTTCTTCATTGTATTAGAAATCCTTTAGAAATAGAATGAAAAAAGATAAAGTACAAGAAGAATGAAAGATGAAGGAGATGGAGGAAGATGAGTTTCCCAAGAGTAGAAAATGGAGAAAGATGAGTTGACCAATATATTTTGAGTTTTTTTGAAAAGTGGAGAGTGAGATGGGTGGGAGGGAAGAAGAGATGGGTGGGAGGGAAGAAGAAGAGATGGGTGGGAGGGAAGAAGAAGAGATTGTGTGTGAAAAGAGGGGTAATGGATATTTTAGTCATTACATGAAGGGGTAAAAACGTAATAAAAAAAAGATAAATTCCTTGTGTTGGAAAAGAAAAAATTGGCTTGGAAAAGAAAAAATTGGTGTGCCAATAGCAGCACTCTCCTATAATATTAGGAACGCCTAGAAACCCTAAATTTTCACGCATTGATCTAGAGACTTGAAGATTATCTTGTTTGGTCTAAACCTAGAACCCGGATATATTGGTAAGCATAAAATGAATTTTAGGAAGACTCCATCTATGTTAAATATGGAAATTTGATCTTGACCCTTTAATAAGTTGGACACTAGTCTAGCCTTCTTTGAAGTAGGGGTGCTCGTGGGCTGGATTTGGATTAAGTGACAGAAAGCCCATAGCCCGGCCCGGCCCGACTTGTGTAAGAAATGCATGTAATTTAATTTAATTAGTGTTCTAATTTCGACAAAAGTCATGAAGAGTCCGGTTCAGCCTGGGCGGGCTCGGGCCTAATTTTTATGGCCCGTGCCTGGCTTGGACCGGACCTGGGCCAGCATTTCTAAAGCCGAGCCGGGCCATGCCCGGTCCATGGTCTGAAGTGAATGGTACAACCCCCGCTTCTTGTTCCCAAGAAGGAAATCCCTTTAATAGGTCTTGTTTACCAGAAGCGATTTTTGGGTACACATTATTATTTTCTAGCGTCTCTTTCCCTTCGGAGAACGTTGTTTTATAATAACTTGCCAATATGGTGTGCTTTTTGAATTATATGCCTTAAATAATGAATAACATAAATTTTAATCTTGCATCAATAATTGTTCTAGAATCTCTATAATTCTATCTTGCACTTATAATTATTTTTAAATCTCGATAACTCTATCTTGCACAATCTTGCATTGTTATCTTAACATTGACCTTACGCAACATTTTACTCATCATTATTATATTTTGCATGATTGCATGTGGCATTTACAGAAGCTTGTTTACTTGCTGGATTTTTACAAATCTATGTTTACTTAATAGATTTTTATAAATCTCACTCACTCTCCCAACACTTCCAGGTGAAGTAAAACCGAATCCTGAGAATGATGCATACGAAGGGAGAACTCAAGAATATAAGGAATGGAGAACGAATGACAGTGTCTAAAACTGTCAAGATCAATTAAAGAGAAACATCTAGATTTTATTTAGTTTTATTTAAATATTGAATAGTTATATTAAGGCCTAAGATTGGGTGTTTTGACAGCTTTACCCACCTCCCCCACCCAAAGAAATTAAGGGTCATATTTTGTATCATTTCAACACTTGGTAGGTTTATAAATACCTCATCTCCCCTCATTTATCATCATACTTGTAAATCTTATTTGAAGTTGAGAATTATCATCAAAGTTGTTGCAAACTTATTTCAAGTAATATAAAATCATTCAGTTTTTTATTTTTCATTTGTAAATTAGCATTAATGTTCGCACATTTATTTTAGTAATTTCAACTTTATTTATATTTGTGCTTAAAGTTCCTTTCAAGTTTGAATTTACATAAAAATAAAAGGAGGGGCATGTGGGCTGGCCCATGGGCCGTGCTGGGCAAACTCCCCTAGGGCTTGAGCACAGCACAAGATTCACGGGCCGGCATGGCCCAGCCCAGGCACGGGATGGGCCACCACGGGCCATTTCACACCCCTAAGTTCTACTGAAATCTAGGTTCCGGGTTGTGACACCACGTAATGCTTCACAATTGAACAATTATTGCTGCATCTTTTCAGATTTTCAGCAGTTGCAAAGCTACTAGATTTCTTGTCACGCCCCCAAACCCAGATTTCCTAGTGAGGCATGAAAGTCCGAATCTCGAGACACTGACTGGTTTACATAACCAGGATCGTAGTACGCATGAGGATACTTAAAAGCATTCCAACATTCCATAAATAACATTTGAGCGGATATCTCAAACATAGGTATCAGTCCATACATGAAATAATAGAGTAAAGCAAGTCCACATCTACATATAGTCCAAGTTTCAAATGAAAAAGGAAGTGTTTTATTACAAAAACCAGCCACAAAGGGCAAATGTAGCCTATAGAAAACTGAAATAAAGTCCCATCAAGGTGAACGAACATGGCTATCATGCTATTGCTATGTCACCAGCGCACCACTCGTGTTGCTCTTCAACCGGTGTCTAATAAAACACCTCACCCTCCGGGAAAGCGGAAGGAGATCCACTACCTACAGTGCCGGTAAAAGATTAATCAGGTTTGGGTAAACCTGGAAAAGCACAACATGCAAGTAACACAATATGTATGCATCAAATAGAATGACAATATAGGTGCTTAACAGATTAACAAAGATAGAATAGTTAGGCAGTTATGCATGAGTAGTAGTAACATAACCAGAATCATCATAAATTCTAGGCAGCTATGCATGAGTAATAAAATGACGAGAAATAAAATGACGAGAATCATCATAAACGGTAAACTAAACAAAGTAAATATCCTAGCAAGATAACTACCGTCCACATAAGCTAAGTATCACGAGATATTATATCGCAGATCTCCTGTACTCTACAGAGTTGTGGTGGGGATGACAAGTCCGGCCAAAGTCGGTACTCAAAGCATCGAAGTAGTACATTGTGGCGTACTTCCACCTCAAAACTCAATCTATAGACGACAAAGTAATAAATAGCCCTTACCACATGTGATCCAATTAAAACTGGCACACCCCTCCAAACCCGAGTTCCCTAGTAAAACACGGAAATCGGAAGTCTGAATCTCAAGGTGGTGACTAGTCACATAACCAGGACCGTAGTCTGCATGTGAGAATATTTAAGCACTCCAACATTCAATAAACATCATCTGAGCGGAAGCTGTAAAATCAATATGCAGCAGCGAGCCAGCGATAGCAAATATCTCAAAACACAGGTATCAGTTCATATTTCCGTGGAAGGGAAATCTTTATTTCCTTGGAATTCTATTTTTGTTTGTTCAGTGCAGCAAGACTCCACAGAAATCCCTATTTTTGTGAGATTTTTCGGCACGAGAGGAAACCTGTGTCTGACCCTTCCCCCTCAGGCTTTCATCTTCCATTCAGTTGACAAAACCCTCGAATCATCCGCTCATCGCTATCTTGGATAGATTGGGATTGAGTTCCTTCAGTATCTGCTGCTTGATTGCTAAACCACATCCGTCCTCCTCAAAAACTGCTATGAATTGACCATTACTTCTGTGCCAAGAAGACACGGACCTTCACTTGAATGAATTCAGTAAGCTAGGCCACAACAATCTTCTGTGGAGAATAGTACGCAAGGAAGATCAAATTAGGGATGACCTTTCCTTTTCAACTGTTTTAGAGAAACCCTTTGACAGCTTGGGTTTTTAATAATAATTATAATGTAAACGGATATCTCAATAAAACACATAGTTTAGTAGTAAAATGTCTGCAATGTTTGAGCCATGATGGCAACAAATTTCTGATGTAACAAATTCTGCACCAGCTGATTTCATTCACTTGTTATAAATAATCAGATATTGAGTTGATCTGTCTGCGATGTAGAATAGGTTTCTGTATGGGATTTGACCATTTTAACATTTACAAAATAAATAAATAAAAGATATTTAGGAAATGTATGATCCTCAAAGATCAATCTATAGTGCCATTAGTAGACATGCAGGTAGGCATGTCAAATGTGCAGGGCACAGGCGGGCCACAGCTATATGCATGCAGGTAGGAAATGTATGATGCCTCTTTATTATTTTTTTCGATTCATTTTTGCCTTTTCGGTATTAAATTTATAGCACCAGTAGATTATTATTTACACATGTTAGTCTAGTTAACCAACAAAGACTACATCAACCCCAACCCCAAGCCACCTAGGAAACCAAACATTACATTAACAATCAGCCAAAGCTAAGAGGGGAAGAAAAGATGAACCAAGAGAATGGATGCATACCTGTTTGTTGCTGGAAACCGTTGCAGAAGGTGGAGAGGAGCTTGATGCACAATATCTATATAAGAAGTTGAAAGATATGGAGAGAAGGAAGAGGTGGGGAGAACCAAAGTAAAGTGAAAATATTATTATGGTCCACTGCGGTGAGTCTTGTCATCTACACGGTCCACTGTGGTTAGTCTTGTCCAACTACACAAAATTTTCACTCCATCTTCGTTTTCAAAAGCAAATATCAAGAGGACATCCTACGTAATCTTAAAAAAAGAATGGGGTATGGATCCAGGTGGGCCGTGCCTGGCAGGCGGACCATTATAGACAAGTCGGCCCATAGCATGCCATGCCTAAACAGGCCGTGCCGAATCGGGCTGACCATGCCAGATCCCTTGGCCCAGCACGGGCCATGCTTGGTGGGCCGTGCCGTTGACTGACGGGCTAGGTCGTGCCATCACGTGCCGGCCCGGCCCATTTGACATCCCTACATGCAGGCTAAGACTAATGATTTTGACCAATGATCTGAGATCCGTCATGGATTGTCAATGGCCCAACTACAACTCAGAGAAATATCTCCGGCGCTTGTGGATAGGAGGGTTTGCATGTGCACCTAGGGATTATTTCTCGGCTGTCCAGAATTGAGTGTCCTTCGGGCTTAAGGCAAAAGGCTTTTGGGCTGGGCTGGGCGGGAGATACCCTGGGTTATCAAAAACAAATAAAAAAAAAAAAGAACTCATATAGAAATATCTGAGTCATCAAATGTTAGGTCATTATTCACTTTGAAAAGCTAATCTTTCTTTGGTTCGTATCCGGGATACTAATCAAAGGGTTAGAACTCATCATCCCAACTAGAAACCCATCAGCCCAGCCCATCAGCCTAGAACACTAGTACAAAGTTAAATGCTGAAAGATTTTTTTTTTCTTTTTATTTATTTAATTTTTGGTTTTTTGAAAGGCTTAAGGATATATGGCATTGAGTGTCGAGAATTGTTGATTCTTATCAGATTCAACCACAAATGATACCCCCAGATCATTGTGATGATAATGTAAGAATAATCCAAAAAAGCTACTGCGAAATGGTTCATGATGTTAAGAAATAAATGAATAAATTGCATTCAGTGTACAGTAAAACTATCACCTGAGGAAAAGCAAATGCCACACCAATACTGACCATAATTAATACAATGGATGAAAGCATATGACAAATTCAGATATCATTCATCCAGGAGTGTTTTCTTTGATAGTACATAACACGTCAATCTCTGCACGTAACTAAAGGATCTCCTTCCAAAATCGGACCGATCTGTCAGTTCCACAAGAGACAAATGCTGCCTCATTTGGTGAGTGCTCTAACCAACGTGGTGCGCCTATGTGATTGGATGGCCACCTTGCCACTTTTTCAGAAGTCAGAGCATCCCAAATAACAATCTGAAATACAAACAACTCAGTCAAATAAAGCTATGAACAAACACTTGGCTCCCCTTCTACCAAAAGCTAGTTGAAAAATGAAACCAAACCTCATTGCTTGGTTCATCAATTGATAGAATGAACTCCTCTGTCTCATTGAAAACAGCCTGCATGCCAAATTATGGAACTTTATCATCATTTAATACTTCAAGAAACTTCCACTCAAAAAATGTGAAGCTATTAATATTCTTTACTCAAAAGAAATCTCTAAATGAACCTGAAAGAAATTTTTATTTTCAATTTCTTGTTCTTACCAGTACCCAAATTATTATTATTATTTTTTTTTTATAACCCAAATTATTATTATCATCATTATCATTATTCTTAATATTATTTTGGCTTTACGTGGGACTCAAACTCAAGCACCAATAGACACAGCACGTCCCTGCCCAGGTGATCAACAACCCGGAAAAGTACTCTAATTATTATTATTTATTAGTATGGGTTTAAGGTTGAAAGGGGTCATGGCATCGGTCATGGAATTAGAGAGAGGAGAGGGGACAGTTTCTTGTGTGTGGAACTCAAGGGCAGGATTCCAGGACCATAAAAGGGACTGAAAAAAGAAAAAAAAACATTGGCAAGGCCTAGTATTCCAGGATCCTAGGGGAATAGAATATTGCATCCACCACAGGGGTTCAGGTTTAGGGTTAGAAGGGTGACAGGTGGAGTTTATTGGGTCAGGTTCAGAGTTCTAACAGTGATAAAATGAGGTTATGGAATTTAGTTGGTTATTTAAATGAGTTAAGAGTTTAAATTTCAATTTTAATAGAGATACGTATTTAAGGAGGTGCCAGCAACAGTGCTAGGAGGTAAGAGGGAGGTGTAGAGTGGCACATCCTCTTCCAAGCTTAACATTGATTTTCAGTTTTCAGGCAAATCTGTGATTTGGGTTAGGGCCATAGGAATCATGATCTGGCAACAATTATTGACCTTCTTCATCAATGAAGCTTAATTGTAATATCCTGAGTTACATGGGCCCCAGGAGTTGTTTGGCCCAGATAGGACTTTTAGTTGTTAATTTACGTAGAATTGAGAGTCCTCTCACGTGTATGTTATTAGGAGGTAGGAGTTGTACACAACTTCAAATTAGCAGTATGAGAGAGAGACTAGGACTCTACCTCTCTGTTACCTATATTAACAACCAAAGACCTCTTCGGTAGCACATATTTCTCATTCCTTCCTTTGAAAGAAAATCTGAGAGGAGGGTCTTGTTGGGCTGGAATCCAGGAGAAGAAGGCAACCAGTGAAGGAGCGATCGACGGATGTCCTATTCGCGCCCTCACATCGCGAACGCAACGATCACGTACAGGAGGTGAGTGAATCTTCTTAGTTACTCTCTAATGGTGCCCCAGACGATTGATAATGTTGAATTATCCAATTATTGGCAATACTACTATGCATAGCAGCATCTAAAACCTATTGATTAGGGAGAAATCTATTTTGAGTCAAAGGAAGCATGTTATATGGCTGCAGGAATGATATGATTGATAATGGAATGCAAATCCAGGGAATTCCATCGGTGGAACTCAGAAGCATGTCGTCATAGGACATAATGCTGTTTTGGGGATTGTGGGGGCCCTTGGCCCACTGTATGGTTGATCCGGACCATGGAGCAGAGGGGGTACACTCCTAGTCGACCAGGGAGGTCATGGAACCATGTGAGGTGGGGCCCATTTGGGCCACCATTCACTTGATTTTAACAATACAGGCGTGGTTTTGATAAAAACAGGGCAGGTAGTCGACATCTACTGTGGGACCCATCAGTGGGCCTGATCAAAGATCAGAACCCCACATCTTGTAGGGGACCCTTGGGCGACCCTTCTAGTGGTGGACGCCTAGGGAGTGAGCCCCATCTAACCGTACACTCAGTGATTATTAGGATAACAGACGAATTGATTATGTGAAAGTGGGCAGCCACTGTTTTGATCCATGGGCCCCTAGGAGTGGTCTGATGATGAATCAGATCCAATAGTAATACAGCTTACCCTTGCGTGACTATGTTTATTAGGTCTGATCTTGGATTGGGGCCAGTGGGGGCCACTGTTCTATACATCCAGATTGTTCAGGTGGATCATCTATTTTGGGCAGAGTCTGGAAAGAGTTTGAGACATGAATCAGACCCTGGACTTTATGTGAAATTACCAAATAACCATAACACTTAAAAGAACCTGGACTATGTGTATTATGAATAGTTACAGGGATTAAGGACTGTGATCAGTTGTATGAACCATGATTAATTATTTAGACTGGATAATTAATGTCATGTTTATAATATAGTGTGGGCTACACCACTCAATACCAATTATGATAAGAAGTGGGGCAGCAACCAGAGAAGTGTGCATGGGTTGGGTCCACACTACTGAATGTGTAAATTATTAATAATAATGAAATTTTGGTTGCTATGTGATTATGAGATTGTGAGATCCCAGACGTGGGATGTTGGACTTAGTGTCCGGATGATTGATGGCTGGTGGCCATTATAGCGGCTAGTCCTTGGTGGACGTGTCTGATGAGACAGAGTCATGGTGACCGGTATACATGTATACGATGAGCCTTTGTGGCGTTGTAATGTGCATGGGCACGATAAGCCTTGGTGGCGTTGTGATGTGCATGGGCACGAATATGGAAATGGATGCACTTTTAATGGTGATTGATCTATTAATTTAGACTTGTTTGTTTATGTGATATTATGTTTTATGTTGTCTGTTAATTAGGAAAATTCATTCACCAGTAATACTGATGTAGTGTTGCCCCATTTAGGTAATCTTGTTGCAGGTGGGCCCGAGCAGAATAACGTTCAGCACATATATTTTGGCATGCGTGGCTGAAGGGAGAGAACGAGACACATTCAAATACTTGATAGAGGGATTAGCTCTTATTTAGGGAATTTATTTAATGTTTGAGTACATTATTGATTCAGACAGGATTATAGGAAAGTATGAGTATTCATAAATTATTGATGGTATTGACTTTTTATAAATCAATTAGAATTATAGTTTGATTTAAATGCCTAACACTTGTGAGAATTATTTGATGAATGTATGGTAAATATTGCCAAGTTATCACAATCCAGAAATCCGACAGGGTCCCAGAATTTGGGTCGTGACATTAATGGACTAGATTGAACTCCTACTGATTATCCATAAAAAGGACCAAAACCAATTTACCAGTATGAATCTCGTAAACTAAATATTACAAGGATAATTTAATCCATTTCACAAAACAAACAAAAATGCTAGCTATCATGAACCCTAGTCATCAATATACCTAAGCCCATCTACAACTGTTAACTAAGACCCCATCAGAAAGCAACATGGGTTCTCCCCCAAAAGGACCCCTTTTGTCTGCCCTGACCGTCCCCATCAATACCACCTCTCCTTGAAATTTAGTGTTAATGTTGCAAGGAAATGGGACATTATGCACATAATTGCAAGAAAGGAAATGCATGCAACCATTGTAAGAAACCAGACATCTAGTCTCTGAACACCAGCAATGTCCCCAAAATAGATTAGTGAATGCCTATCAAGCAACTGCTTCATCACATCTGACCTTATCTGCCTCCATCAACAATGATCATTCAACACAACCTCTTACTCAAGAGATGATGTAGCAGATTGTTCAAAGCTCTCATGTATCTACTTCTTCTGCCATGGGCTTCTCAAGTACATCCAAACCCTCCATAGTATGCAGATTCTGGCTCCAACTATCATATGACTAATTACCAAACCACCAAGACAATCTACAACCTGTGTTTCGAGACCATTATATCCATACTGCTAATGCTAGGCCCTATTTATCCCTATTCTACTTCCATTCCGTTGCTTAGTATCCTATTCTCTCCAAAATGTTACTACCAACCTTCTATCTGTCAGTAGCTTGGTTGAGAATAATTATCATGACTCTTTTTCTTATGATGGATATCCTATGCAAGACCAGAAAAATAGGAAGCCGATCATGAGGCGGCATAGGAATGAACACTTTTTGCCATAAACTTGGGAGTCCCTGCAGCTGCATCTCTCCACAGCATCTCAGATTCCAAACAACAATTTCTTTTTTCATATATTAGGACATGTGCAATTTAAGAAATTGCTTACTATGTTGAACTCAAGTGCATTGATGATAAAGTTCCCATTTCATCTCATGACGCTGTTTGCGATAATTGTTTTATGGCAAAAGGAAAAACTTCACCTTCTTCCTATTCGTGATACTATTTCTAAAGCATGCTTTCACTTAGTATATAATGATGTATGGGACCCTACTGTTCTTTCAAGGGATGGCTACAAATACTCCCTCTATAATGAATTCCTTCATTACCGATCACCCAATAAAAAAGATGGCTACAAATAATTATCACATGATTTTCCAATATATGATCCATCCGAACCATCCACACACATGGGACCCCCTGAATTCTACTAGATCCATTGAGCTTTCACTAATCTGAATGGATTGGACCATTGGATCGAGGGTCAGTTTTTTTTCTTTAATATTTTTTGGCTCACCCGGTGCACAAAGTGCTCCCCGGCTAAGCGGGGGTAAGGGGAGGGTGGGCGCATGTGTACGCAGCCTTACCCTTGCATTTTTGCAAAGAGGCTGTTTCCACGCCTCGAACCCTTGACCTCGAGGTCACCAAAGGAGCAACTCTACCGTTGCGCCAAGGTCAGTTTTTTTTCTTTAATATAAGGTAATTAAATTTATGGGCTACTGATGAAGGGGTTAAAGGCATGGGATTGACCCTAAACTTGATATATGGGCCTATCCAAGATGTCTCTTTCCACCACCACCCCCCCACCCCCCACCCCGCAAAAAAAAAAAAAATCAACACCAAGTCCAAGGGGGGAGTGTACATTCCCTTCATAATGTGATAAGTAAATATATACAAACACTTAATCACATTCATTGATAAGTTTAGTCTTTACACTAGGGTTTATTTTTTGATACACATGACGAGTTTTCCGGATCTGGATCTTTCATGAATTTGCTATGCTTGTTGAAAGTAACTTCTCAACGACGATTAAAATTTTGTGGTCAGATTCAGAGGGAGAGGATATATCAAAAAGTTTCAATCCTTCTTAAAAGGAACTGAATCACAATGGCCTGTCCCTACAGCTCCACAACAAAATGAAACTGGTGAAAGGAAGAATCAACATATTCTTACCACTGTCCATGCTTTACTTCTTGATTCGTTTGTCTCATACTTATTTTAGGCAAATGTCATCCATACTGCAGTATAATTGATCAATAAACAATTCACTTCAGTCTTAAATGACCATTCTTCTTATTTTTGTCTTTTCAATTCTCATACGCGCACGCACGCACCCACACCCACCCACCCACCCACACACACCCACCCACCCACCCCCACCCCCACACCCACACCCACACACACCCACACACACACACACACACACACACACACATATACATACGTTTAGCTGTAGTTGGCATGTCTCTTACCTCCCCATGCATGCAACAAATTGACTTCACAGTTCACAAGCAGGGAAATGTGCTTTTGTGTTATGGACATACTCAAAAAGGATTTATATGTTATGATCATGTTTGAAAACAAAAAATCTCACATCTCTCAGAATATGGCAATGTTTTCTTTGTTGAACATATTCCTTATTTTTATACATTCATTCCTTCCTCATCTACTCCTTCATTGCATGATAAGTTTGCATAAGGCCTTGTATACCAGTGACACCATCGGATGGTTGCTCCTACCCCTCACTGAAACAAATTCCAGTCCTGCTCCTGCAAATTGTAAAGAGAGGACAAAGCCCATTTGTAGGCCCATTTGTATACTAGCCATATCCTCACGTGGGACTTAGTCAACATCATAGAGGATTCTAATTAGCTATATAGTTGCTAATCACAGGATATTTTGATTTAAGATCAATATTAATTGAGTACTAATTGTAGCCTTAATCGGCACTATGGCTTCCCTTCAACATCCCTCTTTTCTACACTCTAATCAACTGACATTCCCAACTCTTGCAAACAAGTCATTCTCCATCTTTGTTGGCAACAAGAAGTGCAAGAAGAGCTCTGAACCTAACAAATCACACGTGGGATCTCATTCCATGTCCTTCGGATGTTACTCCGATTGGCTGCAAATAGGTTTACACGATCAAAGTGAAGGTTGAAGGTTCTCTTGATTGATACAAGGCTTGACGTTGTGTTGGGTAATAAACAAGAATATGGGCTAGATTATAAAGAGCTTTGTTCCTGTGGCTAAGATCATTACAGTTCATTCTCTAATTGCGGTTGCAGCTATCAAATCATGGTATATTCTTCAGACGAAAAAAAACTTACACGGTGACCTTGAGGAGACACTAATATTTGTATTCCTGACAGTCTTGATGCACGTCTATTATATATTTGTTGTCTTTGTCGCTCTCTATATGACCTTAAACACCGAGTCTAGATCAAAAAGCTCACACGATGATTATCAACTCTGGATTCAATTGAAGACATTAGGATCACTCTTTCTTTTTTCTTTGCCGAACATCTAAAGGTATTATAATCCTTTTGGTGTATGTGGGTGATGTTCTTATCGCTTAGAAAAACAAACATGCTCTTTGCTCTTATTTTCATATGAAGGATCTTGGTCTAATTACTTATTTTCTTGAACTCGAAATTAATCGGTCCAACTTCCAACCAAGGGATCATGTTTACTCAAACTAAGTACACTAAGGAAATGATTGATCTCGCTCAAGTCATGGATTTCAAACCTGCAGATGCTCTTAAAGAAGTCAAATGTTAAATATCACAGACGCTTCGGAGACATAATTTCTGATTGTTGGCAGCCTCTTCTATTTGACAAGACGATATATCCTTTGTCGTGAATATTGTCAGTCAACTCATGTCTAACCCATGACATCATCATTTGGTTAGATTTGCATCATAAGATATCTTTGTCAAACACTTGGTCGTAGCTTTTTTTTCTATCCACGTCTCATCTTCATCTAATTGCTTATGCAGATGCCAATTGGGCCGGTTGTCCAAACACAACGCTCCACAACTAGATGATGAATGTTTTTGGGAACATCCCTTTTCTTGTGGAAGTGTAAGAAGCAGGATCAGGTTTTGAAGCCTACTAAGGCTTGATATCATGCAATGCATTCTTCCTATTCAGAAATCATATAGCTTGTCAGATTTCTTAAAGAAATGGGCATCAAAGTTCCTAGTCCTATCCCTCTTGATGGTGACAACACTAGTGCCATCGAGACTGCACTCAACCCAACTTACCTTAGCTCATGAAGCATATTGATATCGATTGCACTTTATTTGTGAAAAACTTCAATACAATCTTCTCACACTATCTAAATGTCTCATCATCTCATCAGATTGCGGATGAATTCAATAAAGCTATGAGCCTATGATGCATCAAATTGTTGAGGAGCATGAAGGAACATAGAAAATAGTGTCTCATAGAACATTGCACTTAAGTAAGGAGTACCATACCCATATCTAGTAAATATCCTAGAATATTGTTGATTGATCGATTTACCTGTAATTACCTAATCAAGGGATTGTGGAATGTATTCTCCTCCCTATTCAAGGGTATGAAGGAATGCACATAAAAGGGGGAGGCTGGTCACAAGACAAATGCACCTCAACTCTTCTCATTCTCTCTTTTGCTTAGTTTCTGTGTTTCTCTGTTATTGTCATCAGCCCAAAAGTTTACCGATCATGAACGAAAGTAACGAAGTCACCAAGCATTATCACAAATCCAACACCTCCAGAAGTGTGCATGCTGGACTCCAAGGAACCTCACACCTTTACTAACTGATTTATAACTAAAATAACATCCTACAAAGCATCAGCTGGACTTCCCCCTCAATTGCCTTTAGCAAGCGAGGAAGATCATATTTTACAGCCTCCACATGTGATGAAGATTTAGGTTTTAATTCATATTATTCTACTTACCGAAAAGATTTTGGACCAGTTTGAGGGCTCTGAGAAGGCCCGCAAGGGCTGGTTAAAGTGGTAATGGTTTCAGGTCTAAGATTGGACCATAACAGTCCCCAGTTACTAACAAAATCTGGATAACAGGGGCTGTTTTAATAAATTAAAGAATGCAGTTTTTTTTTTTTTTTTGTGTGTGTAATTTTAGGCAATTCTGAAGCTTAAAAGGGGCAGCACATGCGGCAGTTTGGAGCCTTATTTTGGTGGACCATTTCAAACCCAATCCACTTGAAATCAACATGAAAAGGGCCGCTTTCCTTGGGGTTGCATCATCCAAAAGTGGGCCACATGGCCCCACAAGAAGATTTGTCCAAGATGGTCTGATGACCTGTGCAATGGGATTTTGGGTTCGGCAGCTTCTTTCTCATCTTCTTTCTTCTTTTGTTTATTTGGGACCCATTTGAGTGAGGAGCATTGATTTGCTTGATGAAGAAATGGATGGCTGAGATTAGATTAGGGTTTGAATGAGTTTATTATCATTGAGTAAAAGGAAGGGTTGACTATTGCTGGTTCTGAGTTTTGAAGTTTTCGGACATTGTGTAGAAACACAGTTTTGGCTTCTTCTCCTTCGGGATTGAGGCATTCTCCATGGGATTGAAGAAAACCATTGGTTATTCATAAAATATAGTGAGTAAGCTTTTCTATTCTCCTTGTTTTCTTGCTTAGTTACTGTTGATTTGGTTTAGGGTTGCATGTGTGGGTTGCTATTCAATTAGGGATTTTCTATTTGGCTACATCAACATGCAAACAAAACCTGCCCTTTTCCCTTAAGGTTAAGCTTGATGCACTGGCATCAGGTGGTTTCTTGCAAGAGACGAGGGATGGAAATTCATATATTGTAATCATTCTAGAATTAACACACGCATCTTCACAAACACTCATGCATGCAGGAATACACACTTGAAAAGTAAAACTACATGAGAAATCTCTTTCAAAAAAATTATAGAGGAAGATTTATCATTTGCAACGAAATGCAGCATTACAAGTATGAAGAGTCTCCATGGTGATGGTGGGTGAACCCATGCATAATTGCAAAATAATTCAGTTTTCACAGTCAAATGCAAGGATGTACACTCACATCTCAAATGCACAACTTTGCAAAAGAAAATTGAAGACATTTTACCAACCTGGCAACGCAGCTGTGTATGAGTAGCTCCAAGATATTGCTTCACCAGTCTTCCAGTGCCTACCTCCCATAACTTTGTTGTTGAATCTTTCCCACAAGAAAGAATGAACCTAGTGATTCAAGTTATGCAAAATGAATGTTTAGAAATAAGAGATGATAAATCGTATGAGTAATAGAATAGAAGAAGAAACTTATGCGGTCCGCTGAGCGCAGTTCTAGGATATAGCAAAAGCTCAAACATATGGACAGGCTCATGCAGGTTGGGCCCAAATCCATTTGGCTTATTATGTCAGACCAGCACTGTACTGTACAAGGATAGAAATAGCGGTTGCGGAGGTACGTAGCGGCGTAGGTGTGAAGTTTTTTATAGTGGTAAAAAAACATCGAATCTGGTCCAGCAGCCAATCTTGTATGTATGTATACATATATATTTTATAGTGATTTGGAACCATATAAGGGTAAAGACAACTATACAAAAAGGCTATTGAGGAGAAGAAATAGGAAAAATAATATTGTAAATTAAAATTGCTTGGCTCTACGAGGTTTTAAATCGTATCGCCGCTATTTTCAAAATAGCGCAGCGGCCTCAATTTCTACGGCCAATAATGCAGACACTACGCTACGTAACGGCCGCTATTTTGAACCATGGTACTGTAATTGTTATTATCCTTAGAGTAGCTCTATCTTTATCACATGAGATAAAGGAGATATGATCATGGCTCAAAAACGCAGTATTGGCTATGATGCCCAGATACAACATAGATAGGAGAGGGACACGCCATGGACTTGGCAAGGACACATTTTATATTCCAAAAAAAAAATTTACATTTCAAAAACAATTACATTACGAAAAAAAAGTGAAGAATCGGATACGATACAACATGGTACCTTGCCCATTTTCAAGTGTCCATGCATCACAGGTATCAGTTGCCATCGCATTGGATCCTAAAAACTGATACGACAAGGCGTCGCATCGTAGTTCGCGACTGTCACAGTCCATCATGTGAATTTTTTCCGACCCAAAATAATTTAAAAAAAAAAAAAACCCAAAAAATCCAGAATAGTGTAAAATGGTAGAATTTCTTTTTCATTAGAGCACACTATAAATGAAAGTATCAGTCCTCCTAACTCATATTACCCTATGCACTACATAATTTTAACTATTAACTATGAATAGTTTTAGTAATCTTTGAGTTTGTCATTAGAATTTATAAATCCATTAATATAGTCCATATCTAAAGTTCAAAACACTTAAAATAACCATCACACCTTATATTAACTATGTCAAAAATAATCAATAAGACTTGGGCCCATCATTAGATTGACTAGTATAATGCAATTGAATTTTCTTAATATTTTATTTGAATATTCTATAAGTGTTTAATCTAATAGTCACCCTAACTTATCTGAAGAAAATTTGTTGAGGGACCATTTAAAAGGGGCATTTTTTTTTTTTTTGAGTGATTTGGATTTTTCTTACAGTTAGACCGTATTAGCAAGGTACAACTAAAAGAGAAAGCTTGTAAATTTTGGGAAAATTGAAGGCTCCATCTTTGTGGGGGGGGAGGGGGGGAGGGGGGCATTTTTTAAATACCCTTACTTTACTTTTATGTATATATTTTAAGTTAAAAAACCCCTTACATTTTTTTGGATTTAAAGAAATGATATTATAGGGTAAAAACCTTTACTTTTTTTTGTTAAAAAGGACCACATGGTCAAATTAATGATGCCATCAGCCTAATGAAACAAAACCCTTAGAAGGGCATTTGCCCCTTTTCTTTGGGACCAAAGTAGAAACCACTAGAGGGATAGACTATTGAGAGAAATGAAAGGGAAAGAGAGGAGAGGTGAAGGGGAAGGCACGACACTGTGCGGTCACAACAACACCATCACCACTGGCCTCCATGTAGTTCTCCCCCTCCACACACACCCCCCCGCACCACCCCACCCACACGCACAACCAACCCCCACTTCCCCCCATTTTCTTTATTTCTGTATCTTTTATTTTCGCCAACCACCCTCTCTCTCTCTCTCTCTCTCTCTCTCTCTCTCTCTCTCTCTCTCTCTCTCTCTCTCTCTCTCTCTGTGTGTGTGTGCGCGCGCGCGCAAAGACATACACAACTCCTTAGGCCGATATTTTGAAAATATGGGCCAAGAACTGATATTGCCACGATATTTTGGGTACCAACCGATATTTCCACAATATTTTGGGTACCAACCGATATTTTGGGTACCCAAGACCGCAAACATTGGTTTGATCAGGGTTGTGATTGTAGAAGATAACTAAGGCCCATGCTATCAGGCCCTAGGCCCAGCCTATCAGAGGCCCATTATAGCCCAACTCACGTAGGATTTAGTCAAATCCATGTTAGCTGATTTCTTTCTTTTGTTTTCCTTGTATAAACTAGGAGATTATTTCTTTCCATTCTTTCATTGATTCTAATTTGTAATTAGTGCCTTGATTATTGTAATTAGTCCTTGATTAAGGATTCTATTCATTATTAATACACAACAATCGATGATCCCAGATCATTGAGTTTTCTCTCCATTATTATCTTCTTCATCTCATCACAGACTCTTACATGGTATCAGGGCCATAGTTACCTTCTCTCATTGATTCAGTCATTCTCCCTGACTTGGATCTTCTTCCTGGTAGTGTCTGATCATCCCTGATAGTGTCTGATCATCCCTGATCAAGACGTGGCCCACTTCAGATCATCTTCAACATCTTTCAAGATCACCTCCATCCTGGTCGACCAGCATTGCTGGTATTTATGGGCATTTTTCTGGATTTTTTCTCCCATCAGAGGTGAGGTTTCCAGCAACATTTGTGATACTTTTATTTCTTGCCTCTGATTTCATCAAGGCCGTCCAAATTTGTGGATTTTGATCCGATTTGAGTGAAACTTTGGCCTGGAGTTGCGAAAATAACTCGTCCTTCCATTCCATACCCCTAATCGGGCCGCGATCAACTATTCAGATCTCACAAGGAGATCGACACAGTGACGGCATTGACGTATTCTCGTCAGTTTGACGCTGTTCTTCTCTGTTTCACTACTGGCCCACCAGCGATGATCACAGCATCACCAACAATTATCCCCATGTTGGTCTACTCATTTTTCTGGGAATTATGGTGATTTTTCAGGAATTTTTCCATCACCTTTGAGGTAGTTTCCAACCTCTTCTTCATCTGACGGTTTTCTCAGATAGATTTCATCATCGCCGTCCAGAATTGTGGATCCTTTTCCAAATCTCATCAGGTTTGGCCTGAAGGAAGACATTTTGATCCACTTCACTGCGATCAAACCTGATCTGTGATTAACCAGCCCTGTGGGGCCCACGCACAGATCCTGCCTTCTATTTCAAGGACGTCTGGGTGCATTTTTAGCCCTATTTGTGCTGTCTGCTGCTGGTTTGCTCATCAGATTCCTCATCTCATCTGCTGCTTGGCTGGTATTTCATTCTTACTATTATTATTGCTGATTGTGTTGCCTGTTGCTATTTAATATGGAGAAGTATGATATTATTCCTGTTAAATTCAATGGGAATAATTATATGGCATGGTCATTTCATCTGAAGAATTTTGTAGAAGGCCAAGGGTTGTTTGATTATCTTGATGGTTCAGTACCTAAACCTACTACAACTACTGACACAAAAGCTTTAGCCACCTGGTCTAAAGAAAATGCTAAGGTCATCACTTGGATTCTTAATTCCATTAACCCTTCTCTTGCTATTGCTCTTCAAGCATATACTACTGCATTTGATATGTGGAGTCATCTCAAGAATATTTATCATCAAACCAATAAAGCTCGCAAATTTCAACTTGATAGTGAAATTGCAAAATTCAGTCAGGGTGATAAATCTGTGCAAGAGTACTACAATGGTTTTCTCACCTTATGGACTGAAAGGGATGCTATGATAATTCAGTCAGTGTCTGCTGGGTTTCTGTCCGAGGCTCTTAAATTACAAGAGGAAACCCACATCAGCTAGTTCCTAATGAATCTCAGACCTGACTTCGAATCTATTCAGTCAGCTCTCATGAATAGAGAAGTCCCCGCAAATCTGGATACTTGCTTTCAAGAAGTCCTTCGAGAAGAACTTCGCCTCACCTCTCAACGTACCATTCTTGAAGAACCATAGGCCTCCCTAGCCTCTCTTCAGACTGAGTCTGCTCTTCTGGCAGCTCCCAATCAAAGGCCCATTCAATGCTATGAGTGCAAAGGCTTTGGTCATCTGGCCAAGAACTGTCGAAAGAAATTGGTCTGCCGATATTGCAAACGCTCTGGTCATCTTATTGATGACTGTCGCAGCCTACAGAGGAAGAATGGACCTCAGCAGAAGCAAAATCCTTCCACCATGCCCAGACAAAATAATCCTACTGCATTCCAAGTTCAAGCACCTCTTCCTGACACGGGAAGCACTTCTTCCGGGACTGTATCCATGACTCCAGCACAGATTCAAGAACTGATTCAGAGCACGGTGACCTCCGCCTATGCTTCCATGGGTCTTAATGGTGGTCGGTATCACCCTCATTCTCATTTAGCATCTCCTGCCTTTCATTCTTCTGCATCTCTTTCTTCTTCTCTCACTTCTTCCAATTGGTATTTAGATTCAGGGGCCTCCAATCACATGACATCCGTAGAACATAGCTTTCTAGATTCCCAACCTTACCTTGGAAAAGAAAAAATTACCACTGCTAATGGTGATCAACTACTCATTTCTGGAGTTGGTACCATTACTTTATCTAGTGTCACTGGACAGTCTATTACCCTTTCCAATGTCTACTTTGTTCCAAAATTATCAGCAAATTTACTTTCTGTAGGACAACTTATTGATGAGGGCTATCTTGTTCATTTCTCTTCTTCTGGTTGTGTCATACAGGGGCGGCAAACTGGGAAGGTGATCACGACGGGGAGTAAATATGGGCGCCTATTTTTGCTGGACATTGGACATCATTCTTTTTTTGCTACTTCTTCTAATAATTTCAAAAACTTGTGGACGGTTTGGCATAAACATCTTGGTCATGTGAACAATGCCTATTTACTTTCTTTATTTAAACTTGGTTGTTTGGACTCTACGGTTGATAATAAAATTATGTCTTCTTTATCTCAATCAAAATGTGAAGCTTGTTATTTAAGTAAAAGTCATATTTTGCCATTTTCTATTCATAATTCTCGTGCTTTATCATCCTTTAACATCCTTCACACTGATGTTTGGAGTATTGCTCCTACCTTGAGTCGGGTAGGCTTCAAGTACTATGTGACATTTATTGATGATCATTCCCGTTATACTTGGATTTATTTCATTCGTTTCAAATCTGAGGTGTTTTCTATTTTCCAAAAATTCTATAACATGGTCCATACCCAATTTAAGAAAGATATCAAAATCCTTAGATCAGATTCCGGTGGAGAATACATGTCTCATGAATTCTCTGCTTTCCTTTCTGACAAAGGCATTCTTCATCAAAAATCTTGTCCGCACACTCCTTAGCAGAATGGAATTGCGGAAAGAAAGAACAAACATATTCTTGAAACCGTTCGCACCCTTCTACTTTCATCCTTAGTTCCTCCAGAATTTTGGTGTGATGCTGCTCAGACCGCGGTATATCTGATCAATCGTCTTCCTAGTGCTGTTCTAGGCAAGACTACTCCCTACGGAGTTCTCTTTGACCATCCTCCTTCATACACCCACTTACGTGTGTTTGGTTGTTTGTGTTTTGTTCATCTTCCACCGACTGAACGAACTAAGCTATCTCCACAGGCTGCAAAATGCATCTTTCTTGGCTATAGTTTTGAACACAAAGGGTTCTTGTGTTATGACCGGTTTGAAAAACGCATGCGAATCTCTCGGAATGTGATCTTCATGGAACAAATTCCTTTCTTCTCATTACGTTTAGATCATCATCCTCTTGCTGTGTCCTATTTACCACAATTCCCGGACTCTGCCTCTCCATCAACCACTCTCAAGGTCTATGTTCGGCGTAATAAGGTACCACCTATGGTGCCTCCCTCTTCTGATCATCTCCCAGTGCAGCCTACTGCTCCTACAGGTGACCATGCTTCTTCTGCTAATATCATCCCTCTGCGACGATCTAATCGTCCTTCCATTGCCCCTAACCGCTATGGCTTTCCTGCTCTGTTTTCATCTTTGGATAGTGCTCCTATACCTACCTCATTTTCACAGGCCTCGAAGATTGCTTACTGGCAAGATGCTATGAATGAGGAATTGCTTGCTCTCGAAGCTAATCAGACATGGGACTGTCAACTAGGCCAATGGGCCTAGTTCAGTGGGTATGTCAACTAGGCCAATGGGCCTAGTTCAATGGGTCTCAGCCCATGACAAATTGAGCCCAACTTGTGGGTCAAAACAAATATCTCTTGTACAGATATGTAATTGATTTTATGCCTTATTAGGAGATTTGATTAGATGTTAATTAGATTATGATTAGATTATGATTACTTTAATTTAGTTAATTCTCTCAATCACTGTAAACATTCTTGTAAACTTTATCTCTATATAATGAAAGATCGTGACCCTCAAAGGGATCATCGAATTCACAAACTATCGTCTGTCTTCATCTCTCTTTGGTCTGACATGGTATCAAAACCAAACTTCTGAGTGTTTCTTCTCCATCTTCCAAACATTGGAAGCTGTCATAGTCTCTGAGAGACTCTCTGAACTTTTTCTCTTCATCTTCCAAGCAGTGGAAGTCGCCAGATCATCCTGTGATCTCTCGTGGCCCACCCCAGATCATTTTCATCACATCAGCATAACACAATCCCTCTGATTGTCTGAATATTCTAGACTTTCTGGAGATATTTCGATATTCTTTTGGCATCAGAACAGATCACGGATCTGTTTCGAAGGGTTCTTCCACGCTGATCGTCTGCTGGCATCTGTGGCCCACCACTGATCATCACCAACCTCATCCACAGCTCCCAGCATCTTGGTCGACCAGTTATGCTCTTTATTTTGGCAATTTTTTCAGATTTTTTCATCCATCAGAGGTAGGCCATCTACCATTTTTTGTGGAAAATCTGTTTTGTCAATTTCTTTTCATCACAGCCGTCCAAAATCTTTGATTTGGATCCGTTTTATCTGAAACCACTTCCAGTAGGTGCAGAATTCTGCTGCTCACCCATCTTCATCTTCAGATCTGTATACAGATCACTTGGTGGGCCCCACGTGTAGAATTACACACTGACAACAGGGTCATCTGGGTTGGGTTTGCATCCTTTTTGTGCACTGTTCATTCTCTGTATTCTGGGAACAAGTTCTCGCCACTTGATCTGATTGTTTGAGATCTGATCCATCATTTGTTATCTGATTAGTGTGTGATCTGATCCATCAGTCATATTATTTGTGATCTGATTGGTGTGTGATCTGATCCATCAGTTTGATTTAAGAACAATGAGGTTTTTTGTTGCACAGTTTGATAGATATACTGTTTGACTGAAATGGAAAAGCATGAAATTAAATTGATCCAATTTAATGGAAAGAATTATACTTCCTGGTCGTATCAATTTCAAGTCTATCTTGAAGGAAAGGAAATGTGGGGACTTGTTTCAGGATGGGATCCACGACCTAAGGAAGATGAGAAAAAAATACTCTCTTGGAATACTAAGGATGCCAAGATAAAAACCTGGATTCTTGGTTCCGTTGAACCACAATATATCCTGAACCTCAAACCTTACAAAACCTCCAAAGAGATGTGGGATTATCTGAAACAAGTGTATCACCAAGGGAATTCTGCCCGTCAATATCAGCTTGAACTAGAGATTGCTCAGTATTCCCAAGGCACCTCTTCTATCCAGGACTATTATACGGGTTTTCTCAATTTATGGGCAGAATATGATGAAATCAAATACTTCAATGTATCTGAGGCAGCTCTTTCTGAGATTCAAAAATTACAGGCAACTTCTCATAAAGACCAGTTCCTCATGAAACTAAGATCTGAATATGAGATCATTCGTTCCAATCTGATGAGCAGAGTTCCATCTCCATCCCTGAATGAGTGTCTTAATGAACTCTTGCGAGAGGAACAAAGTCAGCTCACTCAGCATGTTCTGAAGCAACAGTCCTCCAGAAACTCTCCTGATGTAGCATATGCTGCCACTGCCAGTTACACTCCTGGTGTCTCTCATGGTCCAGGAGGGATTATTCATCATACTAATGCTGCTGCTAAAAGACAAACTCCTGCAAGAGATCTCAGCAAAACCCAATGCTTTGGCTGTAAGAGTTATGGACACTATGCCTCACAGTGTAAGACCAAGTTTTGTAATTACTGCAAATCCAATGGTCATGTTATCAATGAATGCAAACGGCGGCCACAAAATCGCCCTCCACGAGCATATCATATCAACACTGCTGATGCTACTACTTCCAGTGATAGTTCTTCTGCATCAGTGGCTTCAAATTGCTTTGACATTATTCATAGTGACGTATGGGGGATTACACCTGTAATTTCTCATACACATTTCAAATATTTTGTCACATTATTGATGATCATAGTAGATTCACATGGGTTTATTTCTTACACTCTAAATCTGAAGTCTTTGATATTTTCCAAAAATTTATGGCGTATGTTGAAAATCAGTTTTCTACTCGCATTAAAATTCTCCGATCTGATTCCGGAGGGGAATATATGTCCCATCAATTTCAAGCTTATTTGCAAAAACACGGGATTTTATCACAACGATCGTGCCCTTACACTCCTCAACAGAACGGAGTTGCAGAACGCAAAAACAGACATCTCCTCGATACTGTTCGTTCTCTTCTCCTAGAATCATCAGTTCCCGCAAGATTTTGGCCCGAAGCGTTAGCCACTGCAGTTCACTTGATCAATCGCTTACCATCCTATCGCCTCACAAATCAAACACCATACTTTCGTCTCTTTCGTAAAGATCCTTCTTATACCCACTTGCGCATTTTTGGCTGTGTATGCTTTGTTCATCTTCCTTCGACTGAACGTACTAAATTAACTGCTCAGTCCACCAAATGTGCATTCCTTGGCTACGCATCTCACCAAAAAGGGTATCTCTGTTATGATCCTGTGGTCAACCGTCTTCGCATCTCTCGAAATGTCACATTTTTCAAAAATCAAAGTTTTTTTCCTAACCATTCCTCGGATTTACCATCATTTTCTCATCTACCAGATTTTTCTGACCCAATATCTTCTCCACTCCTTGTCTATGAACGGCGTCGTTATAAGGATGTTCCACTACTGCCTCCCCCTCCGGATCCCTCACCGGCACCTGATCTTGACCATGTTTCATCACATGATGCTCCATCTCCATTTCAGCTTCGACGCTCTACCCGTCTCTCTAAGCCTCCAGAAAAATATGGGTTCACTCACACCTCCTTGCATGCTACTCTCTCCTCTATTGCTATTCCTTCTTCTTACTCACAGGCGGTGAAGCATGACTGTTGGCAAAAAGCTATGCACGAAGAATTAGCTGCATTACAGGAGAACAAAGAATTAGATGCATTACAGGAGAATCATACCTGGGATATTGTTCCATGTCCCTCATCTGCAAAACCTATTGGCTGCAAATGGGTTTTTTCAGTCAAACTTAAGTCTGATGGCTCGTTGGATCGATATAAAGCACGGTTAGTCGCACTGGGCAACCGACAGGAACATGGCATTGACCATGAAGAAACATTTGCTCCAGTTGCAAAAATGACAACAATCCGTACTGTTCTTGCCATTGCTGCTTCCCACTCATGGCCTCTTTACCAATTTGACGTCAAGATGCATTTCTTCATGGTGATCTCAAGGAAGAAGTCTATATGCGACTTCCCCAAGGCATTAAGGGTGTTTCGACAGGAGATTGCGCACGCTTAAGACGATCTTTATATGGTCTAAAGCAAGCTCCGCGTGCTTGGTTTGAGAAATTTAGAGATGCTCTCCTTCTTCTACAGTTCTCTCAAAGTGCCTCTGATCCGTCTATGTTCCTTCATCGCTCCTTAAAAGGGATTACTGTCCTCTTGGTATACGTCGATGATATCATCATATCTGGGACAGATTCTGACATGATCACCTATCTACAGGCATCCTTACATGAATCTTTTCATATGAAAGACTTAGGGCCACTCACATATTTTTTAGGCCTTGAGGTTCATCAGTCAGAAAAAGGTCTTATACTAGATCAACACAAATATGCTATGGATCTTATTGAGACGGCTAGCCTTCAAAACTCCACTCCTGTAGATACACCTGTTGAGGCCAATCTTCAACTCGCACAAGATACGGGTGATCTTCTCCCTGATGCCACAATGTATCGCCGTTTAGTCGGCAGCCTGATCTACTTGACTATCACTCGGCCTGATATCTCATATGCGGTGAATCTGGTTAGTCAGTTCATGACACAACCTCGCCATCTCCATCTTATTGCTGTTCGGCGCATTCTTCGCTATGTTCTTCATACTCCATCTCGTGGCCTTTTCTTTCCTGTGGGCAATTTGACTTCTCTCATAGCTTATTCAGATTCTGACTAGGCTGGATGTCCTGATAGTCGACGGTCTACCACGGGTTGGTGCATGTTCTTAGGGGACTCATTGATCTCCTGGAAGTGTAAGAAACAAGATAAAGTCTCCAAATCATCCACAGAAGCAGAATATCGTGCCATGTCGGCTGCCACATCTGAAATTGTCTGGCTTCGGGGTCTTCTTTCTAAGCTTGGATTTCCACAATCTGGCCCTACACCTCTCTATGCGGACAATACCAGTGCCATACGGATTACTAAAAATCCTGTCTTTCATGAACGCACAAAGCATATTGAGGTGGCTTGTCATTACATATGTGATGAATTTGTGCGTGACGCAATTGCTCTTCCTCATGTTCCTACCGGACTTCAAATTGCAGATATATTTACCAAGGGACTTCCTCGGCCACGACACCAATTCCTAGTTGGCAAATTGATGCTCGTGGATTCACCCGCATCAATTTGAGGGGGGGTGTCAACTAGGCCAATGGGCCTAGTTCAGTGGGTATGTCAACTATGCCAATGGGCCTAGTTCAGTGGGTCTCAGCCCATGACAAATTGAGCCCAACTTGTGGGTCAAAACAAATATCTCTTGTCCAGATATGTAATTGATTTTATGCCTTATTTGATTAGATGTTAATTAGATTATGATTAGATTATGATTACTTTAATTTAGTTAATTCTCTCGATCACTGTAAACATTCTTGTAAACTTTATCTCTATATAATGAAAGATCGTGACGCTCAAAGGGATCATCGAATTCACAAACTATCATCTGTCTTCATCTCTCTTTGGTCTGACAGGGACTTGGTACCGGCTCCTGAAGGAGCCTCTGTGATTGGCAGTAAATGGATCTACTCCATAAAAGTTCACTCAGATGGAAGTCTTGATCGCTACAAAGCCCGATTGGTTGCGCAGGGGTATAAACAGGAGTATGGGATCGACTATGAGGAGACATTTGCACCAGTAGCTAAAATAACCACCGTTCGTACTCTCCTTTGTATAGCTGCAGCCCGCAACTGGCCTCTGTGGCAGATGGATGTCAAAAATGCATTTCTTCATGGGGATTTGCAGGAGACTGTTTACTTAAAGCCTCCTCCAGGATATGCCTGTCCTCCTAAGCATGTTTGTAAACTACGGAAATCTTTGTATGGACTTAAGCAGGCTCCCAGGGCTTGGTTCGATAAATTCCGAACTGCTATTCTTGAAGCTGGTTTTCGTCAGAGTCATTCGGATAGCTCACTATTTCTCCGATGGACATCGAAAGGCTACACCTTTCTTTTAGTCTATGTTGATGATATGATTATCAGTGGCAATGATAATGACAGCATTATGGATCTCAAACATCATCTCACTCGTCACTTCAGAATGAAGGATCTTGGTCCTCTCACCTACTTTCTGGGGTTGGAGTTCTTGCGTAACAAATCTGGCATTCGAGTTCATCAGCGGAAATATGCTACAGATTTGATCACTTCGGCAAGACTTGATGATGCTAACACTTTTGATACACCTATGGAGTTGAACAGCAAGATCAGTAAGGATGATGGACAGCCCCTGGATGATCCCTCTATTTTTCGGCGGATAGTTGGTAGTTTGCTCTACTTAACTATGACTCGGCCGGATATCTCTCATGCCGTTCATACGGTTAGTCAGTTTGTGAGCAATCCTCATAAACCTCACCTTGCTGCTGCCTTGCGCATACTCCGCTATGTCAAAGGCACTCTTCGGGTACTTCTCTACACTTATCCGCTTGCGCTGATTCTGACTGGGCTGGTTGCCCGGATTCTTGGCGATCTACCACTGGTTGGTGTATGTTTCTTGGGGAATCATTAATTTCATGTAAGTGCAAGAAGCAAACCACCGTTTCGAAATCTTCTGCTGAGGCAGAATATCGGGCCATGTCATCCGCAAGCGCTGAAATCATCTGGCTCCGCCGTCTTCTCTGAGAATTCGGTGTCTCTGTTGGTAAATCTACACCTCTTCATAGGGACAACACAAGTGCTACCCGAATTGCAAACAATCCAGTCTTTCATGAAAGAACGAAGCATATTGAGATTGATTGCCACTTCATCCGTCAGCATATTGTTACTGAAAAGATAACTCTGCCTCATGTCTCTACTCTTAACCAGTTGGCGGATATCTTCACAAAAGCTCTTCCCAAACCACGTCATCATGATCTCACTAGCAAATTGATGTTTTCTGCCTTACCACATCAATTTGAGGGGGAGTGTAGAAGATAACTAAGGCCCATGCTATCAGGCCCTAGGCCCAGCCTATCAGAGGCCCATTCTAGCCCAACTCACGTAGGATTTAGTCAAATCCATATTAGCTGATTTCTTTCTTTTGTTTTCCTTGTATAGACTAGGAGATTATTTCTTTCATTGATTCTAATTTGTAATTAGTGCCTTGATTATTGTAATTAGTCCTTGATTAAGGATTCTATTCATTATTAATACACAACAATCGATGATCCCAGATCATTGAGTTTTCTCTCCATTATTATCTTCTTCATCTCATCACAGACTCTTACAGTGATCATCCTCAGTTTTACCAAAAGTCATCGTACTCTTCAATCTCTACTAATTCTTTCATAGTCAATCTTAGGAGCACGACTCTGGGAACCAAATCGTCTACAAGAACGGCTTTTAACTGTCAAATATAAGCTTTTTGTCTAACCAGAAGGTCAGAAGAAATTAGGTGTCCAAATTATCATTCTGGTTGTCTAAAATAAGTAAAACACAAAGCTGCCATGATGCCAAAAACTGATCTAGTCGCTAAGCAAATAGCTATTGCTACCTCTGGTCCTTCGTGAAACTTGCACTAGTAGCTTCTGCCGAACCATGTGCACCATTAATGGAACGCACACACTGTGCAGTTACTCCATCCCATACCCGAACTGCACCATCTTTGGATGCTGTCACATACATTCCACCCGTGGATGAATAGCGAATCTGCGTGACCAAATGTGGGTAAATAAGTCATTTTTATCAATATTGTTGAAAGTAAATTTGTTTTAAAGACAATAAGCATCCGTTTATCACCAAAATATGGCCTCCTGGTTTTCTTATTTAAACTGCAAGGGGTCAGCATGCTCAAGGTCTGTTAAAAAAACCAACTCACCTGGTTAATGGCACCATTTACATTTATCTCTTGAACATTTGCTGATAGGTAACATTGGAATGTATTGATGTCATATAAATGTGCAATTGGATGATCTGTTCCTGTAAATGGTTCACAACCTCATTAGCATCGAAGTAATAAAATAAAATTCAGATTCTTCTTAGTTGGAAATTCTACAACACTCACATTGCAAAAGATACAGGTCAAAACCATAAAAGAAGCATGCATGCAATAGCCAAATCCACACTTGATGTGATGGGAAGGCCTAATTAACCCAGCCAAAAGAAACGTGTACTTTCCCTTCATAATGAGGTGCAGAGCATGTGATAGGTTCTGACTCTCCACTTCTAGTAGTTGCAATGATTGATGTCAGTGGTTAGACAAAATTCTATAGGAGAAAAGAGGAGAAAAGAAACAGAAGAAATTGATGGAGAAGAAGGACGTGGTTCTTCACTATGGGGTTGGGCGATCATACCTATATATTAATTTGTCAACTTTTTCAAAATTACAAAAAGAACTTGGATTTCCTTAATTACACAAAACCGCTTGAAGTTTATTAATTTACAAATAAATCATATTCTTAACTCATAACACTCCACCTCAACCTAGTGCATCTATATTTACCATGCCCCAGCTTGGACAAAACATCATTAACTATTTCCTACTAACTTCTTTTTAAGAAAATCTGTAATTTGATCAGTTGTACTTATATATGATAGCATCATTTCTTTTTCTTTAACTTTTCCGCATGAAGTAAAAATCACCTCCCACATGCTTTATTTTCTCATGATACACTGGATTCTTGGCTAGTTTAATTGTTGTAAAACTGTAACTGTAAGTGCCTAAAAATTAAGGACTTTAAATCAGGGATTAGGATCCTTGATTCGGGTGGTTTGGATGAAGATTGTCGAGGCTCCGACTGGACCTGAAGAGGAAGAGAGGAAAACACGTCAGAGGACCCTGGCTGCAGGCAGCGCAAAGCTCTCCGATGCTTAAGTTAGTTCAGGGAACGAGCAAGGGAGATGGAGAGCAAATTGCAGAGTAAGAGTCTGTATTATGGATGGCGTACCTTTTGAATGGAGAGGGAGATGCTATTTATAGGCGATGGGGACGACTATCGTGGGCGAGTCCCAAGACTGGGCTAGCCACTCGAGTGGCTGCGTCCACTCAGCCCATAATGCATTAAATGCTGACCCATGCCTCATTAAATGCTAGCCTTGCTGGGTCAGGCGGCGGTTCTGACTTTTGGGCCAGGTCCCATCAGGCCTGGCCCGGAGCCATGCTCTGGGGGCGCACGTGTTCTGTATGCGCCGTTTTGTCAGTAATGATAGTCTACAGGGCATGCCTTAGCATGCGCCGTTGTCCTGTTGTTGGTTCCATCAATCTCTGTCAAATCCGCATTGTCGGGGGTCGATGCCGAGGTCGGATAGGTCCGACTTCGGGAGCTCTTACCTCGGCAGATGCCGCGATCCTTCAGCCGCGGTCAGCCTTGGCCTAGGGGAGGCATAATCAATCTGTCTTAAGGCCGGGGCTAGCGCTGATCTCGGCTTAGTGAAAACATCCCCACACAATTGCCCCCCAGTCTTCCGAGCTCTTAAGGGTATCACAACTCTTTGAGGTCGGAAGCTGAATAGGTCTCGCCGAGATGCAATATGCCGCGGTGCTCAGATAACTCCGCTCCCGGGCTCGGGGGAGCTCAAACGTCTCCTGGCTTTCGGAATTCCACCGCCGTTTCGGTAGCTGGCGTCTTTACTTCTATCCGCTGTCGCTTCTGTACCCGAGGCATTAAATGGCGCACAAGAAACAAGCTGGCGCTTCCACGTGTCTCTCTTTATTTGGCTGGCCCGTCTTTTCACGACGGCGCGTGCAGTGAAAAGACGCGCCCTCTTCGAAATTCGAACAGGCGCCATGATTAGGCGCCCAATTTTTGGCTATAAATAGGGGCTCTCCCCTTCCTTTCTTTCTTTTACCTTCGTTTTATCTCTCTTTGCTCTTCCTTCTTCTTTCATTCTTGGAGCTCCCCCCCCCCCCCCCCCCCCCCCTTTCCTGCTTTTGCCTCCGTTGAACAAAAAGAGGCTGTTGCAGAATTCCTCCGGTGTTCTTGTTCTGAAATAGGCGCTGTCAGGGCTCTGCCTCGCTTTCTGATCTTCTTGTAAGTTCCCTTTCTCTCATCTCCGTTCCATTCCTTTTTCTAGGGTTCTGTTCTGCCTTTCTTTTCCTTCTGTCTAGGGTTCCCTTTTGCCTCTTAGCAAATTCCCCCCTTTATTATAGCGTTCTCCTCTGAGAGATGGGTATTTTTAGTCATTGGGTAGAGTCTGAGAGGGGACTAGCCGATCTCAGGGCTAAGTACAACATTCCGGACGGGGTCCAGGTCATGGCGGCCCCTCTGGCCGCCGGCATCCTTGGTGATTTTTACAACGGCTGGATGCCGTTTCCTTTAGTGGCCATAATCGAGGGCGGGGTTAGGTTTCCCCTTCGCCCTCTGCTTAGGGAGTGCCTCAGGGCATGGAACCTTTGTCCCTGCCAACTGATGCCCAATAGCTTCAAGATTGTAATGGGCACGGATGCCCTTAATACAATCTTGGGCATCGGTCTCGGCGTCCACGATATCGAGGACGCCTACGATATCTGTAAGTCCGGGAAGGACATGTATTACCTCCGCATCAAGCCGAGTCGGAGGCCGTTTGTGCAAGCCCTGGAGGACTCCAATAAATATGCTAGAGACGACCGTCTGATGGTCACGGGCAGCTGGGAGTTCAGTGATGACGAGGCCATCGCGGAAAGAAATTTCAGGATCCCTCGTCACTTCGGCACCCCCCCAAGTAATTACAGCCCTAGCACACTTTTTCACTTCTTTCGCTTCTTCGTATTGCCGGACTTACGTTTTTCGTTTGCCCTTGCAGGTATTCGTCAGAGGAAAGCGGCCGCTTCCCGGGACGGCTGGAAGTTGAACAAGGCTTGGATTCGCGCCTTGGAGAATTACCACGGTCACGGGGACAGGTCGGCGTGGAGATTACTGGGGTACGAACCCAGGTACCACGGTTTCCGGAGCAAGAAACACACTGCCCACCGCACCCTAGCCGCGGCGGAAGTAGAAGAAGAAGGCAGCGTGGCTGACTCCGGGGATCGGACTGCATCCAACTCCGAGGCATCGACTTCGGGGTCCGAAGAGGACGACGCCGAGACGATCGGAAGGGTCATCCTATCGTCAGAGAGCGATCCCGAGGGCGAGATGGACAGGACCCGCCCGAAGCCGGTCTTCAAAAATCTCAGGGCCCTGCCCGTTGGGGGCAGAGGTCGGGGTGCCGCGTCCTCTTCCCGCGCGCCTCCTCCTTCAGGTGCTCCTTCGACTTCCTCCGCACCACCTCCAGTGCGGACGTCGATGCCTCAGTCCGCGGCCGGGCCCAGCACATCCGCGGTCACCCCCTCCCCGGCGTCGCAGGGGGAGGACTTGGCCAGGAAAAGGGCAAGGGTCGAAGGCTCCGCAGGGGAGTCTTCGGGCGGCGGGACCCTCTGGAGGTCGAGCTTCATGCTCCAGCCCGGGAGGCCAATGACGGTTGAGGACCGCCTCTCTGGGGGTCCCCTGGTGATCGCCAGCCTCAGTAGTGCATGTGCCTTGCCGCGGGACATGGAGAAGCACGATGAGCTGGACGACATTTCTCTGCTGGCGTCGCAGATGAGGGCGAGCCTGAGCGTAAGTTCCTGAACTTTTCTAAGTCTTTTTCCTTTCATATGTCAGCTATAGCTTTCCCTGACTTGGTGGCGTGGCTTTTTGCAGATCGTGCAGATGGCTCAGATCTCGGTGTCCCGGGTCCAAAAGTGCCATGATGAGCTCAAGAGGATCCAGGCGAACTGAGCAGCACAGGAAGGCCTTGGAGGAGGGCAAGGCGAGGGAGAAGGAGTATGAAGAAACTCACCAAGCCCTCTTTTCCGAGCTCGACAAGGCGAAGTCGGCCTTTGAGCTGGTCAAGAGGAGAGAGGCTGAGCTGGAGAGGAGGGTTGCTGGCCTGGAGAGGCAGAAAGCCGAGCTCGAGCTCCGGATTCAGACCGAGGTCAGCGCGGCCTTCCAGGACGGCGTCGATGTAGCTGGTGAAGAGTACGCGGCGCAGGTTGACGATATAAGGGCCTCGTCCTGGGAGATGGGGTGGAGAGCGGCTCTCGTAAAGGCCGGGATTCCCAGGGATCATCCCACATATACGAGCCCGGACGAGTTCCCGCGCTCCGAGGCTGACCCGACTCCCACGGCAGACCCTGAGAGGGAACTCGCAGCCGCGCCGGGATCGGAGATCGCCCCGTCGACGACTAGGGCTCCCGCCGCTGCTACAACACCAACCGTCGCCTCCTCTTCCGAAATTCCTTCTGACGCCGCGACTCCTCCCGCGGATCACGCCGCTCCGGCGCCTGCCGCATGAGGCTCCTTGGCTGTTTTTCTTTCCATCTTTTAAATGTAATTTTTCCTTACGCGCATTGCGCCGCTCATGTATGAAGCTACCGAACTTAATGAAAAATCCTTTTTTGTCTGTATTCCGTGCTCCCCTTTGTTTGGAATGTGTCTAAGTGCTTCGCATCGGCTATATCATTGAATTTTCATACCTTGGAGATCCGCGATCGGTTAACCGTGCTTAGAAGATGTGGCTTTTATAGAATGTGATGTAGGTTTGATCCGAGGGACTGAGCGTTTTTCGCAACGTAATGGCGAGCGAGTGATACTATTTTTCTTTTAAGTATACGAGCTCGGTGAGTGCCTTGCTACTTTAGCCTGGGATCATTTAGTATCGGATAGTCGTGCAGCGATTAGATGTGTAAGGCGATCCCCCTGGCTCGTCACCAGGGGCCGTGCTGGCTATCTGGCACGAGGGCTGAGATGCGCACGAAATGGAGAAGTCCCCCTGGCTCGTCACCAGGGGCCATGCTGGCTATCTGGCACGAGGGCCGAGACGCGCACGAAATGGAGAAGTCCCCCTGGCTCGTCACCAGGGGCCGTGCTGGCTATCTGGCACGAGGGCCGAGACGCGCACGAAATGGAGAAGTCCCCCTGGCTCGTCACCAGGGGCCGTGCTGGCTATCTGGCACGAGGGCCGAGACGCGCACGAAATGGAGAAGTCCCCCTGGCTCGTCACCAGGGGCCGTGCTGGCTATCTGGCACGAGGGCCGAGACGCGCACGAAATGGAGAAGTCCCCCTGCCGAACTGGGGAATTGCGTTGTTGCCGCGGTTCCTTCCTTGGAACAACTTCGATTTAGAACATAAAGAGAAACTTTCTTGAGAGGAAATGACCTTCATTGATTTGCATAAACTGAATACATTTAAAAGTAAAATTTCTTGAGGTGCGATGCGTTCCATGGCCGCGGCAGCAGTTTCCCATTCATATCCTCAAGCTTATATGCGGACCGTCCCGCGGTCGAGACTACCTTGAACGGACCGCGCCAGTTTGGGGCCAACTTGCCTTGATTCGGGTCCTTGTCTGCGGGCAGTGCCTTCTTCAGGACCAGCTCTCCGATGGAGAACTTCCTTTCTCGAACTTTCTGATTGTAATCCCTCGCTAGCCGTTGCTGATAGGCTGCTAAACGGATGGAAGCAGCTTCTCTGCGTTCTTCGGCCAGGTCCAGTCCCAGGGTGAGGTTTTTATCGTTCTGGCCCTGGTCAAAGAGTTCGGATCTGAGCGTTGGAAGGCCGATTTCGAGAGGGATCACGGCTTCCATTCCATATGCCAAGGAGAAAGGAGTCTCTAAGGTGGAGCATCTCGGGGTGGTTCTATAGGCCCACAACACACTGGGCAGCTCTTCCACCCACCTTCCTTTGGCCCCATCGAGTCTCTTCTTGAGCCCATCCAAGACCACTTTGTTGGAGATTTCAGCTTGGCCATTGCTCTGGGGATAGGCCGGAGTCGAGTAGTGGTTCCTGATGCCGAGTTCCTTGCAAAAGTTTTTGAAGAGGCTGGAGTCGAATTGGGTCCCGTTGTCCGAGACCAAGACTCGCGGGATGCCGAACCTTGTGACGATGTTCTTCCATACGAAGTTCTTGGAGTCCCGTTCCGTGATGGAAGATAACGCTTCCGCCTCGATCCACTTGGTGAAATAGTCGGTGGCCACTATCAGCCACCTTTTATTCCCCGGAGCTCGATGGAGGGGTCCCACAATGTCCAGCCCCCACTGAGCAAAAGGCCATGGACTGGAGAGCGGGCTCAGATCCTGTGCAGGTTGATGGAGGTTGTGCGAGAATTTCTGGCACTTTTCGCATTTCATAGCGTACATCTGTGCGTCCTTTTGCATGTATGGCCACCAGTATCCTTGGCTTATAGCCCGGTATGCTAGTGACCTTCCTCCGATGTGACTTCCGCAGATGCCTTCATGTATCTCGTAGAGGAAGTCTTCAACTCGGCTTGGGTGGACGCACTGGAGATAAGGGCCCGTGAAGGATTTCCTGTACAGCTTTCCTTCTGGAGAGAGCCAGAACCGGGCTGCCCTGAGCCTGATCTTGTGAGCTTGCGCTCTGTCCTCGGGGAGTTGGTCGTCCTTGAGGTACGCGATGATGGGATCCATCCAACTGGGCCCGAGGTCGGCGCACATGACTTGCCGTGGCGGGCTGAGCTCTATACTTGGCGATGTTAGTGAGCCCACTTCTATAGTCCTCTTTTTTCCAGCCTCGACGGCGGAGGCCAAGTTGGCGAGCGCGTCGGCGTGCGAGTTAGAGTCTCTGCCAATTTGTTTGACTTCCGCTTCCGGGAATTGAGAGAGGAGTTTCTTGGCGAGGGATAAATAGGCCGCCATTCTGTCGTCACGAGCTTGGTAATCTCCAGTGAGCTGGCTCGTCACCAACTGCGAGTCACTGTCTATCACCAGCTGTTGAGCTCCGAGAGCCTTGGCACTGTTCAGCCCTGCCAGCAATGCTTCATATTCTGCCTCGTTGTTTGATGCTCGGAAGTCAAGGGTCAGGGCTTGCTCGATGACTAGCCCTTCTGGAGACTGGAGGACTACGCCGACGCCGGCCCTTCTAGAGGTGGAAGACCCGTCAACGAAGACCTTCCAAGCCGAATCTCGGGACGTATCCCGAGATTGCTCGTAATCAGTCTCCGAGGCTAAGTCATTCTGCCCCTTGCCCCCCAGTTCGGGGTCGAGTGGGCTCGGCGCCGAACTTGGTGAAGTAAACTCGACGATGAAATCTGCCAAGACCTGTGCTTTGATCGCTGTTCGGGCTGGTACTGGATGTCGTATTGCCCCAGTTCTACGGCCCATCTTGAAACACGTCCAGAGAAGTCGGCCTTCCGGAAGACGGACTTGAGTTGGTGCTCCGTAACCACCACTATCGTGTGGGCCTGGAAATAGTGCGAGAGCTTCCGAGAGGCACTGACGAGGGCGAGTGCGAGCTTCTCCATCGGCAGGTACCTGGTTTCCGCGTCGAGGAGGGTCTTGCTTGTGTAATAAATGGGCTTTTGCTGCCCTTCATCTTCTCTGATCAGTACTGAGCTCACAGCATGGTTGGAGACTGCCAAGTATAAATACAATGTTTCGCCTTTCTTCGGGGTTGACAGCAGTGGGGGCGAGGTCAAGTAAGCCTTGAGTTCCTGGAGGGCCGAATCACATTCCGGGGTCCACTCGAATCTCAAGTTCTTCTTTAGCAACTGAAAGAAAGGGCGGCACTTGTCAGAAGACTTGCTGATGAAGCGGTTGAGGGCGGCGGCCATGCCGGTGAGCCGCTGGACCTGCTTCGTTGTTGCCGGGCTCTGAATTCCCAGGATCGCGGAGATCTGGTCCGGGTTTGCTTCGATACCCCGTCGCATGACGAGGCTCCCTAAAAATTTGCCGGACCCGACCCCGAAAGGCGCATTTGGAGGCGTTCAGCTTTAGCCCGAACTTCCGGAGAACGTCGAAAACCTGGCCGAGATCCGCCAGATGGTCGTGAGATTGGGTGGATTTGACGACCATGTCGTCGATGTATACCTCGACTGTTTTGCCGAGCTGTTCCTGGAACATTTTGGTGACCAACCTCTGATAGGTTGCCCCCGCATTTTTGAGTCCGAACGGCATCACTTTATAGCAGTAGGTTCCCCTAGGAGTGATGAATGCCGTTTTTTCCTCATCTGGTCCGTACATGGGTATCTGATGATAACCGCGGTAGGCGTCGAGGAAACTCATCCTTTCGTGACCGGCGGTGGCGTCAATCATCTGGTCGATCTTCGGGAGAGGGAAGCAGTCTTTGGGACATGCTTTGTTGAGATCAGTGAAGTCGACGCAGACTCTCCATTTTCCGGTCTTCTTTTTCACCACCACGGTATTCGCCAGCCATTTCGGGTACTGGACCTCTCCAATGGCGTTCGCCTCTAGCAGTTTCTCCACCTCTTCGACCACGGCAGCAGACTGGTCGATTCCGGATCTTCTCGCCTTCTGGACCACTGGCTTGACTTGAGGGTCTACATTCAGTCTGTGGCTCATAACCTCGGGGTTCACGCCTGGCATCTCCTGCGGGGTCCAGGCGAAGACGTCTCTGCTTTGCAACAGGAAACTGAGCAGCTCGGACCTCTCCTGTTCGGCGAGCTGACTCCAAAGAAGGAAGTGCCTCTCAGGATCACTGGGGTCGATCCTGACCTCGGTGAGATCCTCGATACTTTTTTCTCCTGGATCGCGGCCGACCCTGTCCAGCTCTGCTTCCAGTTCTGCCATGTGCACTTGCTTCGGCTCTTCCTCGCCGGACACGACGGCCATCATACAACGCTTGGCCATTTGCTGGTCCCCGTCGATTGTGACCGCCTCGACTCTGCCGTCCCTTTCCAAAGGGAATTTAAGCTTCTGGTGGTAGGAAGAGGGGACGGCCTCTATCTGGTGCAGCCAGCTTCTCCCTACGATGGCATTGTAGGGGGATGGCGTGTCCACCACGAGGAAGTCAGCCACCACTGATGTGCCCCCTATTTGGACTTTGAGGGAGACCCTCCCCTTGGGATACACGGGCTTTGCGCTGAACCCTATCAGGGGGGTCCGCGCCTCCTGGAGGTCTTCTTCTGTGAGCCCCATCTTAGTAAAGCAGTCGAAGTAGAGGATCTCGGACGAACTGCCGGAGTCGACGAGGATCCTCTGCACCTTGCAACTCCCCAGCTTCAGAGTCATAATCAGCGGGTCATTGTGAGGGAGTTGAACCCCTTTCAGGTCCTCGTCTGAGAACCAGATCTTCGGCCTCTCTTTGCGAGCTTTTTTAGAGGATGGTCCGAGCTCGGCCGACATGACATGTTTCCCATGGGAGGCCCTCCTGGCCTCGGCGCGGGCCTGACCGCTGTTCTGCTTGGTAGGGGCCAGGTGGATGACGCTTATGATCCTCTCCGACCCGTCGCTGTCATGATTCTCCTCAGTTCGGCGTCGAGGTCGGTCGTTGCTCCCGCTACCAGCTACCTTGTAGTACTCCTTCAGGTGCCCGTCCCTGACGAGCCTCTCGAGATGATCCTTGAGGGAGTAACAGCCCTCAGTGTTATGCCCGTTCTGCTTGTGGTAAGCGCAAAACTTTGTCTGATCCCTCGTGGAGGGATCGCTCTTCATAGGAAGCGGCCATTTAAAGTATGGCTTTCCCTGGATCTTATCCAATATCTGGTGAATCGGCTCTTTAAAAACCGTATTGACCCTTTCGCGCGAGGAATAGGACGACATATGCCTCTTGCCTCCTTCTGGAGCGCGGGTCTGGGCCGACGACTGGCCACCAGGGTGGTGGTCTCGGCTCGTTTCTTCTCTGCGGTAGGTCCTCTTCTCCCCCCCAGAGGCTCGATCTTCCCGCCGAGATCGATCCTCCTGCCGCGGTCGGTCCTCCTGCCGAGGACGGCTCTCGTTCCGAGACTTGCCCCTAGGAACGCCAAAGCTCTCGTTGGCCCGCGCCTCGTCCTCCTCTTGCTCGATGTACTTGTTTACCCTTGCCATGAGGGCTGTTACAGAGAGGACAGGGTTTCGGACGAGCTCCTTCCGAAGCTCGCATCCTGGCAGGAGGGCGTGCTGGAAGGACTTGATCGCGACATCTTCGGAGGAGTTGTCGATTTGACTGTAAACCGTCCAGAATCTCTTGGCGAATTGAGTGATGCTTTCACTCCACCTCATCCTGAGGGCCATGATGTCGCTGTCGGTCTTTGGGATGACTCTGTGCGCCTGGAATTTCCCAAGGAAGGAGTCCCGCAACTGAGACCAGCTCGTGATCGATCCTTCGGGGAGCGCACAGAACCATTTGAGGGGTAGATCCCCCAGGCTGGAGGAGAAGACTCTGCAATTGAGGTGCCCGACGTCGCCCCAGACGGATAGTTTTTGGGTAAAATGCCGGAGATGGGCTGCTGGGTCCGAGGTCCCGTCGTAGAGGACGAACCTTGGGACGCTGAACTTCTTGGGGAGGGGGTATTCGATTATCTCTCTGGAGAAGGGTGATGAGTCGAGGCCAGCGAAGTCGGGGATGTCTGGCTGGTTTTGAGCGAGCCCTGCCTCCCTTAGGGTGTTCTGGATGGCCTGCTTGACCAGGCGGTCGATCAGAGCCTGCTGATCTGCCGCCTCCGATCTCGGCATCGACCCCCTGTCCTCGTGGTTATGGCGAGAACTCCCGACGTGACTCCGCTCGCGACTCTTATCGTTCAGATGCTCCCTTAAGTCTTTGCCGGTGACGGGATCCTTCCTGCCTACGGGATCACCGCCTCCGGGGACTACTTCTTTCTCTCGGAGCTGCTGCCTAAGCTGGCGGATAAGATCGTCTTTCTCCTGGAGGGCGAGGCTCTGAGCCCTGATTGCTGCTTGAGCGGGGTCGGCTCTGTTGCCTTCGCGGTTCGAGTGGCGCCCGGATCGATGTGACCCCGCCGCTGCCGGGGCCTTGCCCTTCGAGAAGCGCTCCTGAAGGGGAGCGTTCAGCCGCGGTGGACCCCCCACCTCTAGCGGGGACGACGCGGATTCGGTGTGGTAGCTTTCTACTTCCGCGGCCTCCCCCGACGCGTAGGGCAATGGCCCAGGGAGAACCAGCGGTCCTGCGGGGAGGGACTTCGGATGCTCTGCGCCTCTCTTATTTCTCGGAGCCATAGTGGTTGGAAAAGTTTTGAGAAAAGTTTTGGGAAAGGGTTTGAGGTGTGGGTTAGTACTTTCCCACAGACGGCGCCAATTGTAAGTGCCTAAAAATTAAGGACTTTAAATCAGGGATTAGGATCCTTGATTCGGGTGGTTTGGATGAAGATTGTCGAGGCTCCGACTGGACCTGAAGAGGAAGAGAGGAAAACACGTCAGAGGACCCTGGCTGCAGGCAGCGCAAGGCTCTCCGATGCTTAAGTTAGTTCAGGGAACGAGCAAGGGAGATGGAGAGCAAATTGCAGAGTAAGAGTCTGTATTATGGATGGCGTACCTTTTGAATGGAGAGGGAGATGCTATTTATAGGCGATGGGGACGACTATCGTGGGCGAGTCCCAAGACTGGGCTAGCCACTCGAGTGGCTGCGTCCACTCAGCCCATAATGCATTAAATGCTGACCCATGCCTCATTAAATGCTAGCCTTGCTGGGTCAGGCGGCGGTTCTGACTTTTGGGCCAGGTCCCATCAGGCCTGGCCCGGAGCCATGCTCTGGGGGCGCACGTGTTCTGTATGCGCCGTTTTGTCAGTAATGATAGTCTACAGGGCATGCCTTAGCATGCGCCGTTGTCCTGTCGTTGGTTCCATCAATCTCTGTCAAATCCGCATTGTCGGGGGTCGATGCCGAGGTCGAATAGGTCCGACTTCGGGAGCTCTTACCTCGGCAGATGCCGCGATCCTTCAGCCGCGGTCAGCCTTGGCCTAGGGGAGGCATAATCAATCTGTCTTAAGGCCGGGGCTAGCGCTGATCTCGGCTTAGTGAAAACATCCCCACACAGTAACGATCCACCTTGCTTGAAACCTATTTCTTCTAATAATATTCTCAGCCATAACAACTCAAAGCATCCATGGGTCATGACTAGATACTAAGCTTCATTGCTTGATTTTGCAACAATTCAAGATTTCCACCAAAGTTAGGAAGTTAAATTTAATATAGTCAGGACTTTTCCTTAGAGACATTAAAAAATCCCAAGAAAGGGGGAAAATGAGAAATGAGGAAGAAGAATTTCTTGGAGCGAATGGTATAGCATGATTGCCCTACTTTGGACCTAGCTATATTAATCTTTTTTTCTTTTTTCTGTAACGGTAAATTTTATTCCAAGAAAAAAGAGAAGGGAAACAAAACAGAGGAAAACAACTCGAGCAAAACTGGACTGAAACAAGGATTCTAAACATCAAAAGAAATGTGTAACCGAAACACTCCTTCCCTTTCAAGGCCATCCACTACATCATTACATCCCCAATTAATATGAAGAAAAGAGGCTCCCAGCTGAGACAAAATATCTTGCACCTCCTCCACCAAGTCCGCCAAAATCCAAGGATAAGAGGACTTACCAGATCCCCACTGAATTGCTAAAATAGGACCTCCTTCGATAATTGCACTATAACCTTCCAACTGACGTCATTCCAGATCATTCTTAAGATTCCCTCTCTAAATCCTGTACTTTTCTTCTCTTTTCTTCTTTCTTATCTCGTTGTTTTTCTAAGAGGCCTAACAGTAGAACCCTAGATCGAATCTAATCTAAGGTTTCAACTTTTATGATATCTATGCCCAACTTGAGAGGAAGTGTTGACTAGAATCACTCTCTAATATAGTCCTTGGGCACTACCATATCCAGGGATTACCATTTTGACTAATATTCCGCAGGATTGCCATCTCTCTTATATGTCCCTTATGTCCAATGAAATTGAGATAGGATTAGAATGTCAATTTTGGGGATTTGATTAGCCTGATTGAAAACACGTAGTAGATCTTAAAAAAATAAATAAATAAAAAAAAGATCAACCACCCCATAAATGATCATCTCAGAGATTCATACTCCAATCTCTCTCATTTGTCCTCTCCTACTGTTCTTCCTCCTCTTTTCTCTCTCATTGTACCATATATTTAGAAATCCCCATCAAGCATAGATTATCTTTCATCATATAGAATCAAATATTAATGATGTTAGAACATGATTCAGGACTCAAAAAATCAAAGGACGAAGAAAAGGCACAGTTAGGCCAATTAATACCTGCCAAAAGGAATTCCCCAGAAGGATGAAAAGATACAGACCTCACATTATGAGTATCCTGTATCAATTTCAGAGAAGATACCCAGAAAGAATTCATAAAGAAATATACAAGAGATCAGTTTCATTCCTGACAATAAGAACAATCAAAAAATCAATGGAAGAAAAAGAGCAGAACCTGGATGACTCTGAAAGCTCGCTTTGCAACTGTTTTTGAAAAATCAAAGAACCTACAAAGCATATAGTGAAAATTCCATTAATTATGCATGTGACAATTTTCTTCTACGAAATACATTATGCATAATTCCGACCAAAACAAGAATACATTACATCATCATCATCAAAGCCTTGTCCCAACTATATTGGAGCCACATACATGAATTATGTACGTGAACTCTGTTCCTCCAATTCATCTCAAAATTCATGTTTGCGTTGTACCAAAGTTTTACAATGGCTGTCAACTTACCTAATGCAACCCTCCTTTATCCGGGCTTGGGACCAGGCAGTAAAAACTGCCAATATGTTACATATAATATAATATAATATATATAATTCAAACTTACCCAAAGAACTTGGGTTCTCACATCCATTTTTGAAAATGAGGAAAAATAACTTTTTTTTTATCTAAAGATAGTGGCAATGGTAAAACAGAGATGCTTAAATCTGTACAAGCAACACCACACCCCAAAGACAAATATGCATGCACACCCCAAGTCCTAGCTTGTCCATGGTTACAGGTACAAATCATTACATATACCGATAGGTAGGCTTACTGTAATATCCTGAGTACTTGGGCATAGGATTGGTCTGGCCCAGGTAGTATTTTAGTATAGCTTGGCCCAAGTTATAATGGAAATAGAGTCCATGTTTCTTTGTAACTTGGTAAGACATCCCACGTGAGAGAGTTGTAATGGGATAGAGTTGCATAACAACTATAAGAATGAAGTTTGAGAGGAATAAGAATTCCCTCTTTCTTTTATATATATGGAGAACCAACGACCCCTCCTGATATATTCTATTCATTGGAGAAAAGTCTGAGAGCATTGTGGATTGCGATTTAGGAGAAGGAGAGGAAGGCTGCTGATGTCAAGTTCGCGTTCAAAGGCGACGATCGTGTATCAGAGGTGAGTGAATTTTCTTAATTACTCTTTAGTGATGTCCCAGACGATTGATAATTGTGAATTAAACCTATTAATTAGGGAAAATTCTATTTTGTCAAGGGAAGCATGTTATATGGCCATTGGAATGATATGAATGGCAGTAGAATGCAAATCCAGGGAAATCCATCAAACAGGAAATTGTTGATGGAATTCAGATGCATGTCGTCAGTAGCACAGGTAGTAATTTGGGGATAGTGGGACCCATCAGGGGACCTGATCTGAGATCAGGACCACACATCCCTTAGAGGGACCCTGGGCGACCTTGGAGGAGGCGGACATCTGCAATTTGAACCAGTGGGACTCACTGTCCAATAGGTTCAAGAATTCCAGGCGTGAAATTGCAGAAAACCTGTGTTGAGCGTTTGCAGTAGTGGGACCCACAACATGGTCTGATCTGGAATCAAGACCATACATCCTAAAGGGGACACATGGTCGATCATTGTGTAGGTGGACATCTTGTATAGTGGGCCCCATCCATAATATATCTGTTAACTATCAAAAATTCAGGCGTCAATGCACAGATATGGTCGTTTGAAGTTGTGGGCCCCAGTGAATGATTCTATGATGAATCAGATTCGTTGGAATGATGTATCAGCCTTGGGCGACCCTTACCTAGATGTTTGATCTTGATTACATCCAGTGGGACCCACTTGATTTTATGCCATTATGTTCAGGCGTGAGATAGTATATTTTTCTATGTTCTGGGGTGAAGCTTGTTAAGGGAAACAACCCTGAACTGTGTATATATTTACAAATTTAACCTTACTACTTAGATGGATCAAGATTTGTATGGGCTGTGATTAATTCTATGACTGTGATTAATTACATGATTGTGATTAATTATGTAGATCATGATTAATTACATGATTGTGATTAATTATGTAGATTGTAATTAATTATACGGACAGTGATTAATTAATGTTGAATATAGGCCACCCCTATACCAATCAATACCAATTATGCTTAGATGGGGGCAATGATCAATCTGAATGGTGTTAGGGTTGGGCCCACGCTGCTATGCATGTGTACTTATTTATATTAATTGTTGTTTATGTTTCGGTTGATATATAATTATGAGATATGATGTATTTGGGTTTCATATGTTGGACTTGTGTCCGGATGATAGATGGCTTCAGGCCATGGTGGCCGTTATAGCGGCGGGTCCTTAATGGACGTGATGGGCCATTATAATGGCTGGTCCTTAGTGGACGTGTCTGATGAGACAGGGTCATGGTGACCGGTATACATGTACACGATAAGGCCTTTGAGGCGTGGTGATGTGCATGGGCACGGATTTGTATGTGAAAGAATATTAATAATATTTGATTATTGATTTAGATCTGCTAAATTATGTGATGTTATATTTTATATGATTTATGTAATTAGGAATATTCATTCACCAGTAGTACTGATGTTGTGTTACCCCCTTCAGGTAATCATGCTGCGGGCGGGACAGAGCGAAACGATGATCAGCACGTAGATTTCAATATGCGTGGCTAACAAGAGAGAACGAGGAAGGATAATTAGTGGATAAGGGGATTAGCCCTTGACTAGGAAAATTATATAATGTTTTAGTACATTATTGATGCAGACAGAACATAATAAAGTTTGAGTATTTACAACTATTTGATTAAAATGAAATTATTATTTGATTTAAATGCCAAATGCTTATGTGAATTATTTGATGAATATTTGGTAAATATTACCAAGTTATCACGATCCAGAGATCTGACAGGGCCCCAGAATTTGGGTCGTGACAAAGTGGTATCAGTGCATAAGGTTTTGGGCAATTAAAAGAATTAGCAACCCATAGGCAACGTGGTGAGGACGATGGGGTGTCAACAGTAGAAACTAAAGAAAGATATGTTGTTATTGATCCTTTGGCTCACAATTTTTCTTTCTGCAGAAGAACTAAGAAGATGGCTAACGCTGGGGGAAACGAGAATGAAAACAACAATATTCAGCAGAACAATGGGAGTATGGAAATGCCAGAGTACGCCCGGCAGATATTTGAAAGTTTTATGAAAGCGTATACGCAAGTTCAAGAACAAATTTCAGCTATTCACCAACTCCAAAGTGAGAATGGCGAGGGAAATAGCAATAACAAAGGTGGATCAGGCGAAGGCAGCAATAACGGAGGCAGAAATCGTGAGAGGGATACTCTATACAAGAGATTCAACGAATTTCGCCCAAAGTGTTTTGAGGAGACCACTAACCCATGGGATGCAAACAAGTGGGCAGAACATATGGAAGGCATCTTCGAGGTCATGGGATGTACTGAACAACAGAAAGCTATATTAGCCGCTTTCAAACTAGAAGGCGATGCGAAGGAGTGGTGGAAAGCAGCCAAGAGGTCCTTTAATGGGCAAGAAGCAGAAATTACCTGGACCTTCTTCAAGCGCAAATTTATAAAGAAATTCATACCTGATCATATTCGGGCGCAGAAGAAAAGGGAGTTTGAAACATTGGTGCAAGGCAACCTTACTGTAGCCAAGTATGCTATCAAGTTCACCGAACTGTCACACTTTACGGAGACATTAGTGGCTACAGAAGAAGAAAAGATGGAGCGATTTGTAAATGGCCTGCGACCAGACATTAAGAAAGATGTGAAGCTGCACGAGCCGAAGACTTACGCAGAGGCTCTAAAGAAAGCTTTTGTTTCTGAAGAAGCAATTGAAGATATAAAGAGAGAAACCCAACTGGTGACAACAGAAGGCAAATCAGACAATTATAAACACCAGTTTCCCAACAAGAAACAGAAAACTGGAGCTAAACCAGTCTGCAACCATTGTGAGGGATCCCATGAAACAAGTCAATGTCGAAAGAAATCTGGCGTGTGCTTCGGTTGTGGAAAAGGAGGTCATAAAGTAAAGGATTGTCCGGAGGCTAGGGAGAGAAATCAGATCAAAAGAAAGGGCGGATGTTTCGGCTGTGGGCAGGAAGGACACCAGGTAAAGGACTGTCCTAAGAAGCAAGGAAGGAATCAGAACCAGACACAAGGACAGCCCTTTAGGCAAAACCAGCAGGATCGTTAACAGGAGCATCCACAGAACCAGCGTCCCTACCAACAGAATCAGACCTACCAGCACCGAGGAAACCAGCAGAACCCACCTCAGGGACAATATTTCAATCAAGGCTGGAATAATCAAGGGGGGAACCAAGCTGGGCAACAGCAGAATGGGAGAGTCTTTGCTCTGACCCATCAGGATGCGGAAGCGGCCAATAATGTGGTTGAGGGTATGGTTTTAATTTCCAATCATGAAGCTAGTACTTTATTCGATTCTGGTTCAACGCACTCTTTTGTTTCTCATGCTTTTGCTACTAAGATAGGAAACTCCCCCTCAACTTTGATTCATGCACTGATAGTGTCAACACCCACGGGTGAACACATTCGTACTAGCACCATATTTTATAATTGTATGCTAGAAATTGCACAAGTTCAGATGCCGGCAAACCTAGTAGTGTTACATATGGATGACTTTGATGTCATTTTGGGAATGGATTGGCTTGCTAGGTATCGGGCTATTTTAGATTGCTTTAATAAAGTAGGTCGGTTTAACCTGGAGGGATTTACTCATGTTAGTTTGGTGGGAAAGAGGAGACCTGTTAGGTCAATAGTCATCTCAGCCATCAAAGCCGTTGAACTATTGAGGAGTGGGTGCAAAGGCTTTATAGCTTTCATCTCAGAAGATAAACAGAAACCAAGATTAGAAGATATCCCTGTTGTTAGGGAATTTCCCGATGTATTTTTGGATAATTTGCCTGGGTTACCCCCAATTCGAGAGGTCGATTTTACTATTGAGTTAATGCCGGGAACAGCCCCGATTTCTAAAGCACCTTATCGAATGGCCCCTGCGGAACTGAAGGAACTCAAGGATCAATTGGAGGAGTTATTAGACAAAGGATTCATCCGACCTAGTGTGTCTCCATGGGGAGCACCGGTGTTGTTTGTGAAGAAGAAGGATGGAACCCTGAGAATGTGCATTGATTATAGACAGTTAAATCAGGTGACTATCAAGAACAAGTACCCTCTACCCCGCATCGATGAATTATTTGACCAACTACAAAGTGCGAAATACTTTTCCAAGATTGATCTCAGATCCGGCTATCATCAGCTAAGAGTGGGAGGAAGATATTTCCAAGACGGCATTTCGGACGCGATATGGTCACTACGAGTTTTTAGTCATGCCTTTCAGTTTGACCAATGCCCCAGCCGCATTCATGGCACTGATGAACCAAGTTTTCCAACCTTATTTGGATAAATTTGTGGTGGTATTTATTGATGATATCTTGATTTACTCTAAGGAATGGCACGAACATGGAGAACATCTGCGTGTCTCCTTACAGCTGTTGAGGAACAACCAGCTGTATGCCAAGCTAAGCAAGTGCGATTTTTGGCTAAAACAAGTCACCTTTTTGGGCCACATTATTTCAGGAGAAGGACTATCAGTAGATCCTACAAAAATCGAAGCAGTTATGAATTGGAAACGACCTGCAAATGTGTCCGAAGTTCGAAGTTTCTTAGGCTTGGCAGGCTATTATCGAAAGTTCGTACAAGGATTTTCTATAATTGCTGGGCCACTTACCAGACTCACAAGGAAAGATGTCCCGTTTACTTGGAATGAGAGCTGTGAAAATAGTTTCCGAACATTGAAAGGCAAACTCACATCGGCGCCAATACTTACCCTCCCTGCTGGGAGTGGAGGATTTGTTATTTACTGTGATGCGTCATTGCAAGGGTTAGGGTGTGTTCTCATGCAGCACGGAAAAGTGATTGCGTACGCTTCAAGACAATTAAAGGTTCATGAACAAAATTATGCTACGCACGACCTTGAGTTAGCAGCTGTGGTATTCGCATTAAAAATTTGGAGGCACTATCTTTACGGTGAAGAATTTGAAGTATATACCGATCATAAGAGCCTCAAGTACATGTTTTCTCAGAAGGAGTTGAACTTGAGACAACGGAGATGGATGGAATTTCTCAAGGACTATGATTTCTCTATCTTTTATCATCCAGGAAAGGCGAATGTAGTAGCTGATGCTTTAAGTAGAAAATCAACATAGATGGCTTGTTTGACATCGGAATGGAGATTGCTTGAAGAGATCAAAGACTTGGATGTTAACTTATGGTCTATTGACAACAAAGTTTTACTGGGAAGCTTCAAGGTTCAACCTGAATTAATACAAAGAATAAAGGACCACCAGCGGAACGATAAAGCTTTGGCAGATATCTTTGACAAGATGGACAATAAACCAGATTTCTCTATTGTTAGTGGTGTATTATATTTCCGAGGCAGACTCAGTGTACCAAATGTTCGAGAAATCAAAGATGAAATTTTGAAAGAAGCACATCATACAAGATATACTATCCATCCAGGAAGTACTAAGATGTATCAGAATTTAAAAATCAGATTTTAGTGGGTCGGGATGAAAAATGATGTCACTGAATTTGTCGGCCGTTGTTTTACTTGTCAACAGGTGAAGGCTGATCATCAGAAGCCGGGAGGATTACTGCAGCCGTTGCCAATACCCGAATGGAAGTGGGAACATATCACTATGAATTTTATTTCCGGATTTCCTAGAACTTCAAGGCATAATGAAATAATTTGGGTCATTGTGTATAGGTTGACCAAATCAGCACACTTTTTACCACTGAAAGGAAAAACTACAATGGAACATCTGGCCAAAACCTATGTTCGGGAAATTGTAAGGTTACATGGCGTTCCAGCATCAATCGTATCAGACAAAGATACTAGGTTTGTTTCCCAATTTTGGAAAAGCTTGCAAAAGGCTATGGGTACCAAACTGCATTTTAGCACTGCATATCACCCGCAGACGGACGGACAGACGGAAAGAACAAATCAAACGCTAGAAGACATGCTTAGAGCTTGTGCCATCGATTTCAAAGACAGTTGGGATGAGCAGTTACCACTAGCAGAGTTTGCTTATAACAATACCTATCATTCGAGTATTCAGATGGCTCCTTTTAAAGCCTTGTATGGCAGGAGTTGTCGTTCTCCGATTTGTTGGGAAGAAGTGGGCGATAGACGAATTTTAGGCCCTAAATGCGTGCAAACTTCTACTGAAAATATTAAGAAAATTCGGGATTGATTAAAAACTGCTCAGAGTCGCCAGAAGAGTTATGCTGACAAACGCCGAAGAGAATTAGAATTTATGGCGGGTGACTCAGTATTCCTAAAAGTCTCTCCAACGAAGGGAGTGATGCGATTTGGCAAAAAGGGAAAGCTCAGCCCGAGATACATTGGACCATTCACGATTACAGGACGTGTGAGCGATGGGAATGCTTACGAATTGGATCTACCATCACAGCTAGCTGGAGTTCACAAAGTGTTTCATGTGTCCATGTTGAAGAAATATGAACCAGACCCATCCCATGTACTAGATTCCGTGTCCATGGATCTACAACCTAATTTATCATATGAGGAGCGACCTGTTGCAATCTTAGACACCAAAGACATGGTGTTACGGAGACGAATAGTCAGACTAGTTAAGGTGCTATGGACACATCATGATCCAAAGGAGGCAACATGGGAGATCGAGGACGACGTTCGAAGCAAGTATCCGCATCTTTTTGTCACAGGTATGTTTTAATTTGGAGGACCAAATTTCCCAAGGAGGAGAGTATGTAATATCCTGAGTACTTGGGCCTAGGATTGGTCTGGCCCAGGTAGTATTTTAGTATAGCTTGGCCCAAGTTATAATGAAAATAGAGTCCATGTTTCTTTGTAACTTGGTAAGACATCCCACGTGAGAGAGTTGTAATGGGATAGAGTTGCATAACAACTCTAAGAATGAAGTTTGAGAGGAATAAGAATTCCCTCCTTCTTTTATATATATGGAAAACCAACGACCCCTCCTGATATATTCTATTCATTGGAGAAAAGTCTGAGAGCATTGTGGATTGCGATTTAGGAGAAGGAGAGGAAGGCTGCTGATGTCAAGTTCGCGTTCAAAGGCGACGATCGTGTATCAGAGGTGAGTGAATTTTCTTAATTACTCTTTAGTGATGTCCCAGACGATTGATAATTGTGAATTAAACCTATTAATTAGGGTAAATTCTATTTTGTCAAGGGAAGCATGTTATATGGCCATTGGAATGATATGAATGGCAGTAGAATGCAAATCCAGGGAAATCCATCAAACAGGAAATTGTTGATGGAATTCAGATGCATGTCGTCAGTAGCACAGGTAGTAATTTGGGGATAGTGGGACCCATCAGGGCAAGAAACGAACTGGTAAGAAACCAACAGAATAGATTAGAAAGCACCTGATTAGATAAGTTGAAAAGATGAACACAAAGAGCACTTGCATGATGCACGTTTGTAAGGTTCTGTTCCTAATTAAGCATGTATTAGTGTAATTAATTGTAATTTGTGTGTTTAATTATGTTTGTTAGTTTGGTAGCTAAGAGGGTATTGGATTTTTTTTTATAGTTAGGATGGCATTTTGATTTGATTTGAGAGTTTTTGGACTAAGTTCGGTGCATTTGGGGGCCTATTTGCAATTTCAGGGAAGCCTAGCGGGGTATTTTCAATTTCAGAAACCTAGTGATTTTGGGTTCAGTAGATAGGTCTCATGATTCTGGACAACTTTTGCATAGAACCCGTGTCCATCCAAGGAACAGAAAGTCCCCAAACTAAAAAACTCACTAAAAGCCTCTTATAACCATTGACACCCATCTACTTCTTCGTTTCCCAACACAACTGAAACCCCCTATTTTTTCTTCTTCTCCTTCTTCCTCATTCCCCATCAATCCACCTTGCCAAAGGCCGGATCTCCACCACCTTGAGCTCCTCTACATCGGCATCATCCTCATCTTCCCCGTCACCATCTCCGGCAACCTCAGCGACGACCCCAACCACACAGCCAGCACTGTTTTGTCCTCCCCAAGCTTCCATTTTGTGCAGGGTAAGCTTCCTTGGTCGTTTTCCATCCTATTGAACCCCATTTGAACCATCCATGCCACATGCAACAACTAATTTCTTCTCTTCCTTGTTTTCACCAATTTTGGCACCTAGGGTTGTAGAGATTTGGGGTCTTTGATCTTAGAGTGTAGATTGGCTGCAATTAGAGGTTTGGATGACATTTTTATGTGATTTGGAAGCCAAGGCAAGTGAACTCTACGGATCCCATCTTTTGTTTGTAATTACCCTATATTCTAAGCAGGCGTTCAGATTTTTAACATCATCAGTGACTGCTTTTCTATAATCCTTTACTGATTTATATCTAATTATATTGGGTAGGACCCATTAAGTTACATAGACTAGATTATCTTTTATTAGGAATTAGTTGTGGGACCTTGATACATGTTGAGGAGCCTTTAAGTGAATTGAAGTGGGACCCAAATCCTTGATTAAGAGGGAAGCACAACATACCAAGTAGGACTTGCGCAAGGTCTTCTTGGGAGGCCTTTTGATAACAATAGGATTAGAGGTCCTTTTGAAATGGAAGTGAAGCTCGAATAGTTTGGATTAGGGGAATTAGCCAATCTATGGGAGTCCACACCCAAGGGGACCATTCACTTGATGCCCTCTCCCTCTCTTAATCCCTCTTGCAATACCCATTCCAAAATCCAAGCCCTAACTCTTTAAAGAGAAACACAGAGAAGGAGGAAGAGGAGAACAGCCATCTAGGAGTTGTAGTGAATGTCTTACCTCTTTCCCTGAGTCAACAAAGCCACAAACGTTTATACTTTATAGTAGGTGAGTAGAAATCTTTATCTACTAGAGTTTGATCTCAAATCCAAATTTCTGCCTCCGAATTCGTTGCTACTCAGTGGTTTTTATGGTGAAATTTGTGAGGATGATGAGGATTAGATTGATTTTCTAAGTTTTGTATGCCTGTTATAGAAATTCCACACTATACCAATATTCCTTTTTATTGTGTGATGCTCAAAATCCTAATTTCCATCACAAGTAGTTCGCCTATCCATTCTTTCATGTAGACAAGAGTCCTAGGCTACCATACCAACTCAACTTAACCAAGGAACAGTGAGAAATCATGAGAGAGTGACATTTACAGAATTTCAGTCTTGGTACAGTTTTTCAAATTCAGTTGTGGATGGATGATCTGATTCGGTCATCTAGAGGAACACCCTTGAGTGACCCATAAAAGTGTAGGACCCATATGGAGTTGAACCCAGTTTGGTCCAACATCCAGCAGACCCTAAATCAGTAGGTGTGAGACCACCTTTATGAGTATCGATATCTGAATATATGAGGCCTGAACCTATTGTTTTACATATAAGCACCATATGAGTTCAGAAATTCCACACCAGCTGCGTCTTTTACAAATCTTTTAGAGTTCTGAAATTTTTTAATTAAGCACTGACATTTTATAATGATTACAACTGAACCTTTTATGACTTATTAATTATTATTGAATGTTTTAGATTTTACTGTTGACTGATTTAGACATTATATGTGCCCTATTCTAATTGATGACATGTAGAGCAAGTAGAACACAGGAAATTCATGTTGGGCTGAATCGGACTTAAAGTCCCAAACCTTATAACTGAACAAATCAGGGAAAGGTTGGAGAAAGCTGACTTGACTGATAACACTTTGGGCAGGGATTGAACCTTAGAGGGGCCTTTTACATGTTTGAACTACCTCAAATGTTCTATGGGCTAGTCACACCCTAACCTTGAGATAATATGTTAAATCTGAATAACGCAGTATGATGAAGATAGGACTTCCCTGATGATTTTCAGTTTAATCTATAAAATTCTAGTCCTAAACTACATGTGAATACTTTGTGATAAACATTGGAAACCTGAACATCAAAGTTATAGTGCTGAATTCTAGTGTTTCTCTTATAGAGAGATGTTACAGACCTGAAACTCTGATGTTGTTTGATGTGTACAATTTAATTATGCCTGCACATTATTAGTTATGATGAACAAGGATGTAAGTCTTTTAATGGAGAAATATCTCAAACCTAGCAGGGTAACCATGCGATTACTGTTACATTGCTGGGTAGTGGGTACCGATTATATATCGGAGTGGGGGCACAGGACCTCAGAACTTGTGTAGGGGACTAATTCCAAGTTGCCTTGTTATTGGTATTGAGAATTATTTTTGAATTGGTGATGAATCTAACTCAAATAATCTCTATGATGGACAATATTTAGCATGTAAAGGATTAGTTTAGACCTACCCATTGGACACCCCTAGATCACTAGCACGTGAAGCTAAGAGATGAGTTTCTTAACGTTGCTTTCAGGCCATCCGCATAATTTATCTGACTTCTAGGTCAGTTGCGTTGTTAAATTGGCTATAGGTTAGTCGTTCGACTAACTATAGTCCATCCCTTGTGTTTCGAGAGGCACCACAAGGTGTATGACTTTGGAAGCATGTGAATACAGTGGTTAGGTGGTGTTAAACAGGCCCAAGGCCCATAAAAGGATCCAGTCCAGCACATATCACACGTGGTTTGATTGGGTCAATATATAATACAGCTGTACATATTCTATTAATGATTTGGTTTCCTAACTTAGAATAGCAATTGATGTAATTAGTTAGTTTCTTAACTTAGAGCCTTGATTAAGGCATGCAATACCTATATATTGACATACGATCTCCAATGGAGGGACAAGGAATAATACAGTCTGAGTATTATCATTCTTTCAAGTTCAGTGATCAAAGATTTGTCATGGTATCAGAGCAGAGTTCTAGCTTTCAGTCTTAGAAATCATCCAAGAAGATTAATCAGAGAGAAATCACTCTCCCTCGTGAAGAAAAACAGATCAACGATCTGTTTCCAGAGATCAACATCCATTCAGGATCTGCGATAGCCTCGGATCTACTATGGCCCACCTGTGATCATCACAGCACCTTCAACGATCACACCAGCCAAGGTCGTCTGGGCCTTCTGAGATTTTTAGTGATTTTTTCAGAATTTTTCGGCACTGCCAGATTCAAAATATTACACAAGTTTTAATCAAGACCGTCCAGAATCTTGGATATTCAGCAGAATAGGTTCAAACCTGTTCCAGTAGGTGTGAAAATAGTGTGCCTTCTTAGATCAGAACTCTGATCAGTGTCCAGATCCATCTGTGGGGCCCACGTAGAGGATCTAAGGCTCCAGTCCAAGTCGTCAGAGGGGTTTTTTTCCACTGTCATTGTTCTGACTTGGATTTTTTCTTCTCTGCTTGGTTGGATCTTGCCTTCTGCATACAAAAACAGTTTTTCATACAACTGTTGCTTGATTTGATTGCTGTCTTTCACTGTTTCAATCCATTTTTTCCAATATAAAATTGAGATGGAAAAATCTGAGGTTACCTTGATCAAATTCACTAGAAAAAATTACCCTGCCTGGTCTTTCCAATTTCAAATATACCTAGAAGCTAAGGAATTGTGGGGATTTGTTTCTGGCGCTGACCCTAAACCCACTGAGGACGAGAAGAAAATATCCTCTTGGCATACTAAAGATGCAAAAATCAAATCATGGATTCTAGGATCAGTCGAGCCACATCTGATAATGAATCTCAAGCCTTACCCAACCTCTAAAGCCATGTGGGGGTATTTGAAGAAAGTATACCATCAAGATAACTCTGCGCATCAATTTCATCTTGAATGTGCAATTGCTGAATATGCACAAGGGACCTTGTCGATACAGGACTACTATTCAGGATTCTGTACACTGTGGTCGGAATACGATAGTATTAAGTATGCGGATGTGGGTGTCAATGTTTTGACAGTAATTCAAGATCTTCAGGCCTCTAGTCAAAGGGATCAATTTTGGATGAAACTGCGGAAAGAATATGAAAGTGTTCGATCTGCCCTGATAAATCGAACGCCCTTACCTTCATTGGATGTATGCTTGAATGAACTCCTACGCGAAGAACAATGCCTTACGACCTCGGCTCATATAGCTCAACAGAAGACTGAGACCTATTCACTTGAACGCCCTAAGTGCGGACGCTTGTTTCCGCTGGATTTTTCTTAACTTTCTAGGAATAAATTTGACAATGATGTGTTTTGTTTTTCTATTAGGATAACTGCCAATTGTGGCATAATAGACTTGGACACCCTAATTCCAAAGCTTTGTCCCTTATGTTAAACTCCGGTTTATTAAATAAATTTATTGGCCTATCTTCTTGTGTGCCTTTTGATTGTGCTACTTGTAAAATGGGAAAGAGTAAAACTCTTCCGTTTCCTAATTCCACTTCACACAGCACTCAGTGTTTTGATTTAGTTCATAGCGATATATGGGGAATTGCTCCAGCTCTTTCTCACGCTCACTATAAATACTTTGTGACTTTTATTGATGACTTCAGTCGGTTCACATGGGTCTACTTTCTGCATTCCAAATTTGATGTTTTTAATGTTTTTAAAAAAAAATATTAGCTTATGTTGAGAATCAATTTTCCACCTGCATTAAAATCTTGCGATCTAATTCGGGCGGGGAATATGTGTCCTCTGATTTTCAACGTTTTTTTCAAAACAAATGCATTATTTCTCAAAGAACTTGTCCTTATACTCCACGGCATAATGGAGTAGCTGAAAGGAAAAATAGACATCTCCTTGATGTCACTCGTTCCCTTCTTCTTGAATCATCGATTCCTACTCGTTTTTGGGTTGAGGCACCGGCTACTACAGCTCATCTTATAAATCGTATGCCATCAACCTCTATTGAAAATCAAAGCCCATATTACCGGTTGTACAAGACATCTCCATCTTATGATGATCTTCATGTTTTTGGCTCGATTTGCTTTGTGCATTTGCCTCCTTCTGAAAGAACCAAACTAACCGCTCAATCAGATCTGTGTTTTTTTAGTTTATGCACCCTTCCAAAAAGGGTTCCTTTGCTATGATTCTCACATTCGTCACATCCGTACCTCAAGGAATTTCTTTTTTCTTTTAACAACAGTATTTTTTTCAAAAAGACCTTGATCCTCCTGACTACTACTCCTTGGTGTCTTTACCTGGTTTTTCTGACAACACGTCAGTTGTTCGATTTAATCCTAACTTTATGTATCACAAACGGAATAAGGAAGCGCCTACCGGGAATCCCCCTCCTAATCTTCCTCCAACATCCAGTCCACCTTTGGCACTTGGTCCATCTAGACATCCTTCACGCATTTTGGTATCACCAAACCGCTATGGGTTCTCACATGCTTCCTTGATGGCCACTTTGTCTTCCTCTTCCATCCCACAATCCTATTCCCAAGCTGTGCAGCACCAATGTTGGAACCAGGCTATGCAAGAAGAACTGGAGGCTTTAGAGCAAAATCATACATGGGATATTGTCCAGTCTCCTGTGGGTGTCAAACCTATTGGCTGTAAGTGGATTTTTTCTCTCAAATTAAAAACCGATGGCACATTGGATCGATATAAGGTGCACCTTGTCGCTCTTGGAAATCGGCAAAATATGGCATCGATTATGATGAAACTTTTGCTCCTATCACCAAAATGACCACCGTACGCATAATTCTTGATGTTGCTGCATCTCAGTCTTGGCCTCTATATCAAATGGATGTCAAAAATGTGTTTCTTCATGGCGATCTCAAAGGAGACGTGTATATGCGCCTATCAGGGGTACTCATCCAGGAAGGGTATGGTTGCAAAACTCCATCGCTCCCTCTATGGTCTGAAGCAAGCTCCTCGTGCATGGTTTGAGAAATTTCAAGATGCTCTTCTCCGCTTAGATTTTCATCCAATCCAGTATGATCCTTCTATGTTTTTACATCATGCTTCGTCCGGGATTACTGTGCTGCTTGTCTACGTTGATGACAGTCATTACTGGTCCAAATGCACAAATGATTCAAGAACTCCAAGCTTCTCTTAATGAGACATTTCACATGAAGGATCTCGGCCTTTTAAACTATTTCCTCGGTCTTGAAGTTTATCAATCGACTAAAGATATAGTTCTCAATCAGCACAAATACACTGTTGATCTCATTGACTTGGCTGACCTTACTGCTTCAGTTCCAGTAGATACGCCGGTCGAACTGAATGTCAAACTTAGTCAAGAGGATGGTGACCTTCTTCCAGATCCTACCGCATATCGCCAGTTAGTTGGTAGCTTGATCTACCTCGCGATCACTCGTCCTGATATCTCCTATGCGGTCAACCTAATGAGTCAGTTCATGACTGTTCCTCATCACCTTCATATGGCTGCTATTCGCCGCATTATTCGATACCTTATTCGCACACCGACTCGCGGGTTGTTTTTTACATCCGACAATCTGCTCTCTCTCAAAGCTTACTCAGATGCTGATTGGGGCTGGTTGTCCAGATACTCGCAGATCGACAAAAGATGGTGTATGTTTTTGGGTGATAGTCTTATTTCCTGGAAATGCAAGAAACACGAAAAAGTGTCAAAATCATCTACCGAGGCTGAGTACCGAGCCATGTCTGTTGCATGCTCCGAAATTCTTTGGCTCCGAGGTCTGCTCTCTTACATTGGATTTCCAACGGGAGCTACCCCCCTCTATGCAGATAATACAAGTGCAATTAGGATTACTGAAAATCCGATTTTTCATGAACACACTAAACACATTGAAGTTGATTGTCACTTCATACGTGATGAGTTTAAGAGTGATGTCATTAGCCTTCCGCAGGTCTCCACTGAGCTTCAAATTGCTGATATTCTTACTAAAGGTCTTCCACGACCACGCCATCAATTCTTGGTTGGCAAATTGATGCTTGTTGATTATCCCGCATCAATTTGAGGGGGAGTGTTAAACAGGCCCCCGGCCCATAAAAGGATCCAGTCCAGCACATATCACATGAGCTTTGATAGGGTCAATATATAATGCAGTTGTACATATTCTATTAATGATTTGGTTTCCTAACTTAGAATAGCAATTGATGTAATTAGTTAGTTTCTTAACTTAGAGCCTTGATTAAGGCATGCAATACCTATATATTGACATACGATCTCCAAAGGAGGGACAAGGAATAATACAGTCTGAGTATTATCATTCTTTCAAGTTCTGTGATCATAGATTTGTCAGGTGGTAGTCTCAATGTTAGAGTTAGAAACCAGACTTAACAAGCATATCTCCCAATTAGTTCTTGACTAACCTGAATATTTCATATATTATATTGCTATTTTCACTCGTACTTGTAGATGTAGAATTCTATTCACTCGGTGTCACTGATTTTTGTATTTCGCCCTAAATCCAAGTAAAATCATTACATAAAAAGACAGGAGGATACCGACAATGAAGTGATAGGATTCGAAAATTGCAGCTGAGTGACATCGGAACTCAGAGATCAAATTAAAAGCTTAGTTAAATGGTTTATGTAATACCCCGGGCCCAGTATGAGGGCTAGAATATTTTCTAATATTTAATATTTAATTATCTTGATTTTACTTAAAATTTATTGGGACCCATAGTTTAATGGAGGAATTCGAGTGGAACTTGAGTTATACCATAGACTCCTAGTATTGTTAGGAATAGGATTGGCATGTGAGAAGGAAATAATAAAATTAGAAAAAGGACTTTGGGAAGGATTCTAACTTCTAGCTTTTATATATTGATCAACCCAAAGCCTAGTTTAGTATTAGCCTTGAAGAAATTAAGAGGAGGAAGAACCAGTTCTAGTCAGCCATAACAGGTGAGTAGAGATTCTGATCTAATTGTATGGTTCTGAATTTCTAGCCTTGTTCCTGTGTATTTTCCTCTATTTTATGGTGAGTGGATCTTCCAAGGTATATGTGATGATCGGATGACTGATAATATGATTTGCCTCAACTGTTTTTCAATGCTACTGTGTTTAGTGATTTTTCTGTAATCATGGATTTGGCGTAAGTGCTATTTAAACAATGGAAATTGTTTAAGTTCTGATTGGTAGAAGCATATAATTCTAATGGAGTTATTTATTCATGAATTCCTCAAGATTTTGACTGTCAGGATAGGATTTATGAACATCCAGAACCCAGTCGTCATTGGGAGGAATGGACTATTGAGGATTGTGGGGCCCCATGGGCCATCTGATCTTCAATCAGATTCGGTAGGATGATGGGGGATACATGGTCGAACCAAGTGGACCTGGCCCCATAAGGAGTGGGCCCCATCTGGGCCCTCATCCAATTGTTATAATGCAGAAGAGGTGACAGATACCAGGTTGGTGGCTTCATGTCATCAAGCCCTAGTGGGACCCCCTGGCCCACCTGATCCATGCAATGGGTAAAGGACTGATGGGCGACTATGATCATTAGGTCCATCTTATGTTTGGACCAGTGGGACCCACCATCTAGTTAACCCAATAATTTCCAGGCGTGAGTCCTTTTCTGTCTCAACGATAGGGTTCTGTGTAGGGAGATTTAAGCCTCAAATGAATTCTAAAATTGCAAGAAGGTCCTTCCAGTCTTAAGAAATTATGATTAAACCCTTTGGCTTATTTTTATTAAGTTTTGAATGTGGAGAATACTATGGATGGAATCCTAAGTTTTCTGAAATTGCAAACAAAGGCTGGTTATTCATTGTTATTATTTGTAAATTGTTTGTATTGCATCCTTTAGTTCTTGATTTGTCAAATATGTATTTTTGAACCCTGTTATTTGAATATATGGTGACTTGAAATATGCATGTGGATTAATATGCTTATGTCTTTGTTATCTGGGGATCTCACAAGGTAGATTGTGTGGTTTGTATATGTATATGTTGTGGTTAATTTGGTACTTGAATATTACCTCAAAATTGTAAAGGGTGAGTTATGCAATTGACCTTTCTCATCTTGTACACCAGTTTTGATTCGGACTGGGGCAGATTAAATTTACATAATTTGAGAAGGGGTTGATTATGGAATTTGCCCATTACTAAATGTTGAGGACATGCTAAATATCATATTTTTGATGAGACATATAGTTGCTATTTGATTGGAATACTGAGATACGATGACTTTGTCTGTTTGGAGGAACCTTTTGGACACCCCTAGACCACGAGCACGTATGGCCGATTTTGTGAGGATTGTTGATGTTGGACTTAGTGTCCGAGCCGTTATAATGGCTGGTCCTTAGTGGACGTGAGTGGCCATTATAATGGCTGGTCCTTAGTGGACGTGTCTGACGAGACAAGGTCATGGTGACCGGTATACATGTATACTATGGACCTTGGTGGTCGATGATTTTGGACCTTAGTGGTCCCACCATCTAGTTAACCCAATAATTTCCAGGCGTGAGTCCTTTTCTGTCTCAACGATAGGGTTCTGGATGTTCATAAATCCTATCCTGGCAATCAAAATCTTGAGGAATTCATGAATAAATAACTCCATTAGAATTATATGCTTCTACCAATCAGAACTTAAACAATTCCCATGGTTTAAATAGCACTTACGCCAAATCCATGATTACAGAAAAATCACTAAACACAGTAGCATTGAAAAACAGTTGAGGCAAATCATATTATCAGTCATCCAATCATCACATATACCTAGGAAGATCCACTCACCATAAAATAGAGGAAAATACACAGGAACAAGGCCAGAAATTCAGAACCATACAATTAGATCAGAATCTCTACTCACCTGTTATGGCTGACTAAAACTGGTTCTTCCTCCTCCTAATTTCTTCAAGGCTAATACTAAACTAGGCTTTGGGTTGATCAATATATAAAAGCTAGAAGTTAGAATCCTTCCCAAAGTCCTTTTTCTAATTTTATTATTTCCTTCTCACATGCCAATCCTATTCCTAACAATACTAGGAGTCTATGGTATAACCAACTCAAGTTCCACTCGAGTTCCTCCATTAAACTATAGGTCCCAATAAATTTTAAGTAAAATCAAGATAATTAAATATTAAATATCAGAAAATATTCTAGCCCTCATACTGGGCCCGGGGCATTACAGTTTATTTCTTTTTTAGACAGCAAAGACTGCTTATGGAACAATTGCATTTTTATTTTCATTATGGATAATTCTTTAACATTGAGATTTTGAAGTAGCCTTTTAATTAAAATTTTGAAATAATTAGGAAAATCCATGATTATTATGCTTATGATGGTATTATGCTACTTATCAGGGCCGGTTCTGAGTTTTTCAGGGCCCAGGGCAAGAGTAAAAATTAGGCATCTATATATATATATATAAACTTAGTGATGGCCTCATTCATTTTTCAACCAATATCTAACATGTCAAAATTAACTAAAATTTAACATTCAAAGCATATAAATTTAAACTTCAATATATAAACATTCAAAATAAAAGGCTATAATGTATAAACAAGACAAATACTTGTAAGTTGTAACAATTCAATAGTTTTTTTTACAAGACAAATACTTGTAATTTACAAAAGGTTCAGATGATTAAATGAATTAAAGGTTCAGATGTTGATTATGGGGCCCACAAGAGCTCAAAAAAATAAATCTAAGGCTATAAGGTTTCATAAACTTTTTGTTTTAATTCCAAATCAAGAGTAATATTGTTGCATTCAGGGTGGGCCAGGGACTTTTGTAACAAAGCTAAATGCTAACTGGCCATCAAAGTTTTAAGTGGGCCCAACTATGATAAATCAAAATCAGTTAATTTTGCATATAACATTACACATTTTTTGGTGGGCCTAATTATGAAAAATTAAAATTGAGCATACTCATCTAATAATTTTAATATTAATTTTATTTTCCAATGAATCTCGTCAATCTCGTTTCCCGCCCCCCCCCCCCCCCCCCCCCCCAAATGGGCCCGGGGCGAGCGCACTGCCGGCACCCCTTCAGGGCCGGCCCTGCTACTTATGGAACATGATACGGAATACAACGGGGCCCGCTGCCACCAACTGAATGGTTGGTGGGATACCCTTGATTAACCCCCTTTTTGGCCTCCCTCTTACCTGAAATTTAAGGATCTTCCCCCAAGCTAGTTGTGACTAGTAAAACCCCTATGGTTGGGATTTAATAACTTAGAAATTGATTAGACTCGGTACCCATAACTTGACCTCTAATGCCTTTAATGTTAAGACTTAAGATCATTGGTAAGCGGTGGTTGAGGTTGATATCCACTTATGGATTGTCCGAGCACCACGTGGAGTTCGTTGTCACACCAAGGGTACGCAGATGTGGGGTCTTGGTTGCCTTCAACTTCCAGTACACCAAGCGAACTCATATCAAGCACAGGGATCCTACAAATGCTAGAGTTGGATTACTTGGATAACAACATCATTTGCATGCAGACAACAATCCTCTTCCTAGGCTTGACTAGTAACTTCTCATAGGGCATGAAACCATTGAGTTGTGCATGTATTTAACATATTCACTTACCATAGGATATCCTTTTACCATAACCCATGTTAGCATCATTTTTCACATGTATGTTTCTTTTCATGACCTCACCCTAACTGTTGTCATCACAAGGTGACACCTGTAGCCGGTCTCTTGGCTTAGCTCGCATTTGTTTACAAGCTTTCCGCCGTTGAATGCAACAGGATCCCTATGCATGGTTGACTTGGATGGTAGACTCGCAATGATTTGCAAGTGACCGTTCCAAGATGATGGATCCAACCCTTCTTCACCCATTTCAGGTCAACTCGGTCAAGCCGAAATGCTGCCCATTTTGGGTTAGGCTTCACATGACCGGGCTGGAGAGTTTAAGTCCCTCTTTTTCGTTCATTTCACCCTGTTTAGCTCCCTTATCATTTTTAGACATGCATAGTCTTGTTTTCCACATAATTGTCTCGTTTCGCATTTTTTTCCATATTTGGCTAGGTCTAGTGATTCTAAGACTCGGGTAGCGCTATTCACAACCATTGGGGGAAAATTGTTAGTCTTGGCTTGTATGGAGTAGTCCCTCATACTGTTAGTACAGTCACACCCCTTATCCCTGGTTTCCCGTGTCTGCTCCACTTAGCTTCGATCAAGTGCAGTTGGTGCACGACTGCGTTCAGCTCTTGCATAATTATGATTATTAACTCCCTACAATGTAGTTCATGTTGAGGTGATCGCAGATTTATCACCGCTTAGGACCATTATTGCTTGTACTCATAATGGCCACAAACTGAGCCCTGCTAAGGGTGCTTACCGGTACTCGTGATGGTACTCTTACTATGGTTTTCCCAATAGTGGTTGGGCAGTAAGAGACCTTAGCCATGCGGCTGCCACTTTGCCAAGGATGTTTTCCCCATGTACAAATTTATCATTGGGACCCCATGCATCATATTTTCCTGTTTATGCATTGATTACGCTAGTTTCATGTTCTTATGGTTACTCCTTTAATTTCCCGTCGTTTTACTCATCTTTTGATACATCATGAAATTCCATTCATATTGGTTATTGTTGGAGCTATTTTGATAGTCTGACACTATTTCGCTTGGCATGTAGGTAATGGAACCACTTCCTATTTCGAGGAGGTTGAAGCAGTTGAGGATCAGGAGACCACAAAGAGGCTCAAAGAGGGGAGCACCGACAACGTATTATAGGCATCGCACAGGTGTCAGAGAGAGAAGACTTTGCGGAGATAGACTTTTGGATAGTTTCCTTTTGGACAACTTTTATTTTGGAATTCTTTTATGGATGACCCTTTTTGGTTGGCCTCTAGATGTAATTAAGACATTTTGATTTTGGATATCAAACTTAAACATGTTAATGAATTCTTATTATTTATGCCATGCTCTATTATTATCTGATATCTCTATTTTACTTGTCTTAACGCAGGTTTGAGACCTGCGAGCAGCCACTTTGTGCAAAATTGCCAAAGATTAGGCCTGACTCAACCCTCCCAGTCCCAGGACCCTGCTTCAGCAGGACCCGCACTGGGTAATGATCTCTATTTTACTCTTCCGTTGGATGAATGCACATATTTCCGCTACATGCTTTTTGAACAATTTGACCCAGCTCACAAGCGGTCCCACCTAGGCTTACATACTTATATTCATGATAATAATCATCCACATCATGGCCTAGCCCGTGGATCTATTTCAGGGGCCTGGGGGCCGGGTCGTGACAACATTATAGCAACCATGAGGTAGCCGATTCAAGTCACGTTAAGATGCAAACAAAATGAGGTTGAAAAAGGTTACAAAAGACAAAATATGAGAGACAATCATACTTTATGGTGTGATCTTTCGCCCCTGATATCAGTACAGTAGATTGAGGGTGGAAGTCCAAATCATTAATTGGCTGCAAGTTGCATCAAATAAAAAAGGGCATCCATTAATAATCTTCAATTGACAAGTTATCGCCATATCACCAACCAAAAAAGGATAGAAGCTGTCACCATATCAGACAAATAATTCTCAAACAGATGGAACAACAAAAATCAATCAGACAAATATATATTTAAATCCAACAGCTAGCTTATGATGAACCAAATCAAGTTTTCTCTTTTGTCGCTAACATCAAGGTTATGACACTCTTTTAGTCTATTTTATGACCTTCAGGCTTCAACAGAGTACATACCAACAACAAAAGCTCCAGACATAATATACTATGGAGTTACTCCTTTGAGAAAAGAGGAAGAAATTTTGGTATTCAAAGATTTCATCATATTTAGAAGCTTACGGCATAATAGCACAAGCGAAATATAAAACACAATATCGTAAAAATGGAGATATGAATTTGTCAGACAAATTAAGGACACAGAACCGATATAAAACAAATAGAAACCATTTTTACTGTTTGTATATTGATATCCATAGGCGAGTAAATATCAATAGAACCGAAGTCTTAAAACCTAGTGGTCAGGAATTGCTCTGACTTCAATAACCCCCTGCCTACACGTCAAAGGATCTGATGGACCATGTACCATACAGATTGTACAGACCCACAATGTATCATATTAGATATTATCCTTAGGACTAACCCCCGCAACCTTATCACTATCATAGGAGATTAGTTTGATCTTCTGATTAGATACGCTTTCCTAAAATAACATAAATCATATGTTTGTAAAATCTATCCTCATATGATGGTCCCCATAAAGGCAAATGAATGGATCAGATAGATCCAGTTTCCTTCAAACAAGGTCTCAATCGCATGGTATCAGAGCCCCCATTCCTGCTATCTGGTAAGTGGGGCACAAATGCAGTATCTCATTCTATATATTCTTTCAGCAAGTTAGTAGGTTCGCTAATGGCATGGCGGATGTGCTAGCATAGCAAAGAGTGGATCATCTTATTGATCTTAGTGCTTGTACTCAATGTTGTAAAAGTCACTAGGCGGTGGGCATGGACTAGGGATTAATCCCCGATTAATCAACGCCTAGTCAATTAATCCCCGATTAATCCCCGCCTAGTCATTAGGCAGTGACCGCCGACTAGCGCCTAGGCACCGACTAGGCCGATTTTTACAACACTGCTTGTACTTTTTAATGGTGCTAGTTTGTGGTATAATGCTCTTATACCGGCACGTTTTCTTTCGGAGTTTTTTTCCGTAATTGTTGCTTGTGGTGTTTACTTTTTACAAATAAAATTTATCGGTTCGATGCAGGACAGACCCACCCCATGGGTCGACCAGTCCATTGGGCTCAAGCTCATATGCAGTTTTTATTTTATTTTATTTATTTTTATTTAGAGTTGTTATTTAATGGGCTTATGTTTTAAGTTTGGATGTTTTAATCTCGACTGTAGGAATGCTTAGATGGTTGAGATTAGTTCTAGGGTTTTTTATTTCTCTATTTAAAGCATTGTATAGCCTCTTGGCTACTTTAGATTTGCTGAATGGAAAAAAAAAAATTGATTTTTTGCTCTCTGAAATCTCTCCAATCTCTCCTAGAAAGGAATAGCGAGATGACATGGGCGTGAAGCTTAAGATCTATGGGGTGAAAGCCCCGTTTTCTCTCCATCTTCCCATGCCCACCCCGCATCGTACCCCGCTCCACATCAATTGGTATATCAAAATAACATGAACAGAAATCTCAGATTACCTTGGATCAATGGTTATTGCTCAAAAAAATAACCAAAAAAAAAAAAATCCCCTTCTTGTGAGAAGACTTCTCAGTGGACTCAATTAAACAAGAAAATCCCCATTCATTGGTTTTTATTCTTCTCGGTGGATTCAGTTTAACAAGACAATAAGAATATGATCTCAAAAGTCTTCTTGGTGAGCCTTGTTGAGCAGAAAACTTCATTGTTTCTCTCTAGAAGATCCTAAATTCGAACTTGCTGATCTCTGTGACTTGCAGAACTGCTGCATCTGGCGAAAGTTCTGTAAGATTTTTTTGTCTGCATCCAATCAGATTGCTAATTGCCATTTGGGAGGATCATCTATCAAGAACCTCGGTTTTTCCATCATCAGCACTTTTGAATGGTATAATTTGTCCTCGGTTTTTGGTCAGACTCCTCAAATCTTGGGTGGCCCACCAACCATCAAGAATCTGCACCATTTATCTATCCAACACCATGACTAAAGTACAATAACAGTTTTCAGACTTCACTGCACCTCAAATAATCATAATCAACTGGTTGGGGCCCACTGCTGATCTCATTCATCCAGCAACTCATACTGCCCTGGTCGCCCAGTCATCTCTCTCTCTCTCTCTCTCTCTCTCTCTCTCTCTCTCTCTCTCTCTCTCTCTCTCTCTCTCTCTCTCTCTCTCTCTCTTCTATAGCAGGTTTTCAGCTCTTCGATTGACCATTATTTTTGTGCAGATTTCATCTCCCCCATCAAATTTTCTGGAAATAGAGTTTCTTGTCCTGGAATTTTTTCACATGGTACACGACTGGTTTCTTCTTTTCCAAAATAGGCCTGTATCATGATTTTGATCCTCTAAGACACTTGTAATAGCTGATCTACCATTCATACAAAGGGCCACCCAAGTCATTTGTGCTATAATTTTGTCAATTTACTAAATATTCACGCCTTTGGAACGATGGATTCTGTGCCCTTGTGCACTCAAAGATTGGTCTGGTTCAGGTGTTATGGGGTTCCTCTCCACGGGTGGGATGTGAAGGTGTTTTCAGATATTGGGAAGAGGTTGGGGAAGGTGGTTGAAATCGTAAAAGAGACACTGGAGAGGTCTGTGTTGGAGTATGGGAGAATGTGGTTACTGGTGGAGTCACATGGCTTCATTACTAGGAATAAGACTAGATATTTGACGTCCCTCTTTCATCATCATGGTGAGGGAGGACATAGATTTGCAGAAACCCAGAGTGAAGGCTGGGAGGAGAAGGATACAGGGGCAGATCACAGAAACCTCATCTAGATATGGGAAAAGGAAGCAAGTGTTGGAGTCATCCAATCTTGATTTGTTGAACGATGTAGCATTCAGAGCCAGGGAAGGTAAGTGGTGCAAGGAGGATAGCATGGCGTTTAGGTTTGAGTCGGCTTCTTAGAATCCTAGAAGAAATGGTGTTGTGGTCGCAAGGGATTGGAGAATCTCTTCCCAAGACACAGACCATAGACCAAAGAATCACAGATTGGCACTGCAGATATCAGGAAAAGCAGTAGATTTGAAAACTTTTCATCTTCATGGAGAAGACCAGCTAGAGAAAAGGACAGATCTAATAGTCTTCCAGCGTCGCAAATATAGTAAGGGCTTGCATCCAAAACCATATCTTGAAATATAAGTACAGTTGCAAAGAGGTGATGAAATTACTACACGAAGCTTGGACCTCTAGTGACAAACATAGAGAGAGGATCAGTAGGAAAAAGAGATTTGGAAGAGCACAGGTTAGGAAATGGATTCATAAGAATAAATGAGGGCTTTCAGGTGAAGTCGAGGAGGCAGGCAAAGCAGAAAATGGAATATACACAAGAAAAGTATCACTGTGACTGTGAGTTGCAACGCCAATTAGCTTTTGGATCATAGCAAAGCCATTTTTGTTAATTTCCTACGCGAGGAAAACAGAGAGAGGAACAAGGACAACATTGTGCATTCATGTAGCATAGAAAGAATTAACACATACAACCAAAACCTTTTAGGTGGGAATAATCCGGCTTCTAGTGGAACTACTTCTCAAAAGGTGAGATTCAAACATTAGAGGTAAGTATGCATGGTTTTTTTGTCTTAAAAGCAAGGGCTTTTAGCCCTTTTAGAGCCTCCTCCTTTCTTTCTTCCATCCATTCATGGCGTGTAGATATAGCATATTATTTATATATATATAGTTTATATGAAATTTTCACTTTTTAATATTTTTCAATTTTTTTCTTTGTTTTTATATGTATTTTTAATTCTTATTATTTTCTGAAATGTCACTTTGAAATGAAACACTGAAATGCCAAAGCGTCCGAAAAGTTTCATTCTGGAGTCAAATCGAGATAGGGTCTGGATGATGATTAACAACTATGGTCCCAGATGATGATACAACTTGTCCAAGGACATATAGCTGGGTAAATTATGAATTACATTACACAATTAACTAGAATGCTTGGTTATCAAAAAAACTAACTAGAATGTTTCCCTTAACTACATACTAGCATCAAATTTTCATCTCTACTGGTTATGTTTGCCATTCAAAATGAAATCAGTGATGTCACAAACAAATTTCACCAAACCACCGACAAAAGATTATGATTATCTATTAAGTTACAGAGCATCAAATAAACACCTTACTTGTAAATGATCATAAAATGTCCGAATGACAGGTCTCACAGGGCCTTCCCTTGTATCTGGAAGCATCATCTGCTTGACTTTTGAAATCTACCAAAAAATAAAAGACTTTTGAAATCTACCCAAGCAAAAAATAAAAATAAAAAATCAAGCATCTCCAACAAGGAACTAGGGAGCTCAAAAGACTAAGCAAGTAAAATGGTAAAGAAACACCAACCTCGAAGAGCTTGATTGATGTGTCTGTACTCCCAGTTGCAACAAACCGTCCATCAGGACTAAATCTTGCACATCTGGCAACATTCTACAAAATTCAAATAACATAAATAACACCGGGTATGAATTCCACAATGCTAATTTTTTTAAAAACCTTAAGCAAACCCCAAAAAAAAAATACATACTTAAGGTAAATGATGGTAACAAATGCAGTCAAAAAAGAAATCACACAAAAAACAATAGGGAGGTAACATTGAGTGACTAAGAAATCACCATCAAAGGCACTCAGCAACTTGCCTAGTTCTAAAGGTAAACCATTAGAATGTATGCTTCTGCGGTCTTTCATTCTCCATATTTGTTGGATGTACATAATGTCACATGTATATTCAAAAGAGGAGTATGCAAACACTTAATGGTAAAGTTCAAAATTATTAAAAAGACAAAGCAACAACTTTGACAATCCAAAACAACACAAACATGGACAATGCAGTTGCCGAGATTGCCTCCTCACAACTAAGGAAGCTACAAGAAAACAAAGATACACAAAGCAACTACCAAGAAACAAAAGACTTGAGCATCGTATCAATAAAGAAAATAGATTGTTTCTTTACTACACTTCTTTTTTTTTTTTAAAGTAACGGTAAATTTTATTGAAAAACCAAAAAAAATACAAAAACACGAGTATAAGAGACTTATACCCCAGATAAAATTGTCAATCCAAGCCCAATCTAGGCAGGCCCATTTAGGCCCAGTCATTGTATTATAGAATTAATCAAAGGACTACTTAGTTTGTTAGCTACACTGTAGGATCTGAGATATGAATAAATGGGCCTGCCGAGATTGGCCTTGGATTGACAAAAATTACACAAGAATAACCTCCCAGGGAGACGACCTTTGAACCCCTTGTTTAGCTAAGGAGTCCGCCAACCCATTAGCCGATCTAATCACATGATAAAAAACTACAGAAAGAGAAGAAGCGATCTCCTTGATCTCATTGAGAAAAAAACTGAAATTTCCAAGGCTTGACCGCTGACCTCTTAACCCAAGAGATAGCATTAGAAGAATCACTCTCCACTATCAGACGACCCTGAAAAGAGCGAGAGAAAATCCTTAGAGCTTCCAAAATAACCAATACCTCCGCTTCATTGGAATCCCTCACTCCAACACTTTTGGAGAACATACAAAGGATCGCCCCTTTATCGTCACGCAATACTCCTTCGATACCCGTTGGCCCCGGCTTCCCTCTAGCTGCCCCATCAACATTAAACTTCAACATTTCCATCGAAGGAGGAGACCAAAAGGTCAACCTCCTCTCCATGGTCAATCCACACACCATACAAGCCTCCCAATTAGAAAGAATGTCGTCCACACTAAAGTTGGAGAGTTTTTTCCTAACAACGGCCCACTTTCCAATTCTAACAAGCATTGCTCCTCGAATTTCCTCCTTTGAAGAAGAGACATTTCTAAAGATTATGTTGTTCATTTCCTTCCAAATAGACTAAAGGATAGCAGAGGGGGTGATCCGCCAAAGGATAAGGCCACACCCAAAGAAAGGACTACCTCGCCAAGATTCTGCCAAGTCTGAGATCGACTGAGGGATACACCACTGCAAGCCACACTTGTGAATGAAGAAGCTCCAAAGATAAGAGGTCATCTCACAATGCAAGAAAAGGTGATTCGTCATTTCCTCCTCATTACCACACATGATGCAAGTGTTTGATAAGGATTGTAAGGGAATACCTCTCCAAATCTATAGTAGACACCCTTCTTGCAATCGCTAACCAACAAAAAGCATCCACCCGGGAAGGAACTAAACCAACCCAAGCAAGAGCACAAGCGGGACGCGGTTCCGATGAGTCCGTCAAAGCCAAGTAGAAGGCCTTGGCAGAAAACTCACCAATAGAAGACGGTTTCCAGATGCGCTTATCCGCTTCATCCCTGCATAAAAAAACATTAGAAAGATAAACCAATAACTCTTCATATTAAACTCCCTCCCCATGACGCAAAGACCTCCTAAAGGATAACTCCCAAGAAACCACATTTTCCCTCACAACATAACAATCCTTAACTGAAGACTCTTTGTTGGACATGACTCTAAAGACCCTAGGAAAACGGGAATGCAAAAGACCCACCCCCAACCAATCATCCAACCAAAAAGGGACCAAAATATGCTCCCCCTCCAAGAATCCAACCCCTTTACAAAAAGTTACCCCCCTAACATTGGACTCACTCCCCATGCTAGCAATGGGACCCCATAAACCCGACAATCTATACTTGGGGACTGGCTTTGGAACCCATCCCTAGTTATCCACCTCATATTTATTGGCAATAATCTTTCTCCAAAGGGCGTCCTTCTCTACCCTAAATCTCCACCACCATTTAGCCAGGAGAGACCAATTATGGGTCTCCAACTCCCCAAGACCGAGACCCCAGCTGATTTCATCTTTATGACGTCACTCCACTTTAATGGATGAATTTTCCTTCTTTCGCTTTGACCTTCCCACAAGAAATCCCTTTTGTCCAACCTCAAGCTCACTGCCTTAGGCATTTTGAATAAGGACATGTAATAAATTGGCAAACTGGAGAGACAAGCTTTAATCAAAGTAATTCTGCCGCCTAAAGAAAGATATCTCCCTTTCCACATAGATAGTTTCCTCTCAAACTTCTTCACCACTGGATCCCAAATAGACAACGCTCTTATCCTAGCACCCAAAGGGAGACCCAGGTACAATATTGGTAACCTCCCTATCTTGCAATGAATGATACTAGCCAAAGAATGCACCACATCATCAAAACCACCAATCCCCACCAAAGAGCTCTTGTTCAAGTTCACCTTCAACCCTGATACTAATTGAAAACATCACAAAATCCTCTTCAGAGTAATGACTTCCTCACTCCTGGTTGAGCTGAACAAAATAGTGTCATCTGCAAACTGAAGATGAGTTATGTAATCTCCATTCTGACTAGCAGCAAAACCATCGATAAGGCCAATTACTTTAGCTTTAAACAATAAAGCACTCAGCGCCTCTGCCACTATAGTGAACAGGATGGGGGATAGAGGATCACCTTGACGCAAACCTCTAGAAGCTTTAAAAGGGGGGGACGGAGACCCATTAACCAACACAGAGAAAGAAGTATTAAGTAATACACTCCCGCATCCACCGTCTCCATAAATCACCAAATGCGAACCTGCCCAACATATAATCCACAAAGTCCCACTCCACATGATCGTAAGCTTTTTCCAAGTCAATTTTCAATATCACACCTTCCTTATGAGCTCGCTTCCTAGAATCAATGAGCTTGTTAGCTATGAGCACACCATCCAATATTTGCCTGCTACCTACAAAAGCTCCTTGGAAAGGACCAATGATACTAGGGAGAACCACCTTCACCCGATTTGCTAAGACTTTAGATAACAACTTGTAAACACATCCCACCAAACTAATACGCCTGTAATCTCGAAACTCCACTGGATTTGGCACTTTAGGGATTAGAGTTAAAAAGGTGGCATTCACCTCTTTGCTTAATCTACCCCTTTGATGGAACTCTGAGAACATACTCAAAAGGTCCTCTCTAAGAAAGTCCCACCCAGCTCTAATGAAGGAGAGATTAAAACCATCTGGGCTGGGGCTTTCTCCTTTAAGGCTCTAACTATTTCATCCTCCTCAAAATCCTTTTCCAAATTCCTTAGACATTCTGACGATAATAGAGGGAAATTAACCCCTTCTAACTTAGGTCTGAGCAAATTTTCTTTCCCCTTCTAACTTAGGCCTGAGCAAATTTTCTTTCTTGTAGAGAAGACCAAAATATTTGTTTGCCTCCTCTTTTATAGCTTGAGGCCCCTCAAAAATCCTTCCCTCCCTTTTGACTCTCTCAATTTGATGAAAGAATTTCATGTTTTTATCACCTTCTTTAAGCCATAGCATCCTGGAGCCACCTCTTCCATGCGATTAATAGTCCAAATCTTGCCACCCGCTTTATTTCTAGCTACTATTTCTTGATGAGAAAGAATCCTTTGATCCCCCACTTTATCCATTCCCCTTTTTATGAAATTATCTCTTTCTTTACCTAGCTTGCCAAACACTTCCCTAGACCAGATTTTAACTCTGCCTTTATGAATTTGAAGCTTTTTACACAATCTAACCCTCCACATCAGTCTGGGACCAACACTCGCGAGCAAACTGTAAAAAATCTTTGTGTAGCAACCAACAGTTCTCAAATCTGAAGGGTTTAGGGCCCCAATTAACCACATCAGCGCACAACTTAATTGGACAGTGGTCTGAAATGACCCTAGGGAGCGCCACCTGACTGACACCTGAGTAGTGAACCTCCCATTCCTTGGAAAAAAGAAATCTATCAATTCTACTCATAGCCTCCATAGCTTGATTATTCATCCAAGTAAACTTCCTCCCCACAAGAGGCAAATCAATCAACTCATTATCAACAATGAAATCAGAAAATCTAGCCATGCTTCAAGAAACATACCTTCCTCTTTTCTTCTCATGCGGGAATCTGATCATATTGAAATCACCCCCTAAACACCAAGGGATAGCCCAATTGCTTAGAAGATTGGACCAAGGATGAAAATAGCGGTAGCGGCGGGCGTAGCGGCCCACCGCCAAACCGCTACGAAGCGGGCAATACGTAGCGTAGCGGGGATACGTAACGGCGTAGCGGTGCGATTTGAAAAAAATTGCCTAAAAAATCTGAAAAAATTCCAGAAAATCCAGAAAATTGTAAAATGAAAGAATATGTGGTTCTTTTGCAAAAGTAAGTAAGAAAAGGGGGCGTAGCGGTGCCCTCAATATATGAAGTCCTGTATCGCTGTATAAATAGAAAATAATAGTAATGATTAGTTTTTTTTACATGTATTCATGTTTCTTAGTTATCCTAACTTAGAAAGTAATGGAAAGCTCATAAAAAAATAAAAAAAAATAAAAAACTAGAACATGAAATAAAGGCATAAGACTTAAGAGTTAGGTCATTACTCATTAATGAACATTGAACAATTAAATATCAATACTTCAACATTCAAGGTTCAAACTCAATCAAGTGAATGAACTATGAAGTTATGAAGTGATCAATAATCAACATTCAACACCAATTTAAAAATGACAGAGTAGAGAGTTAGTGAAGGAAATAGGAATGAATACCTTAGTTACCAGCACAATGAGGGTTCTTTATAAAATAATTTAATTAAGACCAATTTGAAATCTAGTAGTAATAGGTAACTATATCTTTACTACTATACAATTTCAAATATAATTAAACAGGTTTAATATCTTATCTAGCAAGTTATGATAATAATAGACATCCAAGCACAAAAATGGAAAGACAACCAGCAAAAGAGTCTGAGCTATCATGGTCAAGTATGATCCTTTTATCTTCTTGATTACCACTTTTTCAAAAACATGCGCTTCGCAGAGGGGGTCCGGGGGTATCCCCCGGCGGGGGTCGAGCTAGCGGCCGCTACGGGCCGCCACGGATGCGACGGCCGATATTTCGGCCGTGGCGTGGCGGTATCCCCCGCCACGGCCGATATATCGGCCGCCACGCTTTTTTCATCCATGGATTGAACAATTGGGCCCAAAAAGGACTCCTCTCCCCTTCCATGTTCGGACCATAAACATTTGTTGAAGCCCAGAGGAAGTCATCAGACCTATTCTTAAATTTAATAGCCAAGACTCTTGGAGACTTCATTGCACTAATCCCTTGCAGCTTGTCCTCGTTCCAAATGGAAATTAAACCTCCTAAAGTGCCTTCCGAAGGAACCCAATCCCACCCACAATTTCTGGCACCCCAAACATCAAAAATGACATTCTCAACATCATGAGATATTTTAGTTTCTTGCAACAATAAAAGATCTGCCTTATGCTGCCTCACCATTTTTCTTACAGCCAGTCTTTTCTCCAACCTCCCTAATCTCCTCACATTCCAACTAACAATAATCATGACAACAAAAACACCAGCACACCCACAAGATAACCAACTCAAACACCACAAGAAGCTTACTGTCAAGTACAATCCTTGACAACCCCATCACCAGGCTTCTTAATTGAGCCCCCTTTACCTTCCTCTATTTCCAATCAGTAATGAAGTGTAGAAGCTCCTCTTCGCCGTCGGGCTCGTAAGTCATGCCAAGCACTTGCCCAACCTCGAGCACCTGCTCTACTTCCTTACTAGAAGAACTCTCCCTAGTGCTTCCTCGGATACCTCCTCTAAGTTCCTGTCCAAGCAATCTATATTCTCGTGATGAGAATTACCCACCTCCACGACCTGGGAACAACATTCTTCCATCCCAAGACCACCCCACTGGCCATGCTGCAAATCAAAGTGATCCTCCATAACTAATGTTTTGGAGCAATCTACATCCACCACAGGACCCTTAACCCTCCGAACCTTGGGTCTCAATTTCTTGGAACACTTGAGCCTTTTCCCACATAATCTTCTCCACTTAGGAACGAAAGGAGGAGCTACCCATCTCTTTGGACCGCCCTCTTGACTCGGAAAAAGAAAAAACTGAAGAGGAAAATCTCCCCTCAGGCACACTAGAGGATCTCTTTCTATGGGCAAAACTGACCTGAGTATCTTCCACTCCCTGACCCAACTCACTGAAGACCTTGGGCTCCACGATGAGTTTCACCTGAAGATGAAAAAGGCTTACAGCTAATATCAGGCCCACAGTATACACAGTTATTGAGCCCATTTTTAAAACATGGGCCTAGCTTGGTCATGGGGTCCAAAAAGGTGCAAGCATCACTGCCACTGGACAAAACAAGGGTCCCCTCGATCTCCATGCCATCTGCATCTAGGACCGGATGGGAAGAAGACTTCCTCGATTCCCCTCCATCAGTCCCTGCGCTCCTCGTACCTTGATAATCTCGAAGCACTCTTTTTCTCCTGAAACGTTTCCTTTGGAAGACTATCAAGGCACGCTTGTTCTGCTGACCCACTCTTTCCCCCAAACTGCAAGGACGTGCTTCTTCTGCATCTCCTCTCCTTCTGATTTTCCCTGACAGCCTGCACCCTTTTACTACTGCCAACAGAAGACTTACTCCTCTCATTGGATGCCACAACACCATGTACTGCGCACTTGCCTGCAATATCTGCTGACTGGCCTCGATCAACTCCACCGACGCCAGCACCTCCAACAAAAGGCAAGGCACAGGCAGATGCCTCATCTGAAAGCTTCTTCCCTTTCTCGCCCTGCAACATAACCTCCCACGACACTGGAACCTCTCCCATACTTCTCATCACAGAAAGTTGATCCAACATTCCCTCCAAAGAAGATTTGGTAGCAGCTGCTTCCTCCCTCACCATCACTGGGAAGGTATACCTGCACATCTGTAACTTGATGATTTTGTTGATGGAGGAAAAATCCTCAACTTCCACACAGATCCTTCCATACTCGGGCATTGATCTATCAGAAATTTCTTGAGCAATGCCTATCACTCTCCCAATGCTCTTCCCTATTTTTTCAAAAATCTGACAGTCCCACCCCATTAGAGGAGCCCCAAAGCACCACCCTAGAAGAACATGGTTGGGCTGGCATCCATCTTTCCATGTGAATAAACATCTTCTCCATCTCAGAATTAGCCTTCTGGATCACCGGCAGCACCTCTCCTAGGTCTCTAAAAGTAATTAAAACCTTCATACCTCCTAATCTGGCCACTTTGACTCCATCCATCCCTTGAGTTTCACAAAACGCAGGAATAGAAGGAATGGATCTCTCACATCTCACTGTTGCTACCATGCTGTTAGATAACCATCCTGAATTTTTGTTAGTAACCTCCCTAGGTACTGGAATGCAGTCTTCACCCACCTTACTATCTACTAACCCCTGAAGTGTTTCCGATCACTGCATTAGCGTAGCTCTTCTGTTGCTTCCCCTTCTAAGGACCTCTGATTGCCCCATGGATTTCCTTGTGCCCTAGGAAACTAAGAGCTAGATTTCCCGAGAATGAAGCCTCTCTTCTGGCATTAAACTCTCCTTTTCTCTTGCTATTAACATCATACCATCCATATTTAGCTATACTGACTGCCATTCTTCTACCTCCCAAGTTATAACCATCCATGGCATCAACAGCTTTCATGGCTAAGTTTCTGCCCTGAAACCTCACGAACCCATAACACCTCCCTCTTCCCCTCCTACTAGAAGCAGGGATAAAAACATCCATCACCTGCCCAAATGATGAGAACAGTGATCGCAATCTCTCAGTCGTCATGGATTCAGGCAAGTTATCCACGAAGACAGAAACAAGATCTTCCCACCTAACAGCCCTCTTGCTATTCCCTCTCTTTCTCTCCACAATCTTCCAAACTCCGGTTGCCAGCTTCCCACTCAATCGTCTTGTCTTTACTACACTTCTTGAAACATGTAGGAAAGAGACCTCCCCCGATCTTGAACTAAACCCATCAATTCCTCCACGAGACATAACACCCTCTGCAAAAGCATAACCCCTTCCTGAGAGACAACCAATAGCAACAGAAGAGTCACCCTCAACAACAAGACAAAGCAGCTAACAATGAATGGCTTTCCAAACCCTAATGAGTCAGTTATGCATCATTGGTTGATAGCTTGGAGTCCCTCAGACCCAAGAAGCAAAACACCACAACAGCATTAGAATCACAAATGGCTGTTCTAATCCCTGACAATCCATGGTTACCTTCAACACTAGCATCAAAATTGTGCTTATAATAACCAGCCGGAGTCTTATGCTAAGGATTAGTTGTTTGTTTTAGGAATTCCTTTTCCGGTGTTTGGTCATTCTCTTGTTTGTTTGTCAGTACTCACCTCTTGTACTGCTTGTTTTTGTTTAATGAAACTAGCCATCCAAAAAATAAAAATAAAAATAAATACCAGCCGGAGGGCACCATTTTGGGAGGGCATCTTGAGCAAGAATGTAATCCTAAACAGCCTCATTCTAACACACTATTCATCATAGAGATACAGACTCCTTCAAAGAGGTTAGTCGTGACCGCCCAATAGATAGTACAGTGCCGCAGTAGAGAGATAAGGGCTTCAAATATCACCCTTTCACTATCAGAAGACTTGTCATTCCTTATTAATGTATACCGCACATTAAATATGATAGAGATCAGGTTTCCAGATTTTTTCAAAAGGAATAGATTAGACCAATAAACCAACAGAAAACAAACTGAGAGAAAAATATTAAAAATAAAATTGATCAATGAGAAAAGATATTTTCTCAACGCAAAAAATGTCAAGAACCTTTACAATAATGTAATGCCCTTGTCACAAATTATCAACATTGCATTACTAAAGGAAAATAAAACTATGATGGGCCATAACAAATGTCAAAGCACCATAGTGCGGGTAGTAGAATAACTGACAGACATGCGATGTTTTCTTCTTCTTCTTTTTCATGTTTCCATTCACATAGAATACATGGTTTTGGAATGTTCAGAAGAAAAGAAGGGGGGAAAAACATTTCTATTTACATTCCTATCAACGCGACATATGATATTTATCTTTTCTATTTACATTCCTATCGACGCGAGATTTGATATTTATCTTTGTCACCCACGTTTAGAATATAGATAAGACCAGAGAATGGCAAGGCAACAGTCCTAGAATCGGAATCCTGTAGATGGGTTTTGGTTCCCCTAACCATCACACATCACCACAAAGAAAAATATCATCCTCATCACTTTAGTTGTACCTTGTGCTCCGAAACATGTCGTGTTTCATGCTTTGGGAAGCTTTTAGATGAACCTTTTGTATCCTGCACAATACTGGTTTAAAAAATGAAATAGTCAGTATTTCCAAATGGACCTATCCAAAAAGGAAAAGGAATGTGATTTAACACGTTAAATAATAATGCATCATTAGTATTGATAAGATAAAGGGTTTGCGCTGTGTTAAGGTTGTATTTGGAAAATACAGCAACCAATTCATCTATATACGCATGAAATTACTAAAATCACAATGATTTGGAACACTGAATTCCAGGGAGGTAACTAGAACATAATATATGGACTCCAAAATTTTCAAAAACAGATCAAATAAATATATATGAATGAAGCTCTTCTTGGAAAATGATTATGGCACGTTGGTGAGGAGTTCGATGGTCTTTGGAAGGAGGTTCTTTGCTCTAAATATGGTGTCTCTAGAGGCGGGTGGGAGTTAAGTGGTAACTCTTACAATCACTGGGGAATTTGGAAAGTCTTTATGTCAGTTAAGGAGCCTGTTGATAAGAATATTCACTTCCATGTGGCTAAGGGGGATAGAGTTTTGTTGTGGTTGGGTACCTGGATTAGGGCTATACCAGTAGCTACCCAATTCCCGGACTTGTTCGCTGCTCTAAAAATAGTACAGTAGTAACTCCAGTGAGTGACTATGTGGAGCAAATGGGAGATAATGTAGTGTGGGCCCCCATTTTCATAAGAAACCTTGCCAGCTTTGCTCTCTATTGGCTTCATCAATGAGGTCTACACTCTGTTGGATGGTAGGGACAATAGACTTTGGTATTACTCCAAAGATGGGTCCTTCGCAATTGCTTCTTTTCTCAGTAAAATACTAAAATTAACAGTGGTTGGTTGTATCCTAATATTATTACTAGTCTGTAGAAGTTTCAAGCTCCTCCTAGAGTCCCTGCCTTTTACTTGATAGCCTTGCTAGGAAATATGTTGACTATGTATAACCTTCTGCGGCTGAAAATGACTATTGTTAATGTCTGTCCCGTCAACCATGTGCTTGGCGGAAGCTAAATCTGTGAAACACTTGTTCCTTAACTGCAGTTTCGCTCAGTTCTTATGGAAGTCTTATCTTTAGCTGGTTTGATTACAGTAGGGCTCTTCCTTCTTCATTGTTTCATCTTTTTGCTTCTTGGAAGGTGAGGTGGGACCTTGAAGGCACCATAATATGTGGAGGGCTTCTTTCAAGGCTACTGTTTGGCCTATTTGGAGAGAGAAATAGTCATTTGCTTTGAATGTAAAAATTCCAGTGAGGTTTTGGTTAGACAAGGTTAGACCCCTTGTGGCTTTGTGTGTCTTCCCACTTCCCTGTTTTTGAGATTTTCCAATAGATATGATCTTCAGAAAATGGAAAGAGGTGACTCTCTCCTCCCCGGCTGTATTTCATGCTATCCACAGCTGGTCACCCACTCCCCTAAATGGTCTTATACTTAATTTCAACTCTAGTATCTATGGTAATTCGGGGTTGGCAGGTGTGGGGGGTACTATCAGGAATGGTTTGGGTCATACCGTCCTATCTTTTTTGGGTCTGAAACTTAATTTCAACCATAGTGCCTATGGTAATTCGGGGTTGGCAGGTGTGGGAGGTAATATCAGGAATGGTTTGGGTCACACTGCCCTAACTTTTTCAGGGTCTGCAGAGATTTGTTTGGCCAATGAAGCTAACATAGGACTGGACTTCGTGAAGATCATCGGTTTATCTCTCTTAAAGTTAGTTATTGATCTCTTTGTGCCATTTGGTGGGCTTCTGATGAAGTTAAAGCTCATGGAAGTAGGCGGCAGTTGCGGATGAAATTTCAAGTCTCCACCTCTCACATTGATTGCAGTGCCAATATCGAAGCTGAAGAGGAAGTGCCTCACCCGAACTTGTCTTTAAATGTGTTAGCTTTGTAATTATGTAATTATGGGATAGTTTTTTCTCTTTTTGGGTCGGGGATTAGAAGCTCTCTGTTTTGGCTCTTTTCCTTCCTGGCTTTATTTTTTTCTACAGTGTATACCTCTTACACTGTATAGCCTCTATTTATTAATAGTGATCTTTTAGAATATTATTGCGCAACCACTAACAAATTACTGCATACTAAAAAATCTTTTCTTAAACAGTAAAACTTCAAAAAAATTCGTAATACTTATACACGTATATGGTATTTAAATTAAGGCTTTAAAATTTAAACAACTTTGAGAAAAAGAATACAGAAAAAACAATAAAGTTGTAGTATTTACTTAACCTGAAATCAACAGTATGGCTTCGTAGAGGAGGGATTGAACCATATCCAGCAGGAATCGCCATTGAAGAATCATAGAGAGGAGTAGGAGCAATTCCCTTTGATGCCTCGTCTCTCTCCATGGTAAGTCCCTGTAACAGGCCAGTACACATTAACTAAAAAAATCCAACAGACACCATGAAGGAGGCATTGAGTTCAAGCACCACAATATAAACCTTGGAGACAAGATCTAGAAGCTTGTTAGGAGGGTGTTCAACAGTCAATGGCGTCATGGTTGCTGAAGCAACTGCATTTGCAACCTGCAAATGGTAAATAATTCATTTTCAAAATAATTATAATTATAATAGTAATAACAATAATAATAATAATAATAAAGTGAAAAGGTAAAATTGTCCACTGTCCAGATTGAAGAAAGCACAAAATTCAGGCAATATTGATGAAAAGAGCAACATTATTTGCTAAATCACAAAAAAAAAAAAAAACTATAGAATACTTAGAAAGGTAGAAGTTAGCAAAAAACAAAATCGGTACCAAAAAACAATAAAGAAGTTGTAGGCAAAGCCAAATACAAAGACTATGACAACTTGTATGCACAGTTGGAAACTATAGAGAAAGATAAGTGGATCTCTACGCTTACCAGGATAAGAGATAGGAAAATTATGATTTAAAAACAAAATCAAAGAATGATCAACGAAATATCCAGAAGAGAAATAAAAATGGTCCTAGCTAGGATGAAACTAGTGGTGATGATGATGTCGGAGGCGGCGGAGATAAATGAAGACCTTGGGCTAAATAAGTAGGAAAACATATCAGAAACTAGAATGCAGAGTTGCAGAGATCATAGCTATAAATACGGCTGTGTAGAAGAAAAAAACTCGTAGAAGATTGCAATTATGAAGATTTGATGATTCTATGATGGAGAATAGACAAAACCAAGTATACACAAATAAGTTTGAAAGTGCACCTTACATATAGATGTGCTTTCTAGAATATAACTTTTTTTTCCACTTCAAAGGTGGATACTTGTTGTTTGATATCAATAACTCCTTTTTCCAGTGTTACCTTTATGTCTTTCTCTCGTAGTTTCATTCCTTTAGTGAGTGTCTTCATTGTTGCACTCATACTTGCATTTCTTAAATCATTATTACCAACAACTCTCTCTCTCTCTCTCTCATATGCAAACACAAACACAGAGAGACCTCATTTTCATGTTCCACACTCAGATAAATAGGAGTGTTCGGACATCTTTTTTTTTTTTTTTTTTTTCAGTTTCATAGTAGAAATCTTAAAGCTTGAACCCAAATACCCAATATAGAAAAAAAAAAAAAAAGCCTGTAGGACAATCCAATTTCTGCTCTATATCAAATGCAGCCAAAGGGTCCAAAGGGTCAAATGCAAAAAGAGAGAAAGTTGTATTAAGATTTCAATTGCATCAAAAGGGTCAATAGTGAAGAGAAGAAGATTACTTGCCTGGTTGAGATTTTGATCGTGGAGATGAGCAACGATCAAAGAGTTAACCTGGCGAAGAAGCTTTCCGTCCAGCAAGGTCTGTTCTAGGCCCGACCCCATTGCTTTCTTCACACCTTCAGCCTACAAAATAGATGCTATCACTGGCTGTGGCTGCACAAAACCCTTTTTCATCGACGAATGCTGGTGCGAAGTAGGGGAGGGAGAGTGTTCTTCTATGGGCACTAAAGTGGGACCTATTTATGATGATGAATCCATACCTCCCACGTGGGTTCTCCCTGTGAATGTGGTGGGACCCATGCTTGTGATCTTCCCTTTTTTTTTTCTATGTTGGGGCTAGGCTACTGGTTATTATTGTTAATTAGTTGATTAGTAGAGAAACAAAACTTGATTAGTTGAAAGGCCGTTTTCAAGATGCTTCCAAATGTCTTAATCTTTTTATTAGGAGGGGTTTTAATCAGGGGATTACTGTAGAAGACTCCACTGGTAGATATGACCTTTATATATATATTAAAGCAATAGAGAGCCCTGCTTTGGATCGTGCCACGCCAACGCTCTCAAACCTCAAGGTGCCACATAAGTGCATCACTTCTGATTTTGAAAATATATTTTTTAGGTAACTCAAATCACATTAAATCTCTCTTTATTCGCTCTTGTTAACTCCCCTAAAATATCTCCTACTAATAGGGCAAATCTTGACATCGATGAGTGGGACACTTATTACAGTCAAGTAGTGTTCCTTGAATGAAACTTGGGTTGATAATTTAAAAAAAATATATTATAGATTTTATAAAGGGCCTACCGATGGATTTATAATATTACCTTCATTGAAACATTGAAACTTCTTAAAAATATGTTGGTGGGGGTTCCCTCTTATAAAATCCTATGTGCAAAAACTGAGATGGTGGGCTTAAGTCTCATTTAAGTAAAACTTGGCTTCACAATAAACTTATAGCATTGCTTCATTGAATATTAATCTTATTAGTGGTTCCTCAATGATAGGTTTAATTTTGATTGAGGTGAAACTTGACCACAATGAATTTATGATAGTGATTTTATGGCCACATTAAAATTTTATGAGTGAGTCCTCTTATAAAATTCTAAAGTGCAAAAAAAAAAATATTGTTAGTGGGTTTAAGTCTAATTGAGGTGAAGCTTGGCCCCACTAATAGATTTTAGAGTAAATTAGCGAAAGGTCCATAACGTGGAATATTGTATCCAACCTCCAATCCACGCAAAAACTCTTTAAGGCCTCTGGTCTACTCAGCTAAACTATTTGCTAATTTGCCCTTCCAACCGTTTTTGTCATAAAATTTTGAAATTTCAAATTTCAAATCTCGTAAATTCCTCTCTTTTCCCCAAAACAATCGGTCATGGATTTCTCGGATGGCTCTCATCAATCCGTCATCCCTTCCTTCCTCTACTACTCATATTCCAAAACCCAGAATCGAACAAGGACAGATGACCCTTTCGAAGGAACGTGGTGGCCTGCGCCTGTGCCTACAAGAGGTGGAGAGAGATCACGAGGGAGATGGTCAAATCGCCACAACAATGCGGGAAGATCACCTTCCCTTCTTCCCTCAAAGTGGTCTTCTTTCTCTCGTCATCATCATCAACTCTCTGTAATCCTTCTTTTATGTTCTATTCTTCTTTAAAAATTGGTTAGATTAGAGTATAGATCTGATGGAATTCCAATCTGCGTTATTCTTTTTTTGGAATTCCGATCGATTTAGATTCTTCTTGTTGTAGATTGAGTCAATTGCATGTTTAAGGTGCGTTTGGATGTGCTCCATATAACAATCGGTTTCAATAGCTTGGCATAATTGTATGACAACGAGTGGCCCAGATCTGAATCTTCGAATATCCGTGGATCGACCCTCAGTCCAGATCTTTGTTGTGCCTTACCCTTCGGTGGAGATGGTGATTTGCAGTTGCTGATTGGTTCCAAAAGAGTTGAGTTGGTGTTTGACTGGGCTTGGTTGGAAGGAATGGGTTGTTGGCATATATGGCGTTTGGAATGTGTGCAGATGACTTGGGGACTGATTTGCTCATTTGTTTGGATGGTTCAGAGGGGAGACTCGTTGGGGTAAGTGACCGGATAGGAGTGGTTGAAGGTGGATTGGGAGGAAAGGTCTTAGAAGGTGAAGAGAGATTGGATGTAGTGGGAGGAGCAACACACCAGTTGGGTTTTTCTTGGGATTTGTGGAGGACTTGGAGGAGGGATTCTTGGGAGAGGAGGAAGAAGCCAAGGAGGGAAACGAGGGCCTGGGTGGCGACAGAGGAGGAGCAGGTGACGGAGGATGCGGTGACGGAGCTTAGTTGCAGGCTTTACTGTGAGGGGAATTTATCTGATTTTTTGTCAAATTTATATGAGTCCTTGTCAAATTTAGTTGAGTTTCTGTCAAATTTATTTGAATTTTTATTAAATTAAGCTGAGTTTTTATCAAATTTATCTGAGTTCTGGACAAATCTATCTGAGTTTTTGGCTATTTATCTGAGTTCTTGAACAAATTTATCTGATATTTTGGCAAATTTATTTGAATTTTTGAAAAATATAGCTGAGTTTCTGACAAATTTATCTCCATTTTGAAAATTTTAACTGCGTTCTTGAACGAATATTTCTGTGTTTTTGGCAAATTTATTTGTTTTTTCTTAGATCTCTTTGTGTTTTTGAATTTTATTTGTGTCTTTTGAAATTTATTTGTATTTTTTTAAATAAATTTAACTGAGTTTTGAAAAAAATACTTGCGTTTTTGGCAAATTTTTCTGAAATTTGAAAAATTGGTTTATCTTAGTTTTGGCAAATGTATTTGCGTTTTTTCAAATTTATTTGCATTTTTTAATTTTATTTACATCTTTTGAATTCTATTTGCATCTTTTGAAATTTATTTGCATTTTTTGAATTTTCTTTGGATCTTTTGATATTTATTTGAGTCTTTTGAAATTTATTTACAATTTCTAAAATTTATTTGGATCTTTTGAAACTTATTTGCATCTTTTTAAATTTATCATCATTCTTTTGAAATTTATTGCTTTTTTTAATTTATTGTTTTTTTTTAATTATTGTATTTTTTGAATTTTATTTGAGTTATTTTGAAATTTATTTGTGTGTTTTTTTAATTTATTTGAAAATCTCATTAATGAGATTCCATTAATCGTGGCCAATTAAATGATAGTTGACCATTATTAATGAGATATCCCACCAATCATGGGATATGATCTAAAGAAAGGGTAAATTAGACATTTTAGGTATGAGAAAGTGTGAGAGGGACCTTTGGCTGCATGACTTTTTTTGTGGACTGTTTGCAACAAAGTCATGCTTTGGGGAACATCCGACCGAAGCCCCCTAGATTTTATGGGTGAACCCAATAATCAGGCCCTTGATGATTAGTAGTAGATTTATTCTATTAATTTATTTGAATCAATAATATTCCCCTGAAAACAACAAATATAAATATATTGATTTTTTTAAGCCCGGGCCTTTGTTATTGATTTATATTTTATCAATAATATTTTAAAGAAAATAATAATTTTAAATATATTTTTTTGGCTCTGGCTTAGCTTGGGCCTTTCTTGCTAGCTTACAAGTTATGCCCAAAGGGAAGAGTATCCATCAAGAATGTACAAATGCATTTGAGTATTTCAATTGAATTTGTTAAATATCCCATTAAGGGATGAGAGCTCTTCTCCTGGTGTATCATCAAGTTGAGGAAAATATTCTGCTACAAGCAGATTGAATGTGCAGTCCAACTCTAAGAGGCCCACATGGGCCCTCATAAGTGCAGTCCCTTCGATATTTTGGTCCTCGCATATTCTGGCATTGAGTCAAAGTTTACAACCACTGAATCTTCAGTAACTGTTGGATTAAATCTCAAAAGGATCTACAATGAAGACACTATTAAAATTTATGATTGTTAAAAAAGGGGATACAATAATCTGGTGGGGCTAATATTTTAGCCCCTGTGGTCATTAGGAGACCTTTCCATCTACAAATCTCTCATTGATAGACATGCATCTAAGCAGGCCCCATAAGTTTGATTGCATGTTATCGATATATAGTTTGCTTTCGGAGAATATTCTCCTTAAAATTGAAACCGTCATAACATTAGTCCTAGGACAAAATGATAAGGCTAGGATATCATCCATTACTCTACAACACATTTGGAAATTAGAACCAGAAGGTCCCCTCCATCTCCTGGAACCAAGATATTCTCAAAAAAAGATTTCTAAGAAAAGTTTCAAGTTTGGTAAATGGAGAGGATTCATACTATATGTTGGATGTGTGATCTAATGGTTGTAATTTTTTGAAAGTTTCTCAAAATCTATGAAAAATCAACACTTCAAATTTCACTACTTAGTCGTTTATTTCCATTTAAAGAAATTGAACGATTCGGATCTTGCAAAGGGAACCCATAAGAATTAAAAATTTTAATAATTTATGGTTTGGACTTTTTACAAATATCTCAAAATCTAGAAAGGATCGGAGGCTAAAAATTGAGCTCTAGCCGTGTTTGGCCTTCCGGAGATGATTCATGGTTTGGATCATTATCTTGGATCCCACATGAACCAAAACATTGAAAATACAGGATTGTTGGAGAATCACATTTTTTGCATTATGTAAAGTTGAATATTCAGTTTGGAGTTTTTTTCGCGATTTTATCCCAATCCATGATGACTTAGGCTTTCAAATTTGACCTCATAGCTGTTTTAGGCCCTATAAGAAATTTAACAGTTCGGATTTTGGAAAGTGGCCAAAATTGAGATCCACCGATTTGGGCTTTTTTTTCATATATTTCAATATATATGAGAGATCAACATCTGAGATTTGATCACATGGTCGTTTTGGGCCTTTTAAACATGATTAACGGTTTGAGTCTTAATTGTGGGACCTAAAAAATAGATTTCCAATCACAAAATCGGTAACCTCTAACTTACGTCTAAGTCACTACATCTCCGCTTTTCTTACCTTCTGCGGACTTACGAAATCAGAAGGGGGAGGTCTAACCATGAGAATAATCAGAAGCAAAGAAGAGAGGATTCCTATTAGCATTTTTCCGTGTTGAACCAAATAGGGATTTTCCACAAGAGCGCGAACAAGCGCGGGAAATCCTCTCCTCGAAAGTTTGCCAACCGTGCTTCTAGTATGAAAGTAAATCATAGTTTCAAGAAACTTGTTTGAGTCTTTGAGTTGGGTTAGAATGTACATTTACATTAAATGTGAGGTTCAAAGGCTCTTGATATTCTTTTTTTATGATTTTAAGACAATAGCAGGTAAACTTGAAGGAAAGCCTTGTAAGTTTCTTGTCTATGACGGCTGAAGGTCCTAGAGCTGGCACATGAAATTGGACAAGGGGGCGGCTTGAGAGTAAGAAAAGGAGTCCTTGGGTTCCTTGGGATCTTTATTTATAGAATTTGAGTGTCCTCTTAAGTAAGGAACCCACATCGTGTGCCATTGCACTAGACATCAGGCACTATTGAAAATTATTTATGATGCATCTACTAATATATTTGGGGTTTGATATGAATGGTTAGATAAGGAATTTTAATATGGCATTATGGACAATTGGTCACAGGTTTGAATCCCACAAGGAATGACTCAGCGCTCCACCCAAACAGTAGTATTGAAGAATATTCATGATGCCTTTACTAACATCTCAAATTTTTTATAGGAATGGTTAGTTGAGGAAATTTAATAGGCACCCCTTCACAAGATTGAATTTCGGATGCCATATTTTTTCGTTTGCCAATATCCACATTACAGACCATTGAAAAGCTCTTGAAGAGTAAATTGTAATAATTTAGAAATTCATCCCATTTTAATTTATGGGCACGACGAGAATGGAGGCATAATGCAACCATGTCTTGTGTCCTCATTTTTCCTTCATTTTGACCCCTTTAACTTCCAAATGCTATATCTTTTGTATACATTCATCTGAGTTATTATTATTGTATGTCAATGGAAAGTTATTTTTAAAGATGATTGAAATGGTATTTATGTTTTAGCCCATTGAGATCTAAGTTCATAGATTAAACATCAAGATTCCTTAGCCATGCTAAGCAAGTCTTTTCCGCCTTAGAAAATAAAGTACTAGTGCATAGTGTTGAGGAGTGGACTCCATCCAAGGGAGAATATTGAAAAATATTTATTCTGCCTCTATTGACGTCTCGAGGTTTTATTAAGAATGATTAGATATTTAATAAAAAGAACTTGTCTACCTTTAGTTTGGGCCACCTGGTAACTTGGGGCCCATTTCTTTACTAGAATTCATAGAATTCATGTCTGGTGCTTGTCTGGGAATTTCAAATGCTGGCATTTGAAATACTGTTGAATTCTGGAATCCCAAATTCCCTGTTTCATTCAAAGGCCTGAATTCCTGTCTGAGAATTCCTGACTCCACAAACATTCATTGTCCAATAATATTACATTGTCAACATCTAAAACCATACATTGTTTGTTAAACTAAAATGCAGGAGTGTGAATACAAAAAAATATCATTCCACATTATCATTATCTTCTTGTTGATGCTCATTATCATTCCACATTTGCTCAGCTATGGAATCCCGAAATGAATGCCAAGTGTCTCTGTTCCAACGTGGCACTGTTTCTATATTTCTGGTACTTGTCAAGGGAGGATCGATTCTAGAATTTATCCCGGTGGAGATGGTTTCAAGCATTGGGTCTCCTGCACTGTGCATAACTATGTGATTGTGGAGAGTATAACAAGCAATGAAAATATCTCGTTGAGTTGTCAACGAATACCCATGTGGCATTCGTAAAATGGGGAAGCGATTTTTAACAACTCCAAACACCCATTCTATGGTGGTGCGCAATGAAGAGTGTCGCAGATTAAAAAGTTATTGACAATTCATTGGAGGACATTCCTCGATCTCTCTCAGATGGTAACGCACACCTCTATATGGTGTCAAAAATCCTGGAGCATTACCAAAACCAACATCCACTAGTACTAGATAAGATTTACATACATTTGCATATTAAATAAGTGAACGTTAAATGACACTTCACATAATTAAACAAATATATTTACATTTTGGACATAAAAATTTGTATGGTTCTATTACCATCTGGTACTGCTAAGTTGTCGCTCCTGTTTAGTGCAGAAAAAAGCAATGTAGCATCACTCGCGGATCCTTCCCATCTCGCAAGCACATATTGAAACCTCATAAAACAATGCGAGTAAATTTTCGTGATTCTGTTACAATGTAATTGAGAAGGTCATTATGTACAAACAAAATAAAACAATGCGAGTAAAGTATCAAATGCAAATTAAAACAATGCGAGTAAATTTTCGTGATTATGTTACAATGCATTTGAACGGCTAACTATGCATAAGCATATTAAAATGATACAAGTAAAACAAGACGTGGAAATAACATTATATTCAAACTATCAATGTTACGAATTGTACATATCATGGAACCATTAGTATCACATCAAATCTAAGAAAAAATTGTTTCGTAAGAATTGATACCCTCCATTGAGTGCTAAGACTACAACTTTGAATAAACCAACTTAATTAGCCCCAATCCTGCAATAAGAAAATACCAAAGTAAACTATATTGTCAATGTGTTGTATATTGATCATTCAAAATTTTTATTGTCAATGTGTTAATTCATAATTATGAATCAATAGCACATTTGTGCAAACCCATTTCCAGAACAACCCCATTTCCTTGTTTATGTGGAATAACTATTTCGGTGCACCCGACTCGCCTTGGAAAATGATCTTCATTAAATATACTATCTTCATTAACTATCTGTGGAATAAGCTTAAGCCAATTCACAACAAGTAAGCTTCACATAAACAGAGACATGGCTTTTCAATGATGTGATTTCTTTGAAATTGACGTCAACTCCGGACTTGAAGATGGCAGGTCCTGCTTATAGGTGGGAAGAAACAGACAAGCAATTACTGCAATTAACAACTGAGAACACATGGATCCATGGCTTATACAAAGCAGGCCTAGGCATCGTGCCATTCATGCTAAGAGCAGCTGAACTAAATAACATAATAAAGTTACTCAAAACATAGGTCTTCACTTTGCAAATAGTGTGTGCATGGATGTATCGCCAGTATAAAAAAAAATAATGGGCACACTGCCCTGCCCTGTCCTTAGTGCTGTCTAATCTTATCGACTATGGGGTGGCCCAAGCCAACTTTAGTGGTCCGGTGGGGTGACGAATGCTCTGCAAACTCTCAAAATAACACCATTACCAAAGTTATATTAGAAACTATTACAACATGTATGTCTTTCAAAATGCACTAATATGGTTGGTTTTGAATATGGTTGCAAGATCCTAAACTTGGCTCTATATGGTGCCTCTTTATTTATTTTTTTCTTTCACCGAAGGATAAAGAAACTCGGTATATATATTCATATAATTGGATACACCTTTGTAACATGATGTAGTAAAAGTAATTGGCCTAATGATTTATTTTCTGCTGTTTGTAATAGAATGTAAATGGAAACTAATGGCTGTGCTACAATCTCCTATGCATTGGGGTATTTCCCCAGGGACTTACTCCTAGGATTAGGCTCCGGTCCTGCTACTAGTGTTGGTTGGGGAGCGGAGATTTACATCCCCTCAAATGTTTGTCCTTAAACACAATATCAACTCCAATTCAATTTGGACATAATAAACACGCAACTCTGGTAAGATTTTGGTGCAGAAAATATAGAAGAACCATGAATAATGCTAAGTTTTAAATAATGAGTACAGATTTGAGGAGGGTATTTGTTCAAAGGTGATTGCCAATCAAATTGTAGTATTTTTTCTCATTGGTCCTTTCTTCTGGTATAGAAGGTTATGAAATTATGTATCTAGACTTGGATCACATCAGAACCAAGCAGGTCAACAAAGCAGTTGATCTCTTGTTGGAAACTTCTTAAACTACATCTTACAACATTAAAATTTCTATATTTAGGAAACATGGATCCATGGCTTATATAAAGTAGGTCAACACAAAACGAAATATGAACATATTTAAGAAGAAGAAAAATTTTATGAACACAAAATGAATTTCTATATTTAGGAAACATGGATCCATGGCTTCCGATGCCTCCTTCTTTCATTCAGAATAATAAAAATAGAAGTATGAATAGATTTCCATGCTTTGGAAATTAGAAATGAAGAAGATTAAGAAGAAGAATCAGACATCTCAAAAGAAATCACAACATGAACAGATCAAACAAGGAAATAGAGAGAAAAGAATCAATCACATACAAACACTAAAAAATAAAATAAGCAAGGAAATAGAGAGAAAATAATCAAAATACAAAAAATTGAAGTGGGGGTGTCGCTGCAGAAGATTCACCCTTCAGATTCGTTGCCGTTGCCAGAAAATGAATGAAGAAGATGACCGTTGGCGTTCCCGGAAGATGTGGTCGTCCGTCAAAGAACTCCCGTCTCAAGCCAGAATTCTGAATCCTCTTTGCCCTTCTTGTTTTTCAAATCTTGCCTTTTTAGGGATTTCGAATTCCTAGAATTTCAAAAGTCAACCAATTCTTGTAATGAAACACAGGAATTCTAAATTTCAAGACACCCGAATTCCTGTAAGGAATTCTTCCAGAGAAACAGGGCCTTAGATTATATAGTGCAACCATAAAACTTATACTGAGAATGAATCTCTTAATATATTTTAGGAGAAGCCTGTGACCTTCGTAATGAATAGTTAAGTAGCGAATATTATTATTAGAATTTGACACACAAATCCATCAAGGGACGTGCAGTAGAAGATCACATAGCTGAAGTAGTAGAGCCAAAATTTTCTTTCAAAAGGGGCAAGCAATAGTTGATCAACAACAGGCAGAACATGGATTTCTTTTATAGAGGCGATTGATAATATTTTTTAGATTTGTTATTTTTTTACTTGTCATTTAAAATTAAATTATTATTATTTGTTTGCAAAGTTTATATGTCTACAAAAATATAGATTTGTCCATTCCTCTAATATTTATAAAATACAATTGTTCAAAACTTTGAGGACAATTTAAATATAAAAATAATAGGACTACCATAATGAATACAATTTACTCAAAATAATCCTTTACTACTTATATTAAGACTGAGTTGGATCTCACTCTAATCAAAGTAGGACGTATATTGGATTTATTAAGTGTAAACCAATCTACCCATTATTAATTAATATAAATATGTTAGTTGGTTACTTATGATCATTTAATGGGCCATAATAGCTATGGTAGACATGGATAGTTTAAAATCCATTGCTTAGTTGCTTAGTTACTTGTTATTATTTGATGGGTTGTAATACCTGTGGTAAAAATAGATGTTCGTGAGCACACCATTTATAACCATTAACCAATGCTATCAAAAGTTATACAGACAACTATTCATGTTGTTTGGAATAAATGTATTTTTATGTGGATTTTTCCCAAATCTGATTCTAATAGCAGTTGGTTTCACAAAAAGATTGAGTACATCATATTTTTAAATGTAAATACAGTGCAACCAACTCCTATTTCAAAGTATCGTAAGAGGGAAACTAATCTTTTGGAGGGAAAAGCTCTCCTTAAAAATTAGAGATGATTTACTTGGGTTTTTGCAAACAAGCAAAGGACAAATGTATCCTCAAAGATTTTTTTAAATTCTCTCCTTTTGTAAAGGAACAAGGAAATAAGGAGGGATAAAATTATAAAAAAAAAAAAAAAACAAAAATCATAAGCCTCCAAACTATGCTATGTTATAGTGAAACAAAGAAATCAAGGAGGGGAAAACCATCCCCTCCCTCTGCCGCTGCCGAGCTGGCTAGCTCATCTCTACCAACCTGCAGGATTCAGGAATCTTGGAACAAATAATTGGATGAAGAGATTTCCACACCATCAACTCAGGGAAGGGAGAAACTAGTCTTTTACACTAAATATTTTGACAATGGGCTGAATAAAAGAGTAGATGAGTCATGATATCCATTACTTAATAAGATTCTTTCAATGGTATTATAGTACTTAATGAATTACCCTCTACTTTTGCTAAAAGTGACTATCTTCAAGAATTTTTGAATATATCTTTCACACCACAGTTCAAAATTTTTTTTAGAATGAGTATAAAAAATTATGTAGTCAAAGCATTTAACAAAGGAAAAGAGGATTTAAAAACTCTTTTAACAAATACCCGTAAAATAACTCTTAACTTCTGATTTATGGACTTCAAAACAAGATCTTGGGCACATAGCATTTACTGCCTATTTTATTGATGCACGATGATAGTTGCTCATTTGACCTAGGACCACGGTTTGCACTTAGAGGTTGTGGGTTCGAAACTGCACTACCACACTGGGGTCACAGGAGAATTTTACTCGGCTCTCTCTCCTGAGTCAATAAGGATTATTCTAGCCCAAAGGGCTGGGTCGGACACCCTTGCATTATATATAAAAAAAAAGTACCAACATGATAGGATAGAGGTCAACATCATTGAAAAAAAAATAAAAAATATAATAATGAAAACAAAAGTTTCTCTATAACATTAGATAATGCAAGTTCAATTAACAGTATTGTAAAAGTAAATGAGCTCGGGCTTCTAAATACACAACGATTTTAGCCCTTTACACACAAATTCTATCCATACTCAGCATAAAAAAAATTTAAAATTCCTGTTTTGCTTTCCACACACTCAAAACATACCTAAAATAGCCCTATCCCCTTTCTCTCTACAGACAATTTACCACCATCATTTGGAACTTTCCTTCCAATCGCTGAAAACCCTTCTCCTCCTTTTCTTCTTCTTCCTCTGTATCTGTCATATGGTGAGTGTACTCAAGATCATCATCTTCTTTTTCTCCTTCTCCTCTATCTATTTTTTCATCCATCCATCCATCTATCATTACCATTCTCTATTGCTCCCTTTCAATCAAGTAATGTTTGCTACATTTTCTCCATTTGTTGTTCATCTCTGAATGTGTATTTGAGCTTCGTCATAGATAGGGTCATCATAGACTATGATCTCCCGTGTCTAATTTGGATTTTAGCACTTACAACCAGTCCACAATAAAATCCACAGCAAAATCGTTGTTGATTACAAAGTAAAGGAAAAGGAGAGAAAAGAATCGATATGTTCAGCCTGAACATAAACTTTTTGTTCAGCCAAATACGACTGAACAAAATTGATATGTTCAGCTATAAGAGGCTGGACATTCGTAGTTTGTTCTGAACTGAAAGTCCGAACGTTTCGCGGCAATAAACATTAAAAAAGGCTTTACAATCTTTGAGAAATAGCAGAAATCAAAATAAACAGCACAACAACTCATCTTCTCATTGATGTTATGTTTGGAAACTACATTTTGCTTATTAGTTTGCGCATCCATTAGACAAAAAAATGATATTAAGAGTGAGGTTTCACTAAAAAGTAATATGTTTGACAATGGTGGGATATGAAGGGTGAGTAGAATGTGATAAATGGAGAGATGGTGATGTGAATGGAAGAATGAGATTGGAGGAAGAAGGGAATGAGAGTGAACGAATGAGACGGCATAATGGGAGGTGCGGGAGTGATGTGAATGGAATGATGAAAGTGAAATGAGGCTGTGTGGAAAGGGAAATTAGAGATTCAAGTGTGATAAGTGATTGTCCTTTTTGGTAATTTTATATGGGGGAATAAATATAATAAAAAAAGATTTTATAAATTATGTGTGTAAAAGGCAAAAATCGTAGTGTATTTAGAAGCCCTCTTATGTATCGGCTTCCTGAGGATCGCCGAATGACTAAACTACCCTTGTAACCAAAATCATATAAAATCAACAAGGGGGATTCTATATGCACCCACATATTTTGCTGTATGCACCCACTTGCTGAACTCACCCCCTTCTTTTATTTTCTTAAACTAATTTTGCTGAGCCCACCCACAGTATTCCCCAAACTACCCTTGCAGGAAACCAGGTCGTTCTCCTCCTCTCCATCAGGTCGTTCTCCTCCTCTCCATTTCCCTCGTCGAGCATTTTTGAAAAATCGAGCAAAGAGCAGCAGTGCACCTCCTCTTCTGGTCGTTCTCCTCCTCTCCATTTCCCTATTGTTGGTCATTCTCCCTCAAAGCAGTGTACATCGCTTCTTCTTCTTCTTCTTCTTCACAGGAAGCTCAGGTGAATCATCTTCTTCTTTTTCATTTTCTTCTTCTTCTTTTGCTTATCATTTTCACATTCCTTTTAGGTCATACTTTCTTTGTTAGATAGTAGATAAGTTTATTAAGAGCTAATTCATGTGCATTCGAATTGCTGAAACCCTCGACACTTTGCCAAAACTCGTGGCAGTTTTCGCGATCTGCTCGGCATTGCAGAACCGTGCACCAATTATTGTGCACGGTAAATGTTTACCGTGTAAAGATTTTTTGCTCGATTAAAGAAACCGTGCTTAATCGTTTTGCACGTAACATGTAGACCGTGCAAAACAAATATGCACGGTAAATATTAACCGTGCATAAAATTATTGCACGCAGAAATAGTACCGTGCAGAACGATTTTGCACGACACTATTGAACCGAGCAGTACAAGAAAAAAAGATTTCTTCCTATAATGCTTTTTTCTTCTTACTGATTTTTATTTGAAACCCAGATTGGAAGATATGCCGAGAAGACCAGCTCGCCGTATTGGTGGCATCTCACATCCTACTGGTGGACGTGGTAGTACTTCTAGCGATCCATCTAGAGTGCGGGTGAAGGTTGGCGTTAGTAGACCTCCTCGCCGAGGTGTGCATGCTACTACTTCGACCGCCGGCCGTCAACGGCCAACGGCGTCTGAACGAAGACGCAAATTACGGCAGGATCCACTGCCTAAGAGCTCTTCAGAGGATGATTCCTCAGAGGATGAGGCAGGGCCGTCTAGTCCTCCCCAACCGTCCAGTACTCCGATTGCGCCAGTAGGGGAGGATGATTCCTTAGAGGACCAGGCACAGCCGCCCAGTCCTCATGCCTCGGCAGCAGGGGATGGACCTATTCCAGGCGGTCCGGCCGACGAGTCCGTCCTTGTGAGTTTCAGGACTCACGTGGCCATATCCATATGGGACGGGGAGGTACACGTTCATTCTTTATATGTTTTAACTAATTCTTTATATAATACCAGATGCTAATGAAGATTTATACTATACTTGTAATGTGCAGGAACGTGGCCCTCTCAAATGTATCAGTCATTGGCGGCAGTTGAAGGACTGGTACATACCTCGGCCTGGAGATCGTCTTGATATTGAGGTGCCTATGTTTCGCGCTATCATAGAAGAGTCTGGATTGGCAGACCTGAGGCATTTCAGCTACAAATATATCTCCTGCCCCTTGGTCTCGAGCTTTGTGGAGAGATGGCAGCCCGAGACCAATACCTTCCACATGCCGTTTGGTGAGATGACGATCACATTAGATGATGTGAGTTCTCTACTCGGCATCCCAGTCACTGGTCTTCCTGTCCACGTATCTGCTACTATGGGATTTACTGACCAAGTAGATCTACTCGAGCTAGGACTGGGTGTGGATAGGGAATCTGCATCAGCCGAGTTGAACCTGGCACGGGGTGGGGTAGTGAGGATGGGGTGGATCCGACGGGTGTGCGGCGAAGTGACTCCCGCATCGTCGGTTGAGGAGGTAGAGTGTGCAGCCAGAGGATATCTTCTTTACCTGTTGGGCTGTACACTATTCACTGATAAGTCCGCCATGAGGGTTCCTGTCTACTACTTATCCTTATTGATGGACCTGCCACGGGCCCGTCAATACGCATGGGGGGCTGCCGCACTTGCGTATCTGTATCGCCAGTTGGGGACCGCCACGAGGGCAGATGTGCGGCAGATTGCTGGATATTTGACACTGCTCACGGTAAGAACGGTACATTTTATAGATTCATATACCTTTATCATTATAATTGATATAAGTACTGTATAATTATTAATATTTGTCATTTGTAGTCTTGGTCTTGGGTGTACGAGCACTTCCCATTCGCACGTCCTCCTGCACAATGGGGATACACCGCAGGGATGCCTCTAGCAAGCCGCTGGAATCCTGGACAGGATTCCGGAAATGCCATTGAAAACATACAGCTGATGCAGGAGAGATTGGATGCCTTACACCCGAGTGAGGTGAGCACCCATTTGAGCGTTTTATGTTATATATTTCTGACTTTCTTTATTTTTTTCTTTTACGTTTTTTGACAAGGAGCATGTTTTATTATATTAGTGACTTGTTTCGTTTACTTGTGACAGATTGCTTGGGATCCGTATGCTAGTGTTAGGGCCCATCATCCACTACAGCAGATATCCTTCTTCTGTGGTTGCTTGAGATCCCTAGATGTCATTGAACCCTACCACCCACACAGGGTTCTTCGACAATTCGGCTACGTACAGACCATCCCACCCGCACCTCTCGCCCCCATCCGTGCTACTCGGGTTAGTACTGCCGGTAAATACAAGGTCTCCTATACGTTTCTGGATCAGTATTGGATTACTTGGGAGGATCATGTATTATCTATTGCGCACCGCGGCCATCGTGCACATGGGAGTGTTCGCGGGACTACCTCGATTGGTACACTAGGATATCTCACCCTCGTGTACAGAACCCCGCCCGCCATTCCCACTATGACCCTAATGAGGGTAGAGAGGACCCGACTCCGAGAACGGTGAGTGCATTGTAAACAATCTTATTTCGTACATCGAAGCAAGTATTGTTTAAAATTTACTATGACACATTCTATTGTCTCTTATAGGTCCTTCGAGCAAAGGATCATATTCGTGCCACGCTTGAACGAGGTGACCAGCCAGTTGACTTCTACCAGAGGGCACTGTGGACTACCCTCGAGATTCTTGATGGCTTGCCGGTGACGTATCGTCGGCGTGCGCAACAATGACGCTCGGAGGACTTTTGGATAACATGCTTTTGTTTTTTTTCCAAAGGATATTTTATTTTTTATTTTTAATTTTATAGAGACTTGTGGGATGTATAAGTTATTTTTTTTGTTTTTTTGATGGAGATGGGATATATATTAGCTTGCAGCTTCACCGTTGGAGAGTATCATTGGGTTACGTTCGCTTGTCCATCGAACACGACATTACCATATGAATTCCTCAATCGTATGAAGAGTAAGTGGATTATGATACATATGGGCATTAGAACCCCATAAAACACTGATATGGATTTCTAAAGCCCATATGTGTCAGAATCCACTTACTCTTCATACGATTGAAGAATTCATCTGGTAATGCCTTGTTCAATGGACAAGCGAACGTAACCCAATGATACTCTCCATTAGTGATACTGTAAGCTAAGATTGCTCCAGGCTCTTAGGGAATTTTGGATTTGACAATGTATCCTTCTTTTCAGATGTATAAGTAATTACAAGAAAACAGTGTACTACAAACTGCCACATTTCAATCAATGAATATTGATTTTTGTATAAGAACTTGTTTGTTTTTGGACTTCTGGTTGTGAAATTGTGATATGCCGTTCAGCTCAAATTTTTTTTTTGAACATCTACATCCCTCTTCGAATTTGGATACAAATAGTTCCACTAGTCTACGTTAATGCATGAATAATCCACGCATATCAATAATGCACGGCCAACATATGCCGTGCAAATGCAATCTGTTCAGTATACATATGTCGTGCAGAACCATTCTGCTCGGCTAATATATACCGAACAGAAACTTTATATACGGTCAAATTGTACCGAGCAGTTCCATTCTGCACAGCAACTGTTGGCCGTGCAGAATGGTTTCGCACATATACTTTGTGTGCCTTGTCTTTGTGTGCTTTGTAATAGATGTTTTATTGTATGATAGATTCGCCAACCCACAATCAACTAAGGAGGGTTATGATGGAATATAAAAAAAAAAAGATGGAAAGCATAAGAGCTTGATTGCATTTCAACATCCTTTCTTACAATTTGTTTACATCGAGTTCAAAGTACAAGAAATTAATCACTGTCAATATTAACCGACTCGCGTGTTGCGACACTGTCTCCAATTATTTCCTTTGAATCGCTCGATGTTCTGCGCATATGGTAGTTGCCATCCGTCAGCATTAGGATGGTGGTGTCTATACAATTTGTCGCAATGGGAGGCATGGGAGCCCCGGGTGTCATGAAGACTTGAACAAAATGGTTACCATTGACAAAACCGATCGCGATAACTTTGCGATCAGAAGATGGAATCGGGGTTGATCTCAAAGGCAGGAAAGTAAGGCACTGTTGCAAAGAAAGATGGATCAATACAACATTATAATATGAAGCTACCAGATGACCCATGTCTGGCATTGTCATCCAACGAGCATATGGAGGATGGCTATCATAGTACGCCAAGGCATAATACAGTTCCCCACCCCTATCATCTCCGCCATATAGCAATGAATAATAATTTTGATGCCTCTGTAGTTCATTGCTTAAATCCAGTCTAACCTGCATCCAACCATCCTCGCTCATTCCCAATAGACCAGCTACTGCTCTGAATCCACAGTTACCATCCGCCTCGACATCCTTAATAGTCTCGATATAGGGTCCTAATGACTTAGGAAGTTGATGCTCGAACGTACTTGAACGAGTGCGTCGAACACTTAATTTATCTTCCCCTTCTTTAAATCTAGACTGTTGGTTCTCGATGGAACGGTAGCTTCGATCGAGAGTGCATACTCAAAAGCAGATGGTTCCCGACGCGTAGACCGATCCAACTTCTTCTTTTTCGAGGATGAACGACCCCGGGTGTTCAATTTAACATCCGGCTCAAGAAGAGAAGTAGATGACGGACACCCCAACTCTCTTAGTTTTTTCAATATTTGTATTTTACCAGCCTGATCGGTACTATGAAATTTCTTATTGATCAATTCGAACTCGGAAGTGGTGGTTAATTCGGGGCCTACATTCTCCTTAGTGGAGTCTAAATTGAGCTTCCTCCAGTATTGATGGACACAACTCAGTGGTATTTGAGTGCCTTCCCTTATGTATTCGGCAATCTCGTGTGCACATGGTAACCCATGTGTCCGTCAAATTACGCACCCACATGCCAAGGAATCTGGACCAATATAACCAGCTCTGATCGACTCATTCAATACTATATCCAAAGCATTCCTTGATATGAATCCTCTCAACTCGCGAAACAGTGCAGGTTTGAACTTATGTTGCACGGTGTTCAAGCTCTTTTCAAATGAAGCATTTATCTCTGTAAAGAGCAACTCAAGCAATGCATGGATAATCTGCCAGGACGAATTAAAGCTACTGTTCGATGTGCCAAGGTGTCTCTTCAATTTTGCATGTGCACTCTCAGCCCTATTCGTAGTCACGTTTCCAAAGTGCATATGCCGATCCGTCCAAGCAGCTACAAATTGTTCCTTATGGTTATTCAACCACGATTTCTTTACATAATCAACGGCGTTTGGATACCCACAGAAATTCCGGTCCAATGCACTTAAAAACTGAATGTAGTCATTTTCAGTGGGAGAGACTACCAACATGTTCCAACTAGATATAAACGCATCCCATCTGTCGTTGGTCTCAAAATACTTCTTACAATTTGCCAATATGTTCCTAGAAATATGCCACCTGCATAATAAGCTTGCTGCATTCGGAAAGACAACGTGTATTGCATTGATGAGTGCTAACTCTCTATCAGTTACAACGACACGGGGCATAATACATCCATCCATCAATTCCTTAAGCCTCTCCAAAGCCCATCTGTAATTGGCCTCCCTCTCTGATTCAAGGTACACAAAAGCAATGGAAAAAGTCAGTTGAGTGGATGTCACACCAACGATCTCAAGCAAGGGAAGTCGATATCTATTAGTCTTGTACGTGCAATCCATTATCAGAACTTCTGGAAATGCACGTAACAACTGAATAGATGATGGATGTGCCCAGAATAGGTCCATCGTAGCATCTGTAGCGGGGTTGCTAGTGTGATACTCAATGTAGTTGTTCTGCTCCAAATGCATCATGAGTTGTTGCATCTGTAATCGACCGGCCAACTCAGTAACCCTCCACTTCTGACAGGCATTGTAAATACTCTTCATCGAACTAGTGTTGTGCACGTCCCTTTCTTGCAACGTACGAAGGATGTTCCTTGGCTTCACCATACTCTTCGACATATCAATCAAAACATTGAGTTCCTCCCCTGAAAGCCTTCCAGCAAATGAGTGCCCCTCGAGATGTTGTGCGTTTGGATGATTGTGCAACCCACAAACCACTGTTAACATCCAATCATCATCATTTGCCAACTTTTAGGGCTGCACAGAACCGGACCGCAGACCGGACCGGACCACAAAACCGGACCGGACCGGACCAGATTTGCGGTCTTGGTGGTCCAAATCCGGTCCGGTCCGGACCGGACCGGTTATTCCGGTCCGGTCCGGTCTGGGCCTTTTGTGGTCCGGTCCGGACCGGACCGGACCGCATTTATTAAAATAATTTTTTTTAAATTTTTTTTCATAATCTTTGAGCCCATGAGGCATGAGCCTAGCACCCATTTGTAAAACCCATCATTCATTCATTTGACATTTGCCTACTTTTTAGATGTGAGGTGAAAATGAAAAAAAAAAAACAAAAAAAATGAAAAAAAAAAATGAAAAGAAAAAAAAAAATGGAAACCGGTCCGGACCACTTTAAGTGGTCCAACCGGACCGGTTTGGACCGGACCGGACCGGACCGGACCGCTTATAAGTGGTCCGGTCCGGTCCTTCATTTTGGGCCGGACCGGAAATCCGGTCCGACCGGATTCCGGTCCGAAAACCGGACCGGAAATCCGGTCGATCACCCCTACCAACTTTCGACCCTTCAAAGCGAACGGGCAATTACACTTCTTCGTTCCCGTTGCCTTATTAGGATTTCTCTTTTGAGGGACCTTCGATGGACCCTTATAGCTTCCGCTTCTCTCACAAGATAACATTATTCTCGGCTTCCTACCATCTCCACCAGCATCTGAAGTTTTGATTACAATAACCAACCCATGTTTCTTTCCAACTTCCCTTGTCCATTGGATTAGGTCCTCTCGGCTTCTAAATATCATGTCAGTGGTGAAGACATTAGTAAAATCCATAGAGCACTCACTGGCACCGGTTGACTGAATCTCCTGAAAATATAATTGCTAAATATTAGTATATTAATGCACGAGACTATATGCTATCCTTGTGAAATATGCTCGGTTTACTCATGCTGTGCAAAATATTTTTACACGGAATAAATACGCCGTGCTAAATGTTTTTGCACGGCGTAAATACGACGTGCAAAATACTTTTGCACGGATAATTATTCCGTGCAAAATTATTTTGCACGTCATATTTATTCCGTGTAAAACTAGAATGTTTGATGCTATTTCGCCGTGCAATATTCATTTGCACGGCTCTGGTATACCGAACATGACGCGCGAATTTTAATTAAAATGCTGAAAACGAACTAAAATGTATACCTCCTCTGGATAGATCGTTAGTTGCTTGTCCATATTGAAAATGCCTACTTCCAATAGACAATGTGATGAAGGGAGATGAGTGCCTCCAATATCTTGAAACAAATGGAGGAGACTTGAGCAAACTTTGTAAGAGTTGGAGAAGATGATGAGGAAGGAGATGAAGATCAATGGGGATGAATGAGTGCAGATGAATAGTGTCGAAACAGTGGATGTAATGGATAATTAAGATTAAGAAGAAGAAGAAGCAGAAAAAGAAGAAGAAGTGATGAGTAGAGAGGAGGGCAAGAAACGTAGGAGAACCAAGGAAGAGGTTGATGGTAAAGGGTGAGTTGGTCATTTGACCTTAGGGTATTTTGGTGATTAAAAATAAAATAAAATGTGGGTGCATCCAGCAATATCAGTGGTGCATATAGAATCTCCCAATCAACAAACCCGGAAAGTATAAGGAGGAATTGGAATTGGAATTGGAATTGGAATAGGAATGGCGCCTCTCAAGGCCACTGGCGCCGCGGCTGCAGTATTTTCCATGGCCATGATATCTTACATCCTCTGCAGCTCTCGCTTCAAGTTCCCATGGAGAACTTCAATCTCCAAAAACAGAGCCAGGAAAGGCCTCGTCGACGCCATTGGCAACACCCCATTGATCAGAATCAACAGCCTCTCAGAAGCCACTGGCTGTGAAGTGGGTCCTTTTAACTTTGATGGGTCTTTCAACCTCTTCTCAAATTTTATTGGATCTGTCCACCCAGAAAGAAGAAAAAGGATTGATTTCGTGATTTTAACAGTTCTATCTATTTTTTGCGTTTACGTTGTTCCAGATTCTTGCAAAGGCCGAGTTCTTGAACCCCGGAGGGAGTGTGAAAGATAGAGTGGCAGTGAAAATCATCGAAGAGGTAAACTAGTATTTTCATACTTTGGGGGGACTTCGTTAACGTTGCATAAGAAATTTGATGCATGGGTTATTCTTCTTGTGGTCTTGTGGGTGGTGTGAACAGATAAATGGTGTTTTTTGTGCCTTTGCGTTCTTCGTTAGGGCGCTTTCTTCATTGGATTTGCAGATAGAATGATGTAATATAGCCCTTGATATTATACTACAATGATGATGGAATTTGTATAATGGGAGAATCATTAAGTTTTAGGGGAACTCATTTTAGCGAGCTCGGTTCTGATTGTTTCATAGCTCTGATCTTTAGCAAAGCTGATTAACTTGATTAAATGTCTCTGATGAAAAAGAAATTTTGAAATAGTTATGCTTGGATTGAGTGTAAACAGGGTTTGAATTTTGAATGCCAAGTGATGAAGGTCTCTGCTTAGAATTTACATTAGGAGTAAGTGGGTGCTTAGAAGTTCTTATGTACAGAATGATTAGAAGTAGTAGAATTCTATGCTTTACCCATAAAAAACTAGAAAGCTCTAGGTGCAGCTTATCTTAATCAATTCTCTTCATAATAATCCTCATCCAATCACAGATCATAGTTGTAGAAACAAAACTCTGTTTCTCAGTTACTGCATGCAGGAAATGTTTTTGGAAACACAGCAACAGAAAAACAATTTCTTTGCTGTCTACCGGATTCTAAATTGGATCCAACTTACAGGTTTAGATCTAATTGAATTCTGATTTTCATCTGGGAGGCGGGCACTTTTAGCATGGTTATAACTACGGCTTCAAACTATATAGATTCTCATGATTAAAAACTACCAAAAAAATTGTGCTGAAACAATTCTTCTAAAATTAATTATTTCTGGAACTTTGGATACATAACTCAAAAGGCTCCAGATAGTTGTGTAAAATCACCATGATACTATAAAAAAAAACCCTTGGAATTGAAAACCCTATGTGTTAGAAAATATCATGTGATCAGTAGATCTCAGATCTATCTAGAATTTCAGAATCAATGATATAGATTTAAATGATAATAATCATATAACATAAAATAAGGCATACCTGTCGCCATGATGAAATGTGCAATGGGCAGTCTTGATATTTTTTTAGGCACCTGGATGGCCAGATGACCCGCGAGAGCTTCACCTCTATTCCTCCTTTAGACACCAGTGATGGAAACCTTTGTGTTGCATATGAGGCTGGAGGAGGGACCATGAGTATCCTTCTATAGGTACCGAATGGATATCCTAACCATCAACGATATCCCCCCATACTTTCTCAAATTCTTTTGAAATTGTCTGTAACGACCTGGTCTTGTTGTCCACATGATATTGTCGGCTTTGGCTCATAGGATTTCAACCCAATCTTACCGCACAATTTTAAAAGGCCTCATGTGGAGTTAAGGTCAGGTCACACACGTATATACCTAAGATTAGGACTAATGTGTTTTCGATGTGGGACTTATGCACCATTGGATACCCAATCCTTTAGAGTTTTCCCCGCCCCCTCTCTCTAGACGGACGCTCGCCGGACCCAACGCCCTTTTAAAGGGGGCCCACAAGCGTGACAAAAATTTACACAAGAGGAATTATTCTCAAATAACCAAAAGTTGAAGGATAGGGTATTAGTTAAAACAAACCAAGGACAAGTTGTTTTTTCAAAACAAGGAGTTGTCGGGAACACTTACGAATATTTCCAACATTCTCCCACTTGGTCCAAACAACACCAGTATATATACATATGTATATATATATATATATATTCTAATCAAAATACTTAGTTTAGAAGGGAATCATAGAGATGTCGTTGTGGATAGTGCGCTCGATCCCACAACTCCACCCAAGGATCGATCCCGGCTTGTTTGGTAAAAATACTTGTATGGTGCAGTGAAGAATGAAGAGAGAATAAAATATTAGGGGTCTAATCATAGTATGATGAAATTTTATTTTTAGTGGCTTGATAAGGAATCTTTTTGACTTTTGGGGTAAAAAGTAGATGGATTTTTGTCTTTTAGTGGCCTGAGAATGTTGCTTTTTGACTCTTTTTTTTTTAAGAATGAAGGAGGGAAATTTGAAATTTTGTACTTTTGATATGATCCCTAATCTTTTATTGTCTGGTGAAGGGAGGCTTTACTTCACTCCACCTTACTAGTGAAGTGGCCAAACAAGCCCCTGGGTGGGCAGGTTTTCTTCAGCTCTACGGGCCACTAGGCCAACTGGCAAAAAACAAAAGAAAAAAAAAGAAAAGAAACTTAGTTTAGAAAGACACATCTTTGGTTCAACATTTTTTTGTTTGAAAAAACTTAATGAGTGCACTCTAATTTTGCAAAGCATACTCATATTTCCATTTTGGTCAAGCTTTATGCATATCAAATGAGATAGCTATACATGGAGGATGGCGCTTACTACATATGCAAGAGCTAACCATGTCACTGTCATTTTGAGAGAGTGAAACATAATACAGTAGTTGGCTCAATACAGTGCCCTTTGAGGGTCGATTGTTCTTCATATATGTAGGGGCTCAATGCCCATGCCCTAATTACAATCAATTAAGTATTTCAGATCCTAAACCGTAGCAACAACTAAGTATTATCCTTTGACTAAGTACAATACAATAAATGGGCCTAAATGATCCTATGAGATTGGGCTTGGATTGACACCCCCCTCAAATTGATGCTGGGGAGTCATAAAGCAGCAATTTGGAGACAAGAAATTGATGTCGAGGCCGAGGAAGTCCCTTCGTGAAGATATCTGCAAACTGAAACTCTGTAGGGACATGAGGGAGACTGATGACATCACGCTTACATTCATCTCGAATAAAGTGGCAATCAACTTCGATATGTTTGGTGCGTTCATGGAAGACGGGATTTTCAATGATTCGGATAGCTCCAGTATTGTCGGCATGCAATGAAGTAGGAGAGGCTTGAGCGAACCCGAGTTCCGAAAGAAGTCCCCGTAGCCATAAGATCTCAGAACAAGCAGAAGACATTGCCCTATATTCAGCTTCTGTGAAAGATCTAAACACCCGTTCTTGTTTCTTAAATTTTTTAAAAAAAATGAGAGAATGTCCAAGGTACATGCACCAACCAGTAGTAGAATGGCGTGTCTTGACAGCTTGCCCCGTCGGCGTCCGCATAAGCGGTCAGATGAAGAGGATTATCCTTTGGATAATATAAACCACGAGTGACAGTTCTCAGCAGATAACGGATAATGTGCTTCACAATTGTCAAATGAAGGTGTCGAGGAGCTGTCATGAACTGACTCACAAGATTAATAGCATAGGATATGTTAGGTCTAGTGATGGTGAGATAGACAAGACTTCCCACCAGGTGCCGGTAGGTATGAGGATCAAGAAGAAGATCGCCATCATCTTTACTCAACTTGAGATTTACCTCTACAGGCGTATCAACAAGCGAAGAATCATGGAGGTCAGCCCACTCGATAAGATCCGATGTGTATTTGTGTTGATTAACAAATAGACCTTTGGGAGATTGATGCACCTCTAAGCCCAAAAAATAATGTAATGGGCCCAAATCCTTCATATGGAAGGAATCCCTAAGAGAAGCTTGGAGAGATTTTATCATACCATCATCCGTGCCCGTGATAATGATATCGTCAACATACACGAGGAGCACCGTAACACCAGTAGATGTGGCATAGAAAGAGAGATGGATCGTAAGGACTCTGAGTAAAGCCGGTCTCGCATAAGCGACCCTTGAAGGTTTCGAACCATGCCCGAGGAGCTTGCTTTAGACCATAAAGTGATTTGCGCAGGCGACAAACAGTCCTTTTTGAGGGAGAGGGGACGCCTTGTGGGATCCGCATATAGACTTCTTCTTTTAGATCCCCATGGAGAAAAGCATTTTTGACATCCATTTGGTATAATGGTCAGGATTTAGATGCAGCAATGGCGAGAAGTAACCCGAACAGATGTCATATTTGCCACAGGTGCAATCATTTCCTCATAGTCAATGCCATACTCCTGTCTGTTGCCGAATGCCATTAGTCGAGCTTTATGTCTATCTAAGGACCCATCAGATTTAAGTTTGATCAAGTAGATCCATTTGCAACCAATGGGTTTAATTGCTGAAGGACACTCCACAATATCCTAGGTGTGATTCTGATCTAATACATCCAATTCCTCCTTCATGGCCTGGTTCCAACAATCTTGTTATATAGCCTGCAAATAAGAACTTGGGATAGAGACAGAAGATAGGGTTGTCATCAAAGAAGTATGGGTAAATCCATACTGCGCGGCGGTCTAGAAGTTATGGAAGAGTGATGCAAGGCATGAGCAGGCGGGGAACCATTTGCCGGTGGAGGATCATGAGAACGACCATCTGTAGTGGTAGGTTTTTCCCGTTGGTGATATACAAAATCAGGATTAAACCTAGTAACGGTTGTCGGATCCGAAAAACCAGGTAAGAGAGCTGGTGAAGAGGGTTGAGGACATTCCATGTGAGTTTGGAAGAAATATTGATTTTCAAAGAAAATAACATTTCGAGAAATCCTGATACGAAGACCAATGAGATCATAACAAAGAAAACCTTTTTGATTAGTAGCATAACCCAAAAAGGCACACCTGCGAGATTGCGCTGTTAGTTTCGTTCTTTCTGTGAGAGGTAGATGAATGAAGCAAATACTTCCAAAGATGTAGGTGATCAAACACAGGATGATGACCTAGTAGTTTAAAATGAGGCGTGGAATGCGCAATGGTAGGAGATGGAACGCGGTTTATGAGATAGATCGCTGTGGTGAGAGCTTCAGTCCAAAAACGAGGGGGAACAAATGATTCAATCAGAAGTGTTCTAGTTACATCAAGGCGATGTTTGTTTTTTCGTTCCGCGACTCCATTTTGTTGTGGAGTATACGGACAGGTACGTTGAGAAATGATTCCTTTATTGTTTAGAAAAGATTGAAAATCATTGGAAACATACTCCCCCCTGAGTCTGAGCGCAAAGTTTTAATGCATTTTGAGAATTGGGTTTCAATATAGCTAACAAAAAATTTAAATGCATTAAGAAGATCAGACTTCAAATGTAATAAATAAATCCAAATAAATATGCTGTTGTCATCAATGAAGGTTACAAAGTACTTGAAATGACTATGTGAAAGGGTCAGATCAATGCCCCAAACATCACTGTGAATTAAGTCAAAACATGCAGTGCTCCGTGTTTTAGAGTTTGGAAAAGGTGAAGTTTTACTCTTTCCTAATTTACAAGCATCACATTCAAAAGAAGCAGAGTCAATTGGTTTATTTAATAATCCAAATTGAAATAAAGTAGACTTTGTAGAGGCATTCGGATGACCAAGTCTATTATGCCACAACCGAGAATTATTCTGAATGAAAAAACAAAATAACTGATGTAAAGTTTTATCTTGAATAAATGAAGACACTGGTAGGGAAAAAAGTCTTCCACGCTTAGGCCCTCACGATCACTTCCCCGATTCATGGTCCTGCACAACACAACCAGTAGAAGAAAAGGAGACATTGTAATTATTTTCAACAAGTTGATCCACAGAAACCAAATTGGTAGCATGTCAGATTCAGAACTTTAGATGAAGAGAAGAAGCTTTGGAATGTTGGATTATCTCAATGATCAGTCCTTTGCTTTACTTATAGACTTAATGGCCTTAATCAAGGCAAATTACAATCTAATTACAATCTATATGAATGGAAAGAGAATAAAGAATATCGATACAGATTATATACATGGAAAGAATTCAAAATAGATTGATGAGTCAGAGTCCACTAATCCTTATCCCACGTGGTATATGATAATGGGCCAGTGGGCCTATTGTACATGGGTCTTGGCTCAACTATTGTTGACATCCCCCCCTCAAATTGATGCTGGTCAAATAGGAGCAATTTGCGAATCAGGAACTCATGACGTGGCCGAGGCAGTCCTTTGGTGAAGATGTCTGCGAGTTGGAGTTCACTTGAAACATGTGGAAGACTAATCACCTTGTAATCATATTCATCTCGAATGAAATGACAATCCACCTCAATATGTTTTGTACGTTCATGAAAAACAGGATTCTCAGTGATACGGATGGAACTAGTATTGTCTGCATGAAGTGGTGTAGCTGATGTTTGAGAAAAACCAAGATCTGTAAGTAAGCCACGAAGCCAAAGGATTTCTGAATAGGCAGCGGACATAGCACGATATTCAGATTCAGTGGAAGATCTGGAGACCCTTTCCTGCTTTTTGCATTTCCAAGAGATGAGTGATTCACCTAAATACATACACCAGCCTGTGGTGGATCTGCGAGTATCTGGGCATCCTGCCCAATCGGCATCAGAATATGCAGTAAGTGTCAGAGGTGTGCCAACTGGAAAGAACAATCCTCTAGTTGGAGAACCAAGAATGTACCGGATGATCCGTTTGACTACAACCATATGGTGATGTCTTGGAGCAGTCATGAATTGACTAACATTTACAGCATAGGAGATGTCTGGTCTAGTGATGGTCAAGTAGATCAGATTGCCGACCAAGCGTCTGTAGAATGTGGGATCGGAGAGGAGATCCCCATCATCTTTCTTGAGTTTCACATTGACTTCTAATGGAGTGTCCACAGGGGTGGTATCAGTTAAGCCAGCAAGGTCATGAAGGTCAGTAGCATACTTATGTTGATGTAAAAACAGTCCCTTACTAGACTGTTGGACCTCAAGTCCCAAGAAGTATGTTAAAGGACCCAGATCTTTCATATGGAATGCAGCTTGAAGTGAGGATTGAAGATTTTTAATCATGTTACTGTAAGTGCCTGTGATGATGATATCATCCACATATGCAAGAAGTATAGTGGTAGCATGATCAGTCTTATTCAAGAATAATGAAGGATCATAGGGACTTTGAGTAAAGCCAAGGTTCAGTAGAGTAGAACGGAATTTTTCAAACCAAGCTCTGGGTGCTTGTTTAAGTCTATACAACGAGCGACGGAGTTGTGCCACTTCATTTTTAGATGGAGACTCATATCCTTGAGGAAGACGCATGTATACTTCCCCGTGAAGATCCCCGTGGAGAAAGGCATTCTTCATATCCATCTGATACATGGGCCATGAGTGTGATGCCGCAATAGCAAGAATAGTACGCACAGTTGTCATCTTGGCGACCGGAGCGAATGTTTCATCATAGTCGATACCATACTCCTGACGGTTGCCAAGAGCCACTAACCGAGCCGTATAACATGCCAGAGGACCATCAGGATGCAACTTGATAGAGTAAACCCATTTACAGCCAATGGGTTTGATGGACGGAGGACATTGAACAACATCCCATGTGTGATTCTCTTTTAGTGCATCAAGTTCTTCCTGCATAGCCTGCCGCCAACACTCATGTTGCACTGCTTGATAAAAGTGATTAGGTATATGAACAGAAGATAAGGTAGCAAGTAAGGATGTATGGGTAAAGCCAAACCGATTAGGGGGGCGGGAAGGCCGAGATGATCTACGAAGATGAACGGGTTGAGAAATGTCAGAAGCAGGAGCAGGGTCAAGTGCCGAGGAAGTTGACAAATCAGGAGGCTCAGATGCAACCGTGTTTTCCCGTCTACGCCTTTCATACACAATAATAGGCTTGATATTTTCCGTAGTTGGATCCGGAGGATCACCAAACGCAGGAACAAGAGAAAACATAGGAGATGGATCAGGGTCTAGATGATGATGGAAAAAATATTGATTTTCAAAAAACATAACATTACGAGAAATCCGGATACGTTTTACCTTGGGATCATAACAGAGAAATCCTTTTTGGTCATTCGCATACCTAAGAAGGCACACTTCGAAGATTGAGCCGATAGTTTTGTTTGTTCAACCGGTGGAAGAAGAGCAAAACAGACACACCCAAAAACATGGAGATGAGAGAAACTAGGATGCTTATGAAATAAACGAAAATAAGGTGTTTCATGGTTTATGCGCGGAGAGGGTAGCCGATTTATAACATGAACGGCTTCGGGCCAAAATTTTGGTGGAACAGACGATGCTAATAGGAGTGACCGAACAATGTCCAAAAGGTGTCTGTTTTTCCTCTCAGACACACCATTTTGTTGGGGTGTGTAAGGACATGATTTTTGAGAAATGATCCCTTTGTTTTGTAAAAAGGTCTGAAACTCATTTGAAACATATTCACCACCTGAATCTGTACGAAGTGTTTTAATGGATGTGGAGAAATGATTTTCCACATAGGCTAAGAAAATTTTGAACGTAGCAAACACCTCAGATTTTGAATGCAAAAAATATATCCATGTAAAGCGACTGTAGTTATCAATGAATGTCACAAAATATTTAAAATGAGAATGAGATATGACAGGTGCTATACCCCATACATCACTATGAACAAGATCAAAACATTTCAATGATAAAGAATTACTGATGAGAAAAGGAAGAGTCTTGCTCTTGCCCATTTTACAACTAGAACAATTAAAAGAAACATCCTTAAGACAAATTTTATTATCATGTAGCAACCCAGATTTAAACAAAGATAACAAAGTATGAGAATGAGGATGGCCTAATCTATTGTGCCATAAGTAGCTCTTTATTTGAACTAGAAGCAGAAAATAAGGCAGAGGCAACCAAATTCCTATCCTGTGTAGATAGTTGTAGCGGAAAAAGACGGCCACACTTAGGCCCCTTCGCTATCACCTTCCCCGATGCTTGATCCTATATAACACAACCAGAACGAGAAAAATAGACAGAACAATGATTATCAACTAGTTGGCCAACTGATAATAAATTGGTAGATAACTGAGGAGCAAGAAAAACATGACTCAAAGGTAAGGGATGTGAGATCTCACCGATGGCAGTAATGGGTATACTGCCACCATCTGCTGTATTGATTCGGAGACTTCCATCATAAGGTTTTAATTGAGATAAATTTTCAGACGAGTGGGTCATATGATTAGAAGCCCCCGAATCCATATACCGGGTAAAGTTTGACTGTTTGGATTTACCTGAGAGACCAAGAGCAGAAAAAGCATTTACGATCATCTGTTGAACCATTTTAGGGGTGAGAGAGGATGAAGAAGCAGGCGGAGCAAGCATCATTGTAGTGGCAGCAGGACTCAATGTAGAAGTAGACACATCCAGAGTTGCCAGATTGGCCTTCTGAGAAGAAGTCTGAGCACGACGCCGACATTCAGGAAGAACGTGACCCTTGCGTTTGCAGTAAGAGCAGTATTTCTGATTGCACTGAGTTGCAACGTGTCCATATTTCTGACAACTATAGCACTGTACTTTGGTCATATCTCTGTTCTGCTGGTGGGAACGTGCAACATAGGCCGTAGTGAGTGGACCAATGGACAGTGCTTGTTGAAGAGCAGCCTGGGTTGTAAGACGTTCTTCACGAAGGAGTTCTCCGAAACAAGAATCAATAGATGGTGAAGGCACTCTGCTCATCAGATTTGAACGTATTTGTTCAAAATCAGGTCTAAGTTTCATTAGGAATTGATCCCTCTGACTAGTGGAATGAATGGTTTGAACCACCGCAATCGAGGCATCAGGTAGACTGGAGTAGATAATCTCAGTATAGTCCGTCCATAAGCGAATAAACTGAGAGTAATATTCTTGAATGGACAATGTCCCCTGAGTAAACTGAGAGAGCTCATGTTCCAAGTGGAACCTCCGTGCAGAATTATCCTGTTGATATACCTGTTTTAGGTAATCCCACATGCCTTTAGTTGTTTTGTAAGGCCGTAGATTTAGGATGTACTGTGGATCGACTGACCCCATAAGCCAAGTCATTATTTTTGCATCGTTGGTGTCCCATTTGGAGACAACCTTGGCATCCTCTACTGGTTTTGGATCAGTCCCATCTATATGACCTCATAATTCTTTTCCTTTTAGATATATCTGAAACTGGAATCCCCACGATGTATAATTGGTTCCATTAAACTTAACTATTGAAAGTTCACTTTTGTCCATTTTCAATCTAGGAGTTGGCTCAAGCCAATGCAGCAAAGGACAGTAGTGATCTTAACTCAGATCTGTGAGTATGATCTCTTCTGCAAAATCAGGAAGTGATTTAAATTATCTCCAGCCACACAACTGGATCTCAAGTAGTCCGGAGATGGACGGAAGCCCAAAAAACCAGGTTGCTGGACTATTTCCACAAAAAAAAAAAAAAAAAACAGGTCTGACGACCCTGTTTTTGTGTTCTAAGAGGGACTGTGGGGCCTACTAGATGATCTGATGACTAATTAGATTTGATGGATATCTAGTTCTCCTTTTTTTCTTCAAAGCAAACCAAGTTTCACTCCAATCGATTACAGATCCATGATGTCATGAGCATTTGATGACAACTTATGCACCAAAACAGGAAAACATTAAATCGATCAAAACTCCTACCTCTGATGAGCCAAAAAATCTGAAAAAATGTCCAAGAAATCCAGGAGAAGTGGTCGACCAAGATGGGATGATCTGCTGATGTGGTTGTGTGATCCGAGGTGGGCCCCTGATGAGTTGCTACAAATGGCTGACGAGAATGGCTTCCAGAACAAAACAGTACTCAGATTTTTCTGCTGAGTCAATTCACAATCTTTGATTAACTGATGATCAAGATCGGATGATGTCCTTGATGAACTTGGACTGATCGGAGGTGGGCCACCAGTGATCAGACTTCAAGATGTTGATGAAAACACTATGTTAACATGCACGAACAGTCACAAGCAGGATGCCTATGACAGTTATATCACCAAGATTCGACAACAAGTTCGAAGAAGAAAGCTAGAATGAGAAGAAGAAGAAGAAAGGCTCTGATACCATGTCAGATTCAGAACTTTAGATGAAGAGAAGAAGCTTTGGAATGTTGGATTATCTCAATGATCAGTCCTTTGCTTTACTTATAGACTTAATAGCCTTAATCAAGGCAAATTACAATCTAATTACAATCTATATGAATGGAAAGAGAATAAAGAATATTGATACAGATTATATACATGGAAAGAATTCAAAATAGATTGATGAGTCACAGTCCACTAATCCTTATCCCACGTGGTATATGAGAATGGGCCAGTGGGCCTATTGTACATGGGTCTTGGCTCAACTATTGTTGACAGCAAGATGAGGAGAAACTAAAACATAGGTTAAGGGGCTAGGGGTATCACCAATAGAGGTGATGGGAAGATGATCTCCGTTGACAGCTTGAATAGTAAGATGACCAGTGTAAGGAACAACATTTTGTAATTTTATGGGTGAAGAGGTCATATGGTTACTTGCACCGGAATCTAAGTACCATGTATTGGAAAGAGATGACTCAGTACCTGTGATGTTCAGGGATGCTAAGGCAGTGATAATCATTTGGTTTACCATCTCAGGGGTGAGAGGAGTTGGGGACGTAGATTGTGTGGAGAACTAGGTTGTTAGGAAGAATCATACTGCATAGAACCACTGAAGTCAGAGGATGCATATCGTGGAGTGGTTACTGTGTAAGCACCAGGAGCTGACGGCATTGTGTAAGTACCAGGGGCTAACGGCACATAGTTGCGGGAAGTAGAATTGCGACCCTTCTTCCGGCATTCATCAATAACATGACCAGTGGCCTTATAATATCTGCAGATCTTTGCCTTGCATTGATTTGGATAGTGACCATATTTCTTGCAGTTATGGCACTGAATTTTACTAATATCCCGGGGAGGTGGTCTGGTGGTAGCAACATAGGCAAGCGGAGCCTCAGTAGATCCTTGTTGTTCTAGAGTAGTTTTAGTGACCATACGTCGCAGAAGCTCCTGAAGACAGTCATCCAAGCTAGGAACAGAAGCCCTACTCATCAAGTTAGATCTAACTGTTTCAAAATCCCGACGAAGTTTCATGAGAAACTGATCCCAATGGTTACTTTGCTGTAAGGGAAGTAGTTCAGGTAGGAGTGCTTCAGACACCGTGGCAAACTTAATCTCATCATATTCTGACCACAGTCCGCGAAAGCCATTGTAATGCTCTTGAATAGACTGGGTGCCTTGAGTAAATTGAGAAATGTCAAGTTCCAATTGAAATTGGCGAGCAGCATTGCCTTGTTGATAGATCCTTTTAAGATAGTCCCACATTTCTCGGGCAATTTTGCAAGGTTTGAGGTTAAGGATAAAATGTGGGTCAACTGAGCCCAGCAACCAGGTTTTGATTTTAGCATCCTTAGTCTTCTAAGCTAAAATCTTCTTGTCATCTTCCGCCGGTTTAGGTTCAGATCCATCAATATGTGCCCAGAGTTCCTTTCCTTCTAAGTAAATTTGAAATTGGAAGGCCCATGAGGTATAATTTTTTCCATTAAACCGAACCATTTTAATTTCAGATTTTTCCATTACGAGCAGACGAATAAAAACTTCACACCGGAATAATAAGAGCAAGGAAGGAAGACCAGTAACTAGCAGTAACTATAACCAAAAGCAGTACCCAGAACAAGTAAGCAACCCAGGCAACAAGAACTAAATTAACATCAGTAATTTGATGATGATGAACTAGATCAACAACAGTAATTTGATGATGATGAAGTACAGTTACTAACAGAATGATGAACAAGAAATCAACAGCAAGAAAACTGAACAGCAACAGCAATTTGCTGTATCCAGAAAACTGCAAATGTATCCAGGCAGCAAGAGACCAAAAAATGGACAGTAATATGTTTCCAATATGTTGTTTGAGCCTAGCAAGAAACAGTAAGAACACTGTAGTAGAAAACAGCTGGACCCAAAAAAAATTCACAAACACAGTGCAGAAGTCGTCCCTGTCGTGCAGTGTATGGATTCTCACGTGGGCCCCAGTAGATGATCAATGGCCAGATCAAAGAGTGGGGATGGAAGGGTGGAGTATTTTTGCACCTTTTGGAAGTGGTCCTAGGCAGAACCAATCGAAATCCAAAATTCTGGACAACTGAGATGAAAATAAGTGGATAAAACTGAATTTTCACAAAAAATAGTAGAAAGCCTACCTCTGAGGATCCATAAATCTTCAAAAATTCTTCATAAATAAGAAGAGACCCAGGCGACCAAGATGGGCTGCTTCCACTGATATGGTGATGATGATCGCAGGTGGGCCTTTTCTAACCTGAGATGATCAGGAAGATCACAAACGATCAGGTGGCAGAAATGGCTTCCAGATCTTGGAAGATGACTTGGATGATCCACAAAAACCTTGGATCTTGAAGAAGAAAAATAACTGGAGTATTAGCTCTGATACCATGCCATTTTGAGAGAGTGAAACATAACACATTAGTTGGCTCAATACAGTGCCCTTTGAGGGTCGATTGTTCTTCATATATGTCGGGGCTCAATGCCCTAATTACAATCAATTAAGTATCTCAGATCCTAAACTGTAGCAACAACTAAGTATTATCCTTTGACTAAGTACAATACAATAAATGGGCTTTGACTAAGTACAATACAATAAATGGGCCTAAATGAGCTTGTGAGATTGGGCTTGGATTGTGACAGTCACAATATAGACGGTATCATTTTTCAAAGACCTTGATGTGCATGTTCCAGTGTGGATGGAGATACTATATTGGAGATTTTAGATCTAGCAGTGATTCACTTTACTTTAAATCCCACTTACAAATTAAATGTGCACAAGTAACTAGAAAAGTAAAACAAGAAATGATATTATTATCAATTTTTATACAAACTTTAAGCATTAAAAGAAAGAACCAACTAGGCCCATATGGTTTACATGATCTTTATGCTTACTTGGCGCTAATGCCTTGGTCAGTGGATCTGCTATCATCAATCTTTTATTGATGTTTTCCATGGACACATAATGTTTCTTTACCTTTCCCTTACAAGGAGATATTTGTTCTCTATGTGTTTGGAACCACATTAGCTTTTATTGTTATGGGAGAAGCGAATTGCAAATGTATTGTCACAATAGATCTTTAGTGGTCTTAAAATGCTGTCTGCCACTTGAAGTCCCTAAATGAAACTCCGTAGCCATAATGCTTATGACGTGGTGTCATAGCATGCTGCAAACTCTGCTATCATGGTGGAGCTTGCAACAAGTGATTGTTTTGTGGTCCTCCATGAGATTGCCCCCGCCAGCAAAAAGATATAATTAGAAGTAAATTTTTTGCTGTCAAGGCATCCGACAAAATCAGAGTCTGAATAACTGATCACCTCTAGTAGGTCGGTCTGTTCGTATGTGAGCATAAGATCCTTTGTACCCTGTAAATACCTCATAACTTCCTAGGCAACCTTTCTATGAGTCATTCCTGGATTGCTTTGATATTTGCCAAGCATTCCAACAACAAAAATGGTATCTGGATGGATTCAAGTTTGTGCATATACAAGACTTCCTACAATTAAAACATAAGGAATATACTTCATCTGATTGCGCTCAAGTTCATTTTGCAGACACTACAATTTGCTGAATTTATCACCTTTATTGATGGGGACTTCCATCGGTTTACAATCAAGCATCTAGAATCTTTCAAGGACCTTATCGATATAGACCTTTGAGACAACCCCAAAATCCAATGCTTTCTGTCTCTGTGTATCTCAACGCTAATACCAAAAGTGGTGTCACAGCATGTCATTCATTTCAAAGTGCTGAGTCAAGAACCTTTTAATCTTTTGTAAGAGACTAGTACTTACTGGCTAATGTGTTGTCATCCACATAAAGCCCCAAGAAATGATGCTACTCCCACTAGTCTTCAACTAATACTCTGGTTAATGATGCTTTGTGTAAATCCAAAGGAGGTTACCATCACTTCATCAAATTTCTGAAACCACTGGCGAGAAGCTTCCTTTAAGCCATAGATGGACCTCTTCAATTTGCACACCAAATTATTATTATCTGCACTTGCGAATCCTTTAGGCAGAGCCACATAGACTTCTTCTTTCAAATCACCATTAAGAATTACATCCATCTGGTGCAAATAGTGTAGAATAGCTATAGGTTGTGGGATTGAAAGCCATGCCTTACAAGAGTTTATTTTTTTAAACAAAAAAAATCTATTCACAAACCGACCCGACCTGGCCAGTGCCAGCCACGAGGCGGGTCAGGTATGGAGCGGATAAAGTGCCATTTGGATCAGTCTTTGGTTTAGTTCGATGTGAACCTGACCCGACCCATGCCATCCCTAGTTCAAGTTAATATAATCCTATGGCCATAAAAAAATAATGAAACAAAAAAATTACTAAACTACACATACTGACTTTTGTTCTAGACAGAACAACAATAGAGTGTCAAAATAATAGAAGGAAATTGGTCACAAAATAACAAAAAAGAATTTCTGGGTGGCCATGTGGCGAATGGAACCATCACCATCAGTTATGCTATTGATTCCTTATCTAAACCATGAATTCTGAAACAAGATATGAAGAAAAGCAACCTATTTGAGGATTTGGCCTGGGATAGAATGGAATGGCGAACCATAATTTACGTAGCTGATTTCAACATAGTTGGGACAAGGTTAATGTAAGATAGACCCATGATCCATGGGTTGGCTAGTCCTTTTGAGCTCAGTCTAGTCCATAGGCTCATCAATTTAATTTGTTTTATTTATTTTAATTATTTGGTGTTTTGTTGAGTTATGCAAGTATGGTCCATTAGTTTTATATTATTGTTTTAATCTCAACCCTTTAGATTTTTTAATGGTTGAGATAAAAGTCTAGGTTTAGGTTTTCCCTACTTCAAGCATGGAAAAGCCTCTTGGCTTAAATTAGATTATGATTAATGAAAAAAGAACTGAGTGATTTTGCTCTCTCGCCCCCCTCCCCTCTCCCCCGCCCTCCACATGAAAGGGTATGGCGTGAGGAAATCGGGCGTGAAGCTTATCGACTTAGGTCTGAGGCCTGATCTATCTCCCCTACTCCCCTATGTCCTGATCTATCTCCCCTATCTCTCCATCTTCATTCCTACCCACCCCGCATCGTACACTGTTCCGCATCAATCGGTATTAGACCCGGATTCGAAAATTGGCACATGTGATCCGTTCTTCATCTTTCTCAATCTCATCATCACCTGAGCCTCTCTCCTCACCATGACGAGTGCCACCATCAATTCCAATACCCTATCAATATCATCAGTCCACCCAAATCAGTATTTGAACCTCATCAACATTAAACCCCTTGGCCGAACTGCCCAAATCATCATTCCTTATTGATTGAACTTCACATAGCCAGCATCCAACTAATCAAACCACCATCCAGCATCAAACCCTAATCCATTCTGCTGCCCCATCCGTAGCCTAATATGGCTTAGTCAAACCTTCCTCAGGCCTTAACCCAATTAGCCGAACCCGGTCTCTCCATCAATTCCATCAAACTAAAATCCTAATTTCAAAACCCCTCAAATTTTGAAACCCTAATCAAGCCCTAATGTCCAAATACACAAAACCCCAAAAAAACCCAATGCCCTAAACCATTTCCCCAACCCCAAACCTAGACCCACTGTTTCGAAACCGCAACCCTTCAATTTCCCAAATTCCCCTTGACCCTAGCCCCTGCAAAGTCAAGAATCCTTAAACACCAAACCCCAAGTCTTGAAACCCCACCCCATCCCATCGCCCTCTCAAAACCCTATTCAGGCACAAAGAAAAGGAAAAAAAGGGGTATCCCTTTGTTTGACCTTAACCAAACCGAGTGAAAAAAAAGAGAGGAAGAAAAAGGAGAACAATGCATACGTAGCATTGCACAGTCAAACGCATCAGCGTCACCATTAGACTGTGTAGTACTTTATCAGCACCACCCATTGCCAAGCTCCCATCTTCCCCTCTGTATATCCAGAATCGTTCTGCTAGCAGGGATTCTATCGCCGACATCAATACCCTCAAAGCAACATCGTCGTCGGCGTCGCTGCAACATTGCTCATCGTCATGATCTTCTCTCGCCTTAGCAAGTATCCCCGTCTATTTTGCAATCAGCACAGCCGCAACGTCATCATCACTGCCATTACTAACTCGACTTCCCTCTTTCGAACCAAAGCAGCAAGAGAATGAGAAGCTCGTCCTTCCTCTCCGTTTTCGGCCGGATCTTACACTCTCTTCCCCCATCGGAAACAAAGTCCTACTTGGCTCTGATACCTTCTGCCACACCATGGGGCCCGTACCCTCCAAAAGATGCCTTGTGGAGGAGGTAATCCATGGGTACATATAAGCCCAGGCTATAGACGTGGATGTTTCCGATGTGGGACTCGTGCAGTCCCTTATATCTTGGGTGTTCTTTGGCAGGTGATGAGTACACCGGATTTCAACTGAATTTGCCACCTTGGCCCAAGCCCGCCGGATCTTACAGTACGCCAGGGTCTTCAGTCCATTTTCTTCTTTCTTTAGGCACTGAGATCAAAGCTAGTTAAAGAGTGACTCGCGACTTGCACGCGGTCCTCTTTGTGGCATGCGCCCAGCTTACTGGGCCTAAAATCAGCTCAGGCCCAAATCTGAATAAAAAAAAGGTAAAGCAAGGTGCATAAATAAGTGTGGGCCTCAAATTCAAGCAAGTTTCAGCCATTGATCTTCAAACATTGATTTCAAGGATGAAAATAGCGGTAGCGGCGGGCGTAGCGGCCCGCCGCCAAACCACTACGATGCGGGCGATACGTAGCATAGCGGGGATACGTAGCGGCGTAGCGGTGCGATTTGAAAAAATCGCCCAAAAAATCTGAAAAATTTCGAGAAAATTGTAAAATGAAAGAATATGTGGTTCTTTTGCAAAAGTAAATAAGAAAAGGGGGCGTAGCGGTCCCTTCATTGTATGAGGTCCTGTATCGCTATATAAATAGAAAATAATAGTAATGATAATTTTTTTCACATGTGTTCATGTTGTTTAGTTATGCTAACTTAGAAACTAATGAAAGGCTCATAAAAGAAAAAACTATGTCATGAAGTCAAGACTTAAGAGTACCAAGAGAAAAAAATACATCTACCAAAGGGGGTGTCTAATAGGATGTACTTAGAGAAGAATTCTTGAGAAGAACTCTCTGTATCGACTGTAATTCGGCGAGATCATGTGCTTTTTGGTGTTCTTTTAAACATAAAAGGGTAGAAGAATTGTGTAGAAATGTTATTTGGAAAGAAGAATAAAAGAAATAAGTATTATTATGCATTTTAAAAAAATATGAAAATTTTTTTTTCTCACCCCGTAGCGGCCCCGTAGCAGTCGTAGCGGCCCCGTAGCGGACGTAGCGGCCGCTACGGGTGTGACAGCCGATATTTTCATCCATGATTGATTTGATGCTGACCTCAACTGAATTCATTTTATCCGTTTATCTTTAAAAGGTAATATCTTGAACATCTGAAGTTTGATTTAGATCTGCCTTCGCCTATGTATCTAAACAATTAGATCTACACAATAGGTCAGTGTTTTTTTTTTTTTTTTTTTTCTAAGAGCATTAAATTTTACATCCCTTTGGCATCCAAAGTCAATATGAATATGGAATTGCAAGTCATTTTAAAATTGCAACTCTCTGAAATCGACAATAGACTTCTAAGAACGATGTATGCAATTGAATATGGAGATTTGTACTATTAAAAAAAAAAAGAATATGGAGATTGGTATCATGAGAATATGGTATATTTTGAAAAATTCCTTGATTTAAGACAAGGTGACTTGGCAATTGATGAATATTCCAACGAATTAAAAAACTGCAATGTTTATGTGGACTGAAGGAGAGCAATAAACATGATTCAAATCGCTTTATCAGAGGGTTGATACCAAACATAGTTAAGAATATGGTTTCTTGCAAAGATATTTTTGAAGCATTTAGGGAAGCTATCTGTGTTGAGCACGAGCTGAACGGTCTCGCCAACGAAAGTATAAGTCTCAAGTAGAAAAGTCTCAGAAAATATCAAGAGCCCGTGTTGTGGAACCCGTGGTAGAGAATGTCAAGCCTGACATTAAGATGCAAGAATCAAGACTAGAAAATTCCATAACAACCTCCGAAAAGGTAGCGTGTCCAACGCCTAAAGAAGGTCATACTTTGGATGAAGTAAAAAAATAGGTCTAGAAATTTCCTCAGTGAACGATAGTGATCACAAGATTGAAATCAAGAAGATTGAGTCAAGCCTCCAAGCCATGCAAAGGAAATGGAGGTCAACCGGTCAAGAAGAACATCGACGATTTGTATGCTGGATTTTCGATCCTGAAGCACATCTACAGAACTCGAGATCGAGTTCTCTCCAAGACGGGGAGAAGCGAACGTAGGACAGACCCATGATCCATGGGTCGGCCAATCTGTTTGGGCTCAGTCTAGTCCATAGTCCCATTATTTTATTTTATTTATTTGAAGTTTTGTTGAGTTATGCAAGTACTGTCCATTAGTTTTATATTATTATTTTAATCTCAACCCTTTAGATGTTTCAACACTTGAGATCAAACTCTAGGTTTAGGTTTTCCCTATTAAAAAAGAATCGAGTGATTTTGCTGATTCTGATTTTGCTCTCTCTCTCTCTCTCTCTCTCTCTGTGAAAGGGTATGGGTGAGGTCATCGGATGTGAAGCCTATCAACTCAGGTGTGAGGCCTGATCTATATCCCCTATATCTCCATTTTCATTCCTAGTACCTACCCCGCATTGTACACCGTTCTGCATCAATGGTTTTGATGATGATATTGATGGTGTTGTATTCAATTCACTCACCACCTTTAATCTTGCATTGTTTAAATCTTTCTAGCCAGTACAAAACCTCTCCGGCCTTGAGAGAAATGTGGTCTTCTATGATACCTGGATACTTCAAATAGGCAACATACTGTTTATGTATTTGATACTTCATTTTTTGTGTGAAAAATCTGCCCCCCTGATGTTGCATCCCGTATGCGGGGCGTCGTAGGTGGTCTTCATTGATTTAATCTTCATGAAGTTTTCATAAATTTTCTCAAGTTTGTTGTGGCTGCAACTTTTCCTATTCTACCATTACTGCACTCATGATGCAATTTTCCTCAACGCCTATAATCTAGTCCCAGCATAAGACGTGCTCATGCTCATCATCTATACTAATCATCATTGTAGACTAGCTGTATGCATATCACAACTGCATGATTGGCTGCGTTGCTTTCGAGGTATTTACTGCTCATTTTCATTTATTTTACTGCCATAGTCATTGTTGGTTGCTGGACATACTTTTTGATTGCATATGCAAGACATGGAAGAACCTATGATGTTGGACTGTGGAGACCTTTTTCTTTCCCTCTATGACCATGCTTTCCATTTATAACTTGTCAACTTGTGATTCTATATAGGCTTTGGATTCTGGTTCTCTTGCTCGAGGTGGTGTAGTGACTGAAGGGAGTGCTGGAAGCACTGCTATTAGCCTCGCTACAGTTGCTCCAGCTTATGGATGTAAATGTCATGTGGTTATCCCTGATGATGCTGCTATTGAGAAGGTATATGCTCAACTGTGTCTGTTGTTCCTCATGTACAGCTGTTTACAGGTCAGCTTGTATGGTTTTTTGTTCCCCTGGACTATTTCTTCCAGGTCTCTATTTTAAGCCTGACAGAACAAGCTTGGGCATTGCTTAGTCAGCTGTTTTTCTCTATTGAGGCCTTCTTTATGATTGAACTTGGTCATGTTTATGACCATAGAGGGCTAGCTTGAGCATGCCTCTGCCCGGCCCGCTGACAGCCTCCTGACTACATTCTCCATTCCTTGGGAAGAACTCAAAGGAGAACTTAGAAAACTCGTTATCATTATCAATAGCCATTCATGAGCCAGCGAGGCTTTACATCATTATATAGGAAAAGAAATACACTAGATCTAAACTGGACCATCCAAACACATTGATGGCAAGGCATAAAACATCTGACTTAAAAGATCATTTAAAACATAAATAAATAAATAAAACTCTAAATTGACTAAGGATAGATGGTTTGGGCCCAAAGGCTTGTTCGAGATAGATGGGTTGGGCCCATAGCTTGGTCGACCCATGGGGACTATGGGTCTGTATAGCATCAACTCCTCCCTGTCTTGGAGAGAACTCGACCTCCAGTTTTGTAGATGTCTTCCAGGATCGAAAATCCAACGTACAAATTGTTGAAGTTTTTCTTGATCTTCATTTCTTTGTATGTCTTCAAAGCTTGACACAGTCTTGTCCTCTGTCAAGAAAAGAAGTAAATTGGAGGTCCTACTTCTTTTGATTGCTGAAGTCAGCTTTGGTGTGTGATCTGATTGTCGGATGCATCAGTTGTCGACTTGGTACCATTGGAATACAATATTCTAACGTCAACAGTCTGTTCCTCGAAGATGAAATCAATGTGGGGAACCTCAGTTCTTTGTTCTTCTTTTGCACTCTTCCGATTAGTAACCTGTTCTTTTGATGATGTAATCTGTTGGTCTGTGAGTGGGTTTATAGTTAGATCCATTGATTGGTCAGTTGGCTTACCTACAATATCCAAGTTTTCTTGTTCAACACTATCCAAAGAAGGCAAGTCGGATCCCTTGTTTTCGAATTCTGCTGCTTTCATCTTTTGGTCAATGCCGTTAGTCACTGTGTTTCCCAGGTTTTCCGAAATATGATCTCCTGCAAGAAAGCATGCTACTTGATTCGAGGATGGCACGAAATATTCTGTGACCTGTTTTGTCTCATCAACACTGCCATAAGAAGGAGATTTTAGTCTCTTTTTCTTCCAGTTCATCTGAAGCAGAGGATGAGTTTTGTCTGTCACTTCATCTTAATTTATTTTGAAATCAGTTGTTTCTTGCTTTTTTTTTTTTTTTTTTATCACTATCAGCCTTGACATTCTCTGCAATGGGTTGCACGATATTGGCTTTTGTTGTTTGTGTTGACTTTCCTTCTTGCAACTTAGCTTTTCAGAGGCAATTATGTTTTATCAAGCGCTCAACATGAATTACATCCCAATATGCGTTATGCATATCTTTGCAGTCTTTCATATTATTCAATATGCACGGCCGGGAACCTTTGAGAAAGTGATTGAAATCATGTGTCTCGCTCTCCAGTTTACATAAACATTGCAGCCTATCAAATTCATTTGCATATTCATCCACGGTCAATTTTCCTTGTTTCAAATTAGATACTGCTCAAAGTAGACTTCATGTTCATAATACCATTGTCCATATTTATTTTCATATTTCGTTTTTTGAAGTTTTTTTTTTTTTTTTGTACGAACGTTCTTTGAAGTTTATCGCTGAATACATTAGAGAGTTGCAGTGTGAAATCTTGCAATTCCATATTGACTTGGAGGTAAGTACTGAAAACTTAATGCTATTCAAAATTAAAAAAGTACTGAAAACTTAATGCTATTCAAAATTAAACTGATTCGATGCGTAGATCTAGTCTCCACGTACGCACAGGAGAAAACGGATCTGAAATCTGTATTCAAATGGCTCTGAAATCACAAAAATACACTGTAGCCCTTGATCAGGTCAAGCCTGCTTTGACTGTGCCTTGCTGATGTCAGCCCGTGTGCTGCTGGGCTGCAGTTTTGAATGACTGGGCTTGATCGTTTCATAGCCATTCATGAGCCAAAGAGGATTTACATCATTATATAAGAAAAGAAATACCCTAGATCTAATATGGACCATCCAAACACATTGACGGCTAGGATTAAAACATCTACTTAAAAGACCACTTGAAGTATAAATAAATAAATAAGATTCTAAATGGACTAAAGAAAGATGGGCTGGGGCCAAAGGTTTGGTTGAGATAGATGGGTTGGGCCCACAGGCTAGTTGACTCATGCCGTCATGCGGACCGTGGGTCTGTCATGCATCTGCCCCATGACACCCCTACTATTGTTTTCCCTTTCTTGCTTTGCACGTTGAGACTTCTAATGTTTTCCTCTTTCTGATGCCACCGCAAAGGCTTTGTTGCTTTATGTTCTTTTCATTCCTCCCCTCTGCACTATTGAACCATCTCTTTTTGTCACTTGCCTCTTACCAGTAGCTTCTTTTTCTAGTCGCAAATACTTGAAGCTCTTGGAGCCACTGTGGAGAGAGTCAGACCCGTGTCAATTACACATAGGGATCACTTTGTCAATATTGCAAGGAGACGAGCATATGAAGCTGCTGAATTGGCAAAAGGATGTGGAGAAGCTGGTAGAGCAGAGACCAATGGCTTTGTTCATGTCAATGAGGATATACAAGTAAAAGGAGACCATCTTTACAAATATGCTGATGATTGCAAAGGTGGTTATTTTGCTGATCAGTTTGAAAACTTAGCAAACTTCCGTGCACACTATGAAGGCACTGGACCTGAAATCTGGGAACAAACTGGTGGCGATTTGCATGCTTTTGTGGCTGCTGCTGGTACAGGTGGTACCATAGCTGGTGTGTCTCGGTTTCTTCAGGTCTGTTTCTCTTCTTTTGCCCTTAATTTTATTCCAACTATTTGGCTAAAATTGCTACTGTTTTTGTTGGATGCTTCTGTGAATTGGTAATAAAAGAAGAGGAATTTTAGGGTCTCAAAGAATCAGCATTTCCGGTATCTTGATGTGTCCATTCTATTTCATTGGGCTCCACTGAGTCTGCTGTAGAAGTCTTTCACAATCAAATGATCCAAGCCATATATATTACATTAACCTATGCTGCCGGGTGTATGGCAGTTTCTATGTTGCTGGATGCAAGTAAATGATATGGGGTCCATCTCCCTGAATCAAAACCATAGACAAACTCAAAGAAGGTACCTTCTAAAATGTTTTTAATGCTTTAAATAAATCATGCCTTACACATCCTGCAGGAAAAGAATCCTAATATCAAGTGCTTCTTGGTCGACCCTCCTGGTTCTGGTCTGTTCAATAAGGTGACTAGAGGAGTGATGTATACTCGAGAGGAAGCTGAGGGTCGGAGACTGAAGAACCCTTTTGACACCATAACTGAAGGAATAGGGATCAACAGGCTAACCAAGAACTTCATGATGGCGAAGTTGGATGGAGCTTTCAGAGGCACAGATATGGAGGCTGTTGAAATGTCTAGGTCAGCATTCACAACTGTTGCAATGATCAGATTTGGGAGAAATTTGATACAGTAATTTTCCAATAATATGCAAACTCAAATAATTGAATATAATTGCGGAAAAATGGAAAAAAAAACTTGTATTTCTTTTTATTGTTCCAAAAATAAATCACTAGTTCATATATATTTTTGAGGATTTTACTAGAAAAACCCCCTTAGACTCGTTGTAGACCAAAAAGGTCCTCAAATTCTAATATAAGGCAATAGAGGCCCTCTCTCTCTCTCCTCTCTCCCTCGATCTTACTCTCTTCTCTCTCCTCCTCTCTCTCTCTCTCTCTCCTCTCTCTCTCTCCTCTCTCTCTCGCTCTCTCTCTCTACTCTCTCTCTCTCTCTCTCCACATTTGCATGGGAGTGACGATATCGCTGTTCATTACAGTGTGTTGAGTGGTTATATCACCGCCCATTACAATGTGTTGAGCGGGATATCCCTGCTTAACTTGATGTTTAATTGTGATGAACGGGGATATCGCCGCTCATTATAGGTTTTTTTTTTTTGAAGAGCAATCGAATAAACCACAACTTACATTTCACTTTCACATTTGAAGAGACCTATCATTCTTTGTTACATTCATTCCCCTAAAAAACACAGAATGCACCTATAAACACACCAGAATCATAAAACCTGAAGCATTCATTCAACTAAAATTTGAACCATAAACCAGAGCAATCATAGAATGACCTATACACCTGAACTTATTTCTCATTCTCGTTGCAATTTGCTGTTGACCCCGGTTTTTTCCAGCATTGATTGTCTATAATCTAATTTTAGATGGTTCTTCGTTTTTTTTTTCATTTCAAAGGCATTAGAAAATCTCTTCTAACATGCAAGTACAAAGATTTGAAGACATTAAAAAAAGGGAAGAACGTATCTACTATAGAAAATGAAATCAAAACATAAATTGAAACCAATGCAAGATTCTAATGTAGGGCGGGTTTTGGAGTAGAGAGGTTCTGGGTGGTGATGAGTAGGGGCTATATGTAGGGATGCAAATGGGTATCCGATTCTCCGAAGGTTCTGAGCCATAAAAAAACGGGTTTAGAACCTGTTTTAGGTTCTGATTCATAAACGGTCCGGTTCTGGAACCCAATTTAGTTCCGGTTGATAAATGGGCCTAGATTTGGGTCCATACAGGTTCTGACCCGTGGATCCGGGACCCAACATAGGAGTCTTTAATGCTGCAATCTATAGCTCAAAATGAACTATTGTTGGACATGTTTATAATGAATCCTAAAGGTGGTAGACTTGATGCATTGGTATAAGTTGAATGATATCCTTATTTTAAGGAAAAAAAGAAAAGAAAAGAAGCTAGGACCGATTTGGGTACTAGATACTAATAGTTTCGAAACCGGATCTGGGTCCTCCTATCGGAACCGGGTTTGGAACCAACAAAACAGATTTCGAGTCAGAATCGGAACCATTATTTAGAAAAAGGTCTGAGTCCGGATCTAGTATGGTTCCGACTCGAACCCGTACCATATGCAATCCTAGCTATATGTGAGAATGGGGTGCTTTGACTGCTTTCGGTGACAAGCTCCCACTTGCACCCAAGTCGAAGACCTTTGAGGTCACCATATCATGAGGAAAATGTTGGGCAGGTAGGGGGTTAGTTGGTAGAGTTGGAAGGAGTTGAGGATGAAGGAGGAGGAAGAAGATGAAGAAAAAACGAGTGGGGATATCCCCACCCGCGTATGTGGGTGAGTGGGGATATCGCCGCTCGGCAAAAATACAAAAAAAAAATAAAGAAAAATAAAAACAAAAACAAAAAGGTCCACTGGGACCACTACAGTGGATAAGTTTGGGTCCTTTTTGTTCTACAATGACACTTTCTGGTAAAACCCTCTATTTTTTTTTTTCCAAAAATTGGAGAAATTTTGTAACAAAACCTTTTCTATGCCTGCCGTTGCCTTTTACCCACGCTAACAATTTTGTTTTTTTTTTACCTGATTCTGATATCAGGTTTCTTTTGAGGAATGATGGGCTATTTGTTGGGAGTTCCTCAGCCATGAATTGTGTGGGAGCGGTTCGAGTTGCAGAGTCATTGGGGCCTGGGCACACGATTGTGACAATCCTATGCGATAATGGAATGAGGCATCTGAGTAAGTTCTACAATTCTCAATTCTTGTCTGACCATGGCTTGACACCCTCTGCAACTGGTTTGGAGTTCATGAATATTGCCAGAAGCACCCATCTTTCTATAAGTTAATTTTATAGTCATTAGAATTTATTCACTGAATGCTGTGCACATGGCTGAGTTCATCTTTCACTCAAGAATATCCTTGGTATTATTGGTCCTTGTTTTTGTATATGTGAGGCCTACATTTTGATGATCTGTACAGTTGATTTTGTGTCCAAACTTTAGATAAGATTATGTGCCCAAAATATTGGTTGGTGCAATCCTAACATCCTGTTCAGAGGCATTGAAAGTGCGGTGGTGATCCATAGTAAAGGATGCCAAAGATCCTTTTTATTTTATCTTATCTTATTTTCTATTTTTTTTCAAATCTTTATTAATTTTGAGTATGGTGTGTCCACGGAACCCCCCCCCCCCCCCCCCCCCCCCCCCCCCCCCCCAATATCAATGGTCTGGGCAATCAAACAGTGGTTCTATACTGTTCCATGATTTAAAGTATGCCAACCTTTCGGTTGAAGACTATATAGACTCATCTTTAAGAATATATATATGGGGTCTCTCGCCCAGCTCAGTCCAGGATCCTTTGGCCCCACTCAATTTTGGATAGCCGAGAACTAATCCCTAGAGGCACATGCACTCATCTTTAAGAATATGATCCATCATTTTATCTTATAGCATGAAAAAAGATGACTATAAACAAATTTATAGAAAGACAACTATCCATATAAAAAAGGTAATTATCCTCTGAAAGTGGTTATATAATGAACTAAATTAACTAAACTAGACAAGATGCAGATTAGACGTTTCCTGTAAATCAGATTCAACAGATGTTGCTTATCTAGAGGGATGATTTTCTATTTTGACCATCTAATTGAATGCCCTTAAACTGATGACTAGTAAAGTCCATAGGATCTGGTTTTGATAGATTGCTAATCCACTGACACTCCCATCTATGCCATATATCCACTTGCTTTAAGCCTGTTCCTGGGCATGGGTGGGGGTGCAACTCTGAGTGGGTTGGTCAGGTTGAGAATTGACTCAATGCAAGCCAGACACATTTTCTGTAGGTAAATCTAAGACTGGACATCTATTGCTGCTGGGCCTGGACCAAAAAGCTCCAAAAAAATCTAAAGATCCCACAAAGATCCATACTCTATTCGTTTCATGCAATGTGATCCTAAACATTAGGAAATCACTCCATACAGCTTTCTTATTTTGTGGATTCAATGAGCGTGGGTCCCATATCCATATCCATATCCATTGAGTGGGCCATATGGCCCTTTTCTTTTGTTGAATAAGTTTTTGAATTTTGTTTATCTTTCCTTGCTCCATTTGGACTTAAATTTCTAGAAAAAAAATGATCTGAGTAATGTCAGGATTCTATCATAGGTTTTTCTATTGATTTTCCATGATATAGAGGATTATAGAATTCAGTATTTTGCATTCTACCAGTGGAATTCTTAGTTATGGCCACTTGCTATTTGCAAGCTACATTGATTTTCTTCTCTCTGTTTTTTTTTTTAAAATAAAAACTTTTAACAATTATTTCTAACCATAAAAGTGTATATGGATAGGAGGATTTGCATGTGCAGAGGATTAGTTCTCGGTTGTCCAGAATCAAGTGTCCATCGGGCTCAGAGCCAAAGGCTTTTGGGTTAGGCTGGACAGGAGATACCCTGGGTTATCACACACAAAAAAAAAAAAAAAAAAAAAAATCTAACTATGAAAAAAAAAGTACAAATGTTAAAAACTTATCGTGAATATTAGCAAGCTACATTGATTTTCTTTTCTTAATGATTAGACCTAACTGCAAAAAAAATTGCAGGCTTTTAGGTGCGCCATGAGTGCCATTACGATATTAGCAACATTTTCTTTTCTTTTCTTAAAAAATAACAAAGAAAAGTTGTAAGATTAGTCCTAACTACAAAAATTGCAGGCTCTTAGTTGGGCTATGAGACCCATCACATTGCCTACTTAGGATCCTCTGAACATAGGTCTTAGATCCGTTGGGTAGGCAATGGGGCATCTTTATATATTGAATCAGTTTGTATATATTGTTTAATACTTAATTATATTCCGAGAATAATTTGGATAAGGCCAGGATGCTAACATAGGTTTTTTCATTAATTTCCTTCATCAATGAAGGAGTGGGAATTAGATGAAAAAGGACTATTTATATTTTTCAATAATATTAAATCGACCACATACAAACCGGACCTTACGCATGACTGTCACAGGGCGATTTTGGTATAACAACTATAAAATCCGTCACGGGTCGGGATGGATATGGGGCAGTACCAACATCAATCGGGTCAGGCTCGGGTCTACCTAAACCCAAACCCACACCACCCTATTAGGCTGTTACCACACCTAAGTTTTGCAAGTTCCACTACTCTCTCAAGCAAGTAAGAATACCTTAATTAAATCTTGTGTCAGTTGTTCGTGTGTATGTCTTTCTAGAAAGACTAACAATGAGTCAGATAAATTTTATAGAAATCTTTGGGAGGGGACCAGGACGACAAAAGCAGTATCCACACCATTGACTAAAGAGAAATCTATAAACCAATCAAGGATGGGGCTATGGGCATAAGCAATTCCAACAGTAATAATTTGGCCCTATTAGTGAAAACTTGTTAACATTACCAATACAAAATTTTTATGCTCAAAAATTCTTGAAGCCAAATATTGCCCGAATAAATCCTCATAGGGGACAAAACAAAAGAGAAGGAAATTCTTGGTTTTGGAGGAGTTCCATGCAAGTGTAAGATTTCATTAATGCTAAAATTAGGTGGATAATAGTAAAGGGGTACTGTATCTCCAATTGAAATTGTAATTAGACCCCTTACATATAGTGTTCTCCTAAATCAAAATTCAACAGTCCCTTAACTGAAGTTGGTTGTCAATGATCTTCTCGATCGAGGCCGTAAATGGGATAAGGAAAATCTTTAGAAGTACTTTTAACATTGATCAGGATGTTGAGAAATGCAAAACACGACCACTCTTATAGGACTGCAACTATGACTCTGCTCATCTTCAAATCTGATAGAAAAATAGCTCAGTTCTGATATACATTATATGGCCTGACAGTGACACTAGCTCCCATTGTCAGCTTAGGAACCTTAATTTAAATAGTTTTGAATTTAAGGGAGTACTTCAGAAATATTAAATTTAGAGGGTTTTGTTTTTAAAAAGAAATCCCTAATTCATGATCAAGTTTTTTTTTTATAAAACACTCAACCACTTATCAACTCAATTCAATTCAATCTGCTAATTAAAAAACACTTCCTGCTTTATGAACAAACCAAAACCCCTCGAAAGGGTAAAATTTGGCCTTATTAGCATGATTTCCAATTCTATAGACAGTGCTGCCATCGTGACCTTGCGGCCACAACAACACAACCCTCGAGTCAAAACAGTTTGGGCAACAGGATTTCAGCCGGTTCTGCTCACTCTTCTTGATGTCTGAAGCATACGTTGCAATTATGTTAATAAAGTTATATTTACATTGTAGACCCTTGCTCTCGAGATAATTAGTTTTCCAGAGCTTCCTTCTCAAAATCGTAAGCCACCTGATAAATGCAAGACCTCAAAAAAAAGAAAAACATAGTGACATGAAGGGGTAACACAGTCGGGAAACACAGGGATAAAGTCCAAAGTCAAAATTGTAAGAAACAATCAAATAAGTAGAGTCGGTCATTTTGCTTACCTGGTTTACCTTGATTTATGGTGCACTTCAATAATGTCTTCATCCTCCAACTCCAGGCTTTTTGGTGATGAAGAAGTATTGACTTTATCCCCATCAAAACAAAATACCAAGCTCTCAATGTCACTCTTGGTTTTCTCAGCATACATCTTGAAAAGTCTCTCAAACTTGTCATCCTATGAAGAGTGGAAGATTTCAGAATTAGACACATCTTCCCTTCTCTGAAATGCAGTTCAAGTTTCAGAATATTTCAAATGAGACTCTTTATTTTGAAAAGCCGCTCAAACATGTCCAAATGAGATGAAATTGGCTTCATCGGATGGGTAATTCAATTACCTTTAATAAGCCCAAGTTTACATGATTCTGACTGTTATTATGAATATTATGTCCCATTTGTTGATGAGTAGACGAGTACCAATGTGTGTGTGTGTCTATATATATGCCCTGGTAAAATACTCACATGCACCCTGCACACAAGTCCCACACCATCAACGCTACAACAAGGGATTGATCCCACACCATTATAGTCACCACTGGAGCTAAAAGGGGAAAACTCACGAATTTAATAAAATATCTGTCACTTTCCCTTTTTGTTATATCTAGGATGGCAAGGTTAGCTAATATTGCTTGATGGCCTGGATTAAATATGGCTTTTTTCTTCTACTTACAAATAGGATTGTAACTTATGTACAAGACGACTCAGATGGAACAAGGAACAAAAAAAAATACTCTCTGGGAGTAATTTTCTGGGTTTCATTGGAAACCTGATAGGATACAAAGACCCAAGCACATCTTATCCACATGCAGTCTTCCTTTTTCAGATAGATCTTGTGTCTGTTTATCAGAACTCTTTATTCAGAATAAAGAGAGTGCAAAGCAACTGTGAAAGCCACAAGCCTGGGAGCAGGGGAAAATTCAAATCTTGTACATATATTATTGCAAAAGGTCAAGTACAACTCAAACCCGGGAAGCAAGAAAAGAAAGAGGGACATAAGAGAAATTATACCCCACACCACATCAAAGCTATTGCATAATAACACCCATCCATGGAGAAGTTCTAACCACTTCGTGTTTGGCTAAAGCATCTGCCATAAAGTTGGCCAAATAAAGTACATGCTGAAAAGTAAATCTGCCATAGAGTTGTAAAGATATTGTTCATCCTCCAATGTTGAAGTTATATGGCAAGGAGAGAGAATGTCAAGAAGCAATATGTGGTAGCCAAATCTAGTACAGAAGCAGAATATAAAAACAATGGATCATGATGCTTTTTAGATTCTTTCGGTCAAGTCACTCTTAATTGATTCAAGTGTTCCAGTTAAGCTTCCTATGCTTTTGTACAGTGATAATCAAGCAGCCCTGCATAATGTTAAGAACATAGTTCTTCATGAGAGGATCAAAAGTATTTAAGTATTGTTGATGAGGACATCAGAGTTCCACTACACAAGTTCTACAAGAGGAAGAAGAAGAAGACCAAGAAGACACACATGCAGGCTTCTTTATGGCTAGATAACCGTTGTCTAGTGTTGGATCGCAACTCAAGTGAAGGTCCGTCATTGTATCTTGATTTCGACACAGATCAACGGTTGGATCAAACTCGATCTGACATGTGATGAAGATGAAGACCCTATGTCGCAACAATCAGAAAGACCCCACATTGGGATGTGCCACATGGGAGGGACCAGCAAAGAAGAGAGGCAACAAAGTACTGAAGATCAAGAGGGGCCCACCCAAGTGACTGTACGGTCACATGTCGTCCAAGAAGCCCGGTCACATGTCGTCCAAGAAGCCCATTTGCATGTATTTTCTTTTCTTTGTTTATTTAGTTTATTTATTTTTATTAGTTGGAGTTCATTGTGTAGGGTCCATAAGTCTTATGTTAGTGTTCTAATGAATGAAAAGATCAGAGCTTTTGGTGGGTAGTCTCCAGTGTCGGCGGTCGCATGTTGGGTCTTTGCCTGTTTTCTAGGTTTCTTTCATGTTCCGTATAAACCTTTTGTACTGATGTGCTTCAATGAAAGTTATCATTCAGAAGAAAAAGAAAAGAAAAGAATCAGAGCTTTTGGTTCTCTCCTATGAATGGATTTGGTGTGAGGCCATTGGTGTGAGGTTGTAAATACAGGTAATGTTATACTTCTCCCTTTTCCATTATTAGGTTTTGTTAGTTTTCTCCATTCCCAAGTTTTGCCATCATCATCAACCCAAACCACAACCAAAGAATCCTAATCCACAACCATCACATCCTCGAGCCATATCTTTCACAATTACATCCCATTCACTTGCCCAAACATCAACAATCCCCGAACCCACTACCATTTAGAAACATTAAAGCAATCAACAATTAACAAAACCCAAACAACCCAGAAACCTTCCCAATCCCCACCACCCATCTTTGATCGACCAACCCTAAACCCAAATCCAAGAGGTCGATCTTTCCTAAACCCAAAACCCAAGTGGCCGAAGGTCACCATCATCAAATCCCATTCAGCCAATTGCCATAATCCACAAAACCCTTAGCCGAATCACTTGGACCTTATATCCATAGTGGCCACATCATCTAAAACGTCTTCCCACTTGACCGAGCCACCCTGGCCCCTTTCTCACCTTATAGCTGAACTCCAATATGCTACAAACCCATCAGCCGTACCCAACATATTGATACCTTACCAGCAGCACCCCCCCAATCCCCATTCCCACACCAGCTGAACACTCCTCACCACCACTACACATCAACCGAAGCCCCATCCTTCCCCTTTTCACATTGGCCGGACACAAGAACCCACCTTAGCATCGGCCGAACCCTATATCTAGGTTTTGACCTATTCCTACCATTCACTTTAATCCTTTGCTTATTCTTTCACACTTTGAGTTTGGTACTTGCATATTTGGGCCACATTGAATTGTGGGGATTTCTAAATACAAATCTGAACCTTGGTTTGCTAGTTTTGCACATCACAATTTTAATTGAAAACCCTATGAGCCTAGCCTTTTGTTAGATCCTCAAGAGGGACACTAAAACTTTTTGACATTGGTTGATCCCTAATCTAGTGGAAAAGATATTCTTCTGTAGAGACTCCCAATTTAGATTGAGAGCCCCAATTTAGATTTGGGAGTTCCAAATTGTGGGATTGTGGCGAGGCCTAGAGTCATTACTAGTTTCCCCAATTGATTTTCAATATAAGAGGCACAATCTGAATTTTAATTTTATAATTTTAGTCGTGATTGTTAGTCTTTTATGATCTCATAAACTTCATTTAGGTTAGCCTTGCACTGTCCTGCATCAACTGTTAAGAATATAGTTCTTCATGAGAGGATAAAAAATTCTTCATGAGAGGATTGGAAGAAGTTCAGGTTATTAATCCAACATGTATGAGATCTGAAGACCAAATTAGCATATCTTTCTACCAAGCCTCTTAGCAGAAAATTTTTTCACATTGTTCTTGAGAAAGGTGGCATGGTCAATATCATGCAACAACTTGAGGGGGAGTGTTGGACAAACATGCTACATGTGCGGGCCTAATTTTACTTTTTAATAT